>CM053027.1:489864592-490464592 GCA_028564925.1 Lithobates sylvaticus
CTCTTCCATAAAGCCCAGATTTATGGAGTGTACTACTAATAGTTGTCCTGTGGACAGATTCTCCCACCTGAGCTGTGGATCACTGCAGCTCCTCCAGAGTTCCCATGGGCCTCTTGGCTGCTTCTCAGATCAATGCTCTCCTTGCCCGGCCTGTCAGTTTAGGTAGACGGCCATGTCTTGGTTGGTTTGCAGTTGTACCATTCTCTTTCCATTTTCGGATAATGGACTGAACAGTACTCCATGAGATGTTCAATTTTTTAATGCCCAACCCTGCTTTAAAAACTTCTCCACAAGTTTATCCCTGACCTGGCTGGGGTGTTCATTGGCCCTAATGGATGCCATTTGTTAACTAAGGTGCTCTAACAAACCTCAGAGGGCTTCACAGAACAGCTGTATTTATACTGAGATTAAATTACACACAGGTGGATATTTACTAATTATGTTACTTCTAAAGGCAATTGGTTCACTAGATTGTAGTTAGAGGTATCAGAGTAAAGTGGGCTGAATACAAATGCACGCCACACTTGTCAGATATTTGTAAAAAATATATGTTTAAAACCATTTATCATTTTCCTTCCACTTCACAATTATGTGCCACTTTGTGTTGGTCTATCACATAAAATCCCAATAAAATACATGTTTTTGGTTGTAACATGACAAAATGTGAAAAATGTCAAGGGGTACAAACACTTTCAAGGCACTGTATATAGATCTTTAGTAAAATCCAATTTAGAATACGGTGTCCAGTTCTGGAGACCCCACTTAACCCAAAATCTAAAAGATACAAAACATGCATAAAGAACATTTTTTTTTAAAAAAAGCACCACAGGCAGACTCGATGGACTACTGTCTTTTCTGTCACTTTATGTTTCCATGTTATAGCATTACATTACACGTGGCCTCAATCTACCTCAAATATAAATTAATAATTGTCTGTAACAAAACAAGTTTGACTGACTAAAGAGTCATGTACCATTTTACATTTTTAATAGAAAGTAGGAATTTTGCGCTCACCAAAAAAATCCTTTTCTTGAGGGACACAGAATGGTGTTAACATTTGGGTTATATTGACAAGGAGCACACACAGATCAAGTAGAATGCACCTTGGGAGGAAAGGGTGTAACCCAATTCTGGAGACTATAAGCTTGGACTCAATAAATGGTCTGTATGAGCCACCTAGAAAAGATACACTGGCCTCTTGTTCCACCATTACAGAGACCACCCGCAATGACCAAAAACAAAAAAAAAAAATGTCTTTTGAAGAAATAGAAGCTGAGTAGTAGACTTATCTGGATTTTAATTCATATGTATTATTGCAAATGTATATAATTGCATGTTCAAGCTGGCCAATGTTTTTTATGCAAAAATTTGCTCAAAATAAAACGTGTAGAACAGTGTGAAAATTCATTTTTTTTTAGTGCCAACATGTGGTCACACCCCTTTAGCACCTGTTTATTTTTACATTTTATAATATATCTATGCATACACACATGCTGGACAGAGGGATTTGTTTGATGAAGTGGGCCAGCATGAACATGTATTGCAGCATATAAACTAAATATCAAGATTTTTAAGCAAAATTTTGCTAAAAATTTGTAAGGATGTATGGCAATGTGCAAAAAGCTATTTCAGAATTTTCAGAAAGTGTCAACATGTGGTTATCCCCCTTTAAACACCTGGTCTGAGAGAGATTATATTATATATATATATATATATATATATATATATATATATATATATATATATACACACACACACACACACACACACACACACACACACACACACACATATATATATATATACATATATATATATATATATATATATATATATATACACATATATATATATATATATATATATACATATATACATATACATATATATACATACACACACACATACATATATGCAAGCCATTTGATTCAAGCACAAAAATCTGTTCGTATTATCAACCCTTAGACAACCTGGTCCTCGGAAACAAAACTAATGGGTTTTGTCTAGAGACCGTGTTGGAGGTCTGGATTGAGACTGGGCAAATAGAACTGCCATGAAAAAAAGCTCCCATCAGGCCTACTGCTCTCAAATAAAAGAAAAGTTTGATGACTCTTGAGCAGAAATAGGAGACTAGTTTTTTTCCTGAGGAAGAAATGCTTTGGCCCAAGTGGTGTTCAACACTAGACCCAGATTCTATAAAAGATGGTTAGTGGCGAATTATAATGTTTTAGAATCAAACTGAACTGATGAAAAATCTGGACAATTAAAAAGACACATTATCCAACAGAGTCTGCACCGACCGTGCCCTTAACAGAAGAGTTCACCTAGATATCTCAACGGTTATTGCACAAGAGCTTAGAGGCACAAACACTGGAGCCAGCACCATGGTAAATATCAGACAGATGTAAATGAGAGGCTAAAAAGTAGGACCAAGAACTGGTAAAAGCAGGGCACCACAGCAAAGAAAATCGCTGGTGTGCTGCAAGGAAGGGAACATGAATGAAAGCAATGTAGACTTCCACAGAAGCCAAGAGGTCTTCCTGGTAAAGAGATTTGGTGGATTCTTGTGAAATTTCTGGACCAATTAAAGACATTCAGGTTGAGGGAGAGGGAAAACGAAGGGAACATTTCCCTGACTAGAGAAGGTGCACCTTAAAGCATCCTTGAATATTTGATCAAAAGCCAGTTTGGAGAGATAACATCCGTCGAAGGCCACCTGCATTATACGCTTCTTACGCAAAGGTTCCTGCAGTCCAGCACTTTAACCAAAGTGCCTGACGCATGTGTATTGACATGAGACTCAAAGATGCCGAGAAGCTTTCTTCGCCAGACCATCAAAAGGGAAAATCAAAAGTTATGATTTGTTCTTTGTATTCTATAAATCATGGACTCAACTACAGTAGGGCTAAAAATCTCTTAAAGGGATGGAATGAAAGTAAAGTCACAGCAAAATGGGGTGAGGGGCAGGGCTGCCCAAGAGAACAGGCTTCTATAGAGGACTTCCAACTGCTTATCGGTTGTTTGACTTGGTGGTCCTACCATATATAGAAGGATGCAAGAAAAAACAAATGCAGGCGCCTCCGAGTTAGACTGTAAAGTGTGTATTAAATAAAAACACATAGTAACTTACATCTAGGTAAACCAGGAAAAGTACATCTGTGGGTAAACGCTCTGTGGGGCATCCATTGCACTGGTCAGTAGAAGGTACGCTGTCTCAGCCGTTCTGTGGGCTCTCCCGGCCAGCAGGAAGATGGTATGGTGGTGGAGAGCTGAAGAGGCTTGGAACACTTCCTGGATCGCAGTGCTAGAGGGGATGACCTCATCGGCGTGATCGCGACATGTTTCTCGGCTGGCGCACCCTGGTGGTGGGAGAAATGCGCGCGCCTTCTACTGACCAGTGTGATGGATGCCCCAGAGCGTTTACCCACATATGTATGTACCCTTCCTTGTTTACCTTGATGTAAGTTACTATGTGTTTTTATTAATACACATTTTATAGTCTAACTCAGGGGCGCCTGCATTTGTTTTTTCTTGCATATCTTGGAGACTGCCTCTGCTTCCCTGCTAAGGCTGGCTCTAAATCAATAGACTACTTTTAGGCTGCAGAGCAGCCCACTGGCCACTTGGACTTCAGTACTAGGATCTTTTTCAGTACCAGCGCCACATGTAGATTTGTTTGTTCATATAGAAAAGGATGACTACTTATGAATGTTGAGGAAAAACCTTGTGGCATGCTTCAAGGGGTTGTAAACCCTCTTTTTTTTTTTTTAAATAACAAACATATACTTACCTCCACTGTGCAGCTCAGTGTCAGACGTTTTTTCACCGTAATGCAAAGGAAACCCTTTCAGTCTATAAAAACTAAGTCCAGGGATAGTGGAATCAATGGCTCCTGCTCCGACTACCAACTTAATAGGAGCCCAACCTCTTTGCTCTGGTGCATTAGCCACAAACTGACTGAAAAGATTTTTCTTCCAGAAAGAGCATAGATGTCATATCTTGTAGTGTATCTGCAAAGGGGTCCACGACTGAACAAGTAAAGTCTAGAATGTCTATTGCTATATTTAGCGGGGGGGGGGGGGATAGGAACGTTAGACCTCTGGGTCAGAGTGATCCTTAACTGTGACTATAACTCCTTCATAGGGAGAACTCCCTTCACACAAGACTCAGGGTTACAATATGTACAAGAAGAAAGAAGTCCTGCAATAAAAATGTGTGTTTCCACTTCCACACCACCTAAAAATTTCCCAGATGTACTCGGGCAATAAGCTCTGTGACCAAGGTCCACTGCAGGTGTGGCATGAGGTAGTACGACATGTGTCTGGCCAATGCTGTGTCAACTAAAAGTACTTAGAGATTGCCGTGTAAGCACTGGGAAGCTGCCAGAGCTCATGAAGAAGCAGGTGTGATCACGATAGCTCTGCCCCCAGCCATGACATTATAAAGCCTGGAAAAATAGCAGGAGCATGAAATATAAAGATAGCTGCAGTACATTATACCAGGCTAAGCCGGCGCACAACATATACATCAAAGCGATTTACACAATAAAAAGGAGGGTTCCCAAACCTGCCACAGAAATAAGAAAGGAAGCAATGGAGGCTGCAGCACATAAAACAGTACTCAGCCATTGCACATGGCATTAAAAAAGGCACCTAAGAGTAATAAAATCCCCTCAACCCCAACACAGTAGGTATAGGCTGCTGCAGCTCACCTCAAGGGTGAGAAAACAGTAGCAGGCAGAATACTGGCCTGGCTTATAGCAACATCTTGTGAAGCTGAACACAGATAGGGTTACCCAGCAGTAATTCCAGGCTGTGGCAGAGTGAACACCAGAATACTTAATGACCTGGGAAAACCTGCACTTCTTGGCTGACTGAAGAAACTTCTAAGAATTCAGGGCCGTGGAAGACAGAACACCAGTATACTTAATGAACTAGTGAAATCTGCTCTCATTTGCTGACTGGAGAGACTTTCAGGATTTTAGTGTATGGCTTGATTCTACCAGCAACTGTTAATAAAAGAAAGGTTGTGCAAAGAAAAAAATAAAATCAGCTGTAGAAAAATGTGTTGATTCTTCTGAGCACACAAGCAAAAAAGAAAATTTAGGGTTGCTGGAAGTGGAAGGGGTTATGCTGGGCTGTTTGCCATTGTCCCTTTCTCTCGTAGGTGGCAGTATAACCCAAAGGCAAATTACAGCTCAGTATACAGTTCATACTGTCAATATACACAGTGCATCACACATACGGCTCAGTACACTGCTAATACATGTCAGTAAGTGCCCGAGAACTTGTGAATGTGAGAGGAGCAATGTATAATGGACATGTAGTCCTAGGCAGTAGGAGGCGATTTAAAAGCAATTGTAAAATGCAGATTTTTTTTTTTTTTACCTTAATGCCTTCTATGCATTGGGGTAAAAACCCTTCTGTGGCCAGCTCTTCCCAGACCCCCCCCCCCCCCTGTATACTTGCCTTATCCAGATCTTGAACCATGGGCACAGCGCTGCTCTCTCGACCTCCTCACAGGACTCACATGCGGTCAGCCAGTGAGGACAGGGGATGAGGCCTAGCACACAGTGCAGCTAGGGATCAAACCCGCACACACACAATCTCTGAAGCCGATTAGTTTATATGCAGCACTCCACCCGATTTTGTAAATCAACGCCACTAAATCAATATACTAAAATTTGGCAGCCCTGAATTAGCAAATACTTGCCCCAGACTGACACTTTATTCCTGGAACCCTTATTCGTTAATTCTGTCAAAAATAAGCACACTCAGGACCATTGTCAGTACAGCCCCTGGAATCTTCCCTTCCTCCTCTCCCCCCCCCTTTTTATTTTTTTAAACCCCCTGCCATTTACTGTATACTCCTCTGACATTGTTTGGTCCCTTATTATTCCCCGAGCTATGGCTGGGGTGGACAATCCAAATGCTGGCTAGCCTGCTCTCTTCGTAACTACCATGTTTAACCAGTTAACAACCGGCCCATAGCCGAAAAACGGCTACAGGGCGGTTGCTTAACTCTGGGAGGCCGTTAATTAACGGCCTCACAGAATTCTGCTCTTGCGCGCCCCCTGGTGCGCGCACTCGAGAGCATCCATGATCGCCGGGTCCAGAGGACCCGGCGGATCATGGATCACGGTCATCGCGGCCGTTTACCACGTGATCGCTCCGTCAAATGACGGAGTGATCACATGTAAGCAAACCGGCGTCATTTGATGACGCCGGTTCCTCTCTCCTCCTCTCTCTGTACCGATCGGTACAGTATGAGAGGAGAGGGGGAGGGATCGGTGGCAGCAGTGCTCTGGGCGGGATCTGTAGTGCCCACAGCCTGCTCTGCCACCACCGATCCATCCATCCATGCTCAGCCATCCCTCCATACCCTGCAATACCCAGCAATAGCCTGCAGTGTATTGCTGGGTATTGCAGGGTATGGAGGGATGGCTGAGCATGGATGGATGGATACTCTGCCATACTCTGCCATACCCCCGCAATACTCTGCCATACCCCCCGCAATACTCTGCCATACCCCCGCAATACTCTGCCATACCCCCGCAATACTCTGCATACCCCCGCAATACTCTGCCATACCCCCGCAATACTCTGCGATGCCCTGCGATACTCTGCGATGCCCTGCGATACCCTACGATGCTCTGCCATACCCTGCTCTGCCATACCCTGCGATGCTCTGCGATGCTCTGCGATGCTCTGCCATACCCTGCGATGCTCTGCCATACCCTGCGATGCTCTGCCATACCCTGCGATGCTCTGCCATACCCTGCGATGCTCTGCAATACCCTGCGATACTCGCTACGATCAAAGCCAGGATCGTTTTTTTTTTTTATGCCATATTCCTATTACAAGGGATGTTTACATTCCTTGTAATATAAAACAAAAAATTTTTTGCAGAATCGAACGCATACGTAAGTCCCGCCCACATATGAAAACGGTGTTCAAACCACACATGTGAGGTATCGCTGCGAACGTTAGAGCGAGAACAATAATTTTGGTCCTAGACCTCCTCTGTAACTCAAAACATGTAACCAGTAAAAAAAATTAAAGCCTATGGGGATTTTTAAGTAGCGAAGTTTGGCGCCATTTCACGAGTGTGTGCAATTTTGAAGCGTGACATGTTGGGTATCTATTTACTCGGCGTAACTTCATCTTTCATATTATGCAAAAACATTGGGCTAAATTTACAGTTTTGTTTTTTGTAAAGCACAAAACATTTTTTTTCCAAATAAAACACGTTCGAAAAATTGCTGCGCAAGTACCGTGCTAGATAAAGTTGCAACGACCGCCATTGTATTCTTAGGGTCTTTGCTAAAAAAACATATATAATATTTTGGGGTTCTATGTAATTTTCTAGCAAATAAATGATGATTTTTACATTAGGAGAGAAATGTCAGAATTGTCCTGGGTGCTCCAGAACACCTGAAGGTGCTCCCTGCATGTTGGGCCTCTGTATGTGGCCACGCTGTGTAAAAGTCTCACACATGTGGTATCGCCGTACTCAGGAGTAATAGCAGAATGTGTTTTGGGGTGTAATTTGTGGTATGCATATGCTGTGTGTGAGAAATAACCTGCTAACCTGTAACAGCGAATGTCTCATTACTCTGTATTTTTTGTTACCAATAAAACTATTTGAAAAGAGAAATAACCTGCTAATATGACAATTTTGTGAAAAAAAAAAAAAATTAAAAAAAATCTTGATATTGCAAAGAATTGTGGGAAAAAATGACAACTTCAAAAAACTCACCATGCCTCTTTCTAAATACCTTGGAATGTCTTCTTTCCAAAAAGGGGTCATTTGGGGGGTTTTGTACTTTTCTGGCATGTTAGGGTCTCAAGAAATTAGATAGACCGTCAGTACTTCAGGTGTGATCAATTTTCAGATATTGGCACCATAGCTTGTGGACTATAACTTTCACAAAGACCAAATAATATACCCCAATTTGTACTTATTTTTACCAAGGATATGTAGCAGTATAAATTTTGGCCAAAATTTATCAAGAAAAATTACAAATTTTTAAACAAAAAAAAAACGAAGAAAAATTCATTTTTTTACTGAATTTTCAGTCTTTTTCTTTTATAGCGCAAAAAATAAAAAACCCAGGGTGATTAAATACCACCAAAAGAAAGCTCTATTTGTGTGAAAAAAAGGACCAAAATTTCATATGGGTACAGTGTTGTATGAGTAATTGTCATTCAAAGTGTGAGAGCTCTGAAAATTGGTCTGGTTATTAAGGGTGTTTAAGTGCCCAGTGGTCAAGTGGTTAAAACTATTGATGATGCCATCGCTTACCAGATCTATAGTCGGACTCCAAAGCCTCGTACAATCGGATTGTTGGCCAACAAAACCGTGGAATTTTGTCCAAACTTGTCTTGCATACACACGGCCACACAATTGTTGACCAACAATTACGAACGTAGTGACGCATTAGACGTACTACGTGGTTTTTCGGCTCGAGCGCCACCCTTTGGGCTCCTTCTGCTAATTTTGTGTTAGTAGAAGTTTGGCGAGTGTTGATTTGCACTTTTTTCGCATTTTTAATTTAGCGCTTTTCAGTTTACACTTTTCATTTAGTTTCTGAACGGCCGTTCGTCAACCAGACATGTTGCGGAATCGGAGGAGAGAACGTGTTATTATTGGGCTTGGAGTTATTGCTTTGACATTTTTTGGTTGAATAATGATTCGATTTGGTATATTTTTGGATGTATAGAATGCACTTTTTGGTTAAGTTCTATTGGCAGATAGCATGTCTAATTTTATTTGTTTTTTTTTTTTAATGCACAATAAAAAAATGGTGTAGAATACTACTTGGCTATGTGTTTTACTTCAAATGACATTTTGGAAGTAGGCAGTACATTTTAAAAAATACAATGTAAAATTGACAAGGGACACCAACATAGTTGGATCTTTGATCTTAAAAACTACGGGATAATGGTGTTGTGGTAACTTGCCCAAATACAAATTAAAAAAAAGCATAAATATTATTCTTGATATGTTAAAATCCTTGTAGAGCACATAAATCACCCAGAGGGGAATGTTTTTTTTCTCTCTCAACAAAAGTGGAATAACGCTTTAATTCTCAAAGGCTGAAGCATGTTACATATTATTTTCTTGTTATTCATGAGTACCGTAATCATCTTCTATGGCAAATCCACCATGTCAAACAAGCAGTCTGTTAGTCTACATGTCAAATAGGTAATTGGAAGCCCCCTCTTAAACTCTATCCTCTTGCAGGTCCAAATGTTCCCCCCTTATTCGGACTATGACTTTACTTTCACAAATCCGAATGGTAACAAGATTTGTAAATACACAATCAGCACCACCGCCATTAAAAGTAATGCAGGCCAGGAAATGACAAACCACCTTAATAATAAAAAAATTATAACAAAAATAACTTCACACTTCAGAATAAAGTATAAATACAAAAAAAAAAAAAAAAAAAGGTATGTATCAGTTACAGAGATGAGATGAGTTACAAATCATTTACCACTAGCAGGGTTTTTTTTTTTTTTAAATGTAAAACATTTACCCCAAAAAAGAAAAAAACATCTGTAACCGGTAAAGCATTAGCTGGAGCATGGCTTCAATTTGTTAGTGTATTTAAATCTGCTAGTACATCTAACACTTCCCTCCCCCAGACATGACCATGCTGCTGTTCAAAGGTGCCCCCTGTGCTCATTCATCCAGAGTGGGTGCACTAATACAGGTGGTGTGTTACTGGCCAGATCACAGATCACCAGGTGAAAACAGAGGGGGGGGGGAGCCTACAAAAGAAACCTGATGCAGCCACATCTAATGATTGGTAAGCTGAAATATATTACATTTTTGATTTGGGGTATATTAAAGCAGCGAAAGAGCTCTGGAACCACAGCAGGCAGCATCAGCACAATCACAATACTGTAAAAGTGATCAGGCAGCTCTACAGCCGCCCAGGTCAATTTTACCGGCAAGTAGTTAAAAGTGATCTATAGCATTAACATACCATTATAATAGCATTACAAGCAATATTTATTTTTGATGATTCAATATGTTTACTTCTCCTAAAATCTCCTTTCACGTTGTGAGTGATGCCCGTCTGCTGACCATATTTTCAACACTTCCTAGATTCCCTGCATGCTTTGCAGCTTCTCCGCTAGTCATTTCTTGATTTTTTCTAAGTACTGCAAGTAAATGCATGGGATTCTTAAAGAAATAGCAAGAGGGGAGAGAGCCAGGCAGGTTCCTAGTACAGCAATAGAAATGTATTTTAGATGAAATTCTTTAAATGACAGTAAATGGTTCGCACTCACATAGTGCTCAGTGGATGCCGGCTTGCCCAGTCCAATGAGAACAGAAAACCTCATGGTGACTCTTGGATGATGTGCTGGGTCACTTGGTGGTTTTCGGTTCTCTCACTTTATTGCTGTACTAGGAACATGCCTGGCGCTTCTCTCCCCTCTTGCTTTTATCTTCCACAATTCCTGGGTTAGAAGCCCTTACTTGAAGCAGCCTTGCCACCCCACTGCAGCAACATGAGACTCATTTAAGGGGTTCACCCCCCAAAACTTCACTTTGAAACATTGTTTTGGTTTCTCATAAACTTTCATCTTTGCACCTTTTCACACAAGCTTTATGTGTTCTTTATCTTTTAGTTACTTCTTACAGAAATACGATTTCAAACTTCAAGATTGTTTAGATTATTGAGAATATGCTAGAAACTGAAAAACACAAATGCTGAAATGAATATAGAATTTCAACTTTCAACCATAGATGTACCGTATATACTTGAGTATAGGCCGACCCGAATATAAGCCGAGGCACCTAATTTTACCACAAAAAAAAAAAATGGAAAAACTTACTGACTCTAGTATAAGCCTAGGGTGAGAAATGTGCAGCTACTGTAAGTGGAAAAGGGGGTCAACTATGCCCATTTGCAGCCATAGGTCCCCCAAACTTAACTAACCTTGGTAGTTAAGGGTTCTAGATGCCCCCTATCCCCCACCTAAAGGGTCCTGAAATAACATTCCTGCAGATGGACACAGTTGACCGACTTTGGGGCCCTGTATCTTGGGGCCACTTGGTGCTAAAAACCCTAAATTTGGTATGCAAACTCAGTCAAACTAGCACTACAACATATCCAAAAATGGGGTTCCGAGATACGGGGCCCCAAAGTCGGTTTGGAAAATGTCAAGCACTTTTCTGCAGCAGAGAATGACCCCGTATCTCGGAGCCACTTAGTGCTAGGAACCCCATCTTTGGATATGTAGTGTTGGTTCCACTGGGTTTGCACACCAAATTTGGGGTTCCTAGCACCAAGAGGCCCCGAGATACAGGGCCCCAAAGTCGGGTCGGAAAATGTAATTTTCTGCTGCAGAAAAGTGCTCGACTCGAGTATAAGCCGAGGGGGGGGCACTTTCAGCACAATAAAATGTGCTGAAAAACTTGGCTTATACTTGAGTATGTACGGTACTTTCAACCATATCTAAACCCTAAAACAGGGTGGATATAAATTAATAATTTAAAAGTAAAAAATAAAATAGATTTTTTTGATCATCAAATTTTAATAAAATGCTTTTGGAATAAAAATCTAAAGATAGTTTTCTATTTAAGATACATTAATATATTTTTTTTTTTTTCAGCATGAAATGGAGCTTAGTTATGTAGCATGAGGCCGTATATCCTGCAATATTTCCATTTTTGGTAAACTCATTCAATGAATCCAAGCTCTGCAAGCTGAGATGACATTCACACAATGTCAACGTTACCATGAGATAAAACAAAGTTCAGGAATATTCCTTTATCCCATTGTTTTGAAAATCTATGTACACTACAAACTGTATGAATGAATCGATTATGATATCGCTGTTTTACTAACCTGACAGCTTATTATTCTAAATAGGAAATCTTCATTTTGATTGCAAATATTAATGATTGCAACTACCAGCAAGAATAAATCCTTACATTTAAAGGAGCACCTGTCATTTCACATCCATCAGTGCACGTTAGCCGCCACTTCCCTCACCTTGTTGTGTCACTGCCGCATCACCAGCCGCCCCATTAAAAGTGAATGGGACTGTCAGTGAATCAACAGCGGGTCAGAGGAGCAGCTGTGGGAGATGGATGACAGTTGCTCTTTAAAAAATATGATTTAAATCAAGTTGATTCAAAGCAAGCCTTTTTACTAACGATTTAAATCAGATCCACCCTGCCCTAAAATAATAGCTTAGTGGTCCTTAGACATTGTGGCTGCATTAGTTATCCTTTTTCCACCTGGTAATCCTGCGCATTACACACTTCCTGTCCCTGGATGGCCAAGTTTACTTCACTAGCAGAAACATTACATAAGACTTTGGCAAAACAAACTGGATACGTACATGACTTACACACGCAGAACCTTCTTGAGAAGAGCAGACGGCTAGTAACCAAGCCTGCAGTTTATTTTATTTTTTTGATAGACGCGGACTCCTTTAAATACGTAACCATTGATCTTCTGGACTTTATTCTTTAAACCATTAAAATTCTTTGAGATCAACATTGTAAGATGTGTGAATATATAAAGTTGTTTGAATTTGTATGGCTTCCATGGAGTTCAAACCAGATTTTCAGACAATCACACAAAAAGCCAGACAATTCCAAAGGTTCAAAAACTTTCCCCTGCAACTGTATACTCCACACTAGAAGATCATCATTAGCAAGGTTTGTATTGCCGAAGGGAATATTTACAAAACTATGAATGATATATTAACCAAAAACTTAATGCGTGTGAACCTTCCTGGAGAGTGTACTTTAACCACTTGACCACTGGGCAGTTAAACCCCCTTCCTAACCAGCCCAATTTTCAGCTTTCGGTGCTCTCACACTTTGAATGACAATTACTCCATCATGCAACACTGTACCCAAATGAATTGTGTCCTTTTTTTCACACAAATAGAGCTTTCTTTTGGTGGTATTTAATCACCGCTGGGTTTTTTATTTTTTGCGCTATAAATAAAAAAATACAGAAAATTCGGTTAAAAAAAAAAAAATTCTTTGTTTCTATTAAAAATGATTGCAGAGTATTGGCGAGTATTGGCGAGTATTACAGTGTTGCACAGTATTGGTAGAGTATTGCAGTGGTGGCAGAGCATTGCACAGTGGTGGCAGAGCATTGCACAGCGGTGGCAGAGCATTGCACAGCGGTGGCAGAGCATTGCACAGCGGTGGCAGAGTATTGACCAGCGCTGTGGGCACTACACATTCAGCCCACAGCGCTGTTCCCGTCTCTCCCCCTCTCCGCTCTCTGTACCGATCGGTACAGAGAGGGGAGGGAGGAACCGGCGTCATGACGTGACGCCGGTTTGTGTGAATGTGATCGCTCCGTCATTTGACGGAGCGATCATGTGGTAAATGGCCGCTATCAGCGGCTCTTTACCGTGATCCGTGATGCCGAGGACCCGGCGGTCACGGCGGATGTTCCCGAGTGCGCGGGAGCAAGTTTCTGGGAGGACGTCCGTAGGACGTCCACTTAGAACAAGCCGACTGCGCTGTGGCCGTCTTTCGACTATAGCGTGGTCGGCATGTGGTTAATATGCAGAAACATTTCACCGCTTTATAAATATTCCATAAAGTATTCAAAATATACCGTAAATGTAATTTTGTGAGGAACTGCGTCTTGCTGCCATAAAATTCAAAACCCATTTAGAAAACTTTTGGGAATGAAAGCTCCAATTGCTGGGGGCAATACTGACAATGCTCATTTAAAAGACATTACGATAGAGGTGTAGTATAAAAAAAATAAATAAAAAAAAATATCAATATCTAGATATATCTAAATAAAATAAAAGGAGAAATGTGTACCCAGCTTATACAAAACTGTGCCTTAAAACATACTACAGTTCATATTCAATATCAACAGTACAGAGTCATAAGTTTGATTTAAACACTTTACTAGAGTAACACAATGACTGCCAGTGTATTGAATTTCTTAACGCGACAGAAAATAAGCAGGTAAAATAATAATCATAAAAAATCTGAATTAAGCACGCATGTGAACCTGAAACAATCATACCCATTCTTCTTGTGCCCCCTGCCCTCTCCTGTAGCTATTTTGTACACACATTAACCCCGCAGGACTGCTGACCTCTGCCTCTCGCCTGCCACAAAAAAAACGTCATCAAATATTTTGCCTGCCAGTTTGGGGCAGCTAATCTTTTGCAATGAGTGACCACAATTCCGCAGGGACCACATTTAAAATATGCCCTCATTAAGAAGAATTAAAAGGGAGGAGGGATTGGGGGTGACAAGGTTGAAGTCATTCAGGTTAGAAAGACCTTCTCAAACACAGGCTTATGGGCTGGTTAGGGGACCCACATTGGTAAAGAATAACTGAAGCTGTGCAACAAATGCTTCCTATATCTTGCATGTCAAAATAATACCCAAGAATATTCAATTCATAGCTCTAGAGAAAAGTCCATATAGCACATCACTTGAAGTTAGATTGAGAAGTTACTTAGCAATTATGATTCTTGTGGAGAATAAACAAGCTCTATAGTTTGCTGGACAAAGAAATATGATGTTAAGCATTCTCTAAGCAGTAATATAAACGCTAGACAAATTTCAAAAAAGGAATTTTGACTTTCTGAAAATTCTATACCCTGGAGTACAGTACAGAACACAGGGAATTATTCATACACCATGGGATATAGTCTTGTACCTTCAGGTGATTGGACACTAGCAAGCTTTTGAGGGCTCAAGGCCACACAGGGAAAAAAAAAATTGACTTGCTTCATATTTGGCAGTTAAACCACCTCTTCTAATAGTATATATCCTCCAATAGCGTATATACAGTATATCGCTTCTGTTATTCTCAGAGTGGATTTGATATTTTGCTCCCTAACCATGGATGGTTGTTTATATTTACCACTGCATAGAGATACAGTATTTAAGAATAGATTGCCTTTTTTTTAAACTTTACATATTAACTAACTTATACACCACGCCTTTTTTTTTTAAGGTTATTAACCGATTAAATCGAAACAATAATCGGCCAACTAATCGTTAGTTGTGTATATATATATATATTACATACACACACACATACATATACGGACATTTCCGGCATTTTCCTTAGCTCCGTATGGCCGCGCATGTGCAGAACGGCCGAAAGACGCCGAAAAAGGAGCGAAAAATGGCGGAGGGTCCCCGCAGCGCCCCGTTCGTAAGTAGGGGTTGTTCTTAGGTCGGGCGTTCGTAAGTCGGGGACCCCCTGTATAGCAATAATCTCAAAACGCAACAGGCTTTAGGTATTTTTCAACAACTTGGCTTTAGCAAGTGCAAATATATTATGAACAAGTTAATATATTGATCCTAAATTAATGATAAAGCTAAATTCTGGAATTACTCTTTACAGAAAAGGTAATCTCCCTAATTTGGCAGATTGGCAAGACATATTCAAACTAGGAAAACCTAGTTGGCAATGAATTAAATGGTTTAGTGTATAATAAAAACAACTATAAAAAAAGTAGAACTGCAGTTTAAAGCGTCCCTGTGGAGGTAAATAGAATTGTCCAGAAGGATATCCCTATAAAAAAGAGTAAATTATTACCTCTACTGCTGCTGAAGGGCACTCCGTTCGATGACCCCTCTGCCGACCTCCATAGGGGTCAGTGGGTAGAAGCACTAAGTCCATAAAGTTAACTTCCAACAATTTTTTGTTTTAAACTGCTAGCCAGGAGAGGTCTGGACTGCGTATGTTACAAGAGGGTTCTGTAACTATGGAAGCCCACAATTTTTGCAAGGAAAGAGCATTTGAGGTGAAGACCACACATCAGCCAGTCACACCTATAAAACTGGTGCAAAAAAGTAGCTAAAGCGTTTTTTGCAGTACACACCAAAGGAGATGAGTGTACACCTGTGGCCTCTCGACTACCCTGCTCTTTAAAGTACTGTATATCTAAATTACTTCTCCCCCATCCTTCCCAGTTTGGGTAGACTAGGGAACTGTCGCTGGTTCAAGTGCTTCCTTTTAAATACTTTTTTTCTATTCCTGTTCTTGTGACAACTCCTAATTTAGGATTTCCCTTTATTTTAGTTCCAGTAACAGTGGTTACCAGGACAAATGGAGAGGGTCATTCTCCACAGTAGGGATACAGACAGCGCAAACCCCTAAATGCCTGAGAAACCATTTAAAAAAAAAAATAATAATTTGGCTTTAGATACATTGTATGATGTTGCAAAGGGGTGTCATTAATAACCACTGCCATCTTGAGTAACAGCCTGTTGATACTTTAATCCTTTCCCTGAGGAAAGGGAGGGTCTCCCTGAACTTGCTTCATGACTGATATCCCTCTCGAGGGCAGGACTTTGTTTGACAGAGTCCAGTGGCTGCGATCCTCCTGACAGCAGTGATCTTCCTCCAACCCAATATTGATTCAGCAACCTCAGCTGTTACTCCTACAGATTACACAGCCTTGGCCAGGGTTAACAGGATGCCTCCAAACACTGCTATTTTGCTATATATAGACTTCCTTCTTTGCAAGTGCATTTTATGATGATTTTCTAAATTTTACCACATTAACTTGCTACACTATAGGAACCTTTGCGCTGTTCTCCCTGCTTGTGCCTGCATGGACCTGGAGCTCCCCACTCTGGATTGCCTGCCTGCATTGGACTCATTTCAGTATTAAGATTTATTTTGTCCACTGCATGGGACCTCTGCTGTGAGCTGAGCTCTCTCTGCTCAGCTCTCTACTCCTGGAGCCATACTCTGAGCTCTCTCTTCCTCTGCTGCTGCTTTACTCTCTCTCTCTCTAGCTTTGCTGAGCTGCTCTCTGGAGCTAAGGCTACTCTTCTCTGACTTTTCTTCTCTACTCGCTCTTCTCTTGATCTCTCTCTCTCTGCTCTTCGCTTATGGACCTGGTGCTCTAGCTTTGCTAACTTCTCTCTCACTCTCTTCTAGCTCTCTCGGCTATATCTCTCATAGAGCATTACTGCTTGACTTTCCTTCTATCTTCTTCTATCTGACTCCTAGCTTGGAGCGCTGCCTCTGGCTGCTAGCTAGCCTACTAGCTTACTCTTGCTTTTGCCTTCTTCTCCTTTCTCTGCTCCTGAGCTTGAGCCTAGCTCTTTCTAGCTAGCTGAGGCTCTGAGCTGCTTCTTCTAGCTCTTCTCTGCTCTGCTTCTTTTTCTCGCTCTTGTACTTGACTTAGCTTGCTCTGAGCTGAGCTTCTAGCTCAGCTCTTAGCCTGAGCTAGCTTTGGACCTGGAGCTCTATCAATCAGCTTGCTCTTCTAGCTCCTACTCTGGAGCCTCTCTCTCTCTAGCTGGCTACTACCTCTCTCTCTGCCTCTCACTGCTCTTCGGGAGCCTTGCTCTCTCTCTCTCGGCTCTTGAGCTCAATCTCGGAGCCTCCTTTCTGGAGCTCTTCTCTCTCTGGAAGCTTCTCTAAGCATCAGCTTTCGTTCTGCTCTAAGACTACCCCCGCTCTGCTCAGACTTCTCTCTGCTCTACTCTCTGCTAAACTCTTAGCTCTCTACTCTGCTGCTGGAAGCTACCTCCGCTCTGCTCTTCTCTCTGAGCTTTGCTGAGCATTCTTCTATTCTCTTTCTACTGAGCTTCTCCTGGAGTCGCTTTTAGCGCTTGCTTCTTAGCTCTCTCCTGCTCATTCTTACTCTCTCTCTAGCTCTTCTCTCTTGACTAGCTGAGCTTCTTAGCTCAACTCTCCTCTCTCTTGCTTACCTCTCTCTTCTTTCTCTCTCCTCGCTCTAGCTGGACTTTATTTTCTCTCTTTCTCTCCTCTCCTCTCTTCTAGCTTACTGGAGCTTAGCCTGCTTATACTGAGCTCATCTTAACTCTGGCTCGGCTTTGCTCTCTATTTTCTCTAGCTGCCTCTTGAGCTTCTCTTCTCCTAGCTCTCCTAACTGAGCTTACTCCCTCTCTCCTGACCCTACTCTCTCCATCGCTTACCTCTAGCCACTGACTCTCTTGAGCTCCCTCTTCTCTCTAAGCTACTCGGACTCTTCTCTCTCTAGGCCCCGGGCCTCAAGCTGCTTCGCCTCACCTCTGGCCTTACTCTTTTACTCTCTAGCTGCATACTCTAGCTGCTTCCTCTCTAAGGCCCCCTTGACTCTATGCTCTCTTGCTACCCCTGGAACTGAGCTCTGCTACTCTAGCTCTCTACTCTTACATCTGCCTCTGATCTCTGCTTCAAAACTCCTGCTCTTTCCTCTCTCTTCTCAGAGGGTGGTTATATGGGAGCTAGCACTCACTCACTAGCTGCCTCCCCTCTCTTTCTCTTCCTCTGCTTCATCTCTCTTCTCTCTCTAGCTGATTAACTGACTAGTCTCTCTCTCTATTCTCTCTGGAGCTTGCTGAGGGAGATCACCTTGCTCTCCTCTAAGCTCTGTGCTCTAGCTTCTTACTCATTTCTCTCAGGTCTCTCCTTTACTGCTCAGCAGCTCACTCCTCTGCTTTGGAGCTCGTAGCTGCTCTTTGCCGTCCTCTAGCACTAACTCCCTCTTTTCTGGAGCTCTCTCTGCATAGCTAGCGCTACTCTATGCTAGCCTCTTCTCTGACTCTGCTGCATGACCTCGGAGTCTCCATCTTTCGAGCTTTTCTTTGAGCTTTCTGCAGCTCTCACTGAGCTCTCTCTACTGCTCTAGCCCTTCTGAGCGCTTTCTCTCTGCTGCTGCTGAGCTAAGCTCTTTAGATACATTGTATGATGTTGCAAAGGGGTGTCATTAATAACCACTGCCATCTTGAGTAACAGCCTGTTGATACTTTAATCCTTTCCCTGAGGAAAGGGAGGGTCTCCCTGAACTTGCTTCATGACTGATATCCCTCTCGAGGGCAGGACTTTGTTTGACAGAGTCCAGTGGCTGCGATCCTCCTGACAGCAGTGATCTTCCTCCAACCCAATATTGATTCAGCAACCTCAGCTGTTACTCCTACAGATTACACAGCCTTGGCCAGGGTTAACAGGATGCCTCCAAACACTGCTATTTTGCTATATATAGACTTCCTTCTTTGCAAGTGCATTTTATGATGATTTTCTAAATTTTACCACATTAACTTGCTACACTATAGGAACCTTTGCGCTGTTCTCCCTGCTTGTGCCTGCATGGACCTGGAGCTCCCCACTCTGGATTGCCTGCCTGCATTGGACTTATTTCAGTATTAAGATTTATTTTGTCCACTGCATGGGACTAGCCTTATATAGAACTTTATGATAATTCAGATTTTTGTTTCTTTTTCATCTTTTATTAGACAATTTCATTTTTTTTTTTTTATTGAATTTGTTTTTAGTCCGTACTATCTAGGCAGACCACCTGTTACAGGTTAAGTCATCACCCATTACTGACCACAAAAGCATTCCTACCCCTATATCTGCACATTTACTTTTGTACTGTGTGTCACTGGTTATGTGGCAGTCTGTTCGTCTGGCAGGGTTAAGGGCTAGTGGTTTTCTGTTTGGTAAGGCATTGGCAGAAGCAATGAGATTTTCATTAAAAAAAAAAAAAAAACACTGTAGAAAACTACAGCAATCACATTTCGAATTCCAGTTGTCACAAGATTTTTTACAATGATTTCTAGATTGCACATTAACATGGTTACTTCTTGCATGATCTTGTGGCAACAAATGTCTAGTTCTTTTGGATATTTAGAGAGTAACCAAAGGTCAAACTTTTTATCTTAAATTTTGGATAGCATGAAGAGGGATTAGAACACCTGTCTGTTTTTCAATTGCCGTCTGTATCCTTGTTAGGGAGATTCTCCCTTCCCATTTGTCCTGTTTACCATTATCACTGAAAGTGAAAGTAAAAGAAAATCCCACATTTTGGCTCGACACCAGAACAGTAAGAGGGGACACTAGTTCTGGTGACACTAGGATTCTCTCCCTTTGGAGGAAATTACTTACTTCCGGTTTTGGCAATGGGACAGAAAGTGAAGGAAACCCTCCCCTATAGGCAAAAAAAAAAAACCAAGACAGGGGTTATAAAGCTACACTTTAAAGTGTATGTAAAACCAATTCATGAATGTTGAGCTGGGTGTTTTGTTATCTCTCATCAAAGCACTAAGTCCTGTGGCTGACTCCTGCCCCGTGCTGGTTATCAGCCTTATAACTCCTGATAAGTTCTCCATCACATATGATAAAAGCAAGTGTAAAAATTGTATCCGCGCTTATAAACTAAAACAAAAAAAAAAAACAGCAGCTGTGCACCATAACCCAGATACCAGGCACAAACAATATGTAAATAAAAAGTTCAGCACTAAAAATATACTTGCAATATATAACAATGCATATAACAGGTGCAAAGATTAACAAAGTGCATTCAGTGCAATCAATAGTGTGAACAATATAGGAAATGGCAAAAATATTGCATTAAAAAAAAAAAAGAAATGTGCAAAAAATTAAAACATGTATTAAATTGCAATAAGTGCCATCAATTGTGAAAAACTTAAAATTCAGCTAGAGATGAATTTCAAGCATAAATATCAGTGTAATATATAAAAAGGGTGCAGATCTCTGGGACTAAAGTCCATGTGTAAAGTCCATTGCAAAACAGTGTTGAAATTATGATCAAACACCCAGTTGTGCGACACCCATCACCAAAGTAAAAAATGGAGGCTTACCAGAAAGCCTGCGACCACCCCTTACTTGATGGCACTTATTGCACTTTAATTAGTTCAGGTTTTCTTTTATTTTTGCATATTTTTTTTAAGCTATATTTTGCTATTGATTTCCCATATTGTTCATACACTATTGATTGCACTGCATGCACCTTATTAATCTTTGCACCTGTTATATGCATAGTGTTATATATTGCAAGTATATTTTTAGCGCTGCACTTTTTATTTACATATGATAAAAGCAGCCTGGAGTTTTGTGTTGGGGCGGATGCTTTAAATAGATTAGCAGAGCCCTGAACTATTCAACGATCAGCTCTGAAAGTCTCTACCTATGAGGACAGGGGGTGTGTGCGCCTTGCCTCCAATCAGCTGTCTTGGCTGTATGCCCAGACTTCATTGAAGTGTTGAACAGGGAGAGAAAATCTAACAGGCTGTGCACATTCTAAAGAATATATAAAGCTGAAGACAACACATGTAAAACTTATGTAGGGAGATTTGTCTTATCCCTGTGCATCATCTGAGGCTGTTCACTTCACTGGGTACATGTGAGGGTTTACATCCACTGTAAGTTTACTTACTGTGGGGAAAAAACAAAACACTGAAATGTATTAAACTATGGACACAGACGTGGGTATATGGGTTGTAACTTTTTTTTCCTAGATTTATTAAACAATATTTCTAAATTACAGTTGGAAAACAAATACACCCTAGCCAGAAGCAAAAACACAGAAAATGTTCCAAGATAACTGTTTCAAATTTGGAATGCTGCTCACAAAAAATAGAAGGAATAAAAGAGCCATAAATTAGCTGGGGGAAGGGTTCTTGTATTTATTAAAAAGAAGCAATAACCTTTCCAACAAGGAGGTGTGAATATGTCATGCACAGTGCAAGACAAAGGCAGTTAACTGGACCCTCATAAATGCATCTTATTGCAGGATAACACTACAGTGTGAGATTTACTTTGCTTGAGGGGGAATTTTGTGAAATGGTGATCGGATGGAGGCGTAGCACGAGGGCACACCTGGGAGGGTCAAACATACACATTACAAGTGACTCTTAGTTAAGAATTGTTGGATTAGATAAAAGCAGTTTCTCTCCCTCTACCCTCCTTCCATATGTTGGTCAGTTCTGCAAAACAGCAGTAGAACCAGTATTCAAGCCAACAAACGTAAAAAACAAAACAAAACCACACACAGTCAATGTAATACCCACACAAAGGTCATGACTTGTTTACATTCTATATGCAGTCATTACAGAACACTGAACAATGTGCCCATACAAAGCATCTGCAAATAGTAAAATGCCCAACTAAAGAATCCGAACACATTTGGCACAGTAACATCCCGTTTATTTCATGCTACATAAACCGAGGAAGCCTTTGTGCTATTAAGCTATAAAATAAGGTCAAACCTCCCAATTATTTGTGTTACAACAGTTGTAAGGGGGGGTTTTGAGAATGATCTCAATATATGTTTTATTAAAACATTTTATGAGAAATAAAATTTTCACATTTTGCATGTCAAATAGTTTCTTAGACAATGCATATTCATTTCCATCTACTACTCAATTCCAACCAACTACATTTCTGCACCTATATGCCTTGAACAAGTGTAATAAAACCAGCCAGACAAAACTGCATACTTTTTTTTTTATAGCTGAAAAATATTAAAATTTAAGAAAAATCTCACAACACAGGGACTATGGGGCTGATGTATGTATGTATGTATATATATATATATATATATATATATATATATATATATATATATATATATATATGTATAAAAAAAAAAAAAAAAAAAAAAGAAGAAAAGTGTACAATACATTTCAGAATACAGATGGGTAAAATCACTAGCTATGCTATAAAATGCTTCTGGTATTCCCAACGCTCTTTTGCAATTAAAACATTTTAAATAAAAAAAGCGTAACCTGCATACAGAAATCGATGTAATCTGGATTAAATTTTTTAAGTAACCTGCAGCCTAACGTTTTCACAAAGTTATCCTTTATAATCCTTCCCATTTGCCTGTAGGAAAAGCAAATCCAAATGTTGCTCATACTCAAAAAATTAGAGCATGGTCTGGCTTTTAGCAGATTTATAAAACGATGCTTGTATCAAGCCTTTGTGACTTGTGTGTCTTGCATATCAGGAGTACCAGACCTGATCAGAGTAAGGGCTTGTTCCCTCAAACACTGTGCTGCAAGCAATGCCAGATTTTCATCATACCTTTTTTTTTTGTGTATGATCATGTACCTGGTATGGCTAAACCCTTGCACATGTCCTGAACTCTTAAAATAAGGCTCTGTGGGTTTGATTTTCTAAAACTGGAGTGTGCAAAATCAGGTGCAGCTCTACATAGACACCAAACAGCTTCAGGTTTTATTATCAAAGCTTAATTGAACAAGTTGAAGTTAGAAGCTGATTGTCTACCTTGCACAGCTGCACCAGATTTTGCACTCTCCAATTCCAGTGTCTCAAAAGATATTGGTCATATACTTGAGTTGCCATGAGACTAGGTTGTTTTTTCCGTTATGGTAATCGTCGTCATGCAGAAAACTAATAATCCCTTACCTTTTTTGTGACTGGAGAAACGCTGACACCAAACCTTTGGGCTCTCACTTTAAGTTTATCAACATTCACCTAGATGAGAAATATTTTTCACCAATTCATAAAAGTTTGTTTATGATTGGGAATATTTTAAGAAAAAAAATAAATCCATCATGGTGAAAGAATCTAATACTAGGTTTAAAAACTTTCAACCCAAATAACTGCTGCAATTCTGCACTAAAAAAATAAAAAAATGACAAATGATGTAGCATACCTCAAGTCCAAACATTAATTTTTACTCTTCAAAGTAAAAATGTAACGGTAAATGCATTATTTTAGACTATGGGTGGCAAAAATGGAAACTTACCAGGGATTTTACACCTGTGGTCTGCCCTAAAAAAAAAAAAAAAAAATAATTGTTATTCAGAAGAACTGCCACAAAACATAAATAAATGGAGAGGCATTAATACTTGGAGCAATACAGCTAAGCAATCCCTAAGGCTTCATGTACACGGGACGTTTTACAACCTCCCCTGAACAAATTAACTTGATGGATAGTAAACGATGTTTAAAAAAAAAGGTCAGTTTTGCCGCGTTTGTGTTTAGGAGTGTTCTTAAATTATTTTTTTTCAAATGGTCAAAAATGTATCTCCATTAAAAACGCCTGTAAACTAAACGAGAGTTACCGCATTTACAAGACATTACAAGCATTTGGTGTTTCAAATGCCTCTGAATGCATTTTTTTTGGCCTAGAAACTAATATAAACGATCCCGTGTACATGTACCGATAACAGAGGAGAGTTCAGGGGCAGCTGAAAAAAATGCCTAACTGCTCCTAAACGTCCGTTTACCAGCAGCGGTGTACATGAAGCCTAATTCTCAAGACTGACAAATCCATTCTTATTCTCACCTTTCTGCTCAGTGGAAGGAAGACCAAACCTTACAAGGAAACAAAAAGCAAATGGTGAGCACATGTAACGGAGAATATTTAAATACAAAGTTGAGGTTACAGTATATTAGCGCATAACTGTCATAATTATGACTCCCTTAAAAAAATACTTACCGTATAGCACGAGCTGCCTTTTTGCTATCCAAATTGGCAGGAACATTAAACCTTTCAGCTCTTTTCTGAAGTCTCTGTGAGGGAAAATAATAAATAAATCATCAGATTTGCTCTGCAACATTTAATTCCGACAAAACATTGCTGAAGTGTGACCACCTAAACTATTGCTCTGCACAGATCAATAAAAATGGGTCATTAAAGTAGAAGTTTCAGGCTAACACTAAATAACTCTAAATCTACTGCAAAAATCGCTAAACTTACCTTTTCTGCAGCCAATCTGGTTCAGTCTCAAGTGGCGGATGCTGTGTGAAAGAGACTGCCGACAACGGCTGGGAAGTGACGTCATCCATAGACTTACTATGGGGCATCCATTGTCAGCTGCCTCTCCTGCACACGCCTACACAGAGAAACCGCCGCTGACAGCCCAGTGTGGGACTGGATTGGCTGCAGAAAAGGTATGTAGGTATAGCGATTTTTGCTTTACTGGTTTAGATTGATTTTAGAATGTGGCTGCCAGTAGATTTAGAGTTAGTTTTGGGATGAACTTCTACTTTAATACAAGTGTCACTCGTATACATATTTACGCAATTCCCATCTACAAAAGTGGAGGAGTACAGAAATGTAATTGAAGGGGTCCTCCACTTCGACAAGGAAGTGGAAACTCTAGGATATGTTGCACACGCTGAAACCCTGACCAATTACTTGATCACAATGTAAAAACAGTTTCTACATATTTTTTTATAGCTTTAGCTAAAGAGAAAATCCTTGGGCTTATAGAGTGAAGGCTGCCATAGCTAGCAACGTCCTGACAACGTTAGGGCTGGCTACCATGCTAATCCTCTAGCTAGTTTTTCTTAAGTCATCTAAGTGGAACAAGTAATAACCAAGTGAATTTAAAACTTCTGATCTATATAAAGGTTGAGGAATACACAAGTACTGATGGGGAGAAATAACATGACAGCCAGGCAAGAAGCAATAGAAGGACAGCAGCCTCCTTATTTCCCTCATGAAAGGTTTAATTTAAGCAGCCTTCAAGTTAATTTTATATACAGCATGCGTAACTGATCTACAGTAGTCACAGATGAGAAAAATTTGAAGATTTCCACAGTCCTGTTGAATGGGCATTTGGTTGTTGTTTTTTTTACTAAATAAGGGCCACAAAATATGAAGTAATGCTGTAAAAAGATGTTTCTATAGCATTTGCAGATAGTATGAGGCTGCTATGATAATGGAATACTGGAAAGATTCTCTTACACACACACACACACACACACACACACACACACACACACACACACACACACACACACACACACACACACACACACGACTGCCTTTCCCAAAAAATCCCACACAAGAAAATCTGTTATTCTGTAGAGAAGAACAGACTGCAAGGCAATATTACATATCTCTTTAAGATCTCAATTTCTGGACAGGTGTGTACCTTTAGGTCCAAGTTGGTATTGAAAGTTTTCTGAACTTCGTGTGCTTTTCAAAAGTTTTTAATTTAGCAGTCGTAGGCACTGACTGAGTCATATCAGTAATTTACAGTCATAGTTTAATAATACAAATTAATTTCTTACATCAGCCAGAGGCACCCCAGCCGTTATCTTCACCACTTTCGTCTCTGTTTCTCTGTACAAAATAGAAGACAGAATATATTAAGCCATATTATCTTTCATAGATCATCATCAAAAAAGTGAAAGATTTTTTTTTTTTTTTAAATCCTTAAATATATTATAGTAGTGCAAGGCTTTATATGGTTGACAAGCATGAGTCATCTTTTGCTGTAAATGGAAGTTAGTTCAAGGTAAAGCAATAAAAGGCCAAGACATCTTAATTTAGTGCATGTACAACATTATGTTTCCAATGCAATTTTAAAACAATTATTCAAATTGCCAAAACGTATAGATTAAACTGTTGCAGTCTTCAGGTTTAGCAAGAGCAGGATCCTGAGTGAAGTAAATCAAACTAACTGGGAGTGGCCACATGGACTGCATACAGGTATTTCCTTCATTATGAAAACACAGGGAGCATCATCTGGAAGTGAAGGTGGTCTTTCATTAGAAGAAAGATTTTCAGCAAGCAATAATTTCATTTGCAACAAGAGGACGAAAGTGTCAAACTTGCCCCTATGGCTGTGACACAATGACATCTTCTTTGTAGGAAGTTCCCAGGCTTTAAAGTAAAATGAAAGTCAAGTGGTGTCAGGCCCTTAAAAAGCTTTCTCCCATAAAGTGTGGGTCGTAAGAGCCCCATAAAAGCAGAGGTGCTCACTCAGGGGGAACACTGCAATGCTTTTGTTCCAAAATCTTGGAAGAAGTTTTTCCCATGGGGCAGTAAAAGGTTTAACAACTTTCACAGGAAGCACAGTGGGGTCATAGGACAGGACGTGCCATTCCACACACCCCAGAGAAGTCAATACACACTCCAAGTTTTAGGACTCATCAAAAGGCATTTTAAAATGTGCCATTTTCTTTGTGCCCATAGTTTAGTCAATGTAACATCAGGTCACAAGGCAATCTGTCCATTCCAAACATGACCACCATGGCTGTCCTTTCTAAACCCTTGCTAATTAAATAAAGACAACTGTGATTCTTGGAGGAGGAGACACTTACAGGAACACCTGCCCAACTTCACCACATCACCTGCGTCATAACAGAGTAAGAAGAATGCATCTACTATAATAATACAAGATGAAAAATTATTTTCATCCTTTTAACAACGAATGCATTAAACCAAGCCAATGAGTATGAACATGATTGAATCCTTGTTTCTTTTAAATATGTCAAATTATTATATATATATATATATATAATATATATTTTTTTATTTTTTTTTTTAATAACCATTAGGCTAGGTTTACATCTGTACAGGTGTGGGAAGGTTTGTAAATTGCATGCATTCCCGCAGCCACACAGAAAGGGCGCTGCTTTTAAGAAAATGTGTGCACCGAAAATAAATAAAAAGCAGGTTTCCATGGGGGCCGTGTTTTTAAAAAGGTGCAGGGACCTTTTTTATGCAGGAATCGCAGATACAGCAGCCCATTCAAATACATGGGGTACTGTGCCCGCGCACATGTGAGCATGCAGAACTGCTTACATGTGAACCTAGTCTTAAATCTCTTCCCAGGTAGATGCAGATAAATAACATGTTAACAAAAACATGAATGCCCTGTAGGTAGAAGCATGTTGGTTGCAGGCTATAAAGGTTCAGTGCTGCCAAGACCGGCGAGTAGTTACATAGAAGTAGGACTATTCATATAAAAAAAAAAATAAAAAAAAATGAAAATGTCTTCATTTCCAATGACATACATGAAAAACAGTTCAAGACACACTCAATCGACATAGAGTTATGATCTATAAAGACTAATATAAAGGTATAGTATGTAAAGCGCTGTGTCGGAATTTTTTTAAATACCTGTAATAAAGCAAACTCATGCTTGTGCTCCAAAAAAAAAAAAAAAGTAATTTCTACCTTAACAATGAATACCTTATATTTGCTTCCTTTTTCCTTTAAATAAAAAAAAAAAAAAAAAACTGAAAGTACCTTGTTAGAGCTGTTCAATACATGCAAAAAAATTCTGGTTTATTGTGCCAAAATACTAGTAGGGCAGATACCTTCCTGCACTTTCTGCCTCAATTAGCACTGTTTCTAATTCTCTGTGGACTACAGAACACTTTCTACCACCTTCTTCATACTATGGAGGTGAAAAGAGAGCAAGGTGTTCTGCAGCCCTAATACACTTCTTGCCTTCATCCCCAGGTAAAAAATAAAATAAAAAACACAATGCAGACACCAAACCAAGGGCCCGATAAGATGCAATATATTATTCCTGGGTTTTGATGCACATTATGGTTTATGTAGTAGCTTGAAACAAACTTAAAAACTTTTTTTTTGTGATTTGCTGGTGACCGCTACAAACTTGCAATTAAATATACATTTAACATTTTTTTTAGCACTCAAACTATACAAACGCCTACATGATTTTATTTTATTATTTTGTTTTTTAATAACAGTTCATAATTTTTAACAATGATGGTGTGCACAGTTCTTAACAGATGCAATGTTCTAAAGTAAAATTGGTTACCCTCTTTAGATGAGTACACAGTGCCATCTACTGGTAACAACCATGCACAAACGATCATTTAAGAGGAAACCAAAATAACCCTATAGAAACAATAAAAAAAAAAGAAGAAAAATATGCATAGTCTAAGCTCATGCAATTTTAAGTAAAATGGTAGAAAGACATTTAAAATAAAAACATTTTGTAAAAAAAAGTATTATATACCACACGGAGTCTGCAGAGGGACTATAAAACGCAGGTAACAGTGTTGGGGAGGAAATATTTATTAATCCCTATGTAACCATTAGAATATCAAAAAAATGTATTTTGGCAATTAAACTCAAAAAGTGAAACTCATTCTATAGATTCATTACACAGAGTAATATATTTCAAGCATTTTTCTTTTCATTTTGAGGATTATGGCTTACAGCTAGTGAAAATCCAAAATTCAGTATCTCAGAAAATTAGAATATTGTGAAGAAGTTCAATATTGTAGACTCATGGTGTCACACTCTAATCAGCTATTTAATTTAAAAAGCGAGAAGGGAGAGGGAGAGAGGCGCCAGACAACCAATGGTGTAGCACAGTTTAATATGGAGAAGTATACGATAAAAAAAAAAGAAAAAAAAACACACACAATAATAATAGGGTTCCACTCACAGGGTGACAAGCAATGCACTGACAGGCTCTGGGAGTGATCCTGCACGGGATCTAAGAAACAGTCCTCACTGATCTCATCAGCTGAGGAAGGAGGCATGACTAGCCTCCGAAACGTGTCCCGACTGCTTACTCCACCTGAAGGCTTGACAGGACTCCACTGGCTCTTGACAGCTCATGCTCTCAGCATCCTCCTACTCTCCCCCTTCAGAGCCGCCGTTCAGGCAAGGCCCGTTTCTTAGATCCCATGCAGGATCACTCACTTTTTTATACATCTCCATATTAACCAGTTCCCTACTGGCTCACGCATATATACTGCGGCAGAATGGCTCTCATGGGCGAAATCCCGTGTATATATATATATATATATATATATATATATATATTATATATATATATATATATATATATATATACACACACACACACACACACACACACACACACACACACACACACACATATACATATACACACATACACATACACATATACATACACACAAGCTTTGCCCAGGAGAGCCACCAGAGGGCGTGTGAGCACCGCTTGAGGTACGCGCCCACTGAGCAGAGGGGGACCCGATGCGTGTGGCCGGCGGGCACGATCGCCGCCGGCCACACGTGATCCTGTGCACGAGAGCCAGCACGGGGATTTGTGTGTTTAACCGCTTCCCGACCGCCCACTGCATATATACGTCAGCAGAATGGCACGGGCAGGCAAAACCACGTACCTGTACGTGGCCCTTTAAATGCCTGCCCGTGGGTCGCGCGCGCTCCGTGACCCCGGCCGCGGGACCAGCGGACCCGATCGCCGCTGGTGTCCCGCGATCGGGTTACGGAGCTGAAGAACGGGGAGAGGTTTGTGTAAACAAACCTCTCCCCGCGCTTCCTACTCTGCCTGTCATTGATTGGCTGTTCCCGGTCATCGGGAAAGCCGATCAATGACGTCAGACGTCAGCCCCGCCCCCTAATGTAAAAAAAAACACACGTCAGAGCCCATAACCCCTCCCCTCCCCCTAGTGGTTAACTCTTTCACTACAACTGTCATTTATACAGGAATCAATGCATTTAAATAGCATTGATTGCTGTATAAATGACAATGGTCCCAAAAATGTGTCAAAAATGTCTGATGTGTCCGCCATAATGTCGCAGTCACAATAAAAATCGCTGATCGCCGCCATTACTAGTAAAGAAAAAAATAATAAAAATGCTATAAAACTATCCCCTATTTTGTAAACGCTACAACTTTTGCACAAACCAATCAATCGCTAATTGCGATTTTTTTTTACCAAAAATATGTAGAAGAATACGTATCGGCCTAAACTGAGGGAAAAAAATGTTTTTTTTTATATATATTTTTTGGGGATATTTATTATAGCAAAAAGCAAAAAATATTGCATTTTTTTTCAAAATTGTCGCTCTATTTTTGTTTATAGCGCAAAAAATAAAAACCGCAGGGGCGATCAAAAATACCACCAAAAGAAAGCTCTATTTGTGGGAAAAGAAGGACGCTAATTTTGTTTTGGAGCCACGTCACACGACCGCGCAATTGTCAGTTAAAGCGACGCAGTGCCGAATCGCAAAAAGGGGCCTGGTCCTTTGGCTGCCAATTGGTCCGGGGCTGAAGTGGTTAAACACACAAATCCATGTGCTGTCAGAGGAGAGAAGACAGATTGTGTGTTCCTACAAAGTAGGGACAGCGATCTGTCATCTCTCCTAGTTAGTCCCATCCCCACGCAGTTAGAACACAGTGAGGGAACACAGATTATCGCCATTACTAGTAAAAAAAAATTTAATAAAAAACGCCATAAAACTTCCCCATGGTTTGTAGATGCTATAACTTGCGCAAACCAATAAATATACGCTTATTGCGATTTTTTTTTTTTTACCAAAAATATGTAGAATACATATTGGCCTAAACTGATGAAGAATTCTTATATATTTTTTTTTTAATTTAGGGGATATTTATTATAGCAAAAAATTGTTGTTTTTTTTCAAAATTGTCACTTTTTTTGTTTATAGCACGCAAAAAAAAAAAAAAAAAAAATATAGAATTTTTACATCATACTTACCTGTAAAATCCTTTTGAGTACATCATGGGACAGAGTCAGGCTAATATTCATTACCTGCTGGGTTATATTCCATCATTAGGTGAATGGACACTGGTAGTAATATTCATTACCTGCTGGGACATCCCAGAGCAATAGCCTTGAGGGGAGGGATACACCCTGCCAAACAATAGCCATCAGAACTTATACGGCGAACTTATAAGTCGAATCCTCGGCTGCTTGAACATCCGCTTGATAAAACGTTGTGAACGTATGCACTGAAGACCAGGTAGCAGCCTTACAAATCTGAGCCACAGATACCTGATTACGAAAAGCCCAGGAGGTTCCTACACCCCTGGGAGAATGAGCTCTCACCCTAAAAAGGGAGGAGTTTTATGGTTTCAGATCTTATGCCTAAATGGTAAAAAAAAAGGGGTCTGTTCCTCGGATCTCAGCTGATCTAGACAGATAAACCTTGACTGTCAGGACAATGTCCAAAGAATGCAGTCGTCTCGCTTCCAAACGAGGGTGAGAGAAAAAAGAAGGCAAAATAATGTCCCGATTTAAATAAAAGGCCAACACCACCTTTGGCAAAATGGATGGAACAGGTCATAACAAGACTGTCATGGTGAAGGATCAAGTACGGTTCCCTGCATGAAAGGGCCGCCAACTCCGACACCCTTCTAGCCGAGGTGATAGCCATCAAGAAGGCTAGCTTGCGTGACCGCAAGTCTAATTGACCTAATGGGGGGGGGGGGGGAGTTTCCCCTTGAATAAAAAGGTTTGGATCAGTGAATGGGAGGCTAAAGGACTTTGGAAGAATACTGATATGGCCAAAATCTGTCCTCTGATTGTACTCAAAGCCAATTTGATTTCCACAGCTGACTGTAGAAAAGAGAATTCTCCCAATCACATATTTCCGAGGATGCCATTTTCTGGCTTTACACCAAGCAATACAAGTCTTCCAGACTGTATGATAAATCTTCCCAATGACAGCTTTTCTAGCATTCACTAGATTAGATAGACACCACTGGTCCCGAGATGCCACGGTCCTTTTAAAACACCCTGGCTTCAATAGCCAGGGCTGTCAAATTTAAAGACTGTAAATTGGGGTGGAATATAGGACCTTGAGACAGTAGATCAGGGCGACGTGGAAGCGTCCATGGCCCATCTATCGTCAGTCCCACGATCTCCGGGAACCAGGGTCTTCTGGGCCAGGCTGGTGCCATCAGAATGACTGGAACCCCCTCTCTCTGAATCCTACGCAACAAATGTGGAAGGAGAGGGATCGGAGGGAAAGCATAAACCAGGGATATGGGCTGCCGATATTATTGGCACACTTCTGTAGCTTGTTGTTGAACCCGGAGGCCAGTATGTCGACTTCTGGCCATCCCCAACGTTGGCAAATTTCCCTGCCCAGGCTAGTATGTAGTTCACCTCCTTCAGAGCTAAACGACTCCTGGTACCACCTTGGTGGTTTATATAGGCCACTGCCATGGCATTGTCGGACTGAACCCTGATGGGGCAGTCCTGAAGCTCCACCGTCCAGGACCGCAGGGCCAGACGTACTGCCCGTAATACTAGGACATTGAAGGGAAGGGTCTGCTCTGTCCCTGACCATTTCCCTTGAGCTTTGAGCCTGTCTAGGGTCGCTCCCCAGCCTGAGAGACTGGCATCTCTAGTCAGTACTCTGCAAGTTACCGGGAGAAAGGATTTTCCCTTTCGCAGGTTCTAAACCTGCAACCACCAGTTTAGGCTTAAGCATGCCTGAAGAGATAAGCACATTGGATAATCCAGGGCTTTTCTTCCTCTGTTCCAAGCCAACAAGAGGTCTTGTTGAAACGGTCTGCAATGGAACTGGGCATAGGGCACGGCCTCGAAGGAGGTTACCATGCTCCCTAGAAGACTCCTACAGAGCTGAATGGAGGGTTGTCTGGTGCCCCTTATCTGAGGCACCTGATCCTTCAGAGCACAGATCCTTACGGGTGGTAAGAATACTCTTGCTTGAACCGTGTTTAGGATCAGACCCAAATACCTTAGACTTTGAGCTGGTCTCAAGGCTGACTTTTCGGTATTTATGATCCAGTCTAAGCTTTTCAAATACCGCACTGTGTACATTATGCTCTGTTCTAGAGCCTGTACTGAGTGATCTCTGAGCAGGAGGTTGTCCAGATACCCGAGCACCAGGATCTGGTGCTAGGACCTTTGTGAACACCAGGGGAGCTGTAGCAAGCCCGAAGGGTAGAGCCACAAACTGAAAATGACCTTCCTCTACTGCAAAATGTAGGAACCTCTGATGAGGCTGAAAGATAGGTATGTGCAAGTACACGTCCTTTATATCGATGGAGGCTAAAAAGTCTCCCCTCTGGAGTGAGGTTACTACTGAGCGGACAGACTCCATCGAAAAGGATTGTATCAATAGATACTTGTTCAGGGACCTTGGGTACAAAAAATGGGCCTTGTGTCCTCGTTTGGTTTCTGAGCCGTAAATAGGTTTGAGTAAAACCCTGTGCACCTTTTGGATACCGGAACCTCTACAATCACTCCTTGATGCACTAGATCAGTGGTCATCAACCCTGTCCTCTGGACCCACTAACAGGGCAGGTTTGCAAGATAACTGAAATACATCACAGGTGATATAATTTGCTGCTCAATTATTGCAGTATTCTAGTCTGCATCTTCCCAAGGTAATACATAAAAACCTGGCCTGTTAGTGGGCCCTGATAACAGGGTTGACCACTGCACTAGATGATGTAGTGCATAAAGCAATAATTTTCTTTTTGGAGGATCCAAGGGAAAACCTGAGGGGGAACTCCCCGTAACTCCAACTTGTAACCATGAGATATAATGGGGGCATCCCCTCAAAAGCAGGGCTTGCTGCTGGGTTTGGAAACATTTTGGACCTAGGGCCTTTTCTGGCCCTGCGGCTTGCCCCTGGCCTTAGCGCCCTGTTAGCAATGGAACCGCCCTGACTCAAATAAACGTTCCCCATGAAACAGGAAACCAGACAATATCTTTTTACAAGGAAGCTCGGCTGACCAGTTCTTAAGCCAGAAAAGTCTGCGTATATGTAAAGACAAGAGAGCCAGACGAGAAACCGGTTGTATTGAATCCTTTAGAGAATCAACAGCAAAACACAGCGCTCAAGGAATACTTACCTTCAGGCTGATCATCCTCCTGGTTAGGCCTATCTGGCAGTTTGACCTGATCCTTTACGGCAAATACCAATTGCTGCAACAGCTGGCTGAATAGCTGAACTGGCCAAAGAAAAGGAAGCCTTTATTAACTCCAATTTCTTGTCAACAAGGTCTTTCAAGCCCTGTGCGTTATCTACCAGACAAGTTCTTGTTTAAGGAAAAGACTGCTGCATCTACTGCTGGCTTGCTCCATTTTTTTAACAAACTTTTCATTCATAGGCAAAAAAAAAAAAAAGAGTCCTGTCAGGATGTTCCCAATCAGCATACACCGCCTGTTCCAATAGGGGGTGTAGCAGGAAAGTCTGTGCGACTTGAAAAGGTCTCAGAAATCCCAAAGAGGACGGGGGGGGGGGGGGGTGCTCAGTCACCTCAACAAGAGGCAACTTAAAAGGCAGATCAAACCATTTATTTTCTGCTAAGGAGACAGGACAAATTCACTGCATCAAAAAGACAATGGACGGGGCCTTGCCCCTATCAAATCTTGGGTGAGAACCTCCTTACCTTAGCTAAGGCAATGAAAAGGAGTCATGGATGGGTATTCCATCATGACAATGACCCAAAACACACGGCCAAGGCAAAAAAGGAGTGGCTCAAGAAGAAGCACATTAAGGTCCTGGAGTGGCCTAGCCAGTCTCCAGACCATAATGCCATAGAAACTATGCGGAGGGAGCTGAAGGTTCGAGTTAAAAAAAGTCAGCCTCAAAACCATAATGACTTGGAGAGGATCTGCAAAGAGGAGTGGGACAAAATCCCTCCTGAGGTGTGTGCAAACCTGGTGGTCAACTACAAGAAACATCTGACCTTTGTGATTGCCAACAAGGGTTTTGCCACCAAGTACAAAATCATGTTTTGCGATGGGGTCAAATACTTACTTCACTCATTAACCACTTGCCGACCGCCCCCTGTATATATACGTCGGCAGAATGGCTCGTACAGGCAGAACCACGTACCTGTACGTGCCATTCTTCCGGCGGGTGGGGTGTCCGATCGGAACCCCCTCCGCCGGCGGGGACGGTCGGCATCGCTTCAGGAGCGATCCGGGACGAGGGGACGGCCAGTGGTTTCTAGCCACCCCCTCGCGATCGCTCCTGGCGAATGAAAAGCTTCCCCTTCCTGTCTATTGTATAGACAGGAAGGCGGAAGTGATGTCACGCTCGGTGCGCCGGTCTATGTGACCGGAACGCCGAGCAGAGAACATGTAAAGGTTAGTGCACAAACAGTACACTGACACCAGTACACATAGGCACACAATCCACCCCCCTGTCACCCCCAGATCACCCCCTCCCCCCCCCAGTCACAGTGTCACTAATTGCAGTGATCATTTATTTACTGATCACTGCATTTAGTGTCAGTGTGACTGTAATAACTGTCAGGGCAGTTAGTTTTAGGTCCTAGGTAGCCCCCTACCCCCCCCTAATAAAGGTTTAACCCCTTGATTGCCCCTAGTTAACCCCTTCACCCCCTTTTGCCAGTGTCACTAAGCGATCGTTTGTCTGATCGCTGCATTGTGTCGCTAGGTAACCATTTTTTTTTTATTTTAACCGCCATGTTTTATATAGGTTCATAAATAGTTTTATAGGTCAGGTACCCCCATATTACAACCTAAATAAAGGTTTTAACCCCCTGATTGCCCCTAGAGTTAACCCTTTCACCAGTAATCACCGTATAACTGTCACTGGTGACGCTGGTTAGCCAGTTAGTTATTTCGTTATTTAGGTTCCCCGTCAGGTTTTTATATAGCGTCAGGTACCCCCATATATTACCTAATAAAGGTTTAACCCCTGATTGCCCCTAGTTAACCCTTTCACCCCCTTTTGCCAGTGTCACTAAGCGATCGTTTTTCTGATCGCTGCATTAGTGTCGCTAGGTAACCAGTTTTTTTTTAGGTTAACCGCCATGTTTATATAGGTTCATAAATAGGTTTATAGGTCAGGTACCCCCATATTACAACCTAAATAAAGGTTTTAACCCCCTGATTGCCCCTAGAGTTAACCCTTTCACCAGTGATCACCGTATAAAATGTCACTGGTGACGCTGGTTAGCCAGTTAGTTATTTCGTTATTTAGGTTCCCCCGTCAGGTTTTTATATAGCGTCAGGTACCCCCATATATTACCTAATAAAGGTTTAACCCCCTGATTGCCCCTAGTTAACCCTTTCACCCCCTTTTGCCAGTGTCACTAAGCGATTGTTTTTCTGATCGCTGCATTAGTGTCACTGGTGCCGCTAGGTAGCCAGTTTTTTTTTTGTATTACTGTTACGGGTGACGCTGGTTAGTTAGCTTGTTTTTTATACTGTCAGGGCACCCGCCATTTATTACCCAATAACGGTTTAACCCCCTGATCGCCCGGCGGGTGATATCAATTAGGTTTTAGGGTCAAATAAGGTCTGCGTCGCCCCAGGTTAGTGCCAGTACCGCAAACACCCACGCGCAAAGCATACACCTCCCTTAGTGGCACAGTATCTGAACAGATCAATATCTGATCTGATCAGATCTATACTAGCGTCCCAGCAGTTTAGGGTTCCAAAAAAACGCATTGTTAGCGGGATCAGCCCAGATACCTGCTAGCACCTGCGTTTTCCCCCTCCGCCCAGCCCAGCCCAGCCCACCCAAGTGCAGTATCGATCGATCACTGTCACTTACAAAACACTAAGCACACATAACTGCAGTGTTCGCAGAGTCAGGCCTGATCCCTGCGATCGCTAACATTTTTTTTGTGGTAGCGTTTTGATTCAGTCGCTAACAGTCAGGAGCTTTTTTACCTGTGAATCTCAAAAAAATAAAAAAAACAAAAATAGTTGTCGTTTTATTGTTCTCTCTCTCACTCTATTCTCTCTCTATTGTTGCTCTTTTTTTACTCCATTCTATTCTGCAATGTTTTATTATGTTTTATCATGCTTGCTTTTCAGGTATGTAATTTTGTTAACTGTGTTTTAGTGTTAAGCATTTTTTTGTTTTCAGGTGCGCCATTCAGTTGCAGCGCGGATTTATTTATCTTGACAGCAACAGCGTTTGCTCCCACGATACATAAAGCCGCGACTCCAACGCTGTAGGAGGTGATTTCACCACCACAGTTAAAAAAAAAGAGCATATGTGCCGAAGCATGGGGGCAGCAGGGGGGGCGGAGGAGCGATTGGCTCCTAATGCCACGTACATACGGTCGAAATTCCGACCGTGTGTACACGGCATAACTTTTGCGGGAGGATGCCCCCATGCATCGGCATATATAAATGGTGCATGTATGCCCATCATTAGAAGTGGGTGGATGAAGGGAGGTATTCTAATGGTGGGCATACCCACCAATCAATCTCTTTTTTTCGTTCAGCCAAGAGGCTGCATGAAAAAAAAAAAGATTACAATATATGTCCAGTATGTTGCTGGACTTTGAATGGTTATACCAGAATGATGCCTGCAGGTTTAGGTATCATCTTGGTATCATTCTTTTCAGCCAGTGATCGGCGTTCATGTAAAAGCAATTCTAGCGGGTAATTAGCCTCTAGACTGCTTTTACAAGCAGTGGGAGGGAATGTCCCCCCTCCCGGATATAAACCGCGCCATTGGGAAATTGGGAAAGCATTTTATCACACCAATCTTGGTGTGGTCAGATGCTTTGAGGGCAGAGGAAAGATCTAGGGTCTAATAGACCCCAATTTTTTCAAAAAAAGAGTACCTGTCACTGCCTATTGCTATCATAGGGGATATTTACATTCCCTGAGATAACAATAAAAATCATAACAAAGAAAAAAAATGGAAGGAACAGTTTAAAAATAGAATAAAAAAGCTAAATAAATAAAAAAAAACTAAAAAAAAAAAAAAAAAAAAAAAAAAAAAAAATATGCACCCCTGCCCCCCCTTCTCTTGCGCAAAGGCGTACACAAGCGTTGGTCTGGCGTCATATGTAAACAGCAATTGCACCATGCATGTGAGGTATCACCGCGAAGGTCAGATCGAGGGCAGTAATTTTAGCAGTAGACCTCCTCCGTGAATCTAATGTGGTATCATGTAAAGGCTTTTAAAGGCTTTTAAAATGTATGTAGTTTGTCGCCACTGCGTGTTTGTGCGCAATTTTAAAGCATGTCGTGTTTGGTATCCATGTACTCGGCCTAAGATCATATTTTTTTATTTCATCAAAAATTTGAGCAATATAGTGTGTTTTAGTGCATTAAAATAAAAAAAAAGTGTATTTTTTCCACAAAAAAATGCGTTTGAAAAATCGCTGCGCAAATACTGTGTGGAAAAAAAAAAATGCAACACCCACCATTTTAATCTGTAGGGCCTTTGCTTTAACAATATATATATAGTGTTTGGGGGTTCAACGTAATTTTCTTGCAAAAAAAAAATATGTTTTCATGTAAACAAAAAGTGTCAGAAAGGGCTTTGTCTACAAGTGGTTAGAAGAGTGGGTGACGTGTGACATAGGCTTCTAAATGTTGTGCATAAAATGCCAGGACAGTTCAAACCCCCCCCAAATGACCCCATTTTGGAAAGTAGACACCCCAAGCTATTTGCTGAGAGCAATGTTGAGCCCGTTAAATATTTTTTTTTTTTGTCCCAAGAGATTGAATAATGAAAAAAAAAATATATATATATATTTTTTTTACAAAAAGTTGTCACTAAATGATATATTGCTCAAACATGTCATGGGCATATGTGGAAATACACCCCAAAATACATTCTGTTGCTTCTCCTGAGTACGGGGATACCACATGTGTGGGACTTTTTGGGAGCCTAGCTGCGTACGGAACCCCAAAAACCAAGCACCGCCTTCAGGCTTTCTAAGGGAGTAATTTTTTTTATTTCACTTCTCACTGCCAATCACAGTTTCGGAGGCCATGGAATGCCCAGATGGCATAAAACCCCCCAAAATGACCCCATTTTGGAAAGTAGACACCCCAAGCTATTTGCTGAGAGGTATTGTGAGTATTTTGCAGATGTCGCTTTTTGTCACAAAGTTTTGAAAATTGAAAAAAAAAAAATTTTTTTTTCTTTACTTTCTTCATTTTCAAAAACAAATGAGAGCTGTAAAATACTCACCATGCCTCTCAACAAATAGCTTGGGGTGTCTACTTTCCAAAATGGGGTCATTTTTGGGGGTTTTGTGCTATTTTGGCATTTTATGGCCTTCGAAACTGTGATAGGTAGTGAGGAGTGAAATCAAAGATTTGCACCCTTAGAAATCCTGAAGGCGGTGCTTGGGTTTCGGGGCCCCGTACGCGGCTAGGCTCCCAAAAAGTCCCACACATGTGGTATCCCCATACTCAGGAGAAGCAGCAAAATGTATTTTGGGGTGCAATTCCACATATAACTATGGCATGTGTGAGCAATATATCATTTAGTGACAACTTTTTGAAGAAAAAAAAAAATTATTTTTTATTTTTTGTCTTTATTCAATCACTTGGGACTAAAAAAAAAAAATATTCAATGGCTCAACATGCCTCTCAGCAAATAGCTTGGGGTGTCTACTTTCCAAAATGGGGTCATTTGGGGGGGTTTTGTACTTCTCTGCCATTTTAGCACCTCAAGAAATGAAATAGGCAGTCATAAATTAAAAGCGGTGTAAATTCCAGAAAATGTACTCTAGTTTGTAGACGCTATAACTTTTGCGCAAACCAATAAATATACGCTTATTGGCATTTTTTTTACTAAAGACATGTGGCTGAATACATTTTGGCCCAAATGTTTGACTAAAATTGAGTTTATTAGATTTTTCTTATAACAAAAAGTAGAAAATCTCTTTTTTTTTCAAAATTTTCGCTCTTTTTCCGTTTATATCGCAAAAAATAAAAATCACAGAGGCAATCAAATACCATCAAAAGAAAGCTCTATTTGTGGGAAGAAAAGGACGCAAATTTCGTTTCGTTACAAAATTGCATGACCGCGCAATTACCAGTTAAAGTAGTGCAGTGCGAAATTGAAAAAAGACCTCTGGTCCTTAAGCTGACAATTGGTCCGGGGCTGAAGTGGTTAAAATGCACATCAATTTATAACTTTTTTTGAAATGAGTTTCTCTGGATTTTTTGTTATTCTGTCTCTCACTGTTAAAGGGGTTGTAAAGTCTAAACATTTACCTTAAACATTTTTTACCTTAATGCAAGGAATGCATTAGGTGTCAGCATCTCCCCCTTTACTTACCTGACACCCCTTTCGTTCCAGCGCTGTGCACATCCGCAGATCCTTTCTCCCCTCGCTTTCGGGTCTCACATTAAAATTCTAGACTGATAATTTTTGGCCACTGACAAACGTACGAAATCAGCAGGGGATCAAATACTTTTTACACGCACACCTCAAAAAAATTAATTTCAATGAGAGTATAGCATTAAGTCAATTAAACTTTTGGGATATTGACCTGGTCAGTTAAAGTGGATGTAAACCCAAAATGTTTTATTTTTATTTTTTTTGAGGTCATAATGTAGATAATAAGATTTATCCATCTAGTGCTCTTTTTTAATTTCATTAACACCAACATATCTTGTTATCATCAGATCACTGGATGTTCTACTCTGCCCAGCTGACTACATACATGTCCCCTAAATCACTTGTCTGTCTATAGTCTGACTGTTCACTGCATCCCATGATGAAACATCCAGTCAAAACACAGTAAAGGCAGCCAATCCTGGGAGAGCTGGAGGGGAGGGGGATGTGAATTGTGAACTTTTTACACAGGATGTGCCTGTCTCAGGCTAGTGCATGAGATATGCAAATCACCTGTCACTCACAGCAAGGGGGCGTTTTTGACAAAGTTTTCAAGACTTTGTCAAGATTTCTCTAACTGAACAATAAAAGAGGATTGCTCAGGCCTTGAGTAAATCTGTGTGGCAAGACTGGGCTCAAATGAAAGGAAATCTTATTCTCTACATTATGACATAAAAAAAAAAGGGGGATGTTAATCAGTTTCAGCTGCTTTGGTGTTAATAAAATTAAACAAGAGCACTAGATGGACAACAATGAGACGACCTCCAAAACAGGAACAATTTTACAGGTGGAGGCCACTAACTTTTTCCCTACTCATCTTTTCTGACTGTTTTTCACCAGTTTTGCATTTGGCTAGGGTCAGTGTCACTAGTGGTAGCATGAGGCAATACCTGGACCCTATAGAGGTTGCACAGGCAGTCCAACTCCTCCAGGATGGCACATCAATATATGTCATTGCCAGAAGGTTTGCCGTGTCTCCAAGCACAGTCTCAAGAGCATGGGAGGAGATTCCAGGACACAGGCTCTAGGAGAGCTGGGCAGGGCCATAGAAGGTCCTTAACCCATCAACAGGACCAGTGTCTGCTCCTTTGTGCAAGGAGGAACAGGATAAGAACTGCCAGAGCCCTACAAAATGACCTCCAGCAGGCCACCAATCAGAAGACTTCATGAGGGCCCGACGCTCTCTAGTAGGCCATGTGCTCACTGTCTGGCACTGTGGAGCTCGATTGGCTTTTTCCATTGAACACCAGAATTGGCAGGTCCACCATTGGCACCCTGTGCTTTTCAGATGAGAGCAGGTTCACCCTGACCACATGTGAAAGACATAAAAGGGTCTGGAGAAGCCGTGGAGAACATTATGCTGCCTGTAACATCATTTAGCATGACCGGTTTGGGGGTGGGTTATTGATGGTCTGGGGAGGCATATCCATGGAGGGATGCACAGACCTATACAGGCTAGACAATAGCACCCTGACTGCCGTTAGGTAGCGGGATGACCCATTGTCAGACCCTACGCTGGTGCAGTGGGTCCTGGGTTCCCGGCCCCATGTGGGGAGAGTATGCAGCCAGTTCCTGGAGAATAAAGGAATTGATACCACTGAATGGCCCCCACGCTCACCTGACCTAAATCCAATAGAACACCTCTGGGACATTAGTTTTTGGTCCATCCAACGCTGGCAGGTTGCACCTCAGTCTGTTCAGGAGCTCGGTGATGGCCTGGTCCAGATCTGGCAGGAAATACCCCAGGACACCATCTGTCTCATTAGGAGATGTTGTCTATTACCATTTTGAGTTGCTGCAATGAAATTTCAGCAAAATGGACTAGCCCGCTGCATAATTTTTTCACTTTGATTTTTGGGGCGTCTTTGAATTCAGCCCTCTGTAGATTGATCATTTTCATTGCCAAACGATGTGGCATCTTTTCATTCCTAACACATTACCCAGTCCATATCAGTATAGATATCCAGCAGATTTCCCCCCCCCCCCCCCCCCCCGAGATCTGATGTGTTTTCAAAATGTTCCTTTAATTTTTTTAAGCAGTGTGTGCAATTAAATATATATATACACACACACACACACACACACACACACACACACATACACACACACACACACACACACATATATATATATATATATATATATATATATATATATATATATATATATATATATATATATAGATATATAGATCTATATCCCCCTCTGTATCTCCTACAATACCGGTTTGAAAATGCCAGGTCCTAACCACCCACAATTATGTCTGCTGAGCCAAGAGATCGTTGTCACAGTGCGTGTCTGCGTCACCCGCAGCTCTTCTAACCTCCACTGTGCCCGTCTTAATCTCCCCCTCCCTCTTCATAGTCATGAACGAGGAAAATTATCTCCTTCACTCCCAGCCCCGCCTCTCTCCGTACACACTTCACAAGTATACAAAAACGAAACTACCTGTCAATCACCAGTAACTCCGCCCCACCCACAAAATTAATTGTACAGGAAATCAAATTGTTTTAACATAGATATCATTTGTGCACTGTCTGCAATGTTTCTGGTGCTTTTACACATGATTTTGATTAACGGTTTTGTTTATTTTTGTCAAAGTCATGTGACCGGTGCAGCACCAAATCGGAGCTGCATGGCCACAGGGTGGAAGATCACAACTTCCTCTTCTGATGTATCTTGCATATGTCAGAAGGAATCTGTGTCCCTCCTACTCGACTCCCTCGGCTTGGGACAAGGGAGGATATAGGACACGTGACATCGCTAAAATCGGTTTGAAAAAAGGTATTTACACACACAAAAAAATAAATAAAGAAAGACTCTGCACTATTTAGGGAACCATGTACTGTGCGCCAGATTAATTGGGGGCACTAGGGTTAACAACCACTTTAAGGGCTTACTACATCCAGGCCCTTCTTGGTTTAATATAGGCTGCATATTTTAACCATGTAAATCTATATACATCCGACTAATACACAAACGGAGGGAGACACCAGGAAGTGAGAGGAAATCTACCCCTAGGAAGGGAATTTCACTCCTGTAAGAGTTATCATGGGAAACAGGTGTCTCCACTGAAGCTTTAGTAACCAATCCTGGTTTCTAATACAACTCAATATTTTCAAAATCGAATTGTTACAGGACAGAAAGTGAGGTGAAATAATCGAAACAATCGAAACAGGGACACAGACAGCAAAACAAAACGTTACAGGGGTGTTAACCCTTACCTATGCTATCCAAAAACAATTTTTTTAGCACTTAAAAAAAAAAAAAATAAATAAAAAAATGTACCCGTTGCAACTTGCATACAAATTCAAGGTAAGAGCAAACCTAAAGAACCTAACTTCTATGTAACCCAGGGACTGCCTGTATATCATTACCGAAATTACCAATTTCCTCCAACTGCTCAGCTATTGTAAAAATGGTGTCCTTAAATATAAAGCAAACAAAATTGGGGAAACTGACTAGTTGGTGGCACAGAAAAAAATTACTGCATTTTTTTTCTATTCTATTTTTACATCTGCCGTACTTGGTTTTGCAGATCTTTATCACAAAATAGCCTGTGTACTTCTGATATGTTGCAAATTACCAAAGCGGTGCATCTACTTAGTAAGCTTAAACAAAAAATGCACTGCGGGAAGTCACAGGACACTCTTGTATAAAATAACTTAAAAGTATAATTTAGGATACCAAAATGCATTGTAAACCCACATCTGGGCCTCGGTTGGAGGCCACTGGTGTTTTCAGCACGTCCGCACAGCACAGATTGCCATCTTGTGTGGCACAGTGTCCCCCTTCTACATGTTCCTATTCATTTCCATTTCACATGGAATTCTATAGCAAAATGCCACAGGATTCCGGGACCCCCTCTAGTGAAATATTTATTTAACAGATTTCTTCATAATAACGCATAGCAAGATGACCATCTCCATTTGTTCGTCTACTACCCCGATTATCAAACAGCATTTTATTCCAAGGTATAAAAGCACAAAACCTGAATTTACATGTCAGCTAATCCTCCCTTAGTGACATCAGAATACACGTTTGAGAAGATTAAGATGAAAGTTTATCTGAAAAGATCTTTTGTAATCTGCATGGGAAACAGCTAAATGAAAAGGGGGAATAAAGAGTAAGAGGAATTGTTAGGTAGATACCCTGCTGCAGGCACTAAGCCCTTTTCATAAAGTGGAACTTAAAAAAACGACGGGGCAAACATCTATAGTTTAAGTCAGAAGTTTATCTGAGGACAAAGAAATGTGCACATTACGCAAATTCCACATGCACTGAAAACAAATCTACGAGTCTATAGGTATGTAAAATGTACTCCTTACATAACCTTCTGAATGGTGGAATTTAATTCTGTTAAGCCAGATGTGGATTAGCTGACAAAAATAGTCCTACAACTCCAACAAAGTACAGTAGGCATTCTAACCCTCTGTGTGATATTTCTTTAAGTGGGTTACATGTTTTCCACCAGATTAGCTCCTAACCATCTTTCATTTAGTACCCAATTTCCTTTGTTTTTTTTGTTGTGGGACTACAGATGCTAGGTGGCAACTAAGGACAATTCAATCATAAAACTATTTTCACAAACAACTGTTGCACAAATGAAGGCACTGTGCACACATGCATGTTTGTGCCCATAGAGCACTGGCCAGGACAGAGACAAAAAAAAAAAAAAAAATCAACAGTTGGCCTACAAAAGGTATTAATTGTCTTCTCTTGCTTTCCACTAGGCTCATGCAGGTCCGATGCCAGTAAACAGTTATATTTATAGAAACATTTAGGCTCCAATCACACCATGGCGTTCAGTTTTGCAGGCCTAAGTTCAAGAACTTATTTTGGGTGACAGGCGCCTCACGATTTGGTTTGCACTATTTATCGGGCCATAATGGAGGTAAAATCGTGCCGCGATTTGGGTGCCAAAGTAATGGGGGATCACAAGGGTGTCCCGCGATTTGTGGTGTGTCCAAATCCTGGCGATTCCGCACGCAAAATGGAATGCCATGGTGTGAATGGAGCCTTAGGTTAACATGAACATCTGTAAAATTGGAATTAGTGTAAAATATGTCTTAAAGGCTATCTCCACCAAGTGGTTAGCACTTCTGCCCAGCAGCACCAGGGTTGTCGGTTCGAATCCCAACCACGGTACTACCTGCCTGGAGTTTGGATGTTCTCCCTGTGCCTGGGTGGGTTTCCTCTGGGTACTCAGGTTTCCTCCCACGCCACCAAAAGACATGCTGGTAATTGACCCGTCTAAATTGGCCCTAGTATGTGTATGCATTAATGTGAAGTAGGGCCCTTCGATTGTAAGCTCCTTGGGGCAGGGTTTTACGTGAATGTACTAATTATATATATATATATATATATATATATATATATATATATATATATATATATATATATATATATATATATATATATATATATATATATATATAGCGCTGTGTCAACTAATGGTGCTATAAAAGTACCTGTAGAAAGGATAAACCACCATAGGAAGCCATGAATTGTTGCAAACACCCCTGGATATTTGAAAATAGGAAAATAAAGTACCTCCAAGCACTTATGGGACTTTAAAGGCAACTCATACTATAGCCTAGTAGTAAATAAAACAACTTTATTAGTTACATGCGTAAAAAGGTGTACACATCACCAATATAATAAACAGTCAGACAATGGTGGAACAGCTGATAAGACAAAAAGTGCTGCTGTGACACTGTCTTCTCTGTATACCCTACGTGTTTCAGGAAGACAATCCTTTCTTCAGGGGGTGTTTATATATAGAGAAGGTCACATGTATTATTGTATTCTATAACCGAGCATAGCAATTGTCAAACAATGAGACGGGGATAGTGTGATATTAACGAACAAATGATAACAATTAGGTAGTAACATGCTGTCTACATAATCAAGCACCGTCTACAGGATCAAGCCGATTCTTTTAGTCTAAATATAAATATAAAAAGAATTTCGCGCAATACGTAGCTAAAAGTGTAATGCAATAAAGGATGTACCAGTCATATAAATATTATTACAATATCAATGTTACTGGTGAGAGATAATACAATACTAATAAGTGTAGGTGTCTACAATAAATAACATTTAAAGTGACTTGTGCATATGTGCAAAAAACTTATTCGTAGTGACCATATAAAAGTGCTGTGAAGTACAGAATAAAAACAAACGGTTATTGTGCATCAAAGTGCTATACAATATAAAGTGATTAAAAGATAGAAAGTAAAAAATGAATGAGTAATATATACTCTAAAGGCAGATGAATGGTTAAAAATACTAATAAATATAGTCCCAGGTTGGATAAAATATAAATGAATATGACAGTGTCCAAGTTAGTCCATCCGGTCCTGATAATATAACTATGTATAGTCAGGTACCGCGATCGCTCTGATCATGCAGTAATAAATTAGTGATATATTCTATTCACTCAGGTAGTCAACGCTAGCTGCGTGACTTATAGGGGTGGATAATATTGGGTCCTGTGTGCTTTATAAATTCTGCAGTGGATACTTGGTCCTGATTTTCATAAAATTCAATCCAATCGCCAGTCTCTCAAAACTCTCACCTCAAATATGTAAGATTGAAGCTTTTCGGGCATATCCTATAGCCCCATGGGATGTAGATACAAATTATTCAGCAAAAAAACTGGTAAGAGTAAAAACCTTCTCCTTTAAGGGCGTTTTAAACCTTGGATCCTGCAATGCTCAGGGTCAGGGTATGACAAAGCGCCAGAAACAAGAAAAAAGGGGAAGCCTCCACTAGTGTAGTATTTTAGTTAAATAAAGACATGTTTATTTAAACAAGTAGGTGGACTCTTACATTAAAATCAAAATAAATAGGCAAATCGGCATAAACAGATAAAGATAAAGTAGCTCCTAGGCGTTCTCAGCGCCTTCTCACGTCTCCTTCTCTGCCTACGGCCACTCCCTACGCGTTACGACACGTCACGTGTCTTCATCTGGGGACTTCATCAGCAGAGCACTATTATTTATTCATTTATCTGTGACTATTTCACTTACTCCAAGTAGCGCGAGGGGCACACATTTACATCACGATTCTTTTAGTCTACCTCCATTTTCATTTTTTTTTTCAAATCTGTGGATGACAATTGCCTCCTCCCCTACTTACTTCTGCTTCCTTTTACATTGATTACCCATTATTGCACCACGTGGTCTACCCGAGGGATCGATGTGAGGAATATCTGGGGCCCTGGCTTCCCTAGGAGAGCGGCAGAGACACCCCAGCAACTGCACAGCGTTATCTTGTCTATACATCGTTGATTATAATGTGCTGATTATCTAGATCATGGGTGCTCAACCTGTGGCCCTCCAGCTGTTGCGTAACTACAAGTTCCATGAGGCATTGCAAGCCACTGACCGTTACAAGCATGACTCCTAAAGGCAGAGGCATGATGGGACTTATAGTTCCGCAACAGCTGGAGGGCCACAGGTTGCGCACCCATTGGTGCTCTGACCAATCAGCCAACTCAAAAAAGAGTTACAGACAGGGCAAGCAATGGCAATGCCACAGCTCTGGACCTGAAAAGCACTCTGTACTAACTTTTACCAGTATTTAAAAGTCTGGAAAGCGCCACAAGTGAAACCCAGTTCACAAAAGGTCATTCCAGGCTAGCCTGCATGTCCAGTCCAGATAAGTCTGGGTATCGCACTCTCTAAAACCAGGCTGAGGAAATGCTGATCCAAATAGCTGCCATGTAGAGACCAGCTCCAGCAGCAACATAGTGAGGTGTCTTGATTTAAATAAGTATGGTTTTCTCCCCCCCCCATCATCCTTACCTAGGTGGATGCAGGATCAGTCCGATGCTGCATCTGTCCCCTGGCGCCTCTGCACTGAAAACCACTCGGTTTACACAGCTTTGTGAGCAGAGAGCTGCAAACTGTGCAACCAACTTAGCTTTACATAATTATTCCTACCAAACAAGGGGGGAACTGACGCCGTCCTGGAAGATTCCTGGAAAAGAGCGTTAACACACAATAACCCTATTTTTTCCCAGTCATCTTCCAGGTTGCCTTACAGAGAGGACAAAATAGAACTACTTGATCAGGGTGGGACCACAGCCTGCAGCACTTCCCTGCCGAAGGACTGGTCTTGATTTGCAAGCGCATTCAACCTATAGTGCTTTACAAACATATGAAAGCTGGACCAGGTTGCCGCTTTGCATATCTGGAGGAGTGAAGCCCAAGATGTAGATACTGCTCTTGTGGAATAAGCGTTAACTCCTGTTGGTGGTGGTAGAGATGCTGTTCTGTATGCTTCAATGATTGCAGACTTCATCCACCTGCAGATAGTATTTTTTGATGCCTTTTTACCTTTGTTGGGACCGGCGACAGAACGAACAGACTTGTGGAGAATCTCCACTCTTTGGTGCACTCTATACATGCAATTGTGCATCTTCTCACGCCTATATTATTAAACTTGGCCTCATTTTTAGGATCACCACAAAAAGACGGGATTAATGTTTCTTCCAATCGGTTGAAGCTACTTTAGACAGGAAAGCAGGGTTTGAAGCTAGGTATGTGCTGTTGGTAAATGATGTATAGCTGTGGAAGACCGCCCTCTGTATCATCTACCCCCACCGCGCCGCAGGTGTGTAGGCTATAGAATTAGTGAAGGATTAAAAGTGCAAGTGTAAAAAGTATATATATATCAAACAGCAGCTACTTAAAACATATAAACATGTGGAATCTGCAATTCAACTTAAAAATGCAACATAGATAAGGTGAATCAGTAGCGCTAATATAAACAATGAAAAATATAATATAAAATGCTGAGTAAATACTATGCAAATAAATACTGTGCAAATATATAAACAGTGCTATATAAATATCAAAGTACAAAAATAGTAGTGTATAGTTGACTCAACGTATAACTTAATAGCAGCGGTGTGTCTATTTCTCTTAGTGACAAGTGAAAAAGTTCATAAATATATAAAGTCCAGATTGTGAATAAATAAATAGGTAAGTGATTTTCCAAGTGTCTTCAGTCACAGTTTCAAAGTGGAGTCTTCTGACTGACTTGAATCTACCACCACACCACGTGATCACACTCCCTCTGAAAGGCCCACTCACCAGCTCACTAGGCCTCACACTCTCGTGTTTGGCAGATGCGTGTTTTACCCACTCCAGGGGTTAATGCAGGATGGCTTGTTTGATCCGTTTAACTCTCAATGCGATTCCATATGTAAAACAATGAGTAAAACACTCCACATAGTGTAAAAACGTATGATAAAATTTATTCACGTAAAAACACTCCAATGGTCAAACTCACATTTCAAAGGTTAAAATCAAGCCTCAAATCCAAAACCACGGCAAGCCAAACAACGCTGATGTATAAAAATATAAAGTATATATATATACTGCGGTCTCGGCGGACCAAGAGGAAGACCCTGGTGGTGGTATAGTTATAGTCCACAGTGGCGTAATATATAAATAAATAAATACAATCTTTACTTTTTGCTCTGTAGCCTCATTCCCGACATGTTTCGTCGCTTGGACTTATTCAAGGGTTTGAAGCTACTTTAGACAGGAAAGCAGGGTCAGGAGAAAGGATAATCTTGTCCGGAGATATTATGAAAAATGTTTCCGCCATTGAGAGGGCTTTTATTTTTCTCCAACACTCCTAGTGGAGACAAGAGCCACTAAAAAAGGACCGTTTTGAAGGTCAGAAGTTTTATGGAGCAGTCTTCCAGTGGCTCGAATGGCTTCCTGCAAAGACTCTGTAGTACTGTGGATAAGTCCCAAGAGGGAAACCTCTTCGATTTGGAAGGCCTTCTTTGACTTATGGCTGTTAGAAACCTTTTGATTAGGGGTTCTTCTACTAGCCTTGGATTCAGGAAGCTCGATAGAGCAGATACATGTTCCTTGAGGGTACTGACTGCAAGGTTTAGGTCTGCACCTGCTTGGAATTCTAGAACCGCCGGGATCATATGGCTTGAGATTCTGTTGATTGTACGCCAAACACCAAACTTTTTCCAGATCTTGTAGTATATAGTATTGGTGGCGGCATTCCTGCTGCTAAGGATAGTAGCTATTACTTATCCCAACAGCACTTTCCACTCTAAAAGCCCCCTTTCAGTAGCCAGGCTGTCAGACGATTAACCAGTCCCTGATGAATGAGGTCTAGCCTAGTTTAGTGCCGAGTTTTAACTGTCATGGGAACCAAGCCCTCCGAGACAAAAATGGGGTGATTAGAATGACTTTCGCCCTTAAGGCTCTTATATTCCATAGCATTTTTGGTATGAGCGCAAATGGAGGAAACTTATAGGTTAGCTCACGGTAGTTATGTTGTCCAGGATAACTTGTACGTGTTTTCCTATCAGGGTAGGGTCCGAAAGGCACCAAGGCCTTCTGTACAGCATTGGAAGAAAGGTGAGTTAATTGATTATTCCAGAAGCTTTGTACCATCTGGTCACCTGTGTGGGCCCCCCATCCTCGGCCACTCGCGTCCGTGGTGACTGTCACTGGAAGGTGCTGCAACCAAAGACGCCCAGCCGAGAGATTTTCTGCATTTAGCCACCACCTGAATGACAGTTTTATTTCCTGAGGGATCCTTGTCCGGCTTGGGAGAGACTCCTTCCCATCCCAGACCGAGAGCGTAAAGGACTGCAGAGCTCTCGTGTGAAATTGGGCCCATTAAACCCCTGGGTTGGCCGCCGTCATCAATCTGAGAAACCTCCTCATATTTTGTATTGAGGTCTCCACGCTTGTGCAGAGGTTGCTCGCCTCTGAAATTAACGTCATGATTTTTTTCTTCCATCAGAAAGATTTTAGATAATGTCAAATTTATTGTGTACCCCAGGAATGTTATCCTTTGGGTAGGGACTAGCTGTGACTTTTCCCAATTCACCAGCCAGCCCAGCTGCTGGAGGTGTACAATGGTCCTGTTCCACTTTCGCAGAATCTGCAAATATCCGTAGGTCGTCTAAGTAAGGGATTATTTGAATCCCATTCGCCCTCAGAGTTAGCAGACTTACACCAGCACCTTCGTAAAAATGTGAGGCGCTGATGTTAGGCCGAATTGGAAGTACAGACATTTGAACTTGTTCTTCGCTGTGAATCAAAAAAGGTATTGTCTGGACTTAAATCGAATGAAGCCATGAAAACTCCTGTGGTTAACAACTCCCTGGTGGTGTAAATGGACTCAATTTTGAACCGTTTGTATTTGACGAAAACGTTGACCTGTTTCAGATTTAGAACCAGCCGATATTTGCCAGGCGGCTTTTTCCTGAGGAAGATGTGGGAATAAAATCCACCCTTCCTTTGATATGGGAGGGATGCAATTTATCACGTTCTCCTCAAGCATATTTTGAAAAAAAGAAAAGACATAGCCACCACTTTTTCTTTCTCTCATGGTAAAATTGTAGTAAGAAATTTTTGAGGACAGCCCACTAATTCTATTCAGTATCCGTGACCAATAAGATCCAGAATAAAAACAGTTGCCATTGTGGAAAAAAGGCCCCCAATCTTCCCCCCACCTGGATGGCTGAGTCACTGAGAGGGGTCCTTAGGGTGAGGGGATTTGAAAAGGAAGCCGCACCTTTTCCTTTCCCCCTCCTATACTGTCACCCCTTTCTCTGATCCTGCCTGTTCGCATAATTTTTGTTCTGCCGACGTCTGTCACCTCTGCTGCCACTTGTCTCTTGAAAGGGACGAAAAAAAATGTATTGCTGCTTTTTGGGGATAGGAAACCCCTTTTTCCTAACGGTTGACCTTTCGAGTATCGACTTCAACTTATTCCCGAACAACAATTCGTCTGAAAAGGGAAGAGAACAGAGCTTAATATTTGAGACTGTATCCCCCTTCCCAGGATTTTAACCAGATAGCCCTCCTGGCCTCGTTAACTAAAGCTGTGGCCCTGGCCCTAAATCTCACAGACTCTGTGAAAGCGTCCGCTATAGAAGCCACTGCCTTGTTTAATGTTAAGGCTTCTGCCAGGACTGAAATTCCTCGGAGAGGATGCTAGTCCGAATGGCAGTGCCCTGAATTGGACGTGAAGAACTTCTGAATTCACACTGACTGCTAGTCTGAGGAATTTCTGGAAATCCCGATCGGCACATGCAAATATGCGTCCCTGAGATCGATTGTTGCCATATAACAATCGGGAAACAGGAGATTCGTTACGCAAAGATGGACTCCATCCTGAAACGCTTGTATCGGATAAACTTGTTCAGAGGACGGAGATTGAGGATTACCTGAACTTTCCTGGTGGTTTTCTGACTACGAATACAACCCCTGGCAGCGTTCTGCATGTGGCACTTGACTGATGACTTGTTGATCCAACAGCTCCCCCAACAGCAAACTCAGAGCCCCTGCTGTCTCCCGGTCTCAGGGTAATCAGAAAAGTGGGAGGGGAAATGGCATTGAATTCCAACTTGTAGCCATTTTTAATTATTTCCAATATAAACTGGCTTGAAGTTTCGTTGGTCCATTGTGGGAAGAGGTCCCCCAATCTTCCTCCCACCAGGACACCCAGGAGTCACTGGGGCTTTGAGGCAGTCTGAAGAGGATTGAATAATATGCCTCCTCTTCCACATCCCTTCTGACCTGTCCAGTGTTTTTTTTTGAGGAAGACCCTCTCTCTCCTGTTGGGTCTGCTGCCTGTCACCTCGAAAAAAATAAAAGGGTTATCCTCTGTTTTTTTTCTTCTTTTCCGAGAACGCTTTTCTTTTGTCATTGGTACGCTCCAGTGCCTCCTGAAGCCCAGGTCCAAAGAGGTGATCGCCTGAGAAAGGCAATCCACAAAGCTTGAGCTTTGACGCTGCATCCCCTGACCAAGCTTTTAACCATACGGCCCGTCTTGCTGTGTTTACCAGTGCTGCTGACCTGACTGCCAGCGTCACTGATTCCGCAGAGTCATCGGCTAAGAAGACGACTGCTTTAAACAGTGAGGGAAAAGATTTGAGCAGTTGTCTGGACGTGCCTGCAGAAATGTGGGATTGCAGCTACTTTAACCAGCATTCTAAATTTCTGGCAAAGTAGCTGCAAGGGCTGGCTTAAGTCCAATAGAAGAAGCATCCAAAGCTCTTCTTAGCAGCATGTCACCCCTTTTATCCATGGGGTCCTTAAGGGATCCCAGGTCGTCAAAGGCCAAATCAGTCTTTTTGGAAACCTTCGGCGGTGGTGCATCCAACTTTGGGATTTTGTTCCAAGTATGGGCCGCGTCCTTTTTAAAGGGAAATCTGAGTTTAAGACTGCCTGAAAAGAATGGTCTTCTTTCAGGGTGCTCCCACTCCAGCAAGATCTATTCCACTAGAGATTTGTGCATGGGAATACCCTGGATTTAGGTGCACTCACCCCCTGATACATGAGGTTGTGCGTAGAAAGCTGTACCGACTCCTCTCTGATCTCCAAGTTGTCCTGGACCCTCTGGAGGAATCTTCCTCTCCCTCTGAATCAGACCAGAGTCCAATTAAGAGGAGGCAAGTGACCTAGGTTCCCTTTCCCCATGTTCACTATCATCCTGACTAGGTTCTGATAGGACAAACATACTTGCTGCTCTGGATAGGGGCAGAGATGGAACTTGCATCCTATCCATCATCCCTTTAAAAATTGGAACGTGGATGCAATCTCATCTTTAACGGACGTAAGGATCTTATGACATGCCGTCATAGAATCGTCCTTAACCAAACTGCTGACACATTCAGGGCAAAGGGGTTTCTCCCAATTGAAACCTAGCTTTGACCCGCAAACGGCACATCTTCTCCTAGGGGGCTGCATCTGGGCCTTGTCGTGGGCTTTACCCTAAAAGCCAAAAACAAAACACATGCTTACCTGGGAGGTGCCGGTGCCAGAAGAACCTGAGTCAACCCCCTTAGATGCTTGCCATAGCCACTCACTGGCTCCGGATGCCTTACACGTCCACTCACCACGCTTGGGAGACCGGAATCTCGTCTCCGGCGCCCCCTGATGATATAGCTCCGCCGGAAGTAATCAATCACACCACTTCCGCTCGGAGTGCAGAAGCCCCGCCTCTGATGCACAAACTTCATACCCAGAACTACCAGCTGAACAGGCACCGCTTTGATCCACCAGATATGCACCCTGCAACCAAGCTGGATGCCGCCCGTCCATCGGACCGGGGTCACCGATGGCAGCGGAGGAATGAGGTAACCAGCGTAATGGGGGCAGGATCACGCCACATTGTCAAGGGTCTGAGTCTCTGAGTCTTACGGCAGCAGTAGCAGGACCAGCAGCCCTCTCTTCCCTGGCTAGACAGATGGCCACTGAGGCAGAGGAGAAGGTAACTTCAGGTGCTCACACAGGACAGCCCTGAGCATGGAGCTCCCCATGTTCCCAACATGCTTAGCTCCCGTCCGGCAGGAAACACAAAAAACTGAAAGGGAAGGCCTGGAGTACCGCTTTTAAAACAATTTGGGTGAACGCGTTTCCTGTCCCAGAGGGAGGAACCCTATGGCTCAGAGGCTGTCCTGGAAGATAAGAGAAACATTTTTACTATCCAAAGTGAAGACAACAAAAAGGCAGAAGATTTAAATAGATGGAAAGTTGAAAGGACATTTCTTGGGGACCCCCAGAACTATTGTCCTCATTGGAAGATTTCCCCTCTGTTACTTTTCTGGGGACAACCCAAAATTTGGGGTTTTCTTTTACTTTTAGTGATAATAGTAAACAGGAGAAAGAGAGGGCGAATCTCCCCAACAGGGGCACAGACAACAATAAAAGCTGACAGGTGTTCTAATCCATCTCCACTCTGTCCAAAACAAAAAGGTTTTGCATTTAGTTATACTTGCAGCACAGAAGTGAAACCCCATAGATTGATCGATATGCTCAGGTTATACAAAACATCTGTATAATCTTTTGGCTTCTTCTAACTCATCAGCTGCCAGCAATATCCATAGATCTGTACAATTAGAAAGCTTATTGCACTTTTTATTGAATTTTTTTAATGTATTATATCTACTAATGTTTTTGGTATACTGTCAAAAGTAATCATGCCTAAAGAGGACTTACTTGGTATTGTAAAAAAAAAAAAAAAAAAGGTCAATTACTTACGTATGTATGCATGTATGACAATTACGTATGTATTACAAGCTCAAGAACGTATGTATGACAAGCTCATAAATATTACATAAACGCCATAAAACACCCACCAGGAGAAATACTATGAGAGTTTAAGAGGACCCTGATTTGCAAGCATCCATGGTAGGATACATAGAACGAAAACATTACAGATCCCCTGCCAGTATAACCATCATAGGAGCACCCACGGCAGGAGAAATGTTATGACCACATTAGTGCAACAATGGTGAGAAAAATACACTGTGGAAGCGCACGCAGCGCAAAGCAAAATATATTTGAATAAAACAGCATCACTAAATGTTGTTTATTTGTGATGCATACAACATCTTCAGTTAGTTTATTTCTGTTGCTTTGGGATACAGCTCAGCTCTGCCATGGTCCCTGAATCATGCAGCTTTGTGACTTATTCTAAGGCAGTGGAAATAAACATTTGCTTGCGTACATAAATCCACAGCCAAAAGGAACAAAAAGAAAACAAGGAAAGAAGAATCAGTTTTGTAGAAGTTGCAGGATTGATTGTAAAAGTCAATATGAAGAAAAAACATTCTCTGTTAGAGAACCTTGCTAAGCAATATTTGCATCCAAACATGTCACACATTGCTCAAGTATTACCAAGAAAAAAAAACAAAAAAAACAAAAAAGTTCATTGTATAAATTTTCTAACACAGAAATATGGGAAAAATTTAGAAAAATCTGAAACTTTTTTTTCTGGCTACTCAAACTCAGCATGCAATATCATTATGATGTTAGGGAGGGCAGACAACAGTGTTCAGGGAATCCTTCCATGTCACAAAGGTTTTATTCAGCGAGTTCAACAGCTGCCCACTTTAAAACCTACGGTTTTCTCCATTTGATCGGAGTATTATCAAACACTAAGAGCACTTGATCAGTGGTAATAACCTGCAAAACTTTCCAAACGTTTTCACAATGCTACAATTTACACAGCATAGTGCAATGTGTATTCCGATACAGTGCAATACATTCAAATGAGGCAGACTGTTTAGAACAAAGAAAAACTAAAAAGATCTCGTGCCCAGGAAATGGATTTAAGTGCATAAAATGTGTAAATATTTCCTGTGAATTTAGCTGCTGCGGAATAAAACAAGTGCTATATAATGAAAAACACTGAATACATAAGCCAATTTCATAAGAAAAACAAAAAAAAAAAAACACGCTGCTCTAAACCTTCATAGACAAAATATAAAGCATGACCACAACAGACATGCTATAGCTATAATAAATAACATTAAGGCCAAGTAATCATATAAACAGTGAAAAAAAATGTTGTATCCTCCTGTTGGGGCACACGCTGGTTTCCTATACATGCACAGCTGTGGCCATTTTTCCTCCACATACCCAGTGCTGGTTCCTATAGGCTCCTACAAATACGAGTGTACATTTTTTACAATATTTGTGTGTGTTTTAATAAAATCTAATGTTTTTTTGCTACGAGACCCTCCCTGGTATTTTATTTGTGTGCATGACTGTACACCATCTGAGAAGGACCCATAGGAATAAGCCATTGGAGACTTAGGGATACATCCCCAAACATAAGCACTACTGACCTGACTAGCAATAGTAGGTCAACAACTTGTGGCGAGTGTCTGTATGGGAACACTGAAGGCACTGAGAAGCACCTGTTTTGTTTACAACTGCACGAGCACTTGATCTGGGACTTTTTAGGCCCCTTCACATATGCTGTCTGATCAGGTCCGTCTATCAATTTTTCAGGTGGACCCTTCAGTCCCCCCATGACATGTCCGCTGACATGCGATCCTGTCCGCAAAATCCAGATGGATGGTGGTCCTATTTTCCATCTGTACGGCGGATTGGATGAAAACGGACAGGCGGTCTGTTTTCACCCGATTTCCCCATAGAGGAGAGCGGAACTGGGTACATCTCCGCTCTGCAGAGTGAACGGAGTAAGACCTATCATCCGCCTGCTTAGCGGGGGATCAGCAGAGCGATCCCCCCCAAAGAAGTGGAGTCCGTCAGGCAGAGGCGCCCGCGTGAAAGGGGCCTTACCTGGATTTATGGTTTATGATTACTTAGCCTTATTTTGTAATGCTATAGCATATCTGTTATGGTCACGCTTTATGTTTTGTCTATGAAGAGAAGCGCGGTTTATTTATGAGTTTAGACTTTTCAGACAGTTGGCCTCAAGGTAATTTTGGTACAGAGTTGTGCAGTTAAAAGTCCAAACTTAGTAATAGTGCAAAGCCAACCCTCCAAGTGGAGGTTCTAAAGATGACAAGATAGTTGATCTTACATTTCTCCTGGTTTGCCGGAAGGGTCCTCCTCCTCTTCCTCCTCCTCCTCCTCTTTCTTCTCAGGAACATCTACAGGTTTTGGCTCTTCTTCCTGAAAATATAGAAAATAATAAAATCTCTAAACAAAAGTTTAGAAACACTGCGGAACTGCTACAGTACATCCAGCTTCACAAATCCATTTAATAGGATTTCTGTATTTTAACCTTTTCACTGGCAGAGCCTTTTTTGCATTTTTTTTTTGCACACATTTAAAAACTAATTTTAGGCCTGAAGATTACACAAAACCCCCAAACATTATATATTTTCTAAAAGAGAATAAAATAGTGGTAGTTCGAATTCGTCATGTCCTACGATATTACCACAAAGGTCTAGGAAACGCAAAATTTTGGCAACATACACGCCAAAAGTGGATTCTAGGGCAAAGAAAAAAAAAAAAAAAAATCACAACAAACCATATTTTTGGTAAAATATAACAGATGAGCTTGCACCAAGTAAATACCAGGGTATGCAAACTTTTGATCAGGGTCATTTGGGTAGTTTGTCGTCATTATGATTTTAAAAGCATAAACACAGTTAATTGATAATAAATAGCTTCAGCCAAACACTAACCATGAGTGAAAAAAGTTTTTGTGTTATTCATATTCTCTGAAAAATGGCCAAGAAATCATAAATTCTGCCAGGGTATGTAAACTTATGAGCACAACTGTATATGTGGGGGGGTCCTCATTTAATGCGCTTTGGTGTAACTATATATTTTGCAAAATTATTTTAGCTGGGGACACAGAGGTTGACCCAGAAGTGAGCCATAAATGCCACTTTCCAGGTCACAGCAAGAAGAGGAGGAGCGTGAATGGGTGTCCGCTCTTCTCCCTTCTTTTCATGTCGGTTTAGGGCCCATAGATGGGCAAGCGGAGTGCGACGGGACTGGGGGGAGGGTGTGTGAGCATTGAAATCAAATGCTTTCAACTGACAGGCAGGAGTCTGCCTGTCAGTTTTACACACAATTCCGGTGGCCGCAGCCAAATTAAGTATAAATTGTAAAAATAAGAAATATATTTTTGAAATGTAACTAGTTTAAAAAGTGGTTGTAAACCCTCTCCTATACCCAGTGACGTGAATAGCCTCAGATGATACACAGAGACAAAACAAATCTCCCTACATAAGTTTTACTTATTAGTTTTAGTATATCTGCTGTCTTTACCATTCTACACTCTTTAGAAAGTGCACATTGTGTTAGAAATCTTTCTTCCTCTTCCAGCAGTGGGTGTGGAGTCTGGGCATACACTGTATGTGAGCTGATTGGAGGAAAAGGCACACACACACCAACTCCACATAGGCAGAGAAACAAAGGAACATGCAGAACTATTATGAAAAGACAAACTCTCTGCTTATCTACCGTTAAGTTCCCTCCCCGACACAAACTTTCAGCTACAGTTATCTCGTGTGTCAGAGAACTTGTCAGAAGTGACTCTGCTGATAACAGAGGAACGGAGCAGCAGAAAGATATGGCACTTAGAGCTATGGAGAGAGTTAAGTAAACACTACAGATATATGTGCTTAGGTCGAATTTCATGAGCAGGGTTTACAGTGCCTGGATTTGACTTTCTTCTTGGAATCCTCCGTATAGCAAAACTTAGACTGGGAGAAGAAGAGACAAAAGGAGCTTTCATACCCTTTTGCCGACAAACATGTTGACAGATGGAGATAAGAGAGTGATGAACTTATCACTATTCCTTTACTGTCCAATCACAGGGACAGGAGGGGGGGGGGGAGAGATTAGGAAGTTACCAGGATGTATTGCCAAACTGCAGAAGTGAAAAATAAAGTTATCAATATGGCTGTGCTATGCTTTGTAAGTCTCAGGACCTGATGGATAGAAATACAACTCCTTTGACATGTAAAACAGCTCTTTTAAATGTATTTTAACTGTGTATTTGGCAGTTTGCCTGGAGTTCAGCTTTAAGGTGACACAGCTTTGCCACATAGCACAGCCCTGTCTGGCAGGACAGGAAATCAGATTTTTCTCTGCTGCAGTTAAAGGATAAGTTCATCTTTTTTTTTTTTTTATAAATGCACATCTTTTTGCAGGTATTAATATGGAAAGCATTGCACCCACAATCAGCAGATCTACAGTCAGTGTGTCGGTTTGCTCGTACCTCGTACGGGCAGGCAGTTACACACAGACAGGAAGAGACAATGAACTACCTAGAGCGCTCAACAATGCCCTGGGTGGTTCATTGAGAACGTCAAACTGACAGCCACAAAGACTGTCAAAGTGCTTGCAGATTCCTGTTCACAGGACTCTGAATGAATGATGTGGCTGCGAGTGGGGACAATAGAGCCCTGCTTGCTGTCACTAGATGCCGAGGATTGGGGAGATGCTGCAGGAGTGGGAACATGTTTCACCCTAAAAATGGATGGAACATGTAACTTGTTCCCAAAGGTGAACTTATTTAAAAGAAGTCCAGCCAAAGCTTGTTTGGCTGTACTTCTATGGATCACAGCAGTGCAGTTCGTTTTGCACTCCTGTGACCCATTTTCAGCAGAAAGCGGGCTGAAGTCCGCTCTCTGCTGACGTCAACAATTTCAGCTCAGGCACCACGTCATCTCAACAATAAAATCTGGATCCGCCAGGTGCCTGGACTGACACCCGGCTCAGCCTCTCAGCAAGCCGCTAAGAGCCTGAGATGGCTGCTCCGCCCCTCCACAGCTCAGCGCTCCAGTGAGAGAGGAGGGGGGAGTGCAGAGCTGTGACTGACAGACAGTCTACAGCTCTCTGCTCACGGAGTTTTGAAGGCCGATCGGCGGTGTTCAATTGCTCGGTTCTCAGTGTACAGGCACTTGGGGACAGATGCAGCATTGGACCCATGCTGCATCTGCCGAGGTAAGCATGATTCAGGAAAAAAATAAAACCCCTTACTTCTCTTTTAAAGTAAAATTTACAGGTCTTGTCCCTCCCTCGGTCTGTACCTGGACAGTGAAAGGAAAGGAGCACATTGACCAGCTCAACTTTATAGCTCAACTTTATGTCACTCTGCTCTCTACCAGCATGATCCTTGTTAGCACAGAAGCATTGCAGCACAGCTGAAAGGCTCCTTTACTGCTTCTCCCCCTTTCAAACTGAACTCTGCTGTACAGGGAATGCGAGTGGCTTATTCAGGTACTTACACTGCTTGCATTGATGCAAATATATTTAGGGCCTGTTTACACTAAAATGCAGTGCAGGAAATCAGCAGCCTTGCAGCGTTCCCATGTGGCTTCCTGCACCGCATTCCAATCACACTAGCCTTGCGATCTGCTGCAGGGGTCAGTGCAATGTTAACAAAACCCCAAACGCAGGTCGCAAATGCAGTACATGGTACAAAAGTACTACTTTTGGGGCAGTGAGATTTCAGCCTATTCAAAATGAATAGGGCTAAAATCATACTGCATAGAACTGCATGTGAATCACCCAGTGTTCCTGTGCAATTCATATGCAGTTCCTAGTGACGGCGGGCTTTTTTACAGCGCTTTTGAGCCTCGTCCCCCCTTCCCTCCCCCAGCGCCACCTGGCTGTAAACAGTTGGGTTAGCTGCCCACAGAAGAGATTTAGGAACATCTGTTCCCCCCATGTCCTCTGACTAGTGAAGCCGGAATTGACAAGGAATTTGTCACTTGGTTTCAGGGCAGTGTTTCCCTAGCCATTACAGCTAGGAAAACATCTGATCAAACACAATCTTTGTTCTCTGCAAATTAAGGGAACTTCTCGGGGACTCCCAGACCAGTGACGAGTGTTCTCATTGGAAGATTTCCCCTCTATTACTTTTCTGGGGACAACCTAAATTTGGGATTTTCTTTTACTTTCAGTAATAATGGTAAACAGGTCAAATAGAGGGTGAATCTCCCTAACGGCACAGAAAGCAATAAAAGCTGACAAGCATTCTAATCCCTCTGCACTCTAGCCAAAATGTAACCCCCCCCCCCCCTCCCGCAAACGTGCATGCTAATGGAAGCAGTAATTGTACCACACATGTGAGATACTTCTACAAACGTCAGAGTGAGAGCAATAATTTTAGCGACATAGCTCATGTTTTAACTCTAAACTGATAACTGGTAAAAGGCTTTTAAAAAGAGTCGCCTACGAATAATTTAAGCAACATTGTTAAATACTGACATGTTTGGCATCTATTTACTTGATGCCACATTATCTTTTAAAATGTTGCCAAAAAAAATAAAAAATAAATGTGGGTACTATATTGTAATTGTGTGCACTAAAATCTAAATGCGTTTTGTATAAGGTTTCATAAATGCCTGTGCAAATATTGTGCAACATAAAAAATTGCAACAACCACAATACTATTCTCCAGGGCCTCTGCCTTCGGAAAATATATCATGTTTGGAGGTTCCAAGTAGTTTTCTAGCAAAAAAAAAAAAGACAGCAGGTGGTTAGAAATTGTATTACCTCTGTTTCATCACCTAGAACATCTTCTTCATTGGCGTCTTCTTCAGCTGTTGGGTAAACAAGGAAACGTTACGACTATATTCATTTTAAACGCAGAATGACAGCCAGAATTTTCTAAGTGTTAAAGTAGAACTATAGGCAAAATTATTCTTTTGGATAGAGTAAGAGAGGGTTATAACTCGTGAGATTTTTTTTTTGTTTTGTCATATGTCCCCCATTGGGGAGTTCTCTCACTTCCTGTCTCATAGCCAAAACAGGTAGCGAGTGGAAATCCCTTAAAAATGTATGGGAATCCCTTGGGGCCTCCCAGGTCATCGTGTCCCCATTGGAAGATTTCCCCTCTATTCCCTTTCTGGGGGCAACCCAAAATTTGTGACTGTCATTTAAATTTTTATGTTATGTATCATAATTTGTATAATATGTTCATATTTTGTAAAAATGAAAAAATAAAAAGTTAAATAAAATCTGGATTAAAAAAAATAAAATAATTAAAAAAGTGGAACTCATTACACACAGAGTGATACATTTCAAGCATTTCTTTCTTTCAATTTTGATGATTATGGCTTACAGCTAGTGAAAACACAAATTTCAGTATCTCAGAAAATTAGAAGAAGCTTGTGAAAAGTTCAATGTTGTAGACTCATGGTGTCACACTTTTTTTTTTTTTTTTAATCTTTCTTTATTTTGTTTTCATAATCTTTTGTTACATGCAGGAAAAAGGGGAAATCACAATATCAAAAATACAAAAATATACATCTTTATGCTTCGATGGGTTCTTTCACATTCCTGCTATTCTCATTTTGAAAGACAGCCCCATCATCCTAAATTCTTTACCCTTCATACTTTCTCTCTTTTTCCCCCCTTTCCTCCCTCTACCCAACCCCTCTCGCCCACACACCCTTATATGTGGGTGGGAGGAGAGCTCCCCCCCTACAGCCCAAATAACACTATATTTCCTCGTTAACTTAAATGTCTTCCATCCCTCCCATTTCCTCTGAGACACTCAACTTCCGCTCTCCTCGTCTACTCCAAGTCCTTCCATGCTATAAATTTTGTCTATTTTTTCTAGCCACTCCCTTACTTTGGGCGCTTCTGTTTCCTTCCATTTTTTTGGGATCAGGCTCTTTGCCGCATTTATCAGGCAACTTGTGAGGGAGTTTCTATACTCTTTTATTGGAGTGTCCATGGCATGGAAAAGACATGCCCAAGGATTATCTGGTATCTGGGCTTTGGTTATTACCTTTATATACCCTAGTATTTCTCTCCAATACTCTTTAATTTTTGGGCAAGTCCACCATATATGTGCCATATTTCCCAGTTGTCCACAACCCCTGGTGTCACACTCCAATCAGCTAATTAACCACCTCAGCCCCGGAAGATTTGGCTGCTCAATGACCAGGCCATTTTTTGCGATACGGCACTACGTCGCTTTAACTGCTTCAGCCCCGGAAGATATTACCCCATTTCTGACTAGAGCACTTTTTTGCGATTCAGCACTGTGTTGCTTTAACTGACAATTGCGTGGCCTTGCAACATTGCACCCAAACAAAATTTACATCCTTTTTTTGGCCACAAATAGAGCTGTCTTTTGGTGGTATTTGATCGCTTCTGCATTTATTTTTTGCGCTATACACAAAAAAAAGAGCAACAATTTTTGAAAAAAAATAAAATAATATATATATATATATATATATATATATATATATATATATATATATATATATATATATATATATATACACACACACACACACACACACACACACACACACACACACACACACACATACATACATTTATTTTTTACATTTTGCTATAATATCCCCCAAAAATATATAAAGAAAAAACTATGTTTTTCTTCAGTTTAGGCCAATGTGTATTCTTCTACATATTTTTGGTAAAAAAAAAAAAAAAAATTATTAAAAATCGCAATAAGCCTATATTGATTGGGTTGCGCAAAAGTTATAGCGTCTACAAAATAGGGGACAGGTTTATGGCATTTTTATTATTAGTAATGACGGCGATCTGCGATTTTTATCGGGACTGCGACATTATGGCGGACACGTTGGACAATTTTGAAACATTTTTGGGACCATTGGCATTTTTACAGTGATCAGTGCAATAAAAATGCATTGATAACTGTAAAAAAGTCACTGGCAGGGAAGGGGTTAACCACTAGGGGGACGATCAAGGGGTTAATGTGTTCCCTATTGTTTGTTCTAACTGAAGGGGGGGGGGGGGACTGTGCAGGAGAGATGACAGATACCCTATATGAACACACAGTCTGTCTGTTCACCCCTCAGAGCCGAAAACTGTGTGATCCTGGTTCTCGGTGTGATCGCGACCGCCGGGAACTCGCATCGGCTCTGTGGGCGAGCTAGTGGCCGAATATGTTACTAACTTAACATGACGGCAATTCACACAGCCGAGCCATGTTGCCGCAGTACAACTGTGGCGGCTGGTTACAATTGCGTGGTCGTGCGACATTAAACCCAAAAAAAATTTACGTATTTTTTCCCCACAATTAGAGCTTTCTTTTGGTGGCATTTGATCTCTGCAGTTTTTATTTTATGCGCTATAAAACAAACAAAAAAAAAAACTATATTTTGTACTTTTTGCTATAATAAATATCTCCATTTATTAGAACTTTTTTTCCCCTCAGTTTAGGCTGATATGTATTCTACAGATTTTTGGTAATAAAAAATATATATATATATATAAATAAATCGCAATAAGCGTATATTGATTGGTTTGCGCAAAAGTTATAGCGTCTACAAAATAGGAGAAAGATTTGACATTTTTATTATCAATTTTTTTTTACTAGTAAATGGCAGTGATCTGCGATTTTATTGTGACTGCAACATTATGGCAGACAGATCGGACAATTGACAAAAATGCAGATTACTGTGTAAATGTCACTGGCAGGGAAGGGGTTAACTGCGTTACCTAGGGGTGATTCTAACTTTAGGGGGGTGGGACTGCCTAGGTGAGGAGAGCGATCATTGTTCATACTTGGTATGAACAACAGATTGCGCTCCTCACCCCTGACAGCACGATCTGTGTTTACATTGACCTACGCTATGCTGCTTAGCAGAGTGGCCGGCAGTGGCGATCGGGTCCTCTTCCTTGTTAGCTATGGAGCTGAGTGGGGGGGGGGGGGGTTGCCCCCTCACGGCTCCATACCACTCCAGGGCAGAAGCGATGTCAAAACTTCACTTCCGCCCATAGCTCTAAAAAAAAAAAAAAAAAAAAAAAAAAATAAAAATTCTCTTTAAAACTACTTTTATTTTTATTTTTTATCGCATTTAAGTGTAAATATGAGTTCTGAGGTCTTTTTGACCCCCAGATCTCATATTTAAGTAGTCTTGCCATGCTTTTTTTCTATTACAAGGGATGTTTACATTCCTTGTTATAGGAATAAAAGTGACACAATTTTTTTTTTTTTAAACCGCGCTCAGTCCCGCTGAGCTCGCGTGCAGGAGAGAACGTATATGCGAGTAGCGCCCGCATATGAAAATGGTGTTCAAACCACACATGTGAAATATCACCGTGATCGATAGAGCGAGAACAATAATTCTAGCCCTAGACCCCCTCTCTAACTCAAAACATGTAACCCGTAGAATTTTTTAAATGTCTATAGAGATCAAAGGGTAAAAGTTTGTCGCCATTCCACGAGCGGGTGCAATTTTTAAGCCTGACATATTGGGTATAAATTTACTCGGCGTGACATCATCTTTCACAATATAAAAAAAATGGGCTAACTTTACTGTTGTCTTATTTTTTTACAAAAAATAAATAAAAAAAAGTGCACTTATAAGACCACAGCGCAAATATAGTGCGACAGAAAGTATTGCAACGACCGCCATTTTATTCTCTAGGGCAGTGGTCATCAACCCTGTCCTCACTAACAGGGCAGGTTTACAAGATAACTGAAATACATCACAGGTGATATAATTTGCTGCTCAGTGGTCGCAGTATTATAGTCTGCATCTCTCCAAGGTAATACATAAAACCTGGCCCGTTAGTGGGCCCTGAGGACAGGGTTGATGACCACTGCTCTAGGGTGTTATATATTCAGTTTTTTTTTTTTTTTTTTTTTTTTATGTTTGGGAGTCCAAGTAATTTTCTATAAAAAAAAAAATTAAAAATAAATTATTTTAACTTGTAAACAAGTAGTTTAAAAAAATAGGCCCGATCTTAACGTGGTTAAATAAATCAGGCCTACAAAATGATGCAACGTCTACAACAGTCAAAGTACCCCCATTTTATTTTGGGAAATTCACTTTTAATACAAAACATTTGCACCCAAGTCATTTGATATATATTTTTAATATCAACATAAATTAACAGAATTTAAACTTTTCCAACCGTGTTCATCTAGATATGCTTGAAGCCTGCTGATCAGGTCACTCTTATTCCCTTTCACGTCCAAACCTCTGGCCACGCATTCCTGTTTGAGCTCTGCCAGCTGCAGAAATAAACAAACAAAAAGAAATTGGAAAACTCAGCATTATATTCAGCCATATTTTAAAGTACAGTACAGTCAAATATCAATGTCTAATAATGTTTTCTAGTGCAGTTTCTTTAGGTAGAATTCCAGGTAACCCTAACTTAGTTCTAAAAATGCTCCCCCCCCCCCTCCTAACACTTCTGTTGATTAACCTGTGTAAGATGTATATACTTATCTATTATTAGATCGCTCCAGTCACGTGTTTCCCTGGTGGCAGTCAGTGACAGATGCAGAGGAGAGGATAGTGTTCAATGTCTGTGTATGCCTCGGAACAGTGACATCACCCATATGCTCCTATGGTGCCCCCCTCTCTCCTCATTGAATCGCTGACTTTGACAGCGACGGGAGCCAATGCCGCTTTGCTGCTGTCTCAGCCAATGAGGAGGGAGAGTCCCAGACAGCTGAGCCTCTAATGCAAAATCGCTGGATGGAGATGGGGCTCAGGTATGTATTAGGGGGTAAGAGTGGGGCTGCTGCACACAGAAGGATTTTTATCTTAATGCAACCATTTTAATGGCCCTGTAATCTGGCGGCAGCTTTGTCTGCGGGCTGCAGGAGGACACAATCTATAGCGTCGTCCACTCTAATAGTGCAGCATATCTCTTCTAGCCTCTGTTACAATAATGAAGGAGCTCTAGTCCCTGTGTCCGCCTGATAGACATTTGTTGATGCATTTGATGCTCCGTCCTGCTATGCTCAGAATATGATACCCAATGAACAGGTCTTGAGAAAGCTATGCAGTTAGCGAAAAGCGTTGACCTATGGATGATCCAGCAACCCATACACCTCTAGCCTATCAATACGTATTACAAGTATATCTGCATGGGGTGTTATGTGATCGTTTTGTATTCAGACATTACTGTGTTGTTTTTATGACACCATGCACCAGTGGCTGCTGGTGGTCTTTTTTTGGGAGGGCAAACAATCATCCCTCCAGCACCCCTCCGGTCGGATCGTGGACGACAGATTTTCGATGGTTTTTAAGTCTGGGCTCTGACTAGGCCATGCAAGGACATTTACCCATTTCTCCTTTAACCACTGTGTGTCAATTTTTGCTGTGTGCTTTGGGTCATTGTCATGTTGGAAGGTAAACCACCTTCCCATTGACAACTTTCTGGCAGAGGGCAGCAGATTTTCTCAGGAATTGAATGGTATTTTGTCCCATCCATTTTTCTTCTATCCTGACACTCGCTCCAGTCCTGGCTGAAGAGAAACACCCCCATAACAGGAGATTACCTGTTATTGAATGGTGTTATCTGGATGGTGAGCTGTATTGGATTTCCACCAGACATGTCCTTTAGTGTTGATGCCAAATAATTACATTTTAGTCTCATCTGGTCAAAACACCTTTTTTCATATGGCCTCAGAATCTAAGGTGGTCAGATGAAACAAAAAAATTTAATTATTTGGCCTCAACCCCAAACAATATGTCTGGCGAAAATTCAATACAGCTTACCATACAAAAAAACACTATTCCTACAGTAAAGCATGAAGGTGGCGATATCCTGTTATGGGCGTGTTTCTCTGCAGCAGGGACTGGAGCACTTGTCAGGATAGAAGAAAATTGGGTGGGGCAAAATACCATCAAATTCTTGAGGAAAATCTGCTGCCCTCTGCCAGAAAGTTGTGAATGGAAATCTGGTTTATCTTCCAACATGACAATGACCCAAAGCACACAGAAAAAATTACTGCACAGCGGTTAAAGGAGAAACAGTTAAGTGTCTTTGCACAGCCTAGTCAAAATATAGAGGGGATCTTGAGAAAGTTAGTCTGTTAATCGCTGAGGTTCTGATGAAGAGGGTACTCACTCGTAACGTGTAAGCCGTTTTGCGATGCCATCTGGTTCCTCCCAACACCCCGTCCAGAAGACACGGTTCCGAATTCTTGGAGTAATGTTAAGCCTTTTTTAAAGTTTGTTTGCGAGTGTGACTTTTGTTTTTACGATTTAAATACATTTTATCTTTGGTAATGAGCAAGGTCGGTGCAAGACCTTTGACTTTCCACACTTTATCCAAAGGGTTCACCACCTACACATAAACTAAGCGCAGATTGTTGTGTTGTATGGCCTAGTCAAAGCCCAGACTTAAACTCCATTGAAAATCTGTGGTATGACTTGAAGACTTAAGTCCACAGTCACCATCAAATTTAACCAAGCTTGAGCAGTTCTGCAAAGAAAAGTGGGCAAATATTGCAAAGTCTAGATGTGCAAAGTTAGTAGAGACATATCCAAAGAGACTAAAGGCTGTAATTGAAGCAAAAAGGTGGTTCAATAAAATACTGACATAAGGGTGATCCTTTTTCCAACTCTGTGATTGTTTTTTACTTTTTTCTGACACGTTGGTGTTTATATCTTTCACTTGGATGTTATAAGTTGCACTAGTAAATCCAGCTGGATAAAACAATAACTGTCTTCATTTCAGGCTGCAAAGCAACAAAATGTGACTGCAAAGAGGGGGCATCCTTTTCTAGGCCCATGGTATATTGTAAAATAGTCATCCCACCACAGTGGTTGAATTTGGAAAAGTGTCAACTAGAACTTGTGCGTCAAGTGCTCTGCAAGTCTACAACTTGCCAGTGAAAATGTGCAGCAAATTATTCATGCTACCTGGTAGTCCATCTTGGGAGTAAGCAAGAGAGGGTGGCTACAATGCTACATACAATGGGACCATTAGACTATTAACTGATAGAGAAATAGTGTATTCGGAAGCTGTGTGACCCTTCCTTGGGACTTCAGGAAGCACAATTGGGAATTAGACTGACAAACTGCAGCAGTCGACTTCAGGTAACACCCGACAGCATGAACCTCATCCAACGTGTGTAGAGCCTTGTCCCCAGCATCTGGGACTTAGGACAGAAAGAACAACAGAGCAACACAATGTCCTGGTTAAGGTGAAATGAAGAAACCACATCAGGTAAGGACAGCTGAGGCCGCAGAACCACCTTCACATGGTTGAGGCACTTGGAACGGTTCCTTACAGGTAGAAGCAGCCAATTGCAACACTCTCCAAGCTGAAGTAATGGCAACCAGAAAAATAACCTTTTGCATCAGAAGGACTAAAGGGATATCCTGGATAGGTGCAAAATGAGACTTCTGCAATACAAGCTATATGAAATTGAGGCCACACAAAGTCTTACCATTGGAACAACTCCTTGCATAAAGACATGCACTAAGAATGTGAAGCAATCTGCCTCTGAAAGAGGACATTCAAGGCTTAAATTTGATCCTTGACGGTACTCAAGGCCAATCCCTTATCAACTTCAGATACGGGGAAGAAGTTCTCGAAACTCATGCCAGGTGAAAATTAGACTTCCAAGTACTGTGCTAAATCTTTTAGGTCGCCTCTCCAGTCTTCAACAGCCAGCCAACAACTGTAAAGAAAGATGGAAGAGCAGACCTTGCAATAGGATTTCTGGTTGAACCAGAAAGGTCCATGGTTTGTCCACTGACAGGTTTACAATATCCGAGTACAACTTTCTGCTAGGCCAGGCTGGGTCAATCAGAATCACCAGAATGCCGCTCACTCGAAACCTGCGAAGCATACAAGATAAAAGCTGTAAAGGCAGAAAGGCATCAGCAAAGTATCATCCACTGTGAATGCTTGATATTTCCTGGTGCTGAATAGGAATTGGTCCAGGTTCGCAGTGACCCTGAATACCAATGGCAGAGCTCCTTGAACAACCCAGGGTGAAGAGCCCACTTGCCCGAAGACAGTTGTAGACTGCCAAGAAAATCTGCCTGCAAAGTTTTGCACCAGACATTAAGGGAATATGAAGTCTTGCACAAGACAGGATGAAATCCACTTCCCCCAAGCAGCCAGACTTCTGGTGCCTCCCCGATTTATGTACGCCATGGCTGTGGCATTGCTAGACTGAGCCCTTACAGAGAGGTCCTTCAGCTGCTCAGACAAATACAGTGGGATAAGGCAAATGGCCCTCATTTTCAGGAGGTTGATGGGCAAAGCCCTCTCCTGCGGTGTACAAGTTCCCTGGACCAAGAAATTGTCCCGACTGGAGTCCATTGTCAGGACTTACCAGGACAAAAAATAAAAAATAAAATGTTCCAATCTCTAGCATCTGTAAAGTTTTCCACCAGTCCAGAGACAGTCTCGTTAGGAGAGCAACTGCATTGGGGAAGCCAATGACTCTGTCATCCTGTCCCAAGTCATCAAGACAACGAAAGGAACCGATTTGAGCCCCCAGAGCAAGGCATTTGTCTTGGGTGGAGGATCATTCTCATTCACTTGGAGTTTGTCCAGTATTAGACCTAAATATTACAACCTTTGGGCATAAACTACAGCGGACTTCAGAACCTCTACAGAATTTTTTTGTCTAAGGCCTCATACACACGATCAGACTGTACAAACTTTCCCGTGGATTTTTGTACAAAGGGAGTTGGCCCCAAGTTTGTATTGCATACACACGGCAGGACTTTTTAGGCAACTAACACAAACGTAGTGACGTTTCAACGTACTGACGACACTTCAAAAGAGGACATTCAAATACTCCAGCGCCACCTTTGGTCAACTTCTGTATTGTTGTCTGATCTTTTGCATTGGTTCTGAGCATGTGTGTTTGTACTTTGTACAAAAGTCCGATGGTTTTGTGTACACACGGTCGGACTTTTGTTGGCTGAAAGCTTGTCAGTTCGCACAGCCAACAAAAGTCTGATGAAAACTGAAAAAGTTGGTCCGATGGAGCGTACACACGGTCGGATGTTGCTCCAAAACAGCTAATTTGCAGGTTTGTTGTCAAAAAGTCTGATCGTGTGTACGGGCCTTTAGACACACTAGGCTTGAGATGCAGAGCAGACTGCTAACTCAGAAGCAAATCATCCAGGTAATCCATGACAGGAATAATCAGAGTACGTAGAAAGCCCAAGACCGGGGCCATCACCTTGATAAATACTCTAGGAGCAGTGGACAGGCTGAACGGCAGGGCCACAAACAAAGTGACATTATTCCCCCAAAAACCACAGGAAGCTTTGGTGAGTTGGAGGGACTAGAATGTGCAAACAACCATTCTTGATATGCACTGACAGAAGGAAATCTCAGTGCTGGAGGGTGGCAACCACTGACTGCACGGATTCCATCTAGAATTTCTGTACTAATTAAAAGTGAATTATGGACTTTTCTTTTGCAGAATCATACTTACCCAAATGGATGCAGCAATGGTCCCCCACCAGCTCTAACACTGAGAACTGAGCAATCAAACACCATGGACTCACTCACTGGAGCGCTGGGCTGTGGAGGGGGTGGGAGTGGCCACCGAGAGGCTCAGCCAGGAGCCATTCCAGGAATGTGAGCGGATCCCAATTTCATTGTCACGATCTTGGTAGAGTCTGGACCGGCTCTGTGACGTCAGCTGAAAACAGGTCACAGGAGTGCAGAATGTGATCCACAGAAGTACAGCCAAATGAGTTTTGGCTGTACTTCTCCTTTTACCTCTTAGGAATGGCGCCTCCTGGCCCTTTAAGAGGTTTATTAGAGCGGGAGGCAAGGCGGGGCTTAAGACCATGTGACTGCCTCCATTGGCTGTCACGTGACCCCAAAAATTTGGATAAGGCAACGGCACCTGTGCTGGGCGCATGCCATCGGAACAGGTGTTTTGGCAGCAATTAACGCATATATGCAGCCCTTTGGCTCCAAGAGGCCGCATATTTACGTACGCCTAGTGCCAAGGGGTTAAGATCTAGGATGCGGCAAACATTGCTGTTCGGTTTCAGAACAGCAAAGAGGTTCAGGTAGAAACTAGGGGTGCATAAATTAATCGCTGCATCGCGATTCGGGTGTCCCCGATGCATACGACCCGAAAAAATCGATTGCCGGGTGATGCCCTCCCCGACTTGCTCCGCCCCTCCCGGGAGAGTGCTCCGATCATATAGTTGTTAAAATAACTGTTTTAATAAATCCTGCGTTACAATCAATTAAGTGCCCCACTGTATGTGCTTTTTAAAAATTATGGAGCTTTATACCTCATTTCTCAGTGTGTGTGTACAATACATGTGACTGCCTCGCCCGCCTCTTCTCTCACCTGACGTCAGTGGAGAATTCTCAGTTCCCGTCCGCCTCCCTTCTGATCTGATAGCTACAGTCAGCGGGCGGGACTGAGAATTCTCCACTGACGGGGAGAGGGAGAGAGAGACACGGGCCAGGCAGTCACATGAGAGGCATGTATTGTACACAAACAGAGAAATGAGGTATGAAGAAGAGGTCGACCGATATGGGTTTTTCGCTGGCCGATGCCGATATTTATAAATCGCGGCGGCCGGTGGCCAATATATGATGCTGATTTTTTGGGGCCGATTTTTTATTTTCCCCTTATCTCATAAAATCTAACACAGTTAGACCCCTTTCACACGAGGCGTTTTTCAGGCGCGAGTGCTTTCACACTGAGGCGATGCGCTGGCAGGATGTTAAAAAAAAAGTCCTTTGGAGCGGTGTACACCACTACTCCTGCCCATTGAAATGAACGGGCACCGCTGTCGAAGAAAAAAATGTGAAGAATACTGCGCTGTCCCAAAATTTACTATGAATACTATCCCATAACATTGATTATAGAAAAATTTGTGAAAAATAAAAACCAAATGAAAATTAAAAATTAAAAGGCTGCTGCAGTTGTAAATGTGAGATACCCACACCAACAAGACTAATATAAAAATGAACAACTGCGCTGCAAACAATTGTGCACTGGTGACACAAATAATATAAACCAACATACATTAAAGTTGACACAGTAATTTTACACCTCCTTATATCTTAATAGTATCAAGTTCAATAAAGTCCGTGATAACATGAAACAATCGTGTAAAACCAAAAATAGAAAAAACAATCAATAGTGACCGACTGTCCTTATAGAGATCAATGTGATTTGTGGAAGACACAATAAACATATGAAAAGTTCCAGAAACTCCACAGTGCTCTCATTCAATAAACAGCAGCTCAAAGGGTGATCCAGATGGAAAACAAGAAAACACCTCCACCGTCCAGTCACACTGACCCTTACCGGATTGTGCGACCCCCTGTCACAGAGGTCACACTGGCTTGTGGCTTTAATCCCGGCCAGGGAAATCCAGAGACTTTACCAGGTTGCTCAGAATGGATGGTGTGAGCTCAGAAAATGGTCAAACAGGGAACATGGAACGAAAGAGACAGTCCATAGTGTACCTCTGTATACAGTTTATTTAAAAGTTAAAAAATTATTGCACTTACAAGGTCGCAATAGATAAAAGCATTTGTAATAGCCGGCCGGCTCGATTTCGCTGCCCGTTTGCTTCCGGGATCTGCGTGGTTCGTATGGTGACTACAAAGCGATTCGCCAGCCTCGCCAGATGTATCTCTTTGGTCTTTTTCTCACACTTGGCAGGATGCCCAGACAAGCTCCTGGAAAACTGCAGGCAACTTGCATTGACTTCTATCAGAAGTCATTTGCAAGTCAGCTGAAGTTTTAAAATCTGCTTTTTTTTTTTTTTATCAGCACAATAGGCTGATGCCGAATAATTAACCACCTGATTACTTTGCACTTAAACCCCCCTCGTGACCAGACCAAATTTTCAGCTTTTGGCGCTGACGCACTTTGAATGACAATTGCGCAGTCATACAACACTGTACCCAAATGAAATTTTTATCATTTTTTTCCCCACAAATAGAGCTTTCTTTTGGTGGTATTTAATCACAGCTGGGGTTTTTATTTTTTGCTAAACAAACAAAAAAAGGTGGAAAATTAAAAAGACTTAGTTAGACTTACCGGTGACGGTATTTCTAAGAGCCTTTCAGGACAACCCTGGAGAGCGCAGCTCCGCCCACTTTTCAGGAAACACATGCTTGACCTTTAAAACCCCTCCTCTTCCACCATGGCTTCAGTTATTGGGGACCTCCGGCATACTGGAAAACAAAGCACAGAGAACCACACAAAAAACCATGACAGATATTTGTGTCCTTTTTATGCATTCAGAAACACAAGGGAGGGAACTAGGGGTTGTCCTGAAAGGCTCTTAGAAATACCGTCACCGGTAAGTCTAACTAAGTCTAAGTCTTTCTCAAATCGCCTTTCAGGACAACCCTGGAGAGGATAACCGAGAAGCTTACCTAGGGTGGGACTACTGCCTGCAGTACCTTCCTGCCAAAGGCCTGATCTGCAGCTGACAGCAAGTCCAGTCTGTAGTGGCGAAGGAAGGTCGAGTAGCTTGACCACGTGGCCGCCTTACAGATCTGATCAGGCGTAGCACCGGCCCTTTCAGCCCAAGAAACTGCTGTTGCCCTTGTGGAGTGGGCAGCAATCCCCGCTGGGGGCACTTCCCCTTTGGCCTTGTAGGCCTCTGCAATAGCCCCCCTAAGCCACCTGCCCAAGGTGCTCTTCGAAGCTTTTTCCCCTTTGCGGGGTCCTGAGAAGATCACAAAGAGGGCATTAGACTTCCTGAACTCCCTAGTGACCAAAAGGAACTGCAGAAGACATCTCCTTACATCTAGCGTGTGAAACGCCTCCTCACCTGCGTTGGCAGGGGCTGTAGAGAAGGTAGGCAAAACAATTTGCTGGGAGCGATGAAACTTCGAGGAGACCTTGGGCAGGAACGCTGGGTCTGTTTGAAGAACCACTCTGTCTGGGAAGATTCTAAGGAAAGGTTCCGTAACTGCTAGAGCTTGCAGCTCACTAATACGTCTTGCTGACGTAATAGCCACCAAAAAAATAGTTTTCAAGACTAAATCTTTTAAACAAGACCCCTGTAGGGGTTCAAAAGGTGCCTCCATAAGCCCCTGAAGGACAATGGATAAATCCCAACTAGGAAAAAAGGTAGGAGCCACTGGCCTATTTCGAGCCAGAGCTCTAAAAAATCTGGAAATTAAAGTCTCCCTGGACAGGGTTTTTTCAAAATAAACAGATAAAGCTGCTACCTGTGTTTTCAGGGTGCTAGCTGCTAATCCTTTTTCCATCCCCTCTTGGAGAAATTCCAGAACGGACACTACACTTTTGACCTGGAATCCCTTAGAGGTACAGTACGAATTAAATTTTTTCCAAACTTTAAAGTATATTGCCCTAGTCACCTCCTTTCTACTGGACAGGAGAGTCCTGACTACTCTATCGGACAGGCCTCTAGCTTTTAGGAGGTCTTTTTCAGAAGCCAGGCCGTTAGCTGAAGTCTGCCTACTTCTGGGTGAACCACCGTTCCCTGCAACAGCAGGTCCTCCCTGACTGGCAGCCTCCACGGAGGCTCCACTGCTAAGCCTAGGAGAGCCGAAAACCAGGGCCTTTTGGGCCAGTAGGGTGTGATCAGGATCATACCGATCCCCCTCTTCCCTGAACTTCCTCAGTACCAACGGAATTAAAGGGAAGGGGGGAAAGGCATAGCACAGGTGGTAGTGCCATGGGTGAGCCAGGGCATCCAGACCCACGGCTCCGTCCTCCCTGTGCAGGGAAAAGAACCTGCGGACCTTGCAGTTCTGCCGATTGGCAAAAAGGTCTATTTGAGGAGACCCCCACACTTTGGTGATCATAAGAAAGACGTCTTGATTCAGAGCCCATTCTGCCTCCAACAGCCTTTTCCTGCTGAGCATGTCCGCGAAAAGGTTTAAGGAACCCTTCAGGTGGACTGCCGAGAGGGAGGCTACCCATGGTTCCGCCCAACTGAAAAGTTGCTCGGCTAGGACCATAAGAGCACTGCTCCTGGTTCCTCCCTGTCGCTGTACATAAGCCACCGCGGTCGTATTGTCCGAGAGGATCTGGACATGATGACCCCTCACTTCCTCTCGAAAAACTCGAAGGGCTAAGAGAATGGCCCTGAGCTCCCGCCAGTTTGACGATCTTCGCGACTCTGTTTTGGTCCAGGTCCCTTGTGTCGTCAAACCGTCCAGATGAGCCCCCCAACCCCAAGCACTCGCGTCTGTTGTGAGGCGCTTGTCCAACGGAAAGACCCACGGGAGACCTCTGGAAAGGTTGGTCGGACACCTCCACCACCATAGAGCCCTTTTTACTCTTACCGTGAGCCTGATTTGTTTCTCTAGAGAAACCTGATGCGACCAGGACTTCAGGATATTTGCCTGAAGAGGCCTGGCGTGAAACCGAGCCCAAGGTACTGCCGGTATTGCGGCTGTGAGAAGCCCCAGAACCTTCATGGCAGAACGAACTGAGATTGCACAGTTCGTTTGGACCTGCTTCACTGCCGCCTGGACCTTTTCCCGCTTTGCCTGCGGGAGAAAAACTCTCTGGAGGACTGAGTTGATTACATAACCCAGGAAAGATATTTCCTGACTTGGTACCAGGCTTGACTTCTCTAAGTTGAGGAGCCAACCCAGGCTTCTGAGGTGGATTTGAGCAACCTGCAAATTCACAGCTACCTGCTCCTTGGAGTCTGCAAAAAATAGAAGGTCGTCTAGATAGGGTACTACGGGGATACCCTTCAGCCTCAGGGGCTCCAGAGCTTCCGCCAAAATCTTCGTGAAGATCCTGGGGGAGGATGAGAGTCCGAAGGGCAGAGCCCTGAATTGCAGGTGCCAAACGGACTCCCCCAGATTGACTGCCAGCCGCAAAAATTGCTGGGAGGTCTGGGCAATTCGAATGTGTAGGTAAGCATCCCTTAGATCTAGGGATGCCAGGAAACAATTCGGCATTAACAATTTCGTTATCGAGTGGATGGTGTCCATACGAAAATGTTTGTACCGGATCGATCGGTTTAGGATCAAGATCAACCGAAATTTTCCTGAGGGTTTTCTGACTAGGAAAATGTGGGAGTAAAACCCCTGCCCCTGTTGATGTTTTGGGACCTCGACAACCACCTCTTGCTGTATCAGATCCTGCAGCAGGTTCGTCATGGCAGAGGCCTTGTCTTGATCCCTTGGGAGGGTCGTGACATAGAACCTGTTTGGAGGAGGTTCTAGAAACTCTAGGTTGTAGCCCTGGGCGACAATACTCCTCACGAATGGGCTCGGAGTCATCCTGTTCCATTGCGGAAGGAAAGCCGACAGCCTTCCTCCTACTGGAACCAGACCGTCATTTGCTTTTGGGTGTATGGTCTGAGGGAGCTCTAAACAGGACTCCTCCCCTACCTCTACCCCTCTGGGGAGCCCAACGGCTTCTGTTATCTTCCCTACTTTTTTGGGGCTGCTGAACAGCACGAAAATTTTTCTTCGGTGCCGGTTTCTTCTTAGTAGGGAAGGCCTTCTTTTTATCAGCAGTTCTGACCAAGATGGTTTCCAGATCTGGCCCAAAAAGTAGGTCCCCAGAAAAGGGAAGGCCACATAGCCTAATCTTTGAGGCCTTGTCACTCGACCATGTCTTTAGCCAGACAGCACGACGGGATGAATTAACTAAAGCAGAAGACCTAGCTGCCAACTTGATAGACTCGGCAGAGGCGTCGGCCATGTATTTTACTGCCTTCAGGATCAAAGGGAAAGATTCCAAAAGGTCTTTCCGAGATGTCCCTGCCTCAATATGACTCTTAAGTTTCTCCACCCAGCATTCTAGGTTCCTCGCTACTACCGTGGAAGCCATGGCTGGTTTGAGGCTAGCTGCCGCAGAATCCCATGCCTTTTTAAGGAGGCCATCAGCCCTCTTATCCATCGTGTCTTTGAGGACCCCCATGTCCTCAAATGCCAAATCAGTGCGGCGTGAGACCTGGGAGAAAGCGGCATCCACCCGCGGCTTTTTATTCCAAACCTCCGACTCTTTGTCGTCGAATGGGAAGCGCCGTTTGAGGGTTTTCAAGAGAAAAGGACCTCTCTCAGGGTCCTTCCACTCCCTTTTGACTGTGTCTGATAGTACCCGATGGACCGGAAAAACCCTGGTTTTGGTGTCATCCAGGCCCTGATACATTCTGTCATGGACTGACAGTTGGACCTTTTCTTCCTGAATGTCTAAGGTAGTATATATACCTTTAAGTAGGTCATCTACTTCTTCTAGGGAAAGTTTGTACCTAGACCTACGGTCCTCATCCTCCTCTTCCCCCTCATCCTCTGAATCCCTGAGGGAAGGAAGAGTGCTTGTCCCCTCGTCCTCGGAATCCAGAATCTCCAGCTGTCTGGAGGTGGATTGTCTAGGACTTAGTGGTCGCTGCTGGCTAGTGCTCTGACCTGCTGGGTTCTGAGCCAACATGGTTTTTACAGAACTCAGGGAACTAGCAATCTCCTTAACAGAGGAGAAGAGGTCCCTGTACTGCTGGGAGGACTCTTCCTCCACCAGCTCCCTAATGCAAGCTTTGCAAAGGGCTTTTTGCCAAGATTCCCGCAATGGTACTTTGCACGAAGGGCATTTCTTCTGGCCTGGAGGGTTAGATCGTTTAGTTTTCCCCAAGACAGTCTCCTAAAAGAAACCAAAAAAGGAATGTATTACTGCTACTGCAGAGGGCCCACTAAAACAAACAGTGCTCACACCGACCACCAACAGGGAGAAGGACAACACCCCACTGTGACAAACAAAGGGGAAAAGACACAGCCACCATAAACCCACAGGTCTGAGTGACAGTAACCTCAGAAACCTGAAGGGGCAGGCTCCCCTGAGGGAGGGAAATACAGTCACAAGGAAAAAACATAAGCCCATAAGGGTAAGAATCAAGAGCACCGTTGTGCCCCTCTTACCTGGGCCTGACCGGTGCTCGTGGTGCCTGCCTCCACCGACGCTGACGATCTCTCTTCCATCATGCAGAGAGCGCAGCGGGGACTGAATCTGACACAGCTGATTTTAAAACTCCCGGGCGTTGCGTCATTACGCTGGCCGGAAGCTTGCACACGGTCTATGGACCCGCCCCCTAGCCCCTGCGTTGTCAGGCGACCGGAACCACTCGTCGCCCCGCCCAAACAGGAAGCCGCGTCACTGGCCGCCGCGCCATCCGCCCTCCAGAGGGGACCCGGAAGCCAACTCAGCGCTAGCCCGCGAGATTCAAACTCGGGCTCCCGGGTCCAAGACGCCTCGACCTCCTGCTCGGCCATGCTCCCCTAAGCTGGACAAGGCTGGGGACTCCGGAACACCCTCCGAACGTACCAGGAAGGTGCTGGGATGGTCGTTTTGCCGCGAATCGCACCTCACCGAGGTAAGGCCTTTCAGCTCCCCCTGGAGAGATCGCAGCCCTGCTGGTTCCCACAAGTGCTTCCACATGGCGGAGGAAACACAAATAACTGAAGCCATGGTGGAAGAGGAGGGGTTTTAAAGGTCAAGCATGTGTTTCCTGAAAAGTGGGCGGAGCTGCGCTCTCCAGGGTTGTCCTGAAAGGCGATTTGAGAAAAATAAAAATAAATCATGTTTAATAGTTTGTTATAAAATTTTGCAAACAGGTAATTTTTCTGCTTCATTGATGTGCACTGATGAGGCGGCACAGGTGGGGACAGATAAGTCGGCACTGATGGGGACAGCAAAGATGGCACTGATGGGGACAGCAAAGATGGCACTGATGGGGACAGCAAAGATGGCACTGATGGGGACAGCAAAGATGGCACTGATGGGGACAGCAAAGATGGCACTGATGGGGACAGCAAAGATGGCACTGATGGGGACAGCAAAGATGGCACTGATGGGTGGCACTGGTAGGCGACACAGGTGAGCACTGGTAGGCGACACAGGTGAGCACTGGTAGGCGACACAGGTGAGCACTGGTAGGCGACACAGGTGAGCACTGGTAGGCGACACAGGTGAGCACTGGTAGGCGACACAGGTGAGCACTGGTAGGCGACACAGGTGAGCACTGGTAGGCGACACAGGTGAGCACTGGTAGGCGACACAGGTGAGCACTGGTAGGCGACACAGGTGAGCACTGGTAGGCGACACAGGTGAGCACTGGTAGGCGACACAGGTGAGCACTGGTAGGCGACACAGGTGAGCACTGGTAGGCGACACAGGTGAGCACTGGTAGGCGACACAGGTGAGCACTGGTAGGCGACACAGGTGAGCACTGGTAGGCGACACAGGTGAGCACTGGTAGGCGACACAGGTGAGCACTGGTAGGCGACACAGGTGAGCACTGGTAGGCGACACAGGTGAGCACTGGTAGGCGACACAGGTGAGCACTGGTAGGCGACACAGGTGAGCACTGGTAGGCGACACAGGTGAGCACTGGTAGGCGACACAGGTGAGCACTGGTAGGCGACACAGGTGAGCACTGGTAGGCGACACAGGTGAGCACTGGTAGGCGACACAGGTGAGCACTGGTAGGCGACACAGGTGAGCACTGGTAGGCGACACAGATGAGCACTGGTAGGCGACACAGATGAGCACTGGTAGGCGACACAGATGAGCACTGGTAGGTGACACAGATGAGCAGCACTGGCACTGTGGGCACTGAGAGATGGCACTTTAATAGGGGCAAAGGTGGGCACAGTGGATCGGGCACATTGGGATCGACCCCTTACTCGGATCTGTGATCCAGCGAGTCTCACAGACTCGCTGATCACAGAGCGCGCCGCGCGCGCCCCCTTCAGGGGGTGCGCAGGCAGCTCGTGTCCGGGACGACGTCAATAGACGTAGTCCCGGCACAATAGATCCGCGCTGTAGCCGTCATTTGGCTATAGCGCGGATCTCAGGCAGTTAAGAAACCCCAAATATCGGCCGATATATCGGTCGACCTCTAGTATGAAGCTCCATATTTTTTAAAAAGCACATACAGCGGGGCACTTGATTGTAACAGTGGATTTATTAAAACAGTTATTTTAACAACAGCAAATGTTTTTGTACTCTACTTACACCTCATACACGCTCCGTGCTGACAGTTCCCCGGCTTCCCGTCTGCACATTCCACTGTGTTAACTTCTAGTGTGCTGGAAGGTGCAAACGGGGAAGCCCAGGGGAACTGTCAGCACAGAGACAGTATAGGGAACTTCACAGGGCTGTTTGTCAGCTGTGGATTGTAATACCTCCTGACCTGCCAGCAGCAGTGTGTGTGTGAATTTTGGTTATTTTTAATTCAAAACTGAGCTTTTTAAAAGTCAGCAGCTACAGAAAAAGTGTATCTTCTGACTTTTAATAAAAAGACATTCACCTGTCCCACAATCCAGAGATGTGGCCACCCAAACCCTGCCTTCTTTCCCCCGCCTGTCCACGGCGCTGTCAATACTACTGTGGGCATCCGTCTGTGACAGCTTGCAGTTTCACAGCCGGGTGCACATATCTCACTGACCTGCATAGCCGGGCAATCTTCTGGGACCTGTGACGTGTCCCAGAAGATTGCAAAGCAGAAGGGCCACCTAAGTGGGAGCTCATCGTAATCGCGATGCACCGCGGAATCGAATCATTGACCAGATAATCGTAATCGAATCGTGAGACCAGTGAAGATGCGCACCTCTTGTAGAAGCTGCAAAACCTTTTTCTCTCGCTCTCTGGGACTGGAACAATCACTTCTTGTGATAGATGATCGAGAGCTTGGAAGAGGAAAAAAAAACAGTTCCTTGCCAATTCAAAGAAACACTTGAAAGCATAAAGCGCAGAGGGGGGAAGACTTGGGAATTCCAGCTGCTAACCTGGAGCCACTATGTTGCGGACCCACTATTCCGCTATCTCCCCCCTGCCAAATTTCCGTGAAGACCTGCAAATTTCTCCCCCACCCAAACGACTGGGGACTACCATTGTGAGGACTTGTCCCCTTAGGAGTCCAGGTCTTTTTACAAAACTGGGAGTGGAATTTGGAGCTCGGGGTTAGCGGAAATAATTTTTTTTTTACGGTGCGACAGGTTTTTGTTCCATAGGCTTCGATGACTTCTTCAGTGGCAATAGGTTACTCCTTCCACATAGCTACCTTTCGGATGTACTCATCCAAAGCAAGACCAACAAAAAAGTTTCCCCTTGAAAGGCCAAAACGTTCAAAATGCTTTTTCTTGTTGGGCAACTCCAAGGACCAACACTCTAGCCATAAGATCCAGCGCATGTGTACTAACAAGACCCCAAGTCGAGAACGTTGTTGAATGGGCTCTTTTAAAAATGTATCCACTGGGAAACTATGGGGATGTGGGAAATATTCCAAGTATCTGCTTAACTTGGTATCCCCACTAGTAGGGTCTCTCTCGTCATGTGACAGGCCCAAACGTCTCTGGCACAGCTGCAATTGCTGGTTGTATAGCTGCTCCCACTAGAGCAAAAGCATCTTTTAATAAGGCCTCAAGGAATATGTCAAAAGTCAGATAAGTTGAAGGGAATCAAAGCCAAGTGGAACTAACTGAGCCCCAAAGGATACATTGCAAGGGGGGCTGCGTCCAAGTTCCTCCCTGCCCCATGAATGCATTTGCGACCCCTCTCCCCCTAAATACCCTGTTAATTGCCATTGCTGAGACACAGCACGCCCACAGCAACAATAGGACTCATGATGGAAACCAGCAGTCTAAGTCAACGAAGAGGGTACTGAGGAAAAATGCACCAGTGCGCTGGTTACCCACAGCCTCCTATTTTCTGCCAGTGCCCCACTACCTCCACTGTGTGGGATTGTAGTACCACACCACAGTGCCTCCAAGCACCACAAAAAAATAAAAGAAGTAAAATATTGCAAATTAAAGAGAGTCCTGTTCTCGTTCCAACCATGTGGGGGAAGAAGGGGGGGGGGGTCACAATTGAGGGAAGGGGGTACCAGCAGGAACTACCGCCAGGACACACACTATTCCATGCCACAGGATAGGGTTGGGGAAAGGGGGAGGATCCAATCTTTACCCATCAGGGAAGGTCATGACACAAGGACATTAAGGGACTCGACTCCCCAGCTGGAGATCACTGCTCTGGACCAGTATAGCACCCTGCCAATTTACAAGGCAATATATCATTGCACAGGGTCCCATCATGCACAGTCCAGTGCCGACTGACAACATTATAGGCTCTCCCTACATGTCCAGTGCAAGGTCTGGGTACCATTCCTCTGAACGTAGTAAGCTGTAGCCAATGAAACCCAAAGAGCTAGTCTCCTAATCCCAGATGGAGCTGTCAAGAAGCTAGCTATTTCCAAGCAGAGACTGCACAGACATGACCATCACCTAAGACACTAAAACAGTGGTCTCCAAACTGCAGCACGGGGGCCAGATGTGGCCCTTTCCTTGACTTTATCTCTCTCTTGGGGCACTATTCCTCCAACTGACACCAATGATTGTGCATGACAGTCTGCCCCCCCCCCCCCCCCCCCATAAATGCTAAAGGGCAGAGAACTGGCCCCTTGCTTAGAAAGTTTGGAGACTATTGCACTAGAAGAAAAAAATAAATAAATAAAAAACACACCTAAAAGGGGTTCTAAAGACAAAAGTTTTTTTTTTTTTTTTTACCTTAAAGAGGTGCTGCCACCGCCATCTTGACTAATGTAAAATCGAAGTGAAGCCTTGCAGCTTCACAGCCGTTTTCGTACTGCGCATGCACAAAGCACGCTGAACTTTCAGAATGAGCCGCAGCCTTCTGGGACCCGTGAAGTGTCCCAGTTTGCTGTGGGGGAAGAAGGGGAATAACTTCTGTAAACTGAGCTGGAAGTAGGGGTGCAACGGATCGTCGCCGATCCGTGATCCGAACGGGCCACCCCGTTCGGATCGGCACACCCCGCGATCCGCGGCCTTAGGAAAGGCCGCGGCTTCGGCCTAGCTCCGGAGCGGCGGCGGCCATCTTGGTACACCCGGCGGCCTTAGGAAAGGCCGCGGCTTCGGCCTAGCTCCGGAGCGGCGGCGGCCATCTTGGTACACCGGGCCACTGTTTACAATGTGATCGCTCTGTCAAATGACGGAGCGATCACTTGTAAACAAACTCTGCATTACCCAGCATATACTCTGCAATACTCTGCGATACCCAGCAATACCCTGCGATACCCAGCCAATACTCTGCGATACTCTGCATTACCCAGCCAATACTCTGCGATACTCAGACAATATTACAGTGGGGGAGCTGACGTGGATATTACAGTGGGGGAGCTGACGTGGATATTACAGTGGGGGAGCTGACGTGGATATTACAGTGGGGGAGCTGACGTGGATATTACAGTGGGGGAGCTGACGTGGATATTACAGTGGGGGAGCTGACGTGGATATTACAGTGGGGGAGCTGACGTGGATATTACAGTGGGGGAGATGACGTGGATATTACAGTGGGGGAGATGACGTGGATATTACAGTGGGGGAGATGACGTGGATATTACAGTGGGGGAGATGACGTGGATATTACAGTGGGGGAGATGACGTGGATATTACAGTGGGGGAGATGACGTGGATATTACAGTGGGGGAGATGACGTGGATATTACAGTGGGGGAGATGACGTGGATATTACAGTGGGGGAGATGACGTGGATATTACAGTGGGGGAGATGACGTGGATATTACAGTGGGGGAGATGACGTGGATATTACAGTGGGGGAGATGACGTGGATATTACAGTGGGGGAGATGACGTGGATATTACAGTGGGGGAGATGACGTGGATATTACAGTGGGGAGATGACGTGGTTTTTACAGTGGGGGAGATGACGTGGATATTACAGTGGGGGAGATGACGTGGATATTACAGTGGGGGAGATGACGTGGATATTACAGTGGGGGAGATGACGTGGATATTACAGTGGGGGAGATGACGTGGATATTACAGTGGGGGAGATGACGTGGATATTACAGTGGGGGAGATGACGTGGATATTACAGTGGGGGAGATGACGTGGATATTACAGTGGGGGAGATGACGTGGATATTACAGTGGGGGAGATGACGTGGATATTACAGTGGGGGAGATGACGTGGATATTACAGTGGGGGAGATGACGTGGATATTACAGTGGGGGAGATGACGTGGATATTACAGTGGGGGAGATGACGTGGATATTACAGTGGGGGAGATGACGTGGATATTACAGTGGGGGAGATGACGTGGATATTACAGTGGGGGAGATGACGTGGATATTACAGTGGGGGAGATGACGTGGATATTACAGTGGGGGAGATGACGTGGATATTACAGTGGGGGAGATGACGTGGATATTACAGTGGGGGAGATGACGTGGATATTACAGTGGGGGAGATGACGTGGATATTACAGTGGGGGAGATGACGTGGATATTACAGTGGGGGAGATGACGTGGATATTACAGTGGGGGAGATGACGTGGATATTACAGTGGGGGAGATGACGTGGATATTAGAGTGGGGGAGATGACGTGGATATTACAGTGGGGGAGATGACGTGGATATTACAGTGGGGGAGATGACGTGGATATTACAGTGGGGACTATATGGTGGCGGAATTTTCACAGGTTTTTGCAAATTCAATTATTATTTGCTGATCCGAAAAATGATCCGATCCGTGAATCTGATCCGAGGATCGATCCGATCCGTGAGTTTTTTGATCCGTTGCACCCCTAGCTGGAAGTGTGAGCAGGTACGTGCTTCCCCCCTCCCCACCAAAAAGTGCTAAATGGCAGCAGGGATATAATGGATATGAAGATACTCTGTGTCCTGAAATGTACAATAAAGATATAATGACAAGCGAAAGAAATAAGCATGACATCGCTTCCGGATTACTAGATCCGAGACCGAACGAAGCATCGCCTTTGTTCGGGACTTTAGCCGGCGGACGCGCCGGTTTGTTGCTCGAGCCTCCCAGGGGAGGGGAAAGCCCGAGCGAGCGGCAGAAGGCGGCGGGAGGGGGAGCCCCCTCCCGCTGTTTGTAATAACAGCTGAGCCGCATTGGCTGTCATTACAATAAAGCCGTCCGTCTGCTCTAAAGAACGGTACCGGGGTGATGCCTGCAGCTGCAAGAATCACCCCAGTAAAACTCCTTGAAGCAATATCGGTCTAGTTTGTGACCGATACAGATTTTTTCAGAAAATGACGATATCAGCCTGATTGATAATTGGTCAATCCCTACTTTAAACCTTTTCCTGCCAGGTCCATAGGTCGTACAGACCTGACAGCAGGGGGTTTCACACACAATACGGTGGCTGCAGCCACTGGGATTGTGTGTGTGGCGGACAGGCAGACTCCTGCCTGTCAGGTGAAAGCATTCAGGTGGCTGCACTGCCCCCCCCCCCCCCCCAATAACATTTTTGAGGCCCCTCATCCCCAAATATACGCACGTACGATTGTAAATGCATACGTCGCGGGTGCGCCTTTGCGTGAAAACGTTGTTTGCGATACACGTTACATATTGCTGCACGCGCCAGAGAGAGGGAGAGAGATACGATTCTAACACAAAACCCCCTCCGTAACACTAAACTGATACCTATAGGCAACGCTGCCCCCTATAGAAAATATAGGGTAATGAAGTCTGAAATGTTAATTATCTATTTACTCAGTGCAACCTCGTCTTTTATATTTAACTAAACATTTGTGTAGTTTATTGCATTTGCTTGCCCTAAGATTCACTTTGGTGTGATTTTTACTGCTATTTTGCGTTTCCTTGACTTTTGCGGTAATATCAAGTGACATTAGATTAGAATATTTTATTCTCTAGGGTGTCTGCTCCAAGAAAATATATAATGTTTGGGGGTTTTGTGTAATCTTCAGGCCTAAAATTATTATTTTTTTGCACACGTTTAAAAAAAATTAATGGCTCTGGCAGCGAAAGGGTTAAAGTGGTTGTAAACCCTTACATACCACTTTTACCTACAGGAGGCATGTCTATAATAAGGCTTACCTGTAGTTACTGGAAATATCTCCTAAACCTGCATGGTTTAGTAGATATTTGCCATATACGCTTGCGCCAACATCATCAGCATGTGTAGGATTCCACGGCTCGAATCCAACACATGCGATACATACTAGACCAGGGCTTGACAAATTTGCTTGGAATCTAGGAGCCAGCAAAAAAAGTTACGAGCCAGGTTTTTTTTTTTTTTTTTTTTTTTTTTTTTAACGACGACAACGACTGACAGGTGGCACTGGGGACAGGTGGGCATGTGTGTGGTGTGTGTTTCACTGTTCACTCACGTTTCACTGACGCTGCAGCACAGAAGCTCTCCCTCCTCACACGCTGTCTGTGTGAGGAGGGAGAGCCGGCGATGAGGGATGATCTCATATGTTTACATATGAGATCACCTCTCGTTGGACAAGCCGGTCGAGTGCTAAATGGCCGCTGCGATTGGCTATTTAGCACGATCTGTGATTGGCTGTGTCCAAGGGACACGGCCAACACAGAACTTCCCCGATGCACGCTTGCGGCGGTGCGCAGAGGGGAAGTAAACAGGACGACATCCAGGGACGCCCTCCTGGCAATTGGCGTCCGCGCTGTAGACGTCTTTCATCTATAGCGCGGGCGTGAAGTGGTTAACTGAAGAATGTGACTGCTTTTATTTCCGCCATATCCCCGCTTATTTACAGCCATATCCCCTCTAAGGGTCCGCCTGAAAAACTGACAGGCGAACCTGATCAGACAGCCCGTGTGAAAGGGACCAAGCAGGGAGATTACAAATACATTTTTTTTTCCTTAATTAAAATTAACAATTTTTTACTTTTAAAAAAGAAATAAAAATCAAAGCTTTTTAAAAAAAAAAAAAACACTGGCCAATACTCTGCAATAAATTTTAATAGAAACAAAGAATTTTTATTTATTTTTTTACCAAATTTTCTGTACGTTTTGATTTATAGCGCAAAAAATAAAAAACCCAGCGTTGATTAAATACCACCAAAAAAAAAGCTCTATTTGTGTGAAAAAAAGGACAAAAAATGTATTTGGGTACAGTGTTGCATGACTGAGTAATTGCCATTCAAAGTGTGAGAGCACCAAAAGCTGAAAATTGGTCTGGTTAAAGAGGAAGTAAACCCTCTTAAAAAAAACGAAAAAAAAATAAAAAAACCTGCAAGACAAAGGCATAATTAACTAGTATGCATAGCATACTAGCTAATTATGTATCACTTACCTGAGATCGAAGCCCCGGCATCGGTCCTCTTCTCCCCCTCCGACCGCCGACATGTTCTCCCGGAGTGACTTCCGGGTATCGTGGCTCCGGCGCTGTGATTTGCCAGAGCCGCGATGCCGTCACGAGATCGGCATAGTACAACTGAAGCATCGGGCATTTAGCACCGTTGCTTCAGTTGTCGCAAGTGCGCATGTCGTCGGCACATGCAAATACAGGTATAAACCTGCACGGTTTAGGAGATATCCTTGTTGGTTACAGGTAAGCCTTAATATAGGCTTACCTGTAACCTAAAGTTGTAACGAGGGTTTACAACCACTAACATTGCATTAGAATTGTTAGAGGTGTTGCAATACCAACGGCCGCCACAAGATGGCGCCATATTACAGAAGGACTTCAGAAGGCCGCAAAGCCGCGGCCTAAATTACTGGCCGGCGCGGCCCGATTCGAGCGCACGGCGGGGGTCGGGGTCCACAGGCAGACAGGATACTGCAGCTGTGTCGCCCCAGGACCCCAATTCTAGTCGCAGATGCAACCTGGCGACCGGGGTTTGTCGAGCCCTGTACTAGACCATTATGCTTTTACTTTGCAGGGAACAAAAGAGGAAGTAAGACCCATCAGGGCTTACTTCCTCTTTAACCACTTCAATACTGGGCACTTTCGCCCCTTTCCTTCCCAGGCCAATTGTCAGCTTTCAGCCCTCTCGCACTTTTTAAATAAGAATTGCGCGGTCATGCAACACTGTACCCAAATGAAATTTTTATCATTTTGTTCACACAAATAGAGCTTTCTTTTGGTGGTATTTATTCACAAAATCTGTTTTTAATTTTTTGCGATAAGCGAAAAAAAGTGGAAAATAAAAATTTAAAAAAAATAATATTATTTTCTACTTTCCGTTTTAAAAGAAATCCAATAAAATCTAATTCTGTCATAAATTTAAGCCAAAATGTATTCTGCTACATGTCTTTGGTAAAAAAAATAAAAAAAAATTCCATTAAATGTATAATTGTTTTGTGTGATCACAGACATATGTACGCAGATGATCACAGACATACGTGTGCAGATGATAATTGAGACATATGATTTTACTGTTACATATGTGGGGGGACAGTGTGTTTTACATTGTGTGGGGACACTGGGCCGGTGATCAGTGTGTAAAAAACAGCTCATACTCACTGATCACCGGCTGGCTTCATCGATCCGCTCTCCTCACTGACAACTTCCATGTGAGGAGAGCCGATCACCTAGCAACCGTCTCTCTATTTACATCACATGACGGCTGTGATTGGACACAGTCATCATGTGATCAGGAGGGCCAATCACAGAGCTCTCCTGCCGACCGGAGATGCGCTGTGTCCGGGTGACACGAGCGCATCGGGATTGCGTCGCTGCATGGGCACGCTCGATCCCCCTCCTTCTGAGGGACGTTCCTGAATGTCCCATCAGGAGGAAGCTCCCACCCGGCCGTATATGTGCAGTGGCCGGGTGGGAGGTGGTTAATGAAGCTTAGAAGATGCTCATTGTATTTGTGTGCGCGTGGATCTCTCATACCTGCGATACCTCCAAAACAAAAGTGATGCTAAGGCTTAATGTACACAAGACGTTTTAGAACCTCTCCTGAACGATTTAACTGGACAGATACTAACCGACATTTAAAAACGTCTGTTTTGCCACGTTTACATGTCGTCTGTGTTTAGAGGTGTATCTCCATTAAAAACGCCTGTAAACCAAATGTGGCTAAAACGTCAGTTATCACGTTTACACGCTGTTACAGGAGTTTGGTGTTTCAAATGCTTTCCAGAAAATGCTTCTAAATTCAACTGCTGAGAAACAACTATAAACGACCCTGTGTACATGTACTGATAAGATAACAGAGGAGAGTTCAGGGGCAGCTGAAAAAAATGCCCAACTGCTCCTAAACGTCCATTTACCAGCAGCAGTGTACAAGAGGCCTAAAGCTGAATAAAAGCCTCTCAGAAGATGTAGGTTCTGTAGACTTCTATGGAGGCTTTGAAGCACCACTAAAGTGACGTGGGGCTTAATTTTTGAAGCAAAGCAAAAGGCGTGAACAGGGCTGTAATCTAACTACTTTAGTGACCGGAGCTATAAAAAAAGTGTTTGAAGCAAGTGTACACGAGCCCCAAATCTACACTAGGAATATAGTACAATCCGAAGGGGACTGATTCTTCTGAATCCACATGTACACTTCCCTATTCTAATATTCACGATGATCACCCCCAGCACAAGAGTATGCCTAACTCTGATTAGCTGTTCACCTATACATTGGATGTGCTGGGACTTGGCAGCCAACGTCTCTAGGTCAGAGGGAGGTAGAAGATACCAGTAATAGAGAACAGTGTGCTCCCACATTCCTCTACAACACCAGTGTGTTCAGTACTGAGCAGTCCTCACTCCCACACACAGCAGCCCTCCTCATATATAAAAGCGTCCCCATTTAAGACCACACAAAGCACCTCTCAACGGTTTTCTGTTATTTCGGCCATACCTTCAGCTTGAGAATATCTACAGTTTCCGCCATGTTTCTTACACGCCTCTGTAGCCACACTCCCGGCGATTGGCCCGTCGCACGCGTGACGTCACTTCCACAACAAAGCGCGGGAGTTTCCACCGCTTTTCTGTTCCCCGAAGCCGCAGGAAAATCCGCCGTTGGAACTCCCCCCGGTATAACTCCACGAGCCGTTTGACTAAAACTAAGGCTCCGCCAACCGCTATACAACACTTACTTCTCTACGGTCCGGTCACCTGACTCGGAAGCGCTTCTCATTGGCTGGCCACGTTGTAAGGTAGTGAGCATGAGCCAAACAGAGAGAAGCAGAGGCGGAAGCGTGTGGGGGGAGCGAATCAGAGTTGTGCGCATGAGAAATACGTCACACCGTCGTCGCCATCTTTGTTAGGTTCAGAGACCTCATTGGGGTAACGATAATAGGGCTGGGCGCCATGTTACGTGCGGAATGTCGTCACTTGCACCCTGCCCTGGACTTGTGGTAGCGGAAGTGGCGGCGTTTCCTGGAGACCGGTGACAGGCGGAGGCCCTAGCTACAGGTAAATGGTACCGGGGTGGGCTGGGTGATGTGTGGGGATCGGAGAGTGCGGCGTCTGCTGTCATACTTGATAAGATACCACAGAGTGCAAAATACATTCGACTGTCTAGCCAATATGTGTACACTGCAGAGACGGCGCCGGGCCTCCATCATGGGGCCTCCTCGTAGGAACTCCTAAACTCCACTCTGTATTTACTAATAGATCACCACACCAAGCTGAGCTCCAGCCATGCACAGAATGAAAAAGGTTTAGTCTTTAAGCTACCTCATCCAAGGGTCCCCCAGGCACCCCCCCCAAAAGAATAATAGTACTCCTAGTCCATTAAAGTAAAGTGGTTGTAACCCCTCCCTAGAATAAGGCTTACCTATAGGTAGTGGAAATATCTCTTAAACATGCGCCGTTTAGGAGATATTTCACTTGTAGTGTGCCGATGATGTAATCGTCGCATGCGCTGTGAAGAAACGGACCTCCGTGCCGTTTCTTCCCCCCAACGCGTGCCGTTACGACGTCACGTGGCTACGGCCAGTCAGAGAGCCTGAGTCCGCGGCCCCCCGGAAGGAAGAGTGGCGAAGATGGACACAGCCTGCATGGGGGACAGCGATGGATTTGTTTGCAGGTAAGTGTCACATAATGGGCTAGTATGCATACTAGCCCATTAGGCTTTTAATTTGCAGGCCTTGCGGGGAGCAAAAGAGGAAGTAAAACTCGAAATTGGTATTTATTACACTGCATCAAACTGTCCCATTTGACTCCAGGGCACATTCATTAACATTTGTAGGCATTTAGGTATTCATTTTTTTTTTTTAACTCCTACCACTACATATTGGCCTTATTTCTGCTTTTATAACGTGCTTGTAAGGAGATTTAACAAATGAAAATAACCCTTTGTCTTTCAGAATGAATGTTGGGGTGGCTCATAGTGAAGTGAACCCCAACACACGGGTGTTGAACAGTCGAGGAATATGGCTGGCTTACATTATTCTAGTGGCTTTTCTTCACATAATCCTCCTGAGCTTTCCCTTCTTCAGTGTTCCTGTTGTCTGGACCCTGACTAATGTCATTCACAATTTAGTAAGTTATTACTTTTAAACATACTTTATCATTTTTAATTCATACAAGTACATTTCGGGTAAACCCTTTTGTGTGTTTATGGTTTTTTTTGGGGGGGTTCTTCTTTTTTTTTTTTTTTGTCATTCTGCACTATAAAGTTTCTCTTTAAAAAAAAAAAAAAAAAAAAAAACTTTTTTTTTTCCTATAGATCGAGAAGGGGACAGTTAGAACGTGTCAGGTTTTTATTGAATATTAACCACTTCCCACCCGGCCAATGTACATATACGGCCGGGTGGGAGCCGTCTACTTCTGAATGGACGTTCCGGAACGTCCTTCAGAAGTAGAGGGATCGCGCGCGATCCCGATGCGCTCGTGTCACCCAGACACGGCGCATCTCGGATCGCAGGAGGGCTCGGTGATTGGCACTCCTGATCACATGACGGCCGTGTCGAATCACGGCCGTCATGTGATGTAAACAAACAGCCGGTTGCTAGGCAATCGGCCCTCCTCTCCTTACACGGAAGTCGTCGGTGAGGAGAGGAGAGCGGATCGCTGCAGGCGGCTGGTGATCAGTGAGTATTAGCTGTTTTTTTACTCAATGATCACCAGTCTAGAGTCCCCACAGTAAAACACACATGTCCCCAAAACACACATGTCCCCAAAACACACATGTCCCCAAAACACACATGTCCCCAAATAATAAAAACACATGTCCCTCACATATGTCCCAGTAAAATAACATGTCCCAATGATTATCTGCACACATTTGTCCACACACACACACACACACCTTTTACATGATCATTTGCGTACATATGTCCGTGATCACGCGAACCAATTATTATACACTTAACGGAATTTTTTTTACTAAAAACATGTAGCAGAATACATTTTGGCTTAAATTTATGACAAAATTAGATTTTATTGGATTTCTTTTAAAAAAGAAAGGAGAAAATATTGTTTTTTTTTCAAAATTTCCGCTATGTTTTCGCTTATATCGCAAAAATTAAAAAACGGAGTTGCGAATAAATACCACCAAACTAAAGCTCTATTTGTGCGAACAAAATGATAAAAAATTTATTTGGTTACAGCATTGCATGACCGCGCAATTGTCACTGAAAGTGCGAGAGCGCTGAAAGCTGAAAATTGGTCTGGGCAGGAAGGGTGTTTAAGTGCACAGTATTGTAGTGGTTAAAACAAAGTCTGGACAGGCCTGGGTGTTTGGGAGTGTTTTGGTATTTAGTAGAGACTTATCCTTCCTGCTGGGGTCCCCTTCCTAGCAATGTTTAAACCAATAAAGAACAAAAAAATGTTTTCTGCTGGGTTCTGATTGATTTGTATTTGTTAGTAAAACTAATCAGTTTGTTATGCTTTGCCCATGTCCACATTTTATAATTGTCTTTTCTTCTGCATTTTTCTATCAGGTCATGTACTTGTTTCTGCACACGGTGAAGGGGACTCCATTTGAAACCCCTGACCAGGGTAAAGCACGACTTCTCACTCACTGGGAGCAAATGGATTATGGAATCCAGTTTACATCATCTCGCAAGTTCCTCACCATAACCCCAATTGTTTTGTAAGTAATTATTTTGTTTGTGCTGTTTATGCCATTGTACAGTAGGTAGAAAATAGGAAAAATTAGCAGGCCAAACAGGACTTTTAGGCATACAGAGTCTCTTCCGACATAAAACTATAGCTAACAATTTTTCCCAAAGCGTCTTCCAGGACAGCTACATGAGATGATTGGTTGTTCCCTCTACAGGAAACCGACAGTTAAAAGGCCCTTCCCACCCCCTCGTCCTCAGTCGTTATTGTGTTTCTGTATTTTTTTCCCAGAATGTATTTCACTGCGCAAATATAGCATGACCTAAAATATTGCAACAACCGCCATTTTATTCTCTAGGGTCTCTGCTAAAAAATATATATAATGTTTGGGGGTTCTAAATAATTTTCTAGCAAAAAATACTGATTTTAACTTGGAAGCAACAAGTGTCAAAAAAGGTTTAGTCTTTAAGTGGTTAAACTGACCTCCTTTACAGACCGAAGTACATCCCTTTGATCTAAAAGGCCTAAGTGTTACAATGCTTCTCTTTATCTCTGCCTAAGCAATGTTGGGAGAAACTTGGCAGGCTGCATATTAGGGGTGCTGAAATTAATCGTCAAATTAAATCGTTAGATTAAAAACGTTAAACTGCCATCTGTCCCCAGTGCCATTTGTCATCAGTGCCACGTATAAATGCCATATCAGTGCCATCTGTCATCAGTGCCACGTGTCATTGTCCTGGTGCTCCAGGGCCTTCAAAAGTTGTACTAGGTAGTCAACAATTTAGATGTGTAATTTATGCTCATAGAACACCTGATGGCGCTCCCTGCATGTTGGGCCTCTCTAAGTGGCCAGGCTGTGGAAAGTCCCACACATGTGGTATCGTAATACTCAGGAGGAGTAGCAGAATGTATTTTGGGGTGTTATTTGTGGTATACACATTCCATGTGAGAGAAATAACCTATTACAATGACAATTTTGTGGGGGGGAAAAAAAATTTCTTCATTTTGCAAAGAATTGTGGTAAAAAATGACATCAAAAAGCTCACCATGCCTCTTACTAAATACCTTGGGATGTCTACTTTCAAAAAAGGGGTCATTTGGGGGGTATTTGTACTTTCCTGGCTTGTTCGGGTCACAAGAAATGAGATAGGCCACCAGTACATCAGGTGTGATCAATTTTGTATGATTCGCACCACAGCTTGTAGAGTCTGTAACTTTCACAAAGACCAAATAATATCCACTAATTTGGTTTATTTTTACCAAAGATATGTAGCAATATAAATTGTGGCCAAAATTTATGAAGAAAAATTAATAATTTGCAAATTTTATCACAGAAACAAAGAAAAATCAGTTTAAAAAAAATAAAAAAATAAATTTCATTTATAGCGCAAAAAATAAAAAACCCAGAGGTGATCAAATGCCACCAAAAGAAAGCTCTATTTGTGGGAAAAAGGCCCAAAAAAAATCATTTGGGTATAGTGTTGCATGACTGAGTAATTATCATTCAAAGTGTGAGAGCACCGAAAGCTGAAAATTGGTCTGGGTAGGAGGGGGGTTTAAGTGCCCAGTAGGCAAGTGGTTAAGACATATGGGCAGAAGTGACGTAGTGATAGTATGGAAATAGGTGGGAGCCATCTTCCCCCTCACTCGTCTCCATACACAGCCACGGACCGGTCCCGATCACCTCTGCCGACGGCTCCGGTAAGCAGCGGGAGGGGGGGGTTGCACCTCTCCCGCCGCTGATAACGGTGATCTTGCGGCGAATCCGCAGCAGAGACCACCATTATCGTAAACAGGACCGCCGGCTCTAAAGATGGATACCTCAGTTGTGGCAGCAACTGCTGCCGTTACCGAGATATCCATCTTCAAACTGCCAACATATATGTACAGGAGCCGGTTGGCAAGTGGTTGTAAAGGTTAGTTTAAAAAACAAAAAAAACATGTCCTACTTAAGCCTCATACACACGATAGGACTTTGTACAAACTTTCCTGTGGATTTTTGTACAAAGGGCGTCGGCCCTGAACTACACACAGCAGGACTTTTTCAGCCAACTTTCACCAAATCACGTGGTTTTTCTGCTCTTTACCGCCACCTTTGGTCAACTTCTGTATTGTTGTCTGATCTTTTGCATTGGTTCTGAGCATGTGTGTTTTGTACTTTACTTTTGGTTTTCTGTACACACGATAGGACATTGCTCCATCAGACTTTTGTTGGCAGAAAGTTGGTCCATTCGCACAGCCAACAAAAGTCAGATGAAAGCTGAAAAAGTTGGTCCGATGGAGCGTACACACGGTCGGATGTTGGTCCAAAACAGCTAATTTGCATGTTTGTTGTCAAAAAGTCTGATCGTGTGTATGGGCCTTTTACCTCTGCTGTGCAGTTGGGTTTGCACAGAGTGGCCCCGATCCTCCTCCTGGGGTCCCTCCGTGGCGCTCCTTGCTCCTCCTCTTAAGTGCCCGTCGGAGAAGCACTCTTCTTCGTGGGCGCGCTCCCGTGTCCTGCTGCTGCGTCTGTAGCCATAGACAGCAGGACTCGACTACGCCCCCAGCGTCATTGAATTTGACAGCAGCGGGGGCCAATGGCTGCACTGCTATTACTCTATCCAATCAGGACGCGAGACACCGGTCGGAGCTGGTGTGCTCAGGTAAGGGGGGCTCGTTGGCACTGCTGCCGCAAAGGAGATGGCGAGGGTTTACAACCCCTTTGAAGAGGAAGTAAACTTCCTCTGCAAACTTTTACCTATAGGTATTCAAAAAATATCTCCTAAACCTGTACAGTTTAGGAGATATTTCCAGTGCATGCAGCCAGTGACATTACTGGTGCATGCGCCCTGAAGGAATGGCCCACAGGCGCTGATCCTTCCGAGCCCGTGCCGTGAACAGCAGCTCCCGCTGGGAGTGACGATATCCGGCTCTGGCTAATCGCATCGCATCGCTGGAGCGTGTGAACCCGCAAGAAGTTCTGGGAAAGATGTCAGCTGTGACAGCAGTGTGCGGGGATCGCTGCAACAGCTTTGTTTTAAGGTATTTCATAATGAGCTAGTATGCGATGCATACTAGCTCATTATGCCTTTTGTCTTGCAGGGTTTTTTATTTTTTGGGGGGAAATTTTTTTCAGAGGTGTCAAGACAGTTTTTTTTTTTTTTTTCTGCAGTTTTGGTCCCCTGTGTGCATTTATATCCCTCTGTTTAGAGGGCCATTTACCTGCAAGCATCTGTAATATTCATGGTCTGTCTTTTGCCTCCTTAATCTAGTAAGTTCTTTGATATCCTCATCCTCATGTGCTGTCCTGAAAGACAATTTGGGAAATCCAGAATTGGATTTACCGGTAACTATGTTCCCAGGAATCTTCCCACCCTTGCGTTAGCTTTTTTTCATGTATGTGTTTTTACATCTCATTAGGTCCTTCAGTTATCTTTTCTTTCTTTTATAACTGACAGGTTGGACAGAAGAACTTCCCTTATAAAAAAAAAAAAAAAAAACACATTTTAGAAGTGATCATATTCTCTCTGTTCTCAGCTGCGTAAGAGCTGGGGAGGAGAAGCAGTACACTGAGCTTCCCAGTGAATGGCTGTGGAGCTGGGGTGGAGAAGCAGTACACTGAGCTTCCCAGTGAATGGCTGTGGAGCTGGGGTGGAGAAGCAGTACACTGAGCTTCCCAGTGAATGGCTGTGCAGCTGGGGCGTGTCAGGAGTAGCCTGATCATTGGAGGAGAGCAGGCTGAGTTGAACTGACCACGATCTGCTCTCCTGCTTAGTGTGGTCAGTTTTTTTAATCAAGCAGAGGGACTGGCAAGAACACCAGGGATTTCACACAAAGGAAGCAATACAAAGAGGGCAGGATACTTTCTCATAAAAGTACATGGTACAGCAGGAATATGAAGTGTTGGGGTTTAGTTTAGTTTCAGCCTTAAATTACACTTTAATATAGCACAAACTGATCCCTAAATTAAAAATAAATTTATTTCAGGCATCTTGCTAGCGTTGGCTGTCAGAATACAATAGACAAACATAGCAATTCATCCACCCATGCTGTTTGTGTGGATGGAGAAATCTGTTATGCTACATACACACAATTGGAATTCTCATTGGAAAAAGCTCTGATGGTTTTCCCATCGGAATTCCGCTCAAACTGCCTTACCTACACGGTCATACCAAATTCTGATGGTCAATAACACTGCAACATACAACACGTTCGGCACTATAAAAGGGAAGTTTAATGCTTCTGAGCATGCGTCGGAATTTTGCGTGTCGGAATTGCATACACACTATCGGAATTTTCGATAGAAAGTTTTTCCGTCGGAAAAATTAAGAACAGGCTCTCAATCTAAAGTCCGTTGGAAATGCCGACAGAAAAAGGCCGATGGGCATACACACAGTCGGAAAATCCGATTAAGAGCTCCCATCGGAAATTCTGTCCGTGTGTACGCGGCATTAGATTTAGTTTTTTTTACTCGGGCTGAACAAAAGAAATCTGTTAAGCCAGCCACAGACGGCTTGAATTTTGAGATTCGAACAATGTATGGGCAGACTAACTTCTGGGTGAAAAGATTTGTTCTTAGGAGAATGGACACTTAAGCTGCTTATACACTAAAGCCAACCATAGACAGAGCAATTTTTATTTCTTGCAACCCCCCCCCCCCCCCCCCCCATGAACACACACTGTCTGTGTTCATGGGGGGGGGGGTTGCAAGAAATAAAAATTGCTCTGTCTATGGTTGGCTTTAGTGTATAAGCAGCTTAAGTGTCTATTCTCCTAAGAACAAATCTTTTCACCCAGAAGTCAGTTGTGACCTCGGATAACCTAATTGGGGGAAAAAAAAAAAGATTTTAAGGGATTACAAAAAAGTTTGTACGCATTATATCCTAATAAAAAAAATAGCCCTATAAAGTTTGCTATGTGGAGACCACACAGTATAAATGACCCATTCACCTCCTCTGTTTTCTTTCAGATATCTTCTTGCAAGTTTTTATACCAAATATGATGTAGTCCATTTCCTTATCAACACTTTGTCATTGATCAGCGTCCTCCTTCCAAAACTTCCACAGTTCCATGGCGTCAGGATATTTGGGATAAACAAATACTGAAGAGGACTTTATATGCAGATATGTGCCCTCTGCCCATCAGATAAGACACAGTCTGCTCTGCAGAGCTTGCCGGGAAAGTTGATATTTATTCTTGTGCTGAAGATAACTGGCGATGTTACCTAGTGTGCAAAGCGGCTCTTCTTGTATGCACTTGTCTTTTTCTAACAGCTCTCAATGAATGTGGGCAGATGGATAACTTCTCATCTGACGTGGCATGTCAAAGCCCATATTTTAGACATTACATCTTGGACAATGCCTTTGTGCTTTAAAAATCATTTAATTGATTTAGTTCAATCAGCCATATGTTGTTTTTACTGACAGATGACAAACGTACAGAGATAATCACCAGCTGTGCTCAAAGGAAGGAAAATGCGCTTCATTAAAGTGGTCAGGGTAGTGTCTTTGCCCAACTACTGTGAAAGAGTTTTCTATTTTTACCCTATATTGATTCTGCAGTGACTTCTTCAGCATCTATTTAAATGTACAATCCAGTCATTAGTCAATTTAAATTCCTGAATGTATAAAGGGAAAATATCCAGATTTTGATTTTATTTTTTTTAAATATAACATTCAGGTGTTGCTGGATACAGCTTGCTATTGAGAGTGAAGGGGCTGCTGTTAATTTAGGGTTCTGGGCCTAGTTACCGCTTTTTTTCTTTTTCTAAATATATAACATTAAGTAGGGTTAACCGTTTATCCCTTCTGCTTTGGTCCAGTTTGTCTCTTCACGCCAGGCCCCGTCTGCTGCTTTTGGCGCTTGAATAAATTGCCTGGCTACTACTGTCTTGGTGGTAGCCAAGTGCTTCCTGCATAAAGGACATTTGGGTGCAAAATACCCTCTAGGGAAACTAGAGAGAAGATGGGATGCATGGCTTTGGTCAAACTTAATGGAAATTGCAATCAGCTTTCTAACTGTCACATTATTACAGTATTGTTTGGATTGCATTAGCACAATGAAGTGTTTCATTATTTAAAAAAAAAAAAAAATATATATATATATTTCCCAACTTCAAAACGAAGAAAAGGGGCAATTTTTGTATAATACAAATATACACACACTAGTGTGAGTGTAGTTTACACAAACACCTTTTTCCTTTAAATGAAGACAGTTGCCTTGGGATGGGTACCAGATAGAACATGTATTCTAAGATGGGATAATGAGTTTCCATTAAGGCTGCTTTCACACTGGGGCGGTTTTCAGGCGGTACAGCGCTAAAAATAGCGCCTGTACACCGCCTGAAAAAAACGTCCCCATTCACTCCAGTGCGAAAGCCGGAGAGCTTTCACACTGGAGCGGTGCGCTAGCAGGACCGCAACAAAAGTCCTGCTAGCAGCATCTTTGGAGCGGTGTATTTACCGCTCCTTCCCATTGAAATCAATGGGATACCGCCGCTGCAGCGGCGCTTTGCGGAGGTTTTTAACCCTTTTGCGGCCGCTAGCGGGGGTTAAAACCACCCCGCTAGCGGCCGCATACCGCGGGTAAAACGATGGTAAAGCAGCGCTAAATATAGCGTGAAAGCAGCCTAAGGGAAGCACATTTACTCTGGAAATAAGGAATTGTGTAGATCAGGGATATGTAATTAGTGGACCTCCAGCTGTTGCAAAACTACAAGTCCCATGAGGCATAGCAAGACTGACAGCCAGAGGCATGATGGGACTTGTAGTTTTGCAACAGCTGGAGGTCCTCTAATTGCATATCCCTGGTGTAAATGGACATAATTATAATGTAGCTGTTCACTAGATGACTAAACTGGTCTGGCTGAAATTTGAGTCCATGCTTCACAAGAATTCAGAATTGTCCCAAGGCAAGGACACCCTTTAGACACCCTGGCTTTACGGTTTGGTCCATTTACTTTTGTTGGTTTTCTAACTTGTCAATGTTTATTTCTAAAAGGCAGTCAACTCTTAAACTTGGGATCCAGTAAACCCCCCACTTTCCCTTCCAGGGCATGCCTGGAGCAGCGCTGGCTGAGGCCACATTCCCCTACATGCTAATGCGCTGTATTGGTGCATTTACTTCTCTTTGGTAATGTTCTTACACGTCTGAATGGGGCACTGGCCCCAGCTTCCTTCAATGCAAGCATCGGGGAGATCTGTCTCGGCTTAGAGCAGCATGGCAAGTTTCGTTTGAATCACAAATGCAGTTTCAAAGTTGATTTTTTTTTTTTTTTTTTTCAGCCATTAGGCTTACCTTATCCAAAGCAGAATCATAATTGGCATTTATCGTTCACTTTGTTTTCGATAACCATCTTCAGAATGCAACTGAATTTCTCTCCCAAGGCTACATCCAGATGGTTTGCATGTGCCTATAGTGTTTTGCTAGCCATTGGTAAGCAACTCAGCATTTGTTATTCTTTTCACATCGCTTCCTAAATTCTTACATTTAATAAAACCATACTTTCACAATGGTTCCAACGCTTGAAAGCCTAATGACCTATGTGCTCCCATTGTTTGTTTGAATTAGTACCCGATACCCACAGCATGCTGGCAGCTGTGACTTTCTGAAAACTGCTGGCATAATTTACTGTCAGTTGTTTTCAGCTCTCTATTGTACATCGAGGGTTGGCAGGCTACGGCGCTCCATATTAACACCATCCATAAATACCTTAGTTGGAAATATAAACAAATTACATAGATATTTGCTGTTTGCGTTGGCAGTATTAAAATTACTTTTCATATACAAACCTGTTGGGAAAGTCTATGTGAACAGGTCTTATCTGTGTTTCATGCCATTGATTCCATCCAAAAAGAATTTGACAAAAAAAAAAAACAGATGCTGTGGCAGGCAGGATTAGAGTGTTTCATTGGCTTACAGAAATGATTCAGCAAGCAGCCGCTTTGTGAGAAATTTGTCTTGTTGCTTTTTAAACATTGCTGGCATGAAAAGCTGTAAAATGTCCTTACCCTTCTCATTCTGGTTAGGAAATAGCCAAGTACCCATGGGCTCATCTATGGATAACAAGATTTGAATGCCGCTAGACACCACTACATCTGTATTCCTCTTTAGACATTCCATTGCTATCATGTTGTAAGAATTATCTCAGCACCATGTTAATATTTGTTTACAAACTATTTTATTGGGTACAAATGAAACCACAGCAGAATTCATTCCCTTTGCTAATCTGTTAAGCTTCAGCTGTTTTTATGACTTTACCTGCTCCTTGGAACTGCATGCTAGAATTATATTAGGGGGTTGGTAAAAGAGAGAATATCTGAGCATAGATATTAAAGGCAACTATTCAAAATGCCAATAGCTACTACTGCACAGTAATATGTTGTATTAACTATCGCAAACATATAACAGAGATATTTGGAGGTCATTTACTAAAGCTGGTGAGTGCAAAATCTGTTGCAGCTGTGCATAGAAACCAATTGGCTTCCAGGTTTCTTGCCTAAGCTTAACTGAACAAGCTGACGTTAGAAGGTGTTCCAGTTTTAGTAAATCTCCCCTATTATCACCGTGCCCATTCCTGGCAAAGGGACAGTGTCTTTGTAAAGGGCAACTCCCACCCCAACTACCAATACTTTCTTTCCACTTCTGTATCCGCAGGAAAATCCCTAGCGTCAGCTGACATGGTAGCATCATTCCATCCATTTACTAATTGGTTGGTACCTCAGCATTGTCACATGGAAGGTGGGCAGGTTTTTCACCATACAAAGGCAAACTGGGTATCGTCACTGGTTACAGCAGCAGTTTGGGAGTACCGGTAAGGTGACACAGGAGTTGATTTACTAAATCTGGTGCAGCTGTGCACGGTAGCCAATCATCTTCTAACTTCAGCTTGTTTAATTAAGCTTTACACAAAAAAAGAAGAAGTTGATTGGCTACCATGCACAGCTGCACCATATTTTGTACTCCCCAGTTTTAGCAAATTAACCCCAGGGTCTCTAACTTAAAGCAGTAGTAAACCACAGCTGTAACAAAACAAAACCCCTGCAAGTAAATGGCATAATGGGCTAGTATGCATCGCATACTAGCCCATTATGAAATGCTTACCTTGAAACAAAGCTCTCGGTCATCACTGAGAGGGTTGACATCTACCCCGGTCGGTTTCTCCAGGTTCACATGCTCCAGCTATGCGATTGGCCAGAGGCGCAATGACATCACGCATGGGAGTTCTTGGTTCTGGTGCGAAGGTATGCCAGGCCTCCAGAGCACATGCACTGGTGATGTAACTGGCTGCATCCTGGGTGAATATCTCCTGAACTGTGCACGTTTAGGAGATATTCATTTTACCTGTGGGTAAAACTGACCAAGCAGGGTTTACTACTGCTTTAAAACTTCTGAAGCTGGTCATGGTCAGCCTCTGACCTAAAATGACATGCATATTGGTGATAGTGGGGAGCTTATAGCATATTTTGTGGAATAAACTTAATTCCATTCTGTGTTCACTACTATAGTTTACTGAACAGAATATATTGACTAGAAGTACAATTTTCTGCGGGGGGGGGGGTGAACAAATAGATGTAGAATTTAAGCACCAACAGCTCTAGTCTTGCAAAGAGTAGAGACAGCCCTGGAGGATGCATTATAAAAATGAACCTGCAGCAGAGGCAGTTTCTGTGTTTTCAACTTTGCCTTTAAAGTGTATTTCTACTTCTGCAGCCAAATGTGAACACCCCCCCCCCCCCCATGTTTGTGTGTTCCCATGCACACAGACAGCAGCCATACATATTAAAAAGATTTACAGTTGTTTCTTTGAAGCAACTGTGTGTGAGAAAATGTTTTTTTTTTTTTTATATATATATATATAAAATTTACACACGGCTTCAAGTGCTTGTAATAAATGGCACTGTGAAGAATAGGCACTAAAAGCCTTGTCCACACCACTTGTTTTATTTAATTCAATCCAGCGAGTTGAAGGGGGGGAGCTCAGGTCGGAGCCTTGGCATTAAGAATCTGATGTTAGTACAGCAGCTGTTCTATTGTGTTTTGACAGGAAGACGGCCCCATCAGACCACTATGGCAAGCCATTGGCTAAGAGAGCTGATTGGGGGCCAGTCAGTAGACCTTTTCTGGTCATGAGACTTCACCAGAAGCCAGCCCAGCTGCCATATACACACAGGCCGCATGCTGGCCAGTTTCGATTGAACCAGCTGACATTCAGCCTATGTGTACTAGGCCTAAGGGAGAGGTTGGTTGGTTTGTGTTTTTTTTTTTTTTTTAAACATACACTATACCACCCACGCTTTCAGCTCTTTAACCCTTTGTTAGGGCAGACAGTGTACACATCAAAGTTACAATTGATAATGTTTAATATACCTGTGTATCTCCATTAACTCCTCAGTCCCCTTAACATTACATATCAGGCTAGAAGTTTAGTTTTGTCATTTTCAGGAAAGGAAAAAAAAAGTAAGCAGCAGTTTTCACAAATAAATAGGCGTTATGGCAATTCGACTGCAAAAGTAGAAATACAATTTAAGGTGCCATGGACAATGAGGGGGAGGGAAGAACAAAAAAAAAAAAAAGCACCAGAAGTGTTCTTTTTGGCCCGTTGGCTACCCGAGTCATGAGATTTTAGCACAAGCAAATCAAAGATCTGATGTTCACAGTAGATGTTATTGCTAATGTGACCTCTGCAGAATACAGCCGGGAAGTCTTCTCAGCCCTGTGCATGTCCTACAATAGTTCTGCCTGAAGATATTACTGGAATGCACAATATATATTTTAAGGTGTTGGCAAGCTCCCACGTATACTATATAGAACAAAAGAACTGAAAAAATAAAACAGCTTGACCTTACAAAAAGAGAGACCAAAGCCTTCTGTTTTTCAGTCATATCTTTTGATGCCTAATCTGTAAGTGTGTACAGAAAATGTATATTTCCAATGCAATGTTCTGCCAATGTAAACCAATAAATGTGACAAACAATGGGCCTGATTTTTCATTCATGCAAGCTGACTGAATACCGATTACATAGCTTTCAAACACTTTTTCAGTCTCTTTCCACCAAGGGCAGACATTTGGAAATTGAGCTCAAGTATTAGTTGCACTAGTTTATACATTAGTCTGAATAGCCAGCATGGCTTGTAGAGCTTTTTATTTTTTTCCCTCCCCCACACCCACACAGACACACACACACACACAAAACAAAATTTACTTTAAAAAAAATAAAAAAATAAAGTACATTGATTTAAAACAGAATAAACCAAATAAAGGTCAGCATGACAGTTTGTCTGGACCTTTCCTTACTGGCTATGCACAGTTGGCAGATCCTCGAGATTCATTAATCTGACAGCTACTGTATTTAGTGCATGTCCAGTGGCCCCCTTTCCTCCCAATGTGCTTCACCCTGCCAGTTCTTTTGCAGTGCCAATCCCCTACAATCTTTTTGGCAAGACCCAAGTATGACTGTGTCAAACTAAAACAGGAACAAATCAATATTAACTACTTGAAAAGGGCAGCATGGAAATGTATTCTAAAAAGGAATTGGTCAAGAACCTTTGGGAAAATCTTCAGGTGGGAGGTATGAATGGCTTCATTTTGTTTAAACTAATAAGAGGAGTTGTATGGTACAGATGCTTAAACACAGTCCCTCAAAAACAGTATGCCTCTCAGACTCAGGTTTCCCACTTATTACAAGAGTACCACTTTCAGCAAGTGTGGGAACCATGCACTATTTGTGGTCACTTTTATGGAGTAAAATGGAGGCTGCCACTGCAAACCTTTCCTAAAAATGCAATTTGCCCGTCAGATTCTCTGGCTTTAATAATTTTTGTAAATGACCAGAATCAATTGTGCAGATAATAACATCCTGACTTTTCTGATCTGTATATCTTCTACTAAAGATGTAAAATTTCCAGAAATGTTGACGTCATAAAAAAAAAAAAAAAATTCCCTATTTTTTTTTCCAGATAAAAAAAAAAAAAAAAAGTGTGGAGTAGGTTTACAAATTGAAAGTCATTTTGTTACATCAGGAAGGTACAAAGCATTATGCTTGAAATAACAGTACAGCTTATTCAATAAACTAAACTTGCCTTGAATGAGAAGTAGTGAAAAGCTACTCACTTCCATTGTGATCCTCATCATTGAATTTTTATAAAGTATTTTAGGGCACCTCTGGCATGCAAGGATGTGCTCTGTCACCCTTGCAGCATTTTGGAAAAAACATATTTCTTCTTACAATATTTGGAAATTGCAGCTTTGCTCTCAGCAGAAATTGCACTGTGGAAATGTTTCCAAACTCTAGTTATTGGTCTCACCATTTTACTAAGAGGAATAGAATAAACTAATTACTAAGCAGACTTTAGAGAAACATTAATAGGAATTATTTAAAGATTAACCAATTGTCAGACAAGTTTACCCCATTACCAATCAATTAAGGCCTGAGGTCAGAAACTATCATTTACTGTATCCCAACAATCATCCGACTATAGGAGGTAGAGCTGGGCGATTTTCTCAAATAAAAAAACAAACACACACACACACACACACACACACTTCATGATGATCCGAAGAGTTTTTTATTTTGATGGACACCGGCCTCACGGACTAGGCCAAAGCCACGGCCTCGCCTAAAAATTCTTGCGTCAGTGCCGGTCCTGGTGAAAATAAATAGATTTGCTGAAATTTTGAATCGATTTGACCCCTCAACTCGATTCAAGATTTAAAATCGATTTTTTCCCCAGCCCCAATAGAAGGTATAAGATGGAGCCCCACAAGCAAACTAAAGCCTTTCCCATGCAGTGCGCCCTAGTGGCAAAAATGCATATTTCTCTTGTTTGATAACTAGTTGAGAAGTAGTGGTACTTGAATTGTATTTGCAATAATTTTAGACTTTACATATAATTTCAGCAGAAATCTCTCATTAAGGTTTTCATGTTCTATAGTATAATAGATCGATAAAATGGTATTCATTTAATCATTGTAAAAGAACATATCCCATACTTTTTTTTTTTTGAAAAAAAAAATCCCTATTTTTTCGTTTCCTTTCCCAAAACCCTAATCCTCCCTCTATTTTTTTCCCCAGGCCTCCCCATCTCTGCTTGCTACAGATCATAGACTCAACAGCCTGGTTATGACAAAGGATCTTCTTACTTTTGCAACTGTTAACAGCAATATAAAGAATGTCTTTAAATCCAAGTAATGAACAGATTACACAAAACCATAATTCAAAGCATAAAAGTTTTAATTTAACAAAATGTGATACAAGACCATTTTACCACTCAGTCCCGAAGTTCACCCTCAGCCCTGTACAGCCATTCTCAATCGGACTGTTCCCTCTTTTTAAACACAGTATAAAAACCAAAAAGGGTTAAGGAGGACATTATTAGGAAAAGTGCATTCTATGGAACATATGGGACCCATGCTCAATTAGGACTGCCATGCTCATTCTTTTAGAGGTGGGCACCAGTGCCACACTTCCATCGGTATTGGGTTCTAATTGTCATTGTTTGCTTTACAAGAGAATATGTTCACTTGTCTTGGGATCTTACAAAAAAAATCATTTGTACAGTGCAGACATGGGTGAATCACTAACAAAAAAGGGAAACAAGATGATGTGGCTGATTTATATTCTATATTAAAAAAAAAAAAAAAAAAGAAAAAAAAATCCTGAGCCATGGCTATGAATCAGCTTTCAATATTCAAATAAATAGGCTATATATGACTTTGATAGCACCACTTTTGCTCCAGGTCTCAAAAACCAGCACCTACAGTCTAATCTCAATTACTCTTTACTGCAGTTTTTCACTTGTGTAATAAAGAACCTAAATTAAAATTCTGACAAAAATGCCATAGAAAGCAAAAAGTGTCATTTAATACTAAAACCTGTTATTCCAAATATACATCAGCAAAATTGTAAGAGGTGTTTCCACTACCTGCTGTAAAATGAATCCCTAAGTGCACCAAGCAACTTTTGTTAGGTTAACACCAGGTTACCTATCCTGCAGTATTACAGGGGGGTCCACCTGTATGAGGATGAGCCTCAGGGCTGAGAGGTATCACACTTGTACAAATCAGAAAATATAAAATACTCAGAAACAAAAAACACAACCTGTTAAAATTGATTGTCCTATACACTGTTCCTGCAGAAATTTACCATATAATAAGATCTAGATCTGAGTGACCACCTCAGACCAAAATAAAAAGCCAGCATTGCAGCAGCCACAAACCATATCCTTAATCTCAAATACTGTTCACATGGAAGCTTGGGATGGCTCTCACTTGCTTTGCCTGAGTACGTAGCATAAAATAGGGAAATGAAAGCAGACAGTCAGGGTGGTGTACATATTATGATGATCGTTGGTACGAATCACTTGCATGGCAGACAATGCCAGCATCATGACTTGAAAGCAAAAATGCATGTTCAAGAGTTTTACAGGAGGAAAATATTTAAAATAAATAGTAAATCCCAATTACAAACAGGCTTGCATAAGCAAAAATTAGCAAATATGCATTTAGCATCCTACTAAAAGCAAAGATTTGAAAAAATGTGATCATGTTTATAGCTTAGAGAATTAGAAAAAAAAAAAAAAGTTATTTATGTGACTGATAACACACTAGCTCACTCTGACAGCAATTGAATTTTTTTTACCATATGGATACTTAAAGTAATATTAAAAAGGTTTTTTTTTTTTTTCTTTTAAACTAACAAGCATGTCATACTTGCCTGCTCTGTGCAGGGGTTTTGTACAGAGCAGCCCCCAATCCTTCTTTGGTCCCTCACCAGTGCTTCTAGCTCCCCCCCCTGACCAGAGCCCCCAATAGCAAGCCACTTGTTATGGGTGCACTGGTGCGTACTCACTCCAGAGCCACGGCTAAGTCCCACCCTTTCTCTCTTCTCATTGGCTACGATTGATACCAGTGGCAGCCAATGTTTCCCACTGACGTCTCAGCCAATGAGGAGAGGAAGACCCGAGACAGCTGAGGCTCCTGTACACATCACTGAATCAAGAGGGGGCTTAGGCGATTGTGGGGCAACACACGGAAGGTTTTTGACATTCATGCATAGAATACATGAAGGTCAAAAAACCTTCAGCCTTTCCAACCACTTTAAAGAATAAGTGCACTTTTGCTCTTACTCTAAATGCTGCATTTACACTTGCCCATGCAACCTCCTGAGAGGAAAAAAAAAAAAAAAAAAGGACCAAAACAGTTCTTTACTGCTAATAACCTAAGCTTCTGAAAATGTGATTTGCAGCCTACCAACACTGTTCTGATTGGGGAACAAGCCTCTCAGTCAGCTCAAAATCTACAGACTGGAGGCTGGCTGCTCACTCAGCTTAGAGTCGGTCCCTTGTCTCTAGCTGCAGCCAAGGACAGCTTGGTCATTAGCCAGAAGATTGAATCTCGAGGTCAATTCACCCCTCTATGTTGTGGTGCGCTGAAGATGTTATGCACTAAGAAAGATGCTGCGTCTTGGTTTCAAAATACACCTTCAACAAGATAAAAAAGAAACGCATCTCCTTTATAGAGGTGTGGATGCAGCCTCTGTGCCATCCAAATTGACGGTGGTAAGCTGGTATTCCTTGCTGTAAAGGAAACCCATACAAAGTGTGAATACAGCACAAAGAGGTTGTAAACCTCTGAACCCCACCCCCCCAAAAAAAAAAAAAAACACCTGCAAGACAAAGCTATAATGAGCTAGTATGGCTCGCATACTAGCTCATTATGAAATACCTTAAAACAAAGCTGTTGCAGCGGTCCCCGCACACCGCTGTCGCAGCCAACATCTTCCCCAGAGCTTCTTCCGGGTTTGCGGGCTCCAGCACTGATTGGCCAGAGCCACGATTACATCACTCCCGCGCATGCACCCAGGAGCCGCCGTTCGCGGCACAGGCTTGGTAAGAACTGCACCCGTGATGTCACTGGCTGCACGCACTGGAAATATCTCCTAAACTGTACAGGTTTAGGAGATATTTTCAATTCCTTCCTATAGGCAAGCCTCATTATAGGCTTACCTATATGTAAAAGTTTGCAGGGGGAGTTTACTTCCTCTTTAGGGCAGAAGATCATATGCAAATGTTGGAAGATTTACCATATTAAGAATGCATACAGTGGGCATAGATGTTTTAGAATTTTCACTGCCCACCACTGCATTGATAGACTGTACTTTATGGCTACTTTCACACTGAGGCACGTTACAGGCGTTTTAGTGCTAAAAATAACGCATGTAAAGCGCCTCTCCTGTCACTTCAGTGTGAAAGCCTGAGTACTTTCACACTGGAGCTGTGAGCTTGCGGGACAAAAAAAAAAAAAAAATCCTGCAAGCAGCATCTTTGGGGTGCTTTAAGCTCCTAGAAATGCCCTGCCCACTGAAATCAATGGGCAGCGGTGCTTTGCTAGTGGCCGAAAAGCGCAGTTAAAACGATGGTAAAGCGCCGCTAAAAATAGCAGCGTTTTACCGCCGACGCCCCCCTGCCCCAGTGTAAAAGTGTCCTTAGGAACATTAGATCACATTACAAGATAACTCTGCAAGTACTTTTTGGCCCCTTTCACGCGATCGGACCGTTCAGATCCGCCTGTCAGTTTTGATGGCGGAGACATGTCCGCTGACATCCGGTCCGATCTGCCAAAAGCAGACGTATGTCTCTACGTCCAGATCCGTCGCTGGATCTGATGAAAACGGACACGCTGTCCGTTTTCATCAGATCTCTCCATAGAGACCAGCGGCGCTGGACAAGCCCCTCCCCACTCAGCGAGCAGAGAGGGACCTGTCATCCGCCGGCTCAGCGGAGATCAATGGAGAGATCTCCCACTGAGCCGGTGGACAGAGGAGGACTCCGTGCAAGTGGAGTCCACCTCGTGTGAAAGGGGCCTTAGTTGTACAATTCAGGCTCCATGTACACTAGCATTTTTTTAAGATCCTAAAAGCCAAATAGGTGTTACCCTATGCATTTATGCACACTACTTTGGGCTAGTAGTGTTTTTTTGAGCTTCAGCATCTAGGAGCAGAGGAAAAAAAAAAAAAAAAAAGCCACAAAAACATTGAGGGTTTTTCCAGCAGAAACGTTCCTAAACGCTACAATAGCTTTTTTTTTTTTTTTTTTTTTCGAGGAACTGCAAAAGTGCTAATAAACACAACGCTCCTACAAAAAGTCATTACCAGCGTTTAAGCTTAAAAAAAAAAAAGCTAGTGTGTATGGAGCCTGAAAGGCCAATTCAATCTTTTAGACAAATTGAGTTTGGTGAGGCAAGCTAAATCAGATTTGCAAACAATATCATTCTTTTAGGCTTGCAGGGGAGCGCATGAGGTTTATTTCACAGCCCCTGGAAAATATTGAACTTTTGCATGTTGCTTTGAGAGAATTTATTGACCAAGCATACATGTCCTGATAAAGCGTTTGATTACTCTAACCGAAAAACTTATTTTAATTTTAGATTTGTTACGCATGCAGCCAGTTAGAAATCCTGAACTACTTTTATTAAAAAGATACTGGATCACCTCAGCTAAGAACCTAATTTTCACAGGGAGAGGTCATCAGTGCTGGCCTAGGTGTTCCTCTCATGACAGATTTTCTTCAAGAGTTTCATCTTTAGGTTTCCATGTTTCAGGCCCCTTAAAGCAGTATTAAACCCAAAACTTAATATATTGCAGCGTACCAATCCTTAGATGTCATGGCTGCATTTGTTGTTTTTTTTTTTTTCCTTTCCCCTTTAGGCTTTTTCCCTTTGTTTTTACCTGCTTATCTGGCCAGTAATACACCTCCTGTATTTGAGTGCCCCCACTCTGGATGAAGGAGCAGAGAAGGCACAGCAGCAATGTCAGTCTGGGGGGGAGGAAGTGTTGAATGGACCTGTGAACTTAAAACTCCAGCTCACACTATGCGTTACAGCAGAGGTCCCCAAACCCTGGGTCGCTGCCATTCTGTGGCGTGTTGTGGGCCGAGCAGCGGTGGTAGCAAGCGAACAAGGCTTTATCGATCTGCATTAGCGGCCAGTCACACGTCTGCCTCTTGTCTGGTCAGCAGCAGGGTCCCCGCTATGCACTGCACGTGCAGGGAATCTGGATCCATGTGTGGGTCTAGTACCCTGCCACCCTTCCACCACCAGAGGGCACCCGCTCCCCTTCTCAGTCACGTCTCTCTGTATGCATGTGTATACACACAGTAGGTATATATAATAATATTAGAATCTTTATTTGTATCCTATTCAAATAAGGATTAAAAAAAATAATATATATATATATATATATATATATATATATATATATATATAGTATTATTTATTATTAAAACAAAACCATCATTATTATAGAAAAAAAATCTATTATGATTTTCTTTTTTTTAATCTTGATTTGCATCTGGCTGATTACACAAGCACACTTTAATATTAGGAATATTATATATAGCTCATGCAATCAGCCAAACAGATACAAATAAAGATTTAAAAAAATAAAATTTTCAACAATAAATAAAAATAAAAGATGTGAGTGGCAGGTGAGGGGACAAGCTGCAAACTCCTGACAACAACCCCCCAGTCCGCAGAGGAGGGTCTTCTTCGATAAGGCCAGTCCCTGGTGCCGGGACGGTTGGGGAAAGTTGTGTTGTTACAGCAAACAGTTTTTTTTTTCCCCCCTTTTTGGAAAAACGTTTTAAATTATTAAAAGCTGATCATTGTAAGCACCCCTGACATAGTTTGTCTCATCTCTGTAAACTAATACATCTGGAAGAGAGCTTGTGGTTTTGAAAAACACCAGACTGTCGGGCAGGATTACAAAATGAATAAGAAGAAAATAAAAAACTAATATAGCCATCACATCCAAGAACTGGTAAGCTTCAATATAATAAAAATGTTTGCTTTTGGGTTTAATACTGCTTCATTTTTGCCCCTGTCTGTAACCAGCAAGGAAAGCGTTGCTACCTTCCTGTAAGATCATCTGTTTGAGAAAAGCTCCAAAGCTACCAATTGGTTGCTGTTGATCCATTGTATCCAATGCCATGCAGATTATTCTCAGAAAACCATAGCAAAGAACTGTGATTCCGAGCCTGGACTGATGTCGCAGTAAGAAAAAAAAAAAAAAAAAGCTGTGTAGAGTAAAAGCCGTGCACCCCAAGGAATGGCAACAAAACAGCTACTAGGAAGCCTTGCTTTAACAGAATATCACTTAGTAGCCTAAAGATGCAAGTTTAAGCCCCTTTCAAGTTTACATTATTTTTCACAGCACTTCCTCCATGATTGGTTACATATATTCTTACTCCTTATAGGAAAGCAGTCAGTAAATTACAATACCTATAAGCTGTGTCTATACTCCTTTGGTACCAAGCAAAATCTGAAATTTTTTCACTGCACACAGACTTTGCAGGATTCAATTTTATACGCCACCCCAATAGATTTCTCCATTGAGTCTTTACTGCTTTTTAGGAGCATGACAGAGGAATCTTCACCCCCCCCCCCCCCCCCCCCAGAACTGCCATGACAGGTTGAGGTCAGCTTTCTTTTTGATATACTCTGTTGGTGGTAGGTTACAGTATCTGTATATTACTACGAAGAATCCACAAGGACAAATGTTACTAAATTTCTCCTACATGTGCTCCAACAGCTCAGCTGATTAAAGCAGTAGTAAAACCCGCTTTGTAATTTTTACCTACAGGTAAGCCTATAATAAGACTTACCTGTAGGTAAAAATTTATATCTGCAGCTGCAATATGGCTGTAGCTGGTGACATCACCGGCGCATGCACTCTGAAGGTCCAGCATACCTTGCCGAAACTTCAGAGCTCCATGCCGGAGCTGAGGCACGTGCGAGTGGGACGTCATTGCTGCATCGGCCAATCACACAGCTCGAGTGCATAAACCCGGAAGAAAGACTGGGGGGGGGGGGGGGGGGTCAGTGTGCTTCATTCTAAAATAAGCATTTCATAATGTGCCAGTATGCGATGCACACTAGCACATTACGCAATTGCCTTACAGGTGTGTGTGTGTTTTTTTTTTTTAACCAGCTGCTTTAATTCTCTACCCTATCCTATAAACAAAATGTATCAGAAGGAGAGTTTGGAATTTAATTACCTTGATCCTATGCTGAAGTTTTTCACTGAATGATTTTCAGTCACAATAATCCTCTTGCAGCTAAAAACTGTAGGTAAATGGAATCCCTTCAGACCAACTCCTCTTTGTAATGTTTAAAATGACAATAAGAAGCATACAAGACAATATGGGAAAATAATTTCACAACAGAATGGACAACATGTCTTCTCACTAACAATGCTAAAAAGGAAGAAAAAAAAAAAAAAACACATTTGCTCCTTCACTTTTCTAATGCTTGAAACTGTTCACAGCAATTTCCACAGCTTTATAAGAGAATAACTGAAGCAAGAAGTACTATATTAGATTGTCCCAGAGCACTATATAATCCTGGGAGCAATAGGGTTTCCTGGCGCAATGTACATTCATACATTCTATTCACACCAGAGCCCAGGTCTCCAGGCACTGCATGCGCTGAAGTCTTGCAATATTTCCGGTAAAATGTCTACACCAGCTTTCTTTGGTATGAGAATAGGTTTCTCGTTATAATGAAAAAAAAAAAAAAAAAAAAAAAAAAAAACCTTTTCTATCTGTGAATTTGTTAAAGGTGTTTACAATGGAAAGCTTTGCTGGTCGCCACTGCAACAGGAGTACAAGGTGAATGGGAAAAAGAGAAAAAACAAAGAAGACCGTAGTGAAAGCCCTTGACAGCTTGGTTCTAGTCAGCACATGATGATCCGACTTAAAACCACAGGAGACTACATAGTTAGGAAAGAGTTGTGCGACTGGTGTCCCAGCCATCCCACCCTGATTACAAGGCAGCTGGAATATAGGAGAGTGTATGTTGATCACCGCTGAACAGGACGCCTCATTTTCTTCTTCCGTTTGGGCTTTGTGTCGCTCTTGGAAGCAGAGTCAGGTTTAGATGGTCCGGGAGGGGACTGAGCTCCATGCGGGGGTTGTTGTGGAGGGGTGAAAATGTTCCCATTGGGCATCTGAGCTGGAGAGCCCTGGAATATTCTGCTCAAAAGATTCTGCAAATCAGCAACCGAAGTTGGGCTACTTTCTGATGGAGCCCTGCAAAAAAAAAAAGAAGAAAAACGTAGAATGTAATAGGAATTCTAACAATTTAAATGAGCATTGCCACCCACAGCCAAGCTAAATATCTTACTTTTAAAGGGCTCGTAAGGTAATTGCAAAAAATTAATCAATCTGCCATTTACCCATAGAAGTGCATCGCGTACTTTCATTCACACCCACAGATACGGTTTTGACTGGCGATATTGTGGTCAGGGGTTTGTTACTGCTAGTTAATACCTTGTTAGTTCAAGTCCTGCCTGTGTAACCTAACTCCACCACTATTTGTTCCTACAATTTGCTTTCTTCATACGGCTGGGTACAGTGGCTTGCGAAAGTATTCGGCCCCCTTGAACTTTTCAACCTTTTGCCACATTTCAGGCTTCAAACATAAAGATATAACATTTTTATTTTTTGTGAAGAATCACCAACAAGTGGGACACAATTGTGAAGTGGAACGAAATCTATTGGATATTTTAAACTTTTTTAGCAAATAAACTGAAAAGTGGTGCGTGCAAAATTATTCGGCCCTTTACTTTCAGTGCAGCAAACTCACTCCAGAAGTTCAGCGAGGATCTCTGAATGATCCAATGTTGTCCTAAATGACTGATGGTGATAAATAGAATCCACCTGTGTTTAATCAAGTCTCTGTATAAATGCACCTGCTCTGTGATAGTCTCAGGGTTCTGTTGAAAGCGCAGAGAGCATCATGAAGACCAAGGAACACACCAGGCAGGTCCGTAATACTGGTGGAGAAGTTTAAAGCCGGATTTGGATACAAAAAGATTTCCCAAGCTTTAAACATCCCAAGGAGCACTGTGCAAGCGATCATTTTGAAATGGAAGGAGTATCAGACCACTGCAAATCTACCAAGACCTGGCTGTCCCTCTAAACTTTCAGCTCAGACAAGGAGAAGACTGATCAGAGATGCAGCCAAGATGCCCATGATCACTCTGGATGAACTGCAGAGAACTACAGCTGAGGTGGGAGAGTCTGTCCATAGGACAACAATCAGTCGTACACTGCACAAATCTGGCCTTTAATGGAAGAGTGGCAAGAAGAAAGCCATTTTTCAAAGATATCCATAAAAAGTCTTGTCTAAAGTTTGCCACAAGCCACCTGGGAGACACACCAAACATGTGGAAGAAGGTGCTCTGGTGCGATGAAACCAAAATCAAACTTTTTGGCCACAATGCAAAATGATATGTTTGGCGTAAAAGCAACACAGCTCATCACCCTCAACACACCATCCTCACTGTCAAACATGGTGGTGGCAGCATCATGGTTTGGGCCTGCTTTTCTTCAGCAGGGACAGGGAAGATGGTTAAAATTGAGGGGAAGATGGATGCAGCCAAATACAGGACCATTCTGGATGAAAACCTGTCTGCAAAAGACCTGAAACTGGGACGGAGATTTATCTTCCAACAAGACAATGATCCCAAACATACAGCAAAATCTACAAAGGAATGGTTCACAAATAAACGTATCCAGGTGTTAGAATGGCCAAGTCAAAGTCCAGACCTGAATCCAATCGAGAATCTGTGGAAAGAGCTGAAAACTGCTGTTCACAAACGCTCTCCATCCAACCTCACTGAACTCGAGCTGTTTTGCAAGGAAGAATGGGCAAGAATTTCAGTCTCTCGATGTGCAAAACTGATAGAGACATACCCAAGCGACTTGCAGCTGTAATCGCAGCAAAAGGTGGCTCTACAAAGTATTAACGCAAGGGGGCCGAATAATTTTGCACGCCCCCCTTTTCATTTTTTTATTAGTTAAAAAAGTTTCAAAAATCCAATAGATTTAGTTCCACTTCACAATTGTGTCCCACTTGTTGGTGATTCTTCACAAAAAATAAAAATTTTATATCTTTATGTTTGAAGCCTGAAATGTGGCAAAAGGTTGAAAAGTTCAAGGGAGCCGAATACTTTCGCAAGGCACTGTAATTGGACTATAACAAATCTAATGGGAGGCAAGGAAGACCCTTACAACTTCTGGACTAAAAGACCACCATCAGCCACTCTGTTTTCAAATAAGGCTGCTATAATGGCCACTGAAGTGGACTGGACAGTAGGAGGCAATTTGCATGGTGCTCAACAAAGTTGTCAATCTTCTAACAAAAAAAAAAAAAAAAAGTTACGTTAAATCCTATAATGGCAAGCGCTTGATGTCGTCTGCTCTTATACAAGTCTCATGGCCTGTACACAGATGGATCAAAGTTTAGCTAGTTCCTGCTGAACAGGCCAAACTTTGTTCCGCCTATGGTCCGCTTTAGTCTTAAAAAGACAAACTCTCTGCAAAATAGTATTAATTAGATTATTCAGATTCTCCAGCATTCTGTAAAAAATCTGATACGAAGGTTAAAAACTGATCTCAACGCCTGAACACAGTTTTGCAACTTTAACATGCGTTAGTAAAACTGTACATATGATTGCAATTACTTAATACATCCAGGTGGATTGTCCAGAAACTGGGCTTTCATTTGGTGGTATAATAATAATGTGCATCTCCCATTTATTTTTATCAAAAAAAAAAAAAAAAACTGTTACAACACAGTAAAACATTTTAAAATGTAGCTGTATATTCCTTGCCATTACTATGACCTACCACCAAAGAACAACCAAAAACAAAAATTCTCCTACTCCTGATGATCACAGCGATGTCACATAAGTACATGTTTGTACCCACAGTAGGACCCAGAAACAATTTCGCTTTTTTTATCCTACCTAAAATACATAGATACTAAAATTTAAAAACGTTTATTTAATCCTACCTAGAATACACTGACCCCCAACTTTAAGTAAGAGCATGACCAGTTCAGCAGGGACTTAAATTCATGTATGGCCAGGCTAGTTGTACCGATCGACTTCTGTACAGCCAACCTGTTGGATTTTTCATGCTTGATCACAGTATTCTGACAGCAGGGAAGTCTCCCCACTGTCAGAATACAAAAAAAAAAAAAAAAAAAAAAAAAAAAAAAAAAAGGCACAAACGGGAGGGTTCCCCCATCTACATTGAATGTGTGGATGGGGTAATTTTTTCTGTTTGAACGAAAACATTTTTTTTTTAATAATGTATGGACTGCTTAACCGGGCCTAGATCAAACCCGGATGTAGCTTTTTTTTTAGCTTTAGGCCCCTTTCACAAATGCAGATCTGTTTTCACCGACTCCGCTTGCTCAGCAGGGATTGATCCGCTGAGCCGACAGATGACAGGTCTGTCTCTGCTGTTCAGGATATTGGCCTGGAGACACCTGAAATGGGCCCTTGCCCATGGTACTGCAGCAATTGTTGCTACCAGGAAACCCAGACCCAACATAGCTGAGCGGGGAGAAATTGCCAGATTGTTTTGAAAAAAAGGTTGTAGTCGCCTTCACCTTTTCTACCTTCTCCTCTGTGAGATAGATCTTTTGCGTCACTGAGTTCACCAAGAACCTTAGCTACTGTAAGACCTGTGTCGGGGGTTAAGTTCGACTTCTACCCATTTATCAACCACCCCAGTTTTTTTAAGAAAGGAAATGGCCATCCGCAGATCTCCTTGTAATTGGAGCACGGAGGGGGCAAAAAATAAAAGGTTGTCCAAATATGGGATGACCGATATCCCTTTCGGTCTCAGGTGCGCCAGTGCTTCCGCCAGGATTTTCGTAAAAATCTTGGGGGAGGGAGGACAGGTCGAAATGGTAGGGCCATGAATTGAAAATGTCGGACCTGCCTTCCCCACTGGATTGCCAATTGCCACCCTCAAAATTTTTTGGAGATTCCTCATAGATGGGGACGTGTAGATAGGTGTCCCTCAGATCGAGAGAGGCCATGAAGCAATCCGGGGGAAGAATTGACTTCACCAAAAAGATTGTTACCATCTAAAAAATTTTGTAGGTTACCCAGTTGTTTAGCAACTTCAAATTTAATATTAGGCAGAATTTGCCAGACGGTTTCTTTACTACAAAAACGTGAGAGTAGAAACTTGCTGTGGCACTGGAACAAGAACCCGCTGGTCTACTAAGTCGCCAATTTGTGACAAGGCCATCGTCTTCTTAGGATCCCTGGGAGGCGTTGGCACAAATGTCCTCGTGGGCAGAGTGCCTTTGAACTGGATTCGATAGCCTTCCCTGATTATCCTCAGTATAAATGCGTTTGGGGTAGTCTTTTCCCACTGGGGGAGGCACTGCCGCAATCTCCCTCACACGGGAACCAAGTCACTGGGATCTGGTGTTTTTTTTGGAGAGGGGAAAATAAATAAAAAATAAAAAAAAAAAAACACACCTTTCTGTTTTCCCCCTCCCCACAGTTTTTTTTTTTAGGGGTTGACCCCTTAGAAGGTCTGTCCCTGTGACGGCCCCTGTCTTTGGGGACGAAAAGAGCGTTTTCCTGGAGCTTTCTTACTTTTGGTAGGGAAAGCCTTTTTCTTGTCTGCAGTACGGTCTAGGACTTTCTAGATCCTGCCCAAACAAGAGGTCTCCTTGAAATGGGAAGCCACACAGCCCAACCTTTGAGGCCGGGTCCCCCAACCAGGATTTTAACCATAACACCCTGCGAGAGGAGTTTATAAGGGCAGCGGTCTTCGCTGATAGCTTGACCGACTCAGCAGATACGTTTGCTATATAGCCTGCTGCCTTGTGCAGCATGGGAAGGGAATCCAACATTTTCTTCCTGGGAGGTCCCACTAGCCAGACGAGCCACTATTGTTGTAGCCATTGCAGGTTTCAGATTTGTCATGGCTACTTCCCATGACCTTTTCAGCAGTACATCCATCCTCTTGTCCATGGGTTCCCTAAGGACACCCATGTCCTCAAAAGGCAAGGCCTGTTGATTTGGCGCACTGGGAAAAGGCTGCGTCCACTTTGGGCACCTTGTTCCAAACACATGTGGAATCCTCACTGAAAGGGAATCTCGTCTTCAAACTTTTGGCAAAAATTATTTTTTTCCACAGTTCCACCCACTCTTTTTTAATAGAGTCCACAAATACCCTGTTTTGGTCATCTTTCAGGGTCTGATACATCTATTCATGTAGGGAGAAGGAGACCTGCTCTTCTTTAATCTCAAGCGTCTCGTAGATCACCCCCAATAAGGCATCAACCCCCTCGAGTGAGAGCCTGTATCTGGGTGAACTTGTCCCTTGTCTCAGAATATCTTTGGATGATGCCGTCAAACTTGGTTCAGCCAAAGAATCTGATTTCAATCCCCCTGATTCGTCACCCACCTCTTGGGCTGAAGCGAGGGGAGCTGCGGCTGGTTGTTTTGGGGTTTCAAGGTTTGCCAGCATGGTCTTAATGTCCTTGATTTCTTTCTGAACACCAGAAATCAATTCCTTGCAGGCCCCCCGTTGCCTCCTTGTAAACCAATTTGTCAATACAGGGTTTACAGAGGGGCTTGTTCCACCCTTCCTTAAATTTGTTCGCACATGGACACCTCTTCTTCCCCCCTGACCTCTCCGGTTCTTTGGACTGAGCCTGAGACAAGAGAAGGAGAGGAGGAGGCAAAAGAAGGGAAGGAAACAAAAGACAAGCTGCCATCAGCAAAACCTTTAGCAATCTATGGGTGTCCAACACCTATGTGCACCCCCACCGGCCGCTGACGGGATTCACAAGACTCTTTAGTCTGGATCCCATCTAAAAAGAGGGGGGGGGGGGGGGGACCATAAAAACAGGCTATGCAAGAGTCCATCACACCCCCCCCCCCCCAAGGCACCCCTGTGTACGCCTACCTGAGCTGGGTCGGCCCCACTGCCACCTGGTTGGCTGGGCTGCATCCATACTGTCTGTTCCTTGCATTGTTCGGTAGACTGTGCTGTGGTGTAGCGCTGACCCATCTGTGGCTGGCGTTTTTTCAAATAAACCTTGCCACGTGAGCCAGAACCAGAAGTGGTGCGCCGGAAGTCCCCGCACTCCTTCTGCGTTCCATAGGCCGGAACACGAGGCCTACGTCCGCTGGACATGATAGCATCCGGCAGCCATGCAGGGAACCTCCGCCCTCCACGGGCTATTGTGGAGGAGGAGGATGCCGGCACCAGCTACGTTTAGCCTGACCTGGGGAAACAGATGCCTACCACCTTAGACCTGCCAGGTACATATACTTCCTTCCCCTTCTCCCATGGGTAGCTCCCAGGCTCAGGGGAAGGAGAGTTCCTATCCAGCCTCCTCCTCTGGTGGAGGAAACAAATACTGAGGAAGAGGGACAGGACGGGACGGAAGCCACCCTTTAAAGATCTGGTTATGCGTTTCCTGCCTCCGGAGGTGGAGCCCATCTCTAGTGCTGTCCTGGACAGACTAGAGAAATGGGACTTTCATCTGTTTAAAAAAAGAAAAAAAAAAAAAAGAATGTCGACGAAAGCGGATGAAAATAGATGATGATCTGTTGTCATCAGTTTTTCCATAAGAATGCATTGATGTCCGTTTTTCTTCCGTCAACGGATGGATGAAAAACAGACAAACTGTGTGAAAGGGGCCTTAGGCCGCCTTCAGTTTGTTTCATCAGTTCCGTCACGCTTTTTTTTTTAAAGAAAAAACGGATCAGGTAACATCAGTTTTTACATTCACTTAAGTCAAATTTTTGGTTTACAATAGAGCTGCACGATACTGGCTAAAATGAGAATTATGATTTTTGCTTAGAATAAAGATCACAATTCTCTCACGATTCATGTGACGTAACATCTTTCACATTATACATGTAGCGTTGGCTCCTGACAAGCAGGCGGTATTATTTTTCTAAAATTAAGTTGCCTGGAGCCACAGTTGGGCTTCAGGATAATTGTTCTAAATTTCTGGTTTCAGTACCAGTCCATCTAGGTTGCACTGGGTTCTCCTTGACCGCAGGTGTCGCTGTCACCGCCGGCAAGAGTAGAAAAGCAGTCTAGCTGGATGCATTGAATGCCATTTATTTCTGGCAACCAGCTCAGTGGGAGTGTTCTCCTGCTGTGCATTCTGGGGGGGGTGGTATTTCAGGTACTGACGCCATGTTGGCTGGGGAATTATTTTCTGTCTGTTTGGTTCTGGTGGTCCTCCTGACCCAGCCCCATGGCCCTCCTGGCCTGGGATGCGGAACTGTGCATCCAGTGTCTCGGGCTGGCTGGCCCGAGGCGACGCAACTGAGAGGACAGGCCCCAGCAGATCTTGGAGCCGGTGCCGCCTCAATTGAAGGGAGAGGCCCAGCAACTGGAGGATCCAGGGGAGGACTTTTTCAGGAGAAGGCCGTGCGCAAGGCTGGCTTCTCTGGAGGAGCCTGGAGACTTAGTTGAATGATGCAACCCGGATCACATTGCCTACTATACCGCCGGTTCAGCTGAAAGATTCTGGTATCGTATGGAATTGTTCTCTAATCTCTCAGTAAACGCTAAAGCTTAATCTCACACGTCTGTGGCAGAGACTGTGCTGAATACCCCACCGGCTGCTAGGTCCAGTCAGAGGGACTTATCCGGTGGTGGCTAGATCTAACAAGAGGAACCATTGTCTTTTAGATCACTAAAGAGAACCTGAACACGCAATGCTGTGTACCTGAACTCACGCCTAACCCTCTACTCTTTATTACGAGACTTTGTCTGCTTTTCTAAATAAATACCCCAAAAGAGGATTCAGTGTCAGTTTCAACATTCTTTGGACCATTTTCCACGGGATCCCCAAGACGGAGAAGCAAGCAGGTGAGGCAACGGTAAGCCCAAATAAAACCAACAGCTCCTTCGGGGGTCAGTTCTACATACAAAACACTTGGGCTAACTTTACTGTTTCGTTTTTTTTTTTTTTTTTTTTTTTTTTTTTAATTCATGGAAGTGTATTTTTCCCCCCAAAAAATTGGGTTTGAAAGACCGCTGTGCAAATACCGTGTGACATACAATATTTTAACAACCGTCATTTTATTCTCTAGGGTCTTTGATGATAGATACTGATTTTAACTTGTAATCAACAAGTGAACAAGTGTCAGAAAGAGGTTTGGGCTTTAAGTGGTTAAACTGCCCTCATCTACAGACAGCTGCCTACCCCCTAAACACAGCTGCCTTCCACCTGATAAACAAAGAGAACCATGTAGGATTGTCTCTAGATATAGGTTGCCAGAATAAAGCATTTAAAAAAATAAAATAAAAAAGGTTATGCTATGTAAATTGGAAAATGTAAGAAATATCGTGTTATCCCAATTTGGATGCAAAAATCGAAATATACATTAGAGAAAACAAGGCATTAACATATGTACAGTACCTGTTGGATAGCAACATGGTCTAATGTCATATTTCGGGAGTTTCTCTGTTACTGCGTTTATGGGCAACAGTATTTTGGTATTATCCCGAGTTTGAATTGGATCTGTCATAAATCCATTACATATCTGTTTGATATTCCCAAAGATCACCCAGGCTGATCCTTGCAATTCCATGGTTTTAATATGATACCAGGTCTGGAATGTAGCAAGTTGCACATCAAAGCTTGGTAGCATATCAGAATCGGCATCTGTTCGCTTGGCTCCGGAACGTCTATTGCTGCCAATACATTGCAAGTAAGAGAGCCATGGCTGCCATGATGATTGATGACGGTGGGTGACAAAGATCAAAGGATGAACAGGCACCCAGAGATGATACATGGACAATGCTGCCCCCAGGAGGCCTTAGAATATATATATATATAATCTCTTGGCAATATCTCATTGGCCAGGAGGATGGTGGGGGTGGGGGGATGGGAGGGTGGTTAGAAATGGGTCTGGATGAATGTGTAAAAAGGGCACACATGAGGAAATTCATCCCTTTTCGCTATTGGTTCAAGCCGAGTGGCTGCCTGAGCCACATGGCTATTTCTTTTTCCCATTAGACTAGCACGGTGATACAAAGCCTTGTGATAAGTATTTTTGATATTCTTGTATTATGTTCTGGTTATATCATTTATAAGTTTGTAATATCTTTCTTTAGTATTTTTTAAATTAGCGTTTTCCTATGTCCTTGGGAAATAAATAAGATTGTTTTATTAAGCCGTGTGCTTGGTTTCATAGCTAACCTTATATTATTGTGATATCAACAGTAACATGTAATTAGAGTTTTAATAGACTAACTATAGGGATAGACAAGTTAATACAAATAATATTTATTTATTATTGCATTTTACTTCATATTTGGCCAACCCCTGTTCCCCATACAATAAAATGATACAAACCTTTGTCGTCCTGCGTTTACTGAATTCTTTGCGCCAAATGAAATGTGATATGGGACCCGATGAGTGTCTGGAGAGATTACCACACGCTGACACCCTGCCCATTCTATAAAAAGAGAGAGACAGGGCTTAATTAATACAGAGAAACCAACTGAGTCATATTACTGCATCCAAAGTCCAAATAAAAAATAAAAGTGAAACTATCTTCCATGATGTGTTGGCAACTTTAAAAGACAAAAAAACAAAAACAACTTTTAGTCTTCGAGTAGCAGAATATACACAGCTATAGGAATTGCTGGAGAATAAGAATCACACACACACACACACACAACTGGATGGACCTCTGTCTTTTCAACCTTATGAAAACTGTGCAACTATGCATGCTAGCTAAAAATAGGAGTTTATCGGTCAGGCTTTGGGGGGTGCCACATATTGCCTACAGGATTGATCTGTTTAACCACTTCAGCCCCGGACCATTTGGCAGCCAAAGGACCAGAGGTCTTTTTCAATTTCGCACTGCACTACTTTAACTGGTAATTGCGCGGTCATGCAATTTTGTAACCAAACGAAATTTGCGTCCTTTTCTTCCCACAAATAGAGCTTTCTTTTGATGGTAAATTTTTAAAAAATGCCAATAAGCGTGTATATTTATTGGTTTGCGCAAAAGTTATAGCGTCTACAAACTAGAGTACATTTTCTGGAATTTACACCGCTTTTAATTTATGACTGCCTATTTCATTTCTTGAGGTGCTAAAATGGCAGAGAAGTACAAAACCCCCCAAATGACCCCATTTTGGAAAGTAGACACCCCAAGCTATTTGCTGAGAGGCATGTTGAGCCCATTGAATATTTTTTTTTTTTAGTCCCAAGTGATTGAATAAAGACAAAAATAAAAAAGATTTTTTTTTTTTTTTTCAAAAAGTTGTCACTAAATGATATATTGCTCACACATGCCATAGTTATATGTGGAATTGCACCCCAAAATACATTTTGCTGCTTCTCCTGAGTATGGGGATACCACATGTGTGGGACTTTTTGGAGCCTAGCCGCGTACGGGGCCCCGAAACCCAAGCACTGCCTTCAGGATTTCTAAGGGTGCAAATTTTTGATTTCACTCCTCACTACCTATCACAGTTTCGAAGGCCATAAAATGCCAAAATAGCACAAAACCCCCCCAAATGACCCCATTTTTGGAAAGTAGACACCCCAAGCTATTTGTTGAGAGGCATGGTGAGTATTTTACAGCTCTCATTTGTTTTTGAAAATGAAGAAAGTAAAGAAAAAAAAAATTTTTTTTTTTTTTTTCAATTTTCAAAACTTTGTGACAAAAAGCGACATCTGCAAAATACTCACCATACCTCTCAGCAAATAGCTTGGGGTGTCTACTTTCCAAAATGGGGTCATTTTGGGGGGTTTTATGCCATCTGGGCATTCCATGGCCTCCGAAACTGTGATTGGCAGTGAGAAGTGAAATAAAAAAATTACACCCTTAGAAAGCCTGAAGGTGGTGATTGGTTTTTGGGGTTCCGTACGCAGCTAGGCTCCCAAAAAGTCCCACACATGTGGTATCCCCGTACTCAGGAGAAGCAACAGAATGTATTTTGGGGTGTATTTCTACATATGCCCATGACATGTTTGAGCAATATATCATTTAGTGACAACTTTTTGTAAAAAAAATATATATATTTTTTTTTTTTCATTATTCAATCTCTTGGGACAAAAAAAAAAAAATATTTAATGGGCTCAACATTGCTCTCATCAAATAGCTTGGGGTGTCTACTTTCCAAAATGGGGTCATTTGGGGGGGGTTTGAACTGTCCTGGCATTTTATGCACAACATTTAGAAGCCTATGTCACACGTCACCCACTCTTCTAACCACTTGAAGATAAAGCCCTTTCTGACACTTTGTTTACATGAAAACATATTTTTTTTTTGCAAGAAAATTACGTTGAACTCCCAAACACTATATATAATGTTAAAGCAAAGGCCCTACAGATTAAAATGGTGGGTGTTGCATTTTTTTTTTCCACACAGTATTTGCGCAGCGATTTTTCAAACGCATTTTTTGTGGAAAAAATACACTTTTTTATTTTAATGCACTAAAACACACTATATTGCTCAAATTTTTGATGAAATAAAAAATATGATCTTAGGCCGAGTACATGGATACCAAACACGACATGCTTTAAAAATTGCGCACAAACACGCAGTGGCGACAAACTACATACATTTTTAAAAAGCCTTTAAAAGCCTTTACATGATACCACATTAGATTCACGGAGGAGGTCTACTGCTAAAATTACTGCCCTCGATCTGACCTTCGCGGTGATACCTCACATGCATGGTGCAATTGCTGTTTACATATGACGCCAGACCAACGCTTGTGTACGCCTTTGCGCAAGAGAAGGGGGGGCAGGGTGCTTTTTTTTTTTTTTTTGTTTTTTTTTTTATTTATTTAGCTTTTTTATTTTATTTTTAAACTGTTCCTTCCATTTTTTTTCTTTGTTATGATTTTTATTGTTATCTCAGGGAATGTAAATATCCCCTATGATAGCAATAGGCAGTGACAGGTACTCTTTTTTTGAAAAAATTGGGGTCTATTAGACCCTAGATCTTTCCTCTGCCCTCAAAGCATCTGACCACACCAAGATTGGTGTGATAAAATGCTTTCCCAATTTCCCAATGGCGCGGTTTATATCCGGGAGGGGGGACATTCCCTCCCACTGCTTGTAAAAGCAGTCTAGAGGCTAATTACCCGCTAGAATTGCTTTTACATGAAAGCCGATCACTGGCTGAAAAGAATGATACCAAGATGATACCTAAACCTGCAGGCATCATTCTGGTATAACCATTCAAAGTCCAGCAACATACTGGACATATATTGTAATCTTTTTTTTTTCATGCAGCCTCTTGGCTGAACGAAAAAAAGAGATTGATTGGTGGGTATGCCCACCATTAGAATACCTCCCTTCATCCACCCACTTCTAATGATGGGCATACATGCACCATTTATATATGCCGATGCATGGGGGCATCCTCCCGCAAAAGTTATGCCGTGTACACACGGTCGGAATTTCGACCGTATGTACGTGGCATTAGGAGCCAATCGCTCCTCCCCCCCCCTGCTGCCCCCATGCTTCGGCATATATGCTCTTTTTTTTAACTGTGGTGGTGAAATCACCTCCTACAGTGTTGGAGTCGCGTCTTTATGTATCGTGGGAGCAAACGCTGTTGCTGTCAAGATAAATAAATCCGCGTTGCAACTGAATGGCGCACCTGAAAACAAAAAAATGCTTAACACTAAAACACAGTAAACAAAATTACATACCTGAAAAGCAAGCATGATAAAACATGATAAAACATAATAAAACATTGCAGAATAGAATGGAGTAAAAAAAAAAGAGCAACAATAGAGAGAGAATAGAGTGAGAGAGAGAGAACAATAAAACGACAACTATTTTATTTTTTTTATTTTTTTTGAGATTCACAGGTAAAAAAGCTCCTGACTGAAGCGACTGAATCAAAACGCTACCACAAAAAAACTGTTAGCGATCGCAGGGATCAGGCCTGACTCTGCGAACGCTGCAGTTATGTGTGCTTAGTGTTTTGTAAGTGACAGTGATCGATCGATACTGCACTTGGGTGGGCTGGGCTGGGCGGAGGGGGAAAACGCAGGTGCTAGCAGGTATCTGGGCTGATCCCGCTAACAATGCGGTTTTTTTTGGAACCCTAAACTGCTGGGACGCTAGTATAGATCTGATCAGATCAGATATTGATCTGTTCAGATACTGTGCCACTAAGGGAGGTGTATGCTTTGTGCGTGGGTGTTTGCGGTACTGGCACTAACCTGGGGCGACGCAGACCTTATTTGACCCTAAAACCTAATTGATATCACCCGCCGGGCGATCAGGGGGTTAAACCATTGGGTAATAAATGGCGGGTGCCCTGACAGTATAAAAAACAAGCTAACTAAACAGCGTCACCCGTAACAGTAATACAAAAAAAAAACTGGTTACCTAGCGACACTAATGCAGCGATCAGAAAAACGATCGCTTATGACACTGGCAAAAGGGGGTGAAAGGGTTAACTAGGGGCAATCAGGGGGTTAAACCTTTATTAGGTAATATATGGGGTACCTGACGCTATATAAAAACCTGACGGGGAACCTAAATAACGAAATAACTAACTGGCTAACCAGCGTCACCAGTGACAGTTATACAGTGATCACTGGTGAAAGGGTTAACTCTAGGGGCAATCAGGGGGTTAAAACCTTTATTTAGGTTGTAATATGGGGGTACCTGACCTATAAACTATTTATGAACCTATATAAACATGGCGGTTAACTAAAAAAAAAAATGGTTACCTAGCGACACTAATGCAGCGATCAGAAAAACGATCGCTTATGACACTGGCAAAAGGGGGTGAAAGGGTTAACAGGGGCAATCAGGGGGTTAAAACCTTTATTAGGTAATACCTGACGCTATATAAAAACCTGACGGGGAACCTAAATAACGAAATAACTACTGGCTAACCAGCGTCACCAGTGACAGTTATACAGTGATCACTGGCGAAAGGGTTAACTCTAGGGGCAATCAAGGGGTAAAACCTTTATTTAGGTTGTAATATGGGGGTACCTGACCTATAAAACTATTTATGAACCTATATAAACATGGCGGTTACCTAAAAAAAAAAAAATGGTTACCTAGCGACAGCAGTGACACTAATACAGCGATCAGAAAAACGATCGCTTAGTGACACTGGCAAAAGGGGTGAAAGGGTTACCTGGGGGGCAATCAAGGGGTTAAACCTTTATTAGGGGGGGTAGGGGGCTACCTTGGACCTAAAACTAACTGCCCTGACAGTTATTACAGTCACACTGACACTAAATGCAGTGATCAGTAAAAAAATGATCACTGCAATTAGTGACACTGTGACTGGGGGGGGGGGGTGATCTGGGGGGTGATCAGGGGGTGACAGGGGGGTGGAATATGTGCCTAACTGTACTGGTGTCAGTGTACTGTTGTGCACTAACCTTTACATGTTCACCGCTCGGCGTCTCCGGTCACATAGACCGGCGCACCGAGCGTGACATCACTTCCGCCTTCCTGTCTATACAATAGACAGGAAGGGGAAGCTTTTCATTGGCCAGGAGCGATCGCGAGGGGGTGGCCAGAAACCACTGGCCGTCCCCTCGTCCCGGATCGCTCCTGACACGATCCCGACCGTCCCCGCCGGCGGAGGGGGGTCCGATCGGACCCCCCAACCGCCTGAAGAATGTCACGTACAGGTACGTGATTCTGCCTGTACGTGCCATTCTGCCGACGTATATCTACATGGGGCGGTCGGGAAGTGGTTAATTTACATTGGACAGTTTTATGAAGCTCCAAGAGTACAGCTATCACTAGGGGTGTTGAAAATAATCGTTAAATCGATGAATCACGATTCAGCCATGAACGATTCTGCATCAATGCTGAGAACGGCTGAATCACGATTCAACAAAATTACGTTATCCGGCCGCCCCGCCTCTCCTGGGACAGCCCTGCCAGCGTACTCTAAAGTTAAACGCTTCCCGACCGGCGCACAGATGTAGGGTCAGCAGAACGGCACGGACAGGCAAATGGGCGTACAGGTACGTCCCTTTAAATTTGCCGCCGTGCCATCGCCTGCGCACCGCCGTCGGGATCAAAAGAAAGCTCCATTTGTGGGGGGAAAAAAATAAAAAAAAAAAAAAAGGATGTCAATTTTGTTTGGGAGCCCGCTTGCACGACCGCTCAATTGTCAGTTAAAACGACGCAGTGCTGAATCGCAAAAAGTGGTCTAGTCTTAAGCCAGCAAAATGGTCCAGTCTGAAAGTGGTTAAAAATGAAAAAATAAAAATCATTGCCAGCCACTTCTCATGGATCCTTCCTACATTGTGTCAGTGTCATTCTAAACCGAAACCTGTGAATACTTTATTGGCTCCATTCTTTCCAGCTGCTCTCCTCATCCCGCTCCTCCTCCGAGTGTAGCTTTAGATTGGAGAGCAGCCAAGAATGGAGCTAATAAGGTATTTACAGGTTTCAGTTTAGAATGACACTGACACAGTGTTGGAAGAATTTATGAGAAGGGACTGGCAGTGATTTTTTTTTTTACCTTTGGAGTATGCTGGCAGGGCTGTCCTAGGAGACTGGGAGTCTCTTGGCAGTGCAGGGGGTGCTGCGGAATGTGCAAGGAGGGTGTGTGCCATTTACTATTTACCGTTTTAAACAAATACTGTTGTCTGCTGTGTTCAGACTTTGCTACATGCAGGGAGTGTTTTTTTTATTTAAGAGCAAATAAAAAAAAGTTCTTCTGACTGCTTGAATTTTTTGAAGAAAACCATGATGCCTCATGGAATCGAATCGTTGACAGGATAATCATAATCTAATCGCGAGACCAGTGAAGATGCGCACCTCTAGCTATCACTATACTCCCATGGCTCTGACAGAGGAGATGCGGTCTTCTCTAAAACAGCATCCCCCCTGCCTGCTCCTCCTCTCCATTGTTCATTCACAGAAGCCTTTGTATTTTGTGAATGACTCCACTTAAAACAAATCGCTGTGCGATTGGGCAGGAGGAGTGGAGAGGTGGGCACAGCAGCTGCTGGAGCCCAAGACAAGAGGGTCCAGAGCACCAGAAGTATAATAGCTATACTCCCAGCACTCGGTAAAACTGATAAATCCACACAGCGACATCCACTTTGTTGGACTCGAGGTAGCTATACACTAGATGAAAAATCTTTCGAAAATCTGTAATTTGGACAGTTTGTTTATAGTACAATTAATAGGCAGAGTTTGAGCTGAACAAAAAAAAAAAAAAAAAAAAAAAAAAAAAAAGTTTGGAAAACTTCAGCCGAACGGATGATAAATTGAAAAGGTTAATGTGTTTCTCGCCCTAACAGTTTGCACTAGGCATATATGACCAAAAACCGAACAAAAAACAAATTGATTTATGTCCGTTGAACGATTGCTCAAACTTCGTTGATTACATGATGGCAAAATCATTTGCTCTCACCACCAGGTGTTTGTTTTTCAAAAACTAATTTCGAACTGTTTTTTCGAAAGGTGTAAGGATAGCATTAATCCCTACGAATCCAGCACATTTTACAAAGTGGCTGAATTCCTGGAGTTGAGCTTTAACTCAGCATCTCTTTACAGTACATGGCAAGGCTTCTGTGTTAAATAATGTCAGTTATTAGAGTATCCAATCATATTCAAGCTAATTTAGCACAATCTAGAAAAATATTAACTGACTGATTGCTTTGGAGGGCACCACTATCTTATCTGTTTTAGTTTCCATAATAAATATTGGAGCAGTACAAACCCATTACAAAAACAATGGCAACAGTAATCATATATGCAACCTTCTGCAAAAGAATACAGACAAGTTATATCTAAAATGTCCAGCCTTCCAAGTTTGTTAACATGTGCAGCTGCATAAACCCAAGTCACCCACTGAAAAATGTTCCACAGTGGATCACTTTTCAGAGGAAACTGGACAGACAGGCCGGGAGGACATGTCCCCTCTTCCCCATCTGTGTTAACCACTAAAAGCCCACAGCATCGCGCCTCAACCGCATGCACTACACGCTGTTGCAGCATGGTCCAATGCAACTGAATGGATGAAAGATGGTAACATTTTAAATGTAACCGCTACAATTGCTGCCCATGTTAACTTGCAGCTCGGCGGTCAAGGGGCAGTAAAACTGAAGCTCAATCGCCTGTTCTTACCATCCCTCAGCTGCCCATGTAAACGAGGCCCAAAAAGGTCAAGCTCCTGGACTTCAATGTAAAATGGCTTCAGTGACCCAAGGGGAGTCTTGGGACATGGAAAAGGAAGTGGCCAAATTCAACCCTCACAAAGATCTTTTCATCAGAGACCAATATACATAGCCAAATCACCACCTACCCACTCTACATAAACACTAAACGTGATTGGGTGGCGCCAAAAACATCACCTTGGGATGTCTTCTTTCCAAGAAGGGGTAATTTCTGCGTTTTCAAATGGACCTGCATTTTTATTTGCACTATTTTATAAACAGAAAGTAAGAGAAACAGGCGGTTTTGCTTTGATCTTTTTCCTTTCCCTTTATATAGTAAAAAATAAACCCAGTGGCTATGAAAGACCGCCAAAAGAAACTCCTTAAACATTGATTTGGGTACAGTGAAGGACCAAGTAATTGTCCAATTATCACAGCACTGAAACAATGCCAGGACAGGAAGAGTGTTAGATATGCCAGCCCCCAAGTGGTTATTGAATTTTATTGAAAAGTTGTGAATTGGAGATTCACACAGAAACCATGCCATTCCCTTTATCGGTCCAACTCACCTGTTATATCAAAAACTTTGCCCTGCATCAAAGCAAAGTATGTGATTTTAAGCCCAAGCATGCTCGACTCTGCCCAGAAATCTCCTTCTTCTGCAGGATGCATTTTCCCACACTCAGAACAGTAACGAGCATTATCAGGGTCACGGTCCATTTCAAATCTCCTGCAAAACAAACATTGATCTTTTCAGTTAAAATAAAACAAACAGAATTTTCATAAAACTAGGTTACGTTAAATACATATTCTAACAGTGCTAACACAAAAGCTTAGTTCAGACCTGCTAAAAATGTAGCATGAGAACAACCAATGGAACATGCATGAAATTCAAACAAATACATGCATTCTTAGCAGAACTGTATGAATGCAATCAGCAGTTTTCACCCAAGGTCCAATAATCACCATGGCTCACTAATACTTTGCCACACTAGGTGCATGACATCTGCTAATCCATCCAGGTAAAGCAGAGTTGAAAGCATTAGCTCCAACTGTTGGAGAACCGATAGATCCAAAAAAGGACAGAACTAGGATAACTAGTCATATCCCTAGCCCAGACATTTAAAAAGTGTTACTAAACCCTGGACCTAGCATTCACTATATCTGGTCTCCCACAGTACATGGACATGAAATAGTTTTAGTAAATATAATCTACTAAAATACTTTTTCATGATGGCCGGAAATGGATATTTCCTAGGTTTCAGTGTTAGGTTACACTCCCACCACAAGGAGGCAGGTACCCACCTTGAACTCAGCCGGCAGGCCCCTACCCTGTTCCTGTATTTTACTAGGAACCCCTTTAGGTAGATCAGCTGGTCTGCTTCTACCTCCGGTAAATACCTTGTGACCCCTATTAAGGGGTGACACTTCTATCATCTGCCCCTATTCAGTAGAGGCTTGCTTTCATCTTTTCCCTCTCGCTCTTCTCCCTCTCGCTCTTCTCCCTCTCCCTTCTTTCTTTTCTATCTGTGTATCTTACCGCTCCCTCGCCCCTTCTGCCTACATCTCGTGCCCCCTTCCCTCCTAAACTCCTCTCACCCTCTCCCTTCCCCCCTGAACTCAAGCCCCATTACCCCCGGACAGATTGGGGGAGGCACAGACAAACAAACAAAGATATCTCGGTAACCATGTCCTCAGTAATGCAAACGACCACTCCCCTGACCCTTAAGGTATATTCCCTAAATGCAAAGGGTCTTAACACCCCTGAGAAACGGAGCAGTGTCTTAGACGAGGCACATCGCCTTAGGGCCCAGGTATTGTTTCTGCAAGAAACACATTTCAAATCAAGCTCCGTCCCCCGCTTAACCAACAGCAGATACCCAGTGGTTCATCATGCGACCTGCCCCGACTCCAAAACAAAAGGGGTCTCTGTGGTAATGGCCAAATCATTTCCATTCCAGCTCACGGACCAAGTCCTTGATCCAGATGGCAGGTATATATTTCTGAAAGGGACTTGGAAAGACAGGCCGATCACGTTCGCAAACATCTACTGTCCAAACGCCAGACAGGTGTCCTTTCTAAGAGAGACCCTAGTCCAACTAACTCTGTTCAAGACGGGCCTTTTGATCCTGGGGGGGGGGGGGGGGGGACTTCAACATGACACTTAACCCGCTCCTAGATACATCCTCAGGTACATCATCCATACCCTATGCAGCCTTGCATCAAGCTAAGATTGCGCTATCATCCCTTGCACTACATGACTCTTGGAGAACGCTTCACCCCCAGGAGAAGGACTTTACGTTATTCTCTCCCCCGCACAACAGGTACTCTAGACCTGACTACTTGTTCATACCCCAGACAGACCTGACCTACAAGACGCTACGATAGAGAATATGTACATTTCGGACCATCACCCCGTGACCCTGACCTTACAGTTCCCGCAGCGGGAAACAAAGACCAGGACCTGGAGACTGGACGCCTCCATTCTTACGGACCTAGGAGATTTGACGAGCATTACAGAATCCATGACAGAATACTTCCAACAGAACGACACCCCGGATGTGTCCCCTATGACCCAGTGGGAAGCACATAAATGTGTCATCAGGGGTAAGCTTTTAGCGATTGCGGCAAGGAGAAAAAAGGCGCACCAGGCCCTGTTAAAGGATTTGACCGACAAAATAACCCTTCTAGAAGCCCAACAAACGCTCTCTGGCAATCGGCGTAGCCCGGGAACTGGCCGATACAAGGGCGATGCTACTAGAGGAACTTTCTAAACGGACACAGAAGAGACAGGTTTTATCCCAGAAACTTTTTTATGAACAGGGTAATAAACCCGGCAGACTGTTAGCCAGATTCACTCAAAGACGTACCCAAGGGAATACAGTCCACCATGTTGTGGACGCCCAAGGTGTAGCTCACTCTAAAAATGAGGATATTGCTAAGCAATTCAGCACATTTTATAGCAACCTTTACAATATAGAGCTCAATAAAAGGTAGGCCCATTTCGAAAGAGACCAGACTGGAGCTCATGAGAGACTTTCTGCGTAAGTATAGCCCCCGACCATTGTCACCACTGACTGGCAAGCTCTAGAGGAACCCCTTTCTATGGAGGAGTGGGGGAGGGCATTGAAAGCCATGAAACCGGGCAAAAGTCCTGGTCCTGACCGCTTTTCCGTCCAGTACTATAAATGCTTTGCGGAAATCTTGACACCCCCCGATTCTTGAAAGCCTTCAACACGTTGGCGCACACACCAGCTAAGTCTAATAGCCTACTCGAGGCTTACATCACAGTAATCCCCAAAGACAACAAAGACCCGACTGACGTAGCAAACTACCGACCCATATCTCTCCTGAATGTTGACGTCAAATTGTTCGCTAAAATCCTGGCCACTCGATTATCTTTCTACATTCCGGCATGGGTGGGATTGGACCAGGTAGGTTTTGTCCCTGGACGTGAGGCCAGGGACAACACCATCAAGGCCCTCAATCTGCACCACTGGCTCACGTCCACGGGAAGGGAGGGGTGTTTTCTTGCTATGGATGCGGAGAAGGCGTTCGACAGGGTGGCCTGGGACTATATGGAAGTGGTCCTGGAAACCCTGGGCCTGGGAAGCAGAATGCGAGCGCTTATTAAAGCACTGTACACCGGACCCGGAGCCAGAGTCCGGGTCAACGGCCACCTGTCGGACGCCTTCCCCATCCATAATGGGACCAGACAGGGATGCCCCCTGTCCCCCTTGCTGTACATCCTCACACTGGAACCCCTCCTCCGGTGTATTAGGGCACACCCCGACATAAAGGGAATAGAGGTGCACCAGAGGGAGTACAAAATTGCCGCATTTGCGGATGACATTTTGCTTTTTCTCTCGTCCCCTCTGATGTCCCTGCCCAACTTAATGCCAGTGCTAGATCATTTTAGGATTATTTCGAACCTGAAAATAAATTTCTCAAAGTCATACGCTTTAAACATACCCTTACCCCCCACAACAGTTAAAAGCTGTCAGGACAACTTCCCATTTACTTGGAAATCAGATGCGATAACCTATCTGGGAATCCAACTTCCGAGCAAACTCAAAGACCTCTATGATAACAATTTCCTCAAAGAACTGAAGCTCATTCAACAAGATTTGCTCAAGTGGGATGCTCCTACTATCTCCTGGTTCGGTCGGGCCTCTATCTTAAAATGACGGTACTACCCCGTCTATTGTATAAGCTACAGACAATTCCGATACGCCTCCCGCCCTCATTCTTTACTACATATAAACGCATGCGCAGACACTTTATTTGGGGAGCTAAGGCGGCACGCATAGGTTGGGCAAAATTGGTACTCCCGAAATCGGGGGGAGGGATTGGGCTCCCAGACATGCAGAGGTACTACTGGGCGGTACATCTAAGCCGGGTAGTTGACTGGAAACTACATGTCAAGTGCAAAGGATGGGTGCTTTTGGAAAAGCTGATTGCGGGAACTGAATTGCAGTACTCCCCATGGCTACCAAAACCGCACGTGACACAGGAGGCTCAATCCCACCCGCTGATTGGAGCGACTATGTAAATTTGACAGGGCCTGCAAAGTACACTCACTCTCCTCACAACTCTGCCCAATTACCCCAGTGAAAGGTAACCCAGCCTTTCCTCCGGGATTAGAGAGTAGATTCCTCCAAGGGGAATGGCCACACACAGAGATGTTGGCCAAACATTTCTTCTCCAGGGGTAGATTCCTCAGGCAGGGGGAACTGGCGGCGTTCTCAAATACGAAAACATTCCCATTCTGGGCTTATTTACAGCTAAAACATTTCTTACACAATTCCTCCAACAGAGAGAACTTTGCCAGAACCCCCACAATGCTGTAATCCTTGTGCTCTAGTTCCACTCCCCAGAACCACTTGATCTCGGGGCTATATGCCACAATGTTTGGGGTGCCATATGCCTCTCTAGAGTCAGATCATGCTTACTGGGAATCGGAATTGGGCATAGAGATTGATAATAAGACGTGGGACCGAGTCCACCGCTATATCCACAAAGGATCCATGAATACCCACACACAGGAAAATGGGTTCAAAATTAAATCAAGATGGTACAGGACTCCGGAAATTATCCATAAATACATGCAGACTGTCTCCGACCGGTGCTGGAGGTGTGAGCGTGATCTAGGCTCGCTCCTCCACATCTGGTGGTCCTGCCCGCTGATTCTGCCGTATTGGCGTAAAATACATGAAACTGTATTGGAAATTTCCTCTCTACCGTTAAAATTCTCCCCAGCCCAATATCTCCTACACGTCTCCAAAATCCCGCGTAGGAAATATCAAAAGTCAATCGCGCTGCATATGATCAATGCGGCTAGATTATGTATCCCAGTGCACTGGAGGTCTAAATCTCCCCCGTCCTTAAAAGAATGGGTAGCCAGGATGAACCAGATAGCAACAATGGAGGAGCTGATTAGCACAGCCCATAATAGAATTGATACGTATTCTGGACACCCTGGCTTGATTATCACCAGAAGCAAGGCTGTCAAGACCCGATTCACGATAACCCCCCATAGGGCAAGACTGAATGAAAATGGCTTGGAACACCCTGAGGAGGGTAGTTGGTGGTGACCCCACCCCCTCCTCTGTCGATACTGAAACGGTGCCTCCCCCAATCCTTCCCTTCTCTCCCTCCCCCTTTCTTCCCCTTTTTCCACTACCCATTCTTACCTCTCCCCCCCTTTTACCCCTGTCCTCCTGTACTATTCTTCTCTATTCTATATCTAATCTCCTTCTGTACCCTAGGTATTAGCCATGAACACTAAATGCTCCAGTAAAGAGTGTCGACCATAAGCCTAGTCGCTTCCCTGTCTTTAAAAAAAATAAAAATAAAAAAAGTTCTGAACGCCACGAGTGGAAGCGACACAGGTCATTAAACAGGTATGTCCCTCGCATTCATCATCTATATGTAGGCCCAGATGCCACCTTCACGGCGGCCACTGCGAAGGCGTGCCTCCCTGTACCTCTGAACCATATCGTCCCCCTGATACAGGGAGGTGCAACTAGAAGCGGAGTTGTCCCCGCCAAGCTACACTGCCAGGAGGGGCCGAATAGCAGATTTACTCAGGGACTGTGGGTGCATAACCATGTGATGTTATGTTTTTGTACTGTCAGCTTATGTTGGTCGAGGTTACTGTGACCCTATCGCTTATTTCGCGACACGACAAGTGATACATGTACGTATATTTCGCATACTGCTGTGCTGTTTTTGTTATTTTGTTATGTTGAAAAATTCTTAATAAAATCATATATATATATATATATATATATATATATATATATATATATATATATATATATATATATATATATATATATATACACATACATATACACATACATATACACATACATATATACACACACTTTTTCATTAGCAGTTAGCACAGTCTTGTGACTACTATCAGTGTCTGGTTAAAGCTTGCAAGAGGAGTTTTCATTCTGCTCCGATTGTCCTATAAAGGCTGCTTGACCCCTGACCTTCTGTCTGGACAGTGCTGATTGGCTATGTGCTGATCACATGCACTTCAAGAAAAAAAGTATAACAAGCATGTTTTTACTGCACATACAGACTGATTTTGCTGTTGTGGGTATAGTAACACTTTAAGGTCTGACATGCAGACATGGTTGCAATAGCAGGTTTAAGAGCAGGGCCTACAAGGGCAAAGAGGGTCTCTAGGCATTTGTCCCCAGGATCTTTAAATGCCTGGATGTCCTCCACAGGGAAAGTCCAAGTCTTATTAAAAAACAGGAAATGTCTGGATCCACTGAAGGGACAATTCACTTCCTAACAACCCTTACTCAAGAGAATATTGCTGAGCATGAACAGACTAATCCTTGTGCAACACAGGTTGCAGGAGTGAAAGCACAGAGGAAGGCTTTGACATTTGGGCACTCTTAAGGGAACCCAGACTGGCAACTGTATGGTGATTGACACAGATAGCACAAGTCTAAACAAGTAATTACTGCATCCACAAGGACTGAATGGCATCCTTGCACCAATTCATCTGTACGGGATAAGGTGCTCTCCCTTGCTGACCATGCAGAAGCAGCTGCAGCTAAGGAAATTAGAGATGGACTCTGGAGGAGATGTGGTGAAAGCATGCTTGTGACCCTTGTTTGGGGGACGATCATGTTTGATAACGTACTCCATAAACTGCACCATCGCAATGAGGATTTCCTTAAAAAAAAAAAAAAAACAGTAATCTCCCTCGCTATGGTGTTCTTGCCATCCGCAAAAGGTGTATTCCGCTCTTTGGTTTATAATTTATAGTAAAGTCTCTGATCTTGCAGCCCTAGTAATAAATAAAATAAAAAGGAGCAGGGCGCACCGACCTAGTGCATTACCAAAAAAAGTTTCTTAAAATATATAAAAAGCAAAAAAGGTACTACTCACAAAACAAGCATATAAAAAGGCGTTTTCTTATCGGTCAAACTGCGTCTCTTTGCAGCTACGGACAGAACCTGATGACAGGACGATCGTATGGTACCCCAAATGACTGAACAGCTGACGCGTTTCAGGGGCGCACCCCTTTCCTCAGAGGCTAGGCGGTCAGTCCTGATGAGGATTTCCTCCCTACATAAAGCAGAGATGGGGGTGGGCAAACCAGATGGGGGGCAAAGGGCTCAGGTTGTCAGTGTCAGGCCTCTGAAGGGAAGAACTGCAGGACCACTGTTAGAGAATCATAAGCTAGAAAACCCCAAAGAGGAACCCCCTTTTTGCTTAAGATTGGACATCCTGCAAGGGAGACAAAAGTCCCATTAGGGTACTCAAAAACCCATGTGGAGCAGGAAGGGTTAATGCTGTTTGTGACAATTGCAGGGAGACATCAAGGACCTTGCTTGCCAGAGCAGAAGACGCAAAAGGAAAACCGTGCATGCACATCCAAATGTGTCATGGCTCTTGCAGGGGGTGGAGGTGCCACCCACGTCGCAGCCCTTTCAAGGGGCTGCGTGACAGTTGGAGCCTTGTCATGGCACTCAAACTTGATGTGTCACAGCACATACAGGGGCACACCACACATTAAGCGAAGTGTCACCCAAACAGCACCGCCCACTTTTAGATTGTCGCAAGCACCTGATCAAAGCCCTGAGTGAAAAAGTAAACATACAAGTGGATTCCAGCTTCTAATAAATAGGAGCAAGAACAATGTGCTCACTGAAGGTGGTTTAGATGGTCAAGTAGAGGCTCCATAAGGGCATCCAGTGCAGACCAGACAGACAATCTTTACTCTTTTGGCAGACAGACCCCAACATGTGTCTTCAGGGACAGGCTTTCACCAGGTATAGCATGGCCCTGGACGTGTAAAGTGCTTTGTGGCTAGCTACAAACAGTACGCTACAGCCAAGGCCAAAAGTTTTGAGAATGACAAATATTACATTTTCCCAAAGTCTGCTGCTTCAGTGTTTTTAGATATGACTGTCAGATGTTACTATGGTATACTGAAGTATAATTACAAGCATTTCATAAGTGTCAAAGGCTTTTATTGAAAATTATATTAAAGAGGGTGTCCGGACGTTTTTTTTTTTCCCCTTATAAAAAAAAAAAGTCAGCAACTACAAACACTGTAGCTGCTGACTTTTATACAAATTTATCTTTTTCGCTGCCCGCCGCTAGAGGTCCGCGCCCGGCGGAGATATTGTCTCCGCCGGCCGCCATTTTCCAGAAGACCAGAGTTAAAAGACGAGAGGGGAGCCTGCCGAGTGGCAACAAGCACCCTGCCAGCATCCCCCTGCTGTCGCCCATCCCCCTGCTGTCGCCCAGGCCCCCTGCTGTCGCCCAGTCCCCCTGCTGTCGCCCAGTCCCCCTGCTGTCGCCCAGTCCCCCCGCTGTCGCCCAGTCCCCATCTGTCGCCCAGTCCCCCTGCTGTCGCCCAGTCCCCCGCTGTCGCCCAGTCCCCCTGCTGTCGCCCAGTCCCCCTGCCCCCCTGCTGTCGCCCAGTCCCCCTGCTGTCGCCCAGTCCCCCTGCTGTCGCCCAGTCCCCCCCGTTGTCGCCCAGTCCCCCCGTTGTCGCCCAGTCCCCCCGTTTGTCGCCCAGATCCCAGTCCCCCCGTTGTCGCCCAGTTCCCCCCGTTGTCGCCCAGTCCCCCCGTTGTCGCCCAGTCCCCCTCCTGTCGCCCAGTCCCCCTCCTCTCACCCAGTCCCCCTCCCTCTCACCCAGTCCCCCTGCTGTCGCCCAATCCCTCTGCTGTCAATGGATTCCCCAGTCCCCCCTCCTGTCGCCCAGTCCCTCTGCTGTCACCCAATCCCTCTGCTGTCGCCCAATCCCCTGCTGTCACCCAGGCCTCTGCTGTCACTAGCCCCCAGCTGTCACCCAGTCCCCCTGCTGTCGCCCAGTCCCCCTGCTGTCGCCCAGTCCCCCTGCTGTCGCCCAGTCCCCCTGCTGTCGCCCAGTCCCCTGCTGTCGCCCAGCCCCCTGCTGTCGCCCAGTCCCCCTGCTGTCGCCCATCCCCCCTGCTGTCGCCCAGTCCCCCCGCTGTCGCCCAGTCCCCCATGCTGTCGCCCAGTCCCCCCCTGCTGTCGCCCAGTCCCCCGCTGTCGCCCAGTCCCCCTGCTGTCGCCCAGTCCCCCTGCTGTCGCCCAGTCCCCCTGCTGTCGCCCAGTCCCCCTGCAGTGGAGCCTTGCGGCTTCACTGCCCGTTTCCTACTGAAGGGAAACAGGCAGTGGAGCCTTGCGGCTTCACTGCCCGTTTCCTACTGCGTATGGGCGAGACGCTTTGTGAGTTTGTGGACGCATGTCTACTAAGACACACACGTCCCAGAAGACATCGCGCCCCATCTCCCAGGAGACAACGTGAGGGAGGACAAAAAACGCAGAGTAGGAAGTGGCAGATTAGGACGATCTGCCTAGCAACAGCCATTTCTGGTAAGTAAAAACTCTAAGTTTATGCAGAGTCAATCCTTCCTTTTCAAGACCGCTGCAATGCGCCCATGCATTCTGTTAATCAACTTCTGGGCCACATCCTGACTGATGGCAGCCCATTCTTGCATAATCAATGCTTGGAGTTTGCAGATTTTTTTTTGTTCAACTGCCTCTTGAGCATTGACCACAAGTTCTCAATGGGATTAAGGTCTGGGTAGTTTCCTAGCCATGGAACCAAAATTTCGATGTTTTGCTCCCCAAGCCACTTCGGTATAATTTTTGCCTTATGGCAAGGTGCTCCACCATGCTGGAAAAGGCATTATTCCTAACCAAACTGTTCTTGGATGGTTGGGAGATGTTGCTCTCGGAGGATGTTTTTGTACCATTCTTTATTCATGGCTGTATACTTAGCCAACATTGTGAGTGAGCCCACTCCCTTGGCTGAGAAGCAACCACACACACGAATGGTCTCAGGATGCTTTACTGTTCGCATGACGCAAGACTGTTGGTAGCACTCACCTTTTCTTCTCCCGACGAGGTTTGGTCTTGATGCCCCAAACAATTGGAAAGGGGATTCAGAGAAAATGACTTTACCTCAGTCCTCAGCAGTCCAATCCTTATACCTTTTGCAGAACAGTCTGTCCCTGATGTTTTTCCTGGATAGAAGCGGCTTCTTTGCTGCCCTTCTTGACACCAAGCCATACTCCAAAAGCCTTCACCTCACTGTGTGTGGAGATGCATACCTGTCTGCTGCCATTCCTGAGCAAACTCTGCACTAATGGTGCCCCGATCCCGCAGCTGAATCAACTGTAGGAGATGATCCTGGTGCTTGCTGGACTTTCAGCACCCTTAAAGAGGAAGTAAAGCCTCCTCGTAAAAAAAAAAAAAAAAAACGGAACCTGCAAGGCAAAAAGGCATAATGCATACTAGCTCATTATGAATAACTTACCTGAGAACAAAGCCCCCGAAGCGGTCCTCATCCACGACCTTCTCCGTCACCATCAAGCCCGGAGTGACTTCTGGGTCTCACCGCTCCAGCGCTGTCATTCGCTGGATCGGCAAAGACGTCACTCCCGCGCACGAAAGCGGCATATCGCCGTGATCTCGGCATGCGCAGTGTGCCTGCGCGCCACTGTCTACGGCGCATGCGCCGTAGACATCGGTGCTTCTTTTCTAAATATCTCCTAAACCATGTAGGTTTAGGAGATATTTATAAAAAATATGGCTTAAAAATCATAAAAAAAATACAAAATAAAAAATTGGAAAAAAAAATGTTTTTTACTCGCCTCTAAATGCCTGTTGCTAGGGAGTCCCTCGTAGTCTGCCACCTTCATTGCCCGGGCTAAACGTCACTTCCTGTAGGCGCCGCACAGTCATCTGGGACCTGTCATGTGTCCCAGATGAGTGAGCGTCGAATCACGGCGGGGAACGAGGGGGGGGGGTCTCGTTCCCCCGCATCGCTGGACCCCGGGACAGGTAAGTATCCGATTATTAAAAGTCAGCAGCTGCAGTATTTGTAGCTGCTGACTTTTAATAATTTTTTTTCCAGGTGGACTCCCTCTTTAAGCCTTCTTCACAAATGCAGTGAAAATGTTTTTTATGCAAGTTCATTTTAATGGCAAAGAGGGACTTTTAAAATAATTGCAATTCATCTGATCACTCTTCATAACATTCTGGAGTATATGCAAATCCTAAAATCTGAGGCAGCAGAATTTGAAAAAAAAAAAAAATAAATAATATTTGTGTCAGTCTCAAAACTTCTGGCCTCATCTGTAGGTGCCTGGGGATTGCACCCATTTATTGTTTGTAGCTAACCACAGAATGCTTTACACATTCAAGGCCATGCTACACCTGTCTGGTGAAAGCCAATCCCCGAGGACCCCAGTGAACAGAGGTCAAATTACAGGTTGATCCCGCACATTTCTCTAAGCGTGATCAAGATGCACCCTCCAAGGCTATGCCAAGTACCGATCAATCTGGTAAGGTGCAATACTGAGCACTTTTAGACTCTACAGCTACATATACACTTCTCTCAGCAGAGAGCATGTCCATTCTCCTGGGACACTAGCAAAAAATTGTTGCATGCTGGGGGTGGAAGAGGTTATACTGGGCTGTCCCAACAGCGAACGAACGATTAGGAAACGCTAGTTACCCGACTTGTCTCTGGGCTTAGCCCTTTCAGATTTACAGGCCAGAAACAAATACCCAAAACAGGTGCAAAAAAACATTATGTGCATACTTGTCCCTGGTTACTGACTCAAAAAAAGTGCTGAGCCCAGTGAATCAGCAAGACAGTCTAGAAACCAGCATTTGAAGATACGAGTAGGTGTTCCTGTCAGTACAGTTTTCCTCTTTTCCGGAATAAATTTAAAATCTACTCAAATAAATGGTACTATTTGTATTACACAATCCATACTGTACCGGTGTTTTCCCTGACATTTGCTGCACATCATGCTGTTCATTGCCTCTTTTAAATCATCTTGCAGTTTAGAAAGAAACTCGTTCATGGACTTGGCTATCTCAGTTTCTGACATTCGTTTCCTGGTTGAAAGAAAAATGGGTTAGTTCATTGCATTTATACATCTGTCAAAAAGGTATTACAGTGTGGTCTCTGCATCAGTTTCCTCAGACTTCTGTAGTATGATGAGGTGATCACCACCAGAGGTCAACCGATATGGGTTTTCTTCTGGCAGATATTTAGAAAATCGCCGCTGGATGCTGCCGATTTTTTGGGGCCTTTTTTGAGGGTTCTAATTGATTTTCTAGCATGAAATACTGGATTTTTACTTGTAAGCAACAAGTGTCAGAAAAGATTTAGTCTTTAAATCAGTGGTTCTTAACTGGGGTTCCGCGGCGATCTGACCGTCAGTCGCAAGCAGCTGACAGAAGAATCGCAGACACAGGCAGGGAAGTGGCTGGCACCCTATTGTCCCCTGTCATGTGCTCTTCCCATGCAATGTCCCCTGAATGGATCAGCAGGAAAAGAAAGCACAAGTTTCACATTAAATGGGTACGTTTTAATATTCATTTTATTTAATGCTATTTCTACAAAAAATATTTGTCATCAACAGCTCGCTGATCATACCAATGTTCTGTGAGCTGTAGATGAACATTATTTCAGGGGTTCCTCGGAGGTAAAAAGGTTGAGAAACACTGCTTTAAATGGTTAAACTGAAAACTCCTACACATGGAGTTCAGTCCATTGATAAGTATAAACATTGCATCTCTGCTTCTTTTCTCAAACTTGGCAGGCTGCCCAGATAGGAGAGAGGAGTCCCTCCATGGGAAGACTTCAGGCAACCTGCATTGACTTCTATTAAGTAATTTGCAAGTCAAGCTGAAGTTTTAAAAAAGGGGTTGTAAAGGTTCGTGTTCTTTCACCTTAATGCCCCCCATTTACTTACCTGAGCCCGTTCACCTGCTGTGCGCGTCCCCCGGCATCCTCTTCTCCACAGAGTCTGGCCGTCGACTGGATAGATTGATAACAGCGCAGCCATTAGCTTGCGATGCTGTCAATCACATCCAATGACGTGGCCTGCCGCCGATGTCGATTAATTAAAAAATGGCAAAAAAAATAAATAAAATCGGCCGATATATTGGTCGACCTCTAAAAGTAGACTTTTAGGCTGGGCTCACACTTAGCGGCTCACAGCAGGGGGTCTGGTGCATGCCTGTTCCCGTTTTGTCTGTGTCTAAGGGCGGGTTGCAGCACAGACAAAACCCACCCTTCAACACTCCCACAACCCATCCTGCAACAATGAGGCACAATATGACAAATACGGTGTCCCTCTGCTGTTTGTATAGCATTCAAGTGTGCCCGCCAAATGATATCTCCCACCGAAAAAAAAAAAAAGAGCCTCCTATGACGTGCGCATGCGCTATGGTGACTTCAGCAGGTCGGGAAATCAGCTGGAGTCACCTTCCGTTCTGCGCATTTTCGACGGAGGGCACAAATCAATAGAACACCAGCTCCATTGAGAGACGGTCACAGTCTGGATTACTGGATCATTTCCTAATGAATAAAACATTTCATGTACAAAAAAAAAAAAAAATATACATTTTGTTTATTTTCTGGGAAATTTTCAGCCTTAATGTTCAGAAATATATAAAGTGTTTTCTAGACATCATTTAATTAAATTTGATAAATCGTCAATGCTGAAGCATACTTACAGTTCATACTCCTTCCTCTTCTCTGGGTTGCTTACTGTATCCCACGCTGCCCTTAGTACCTTAAAAGCTTCTTCAGCATGAGGATGATTGTTCTTGTCTGGATGGACCTGTCAATATAAAGAAGGTGCAGCTCCTTCCAATAAATGGTAACACACTCTTCATCAAGTTGTTATAAAAAAATAAAGTTTTTTCTGAACCGAAGGAAAAAAAATAAATAAATAAAACATAACACTTAAAAAGACTCCTGATGAGCATTATTCACCTGACTAGTGAAAGAACAACACTTTCCACAGAAGGCAATTACTGCTCATGAGAACTCCCTGCCTACAACAAGCCATATCTATGTAGAAGAAATCAGATGGGCCCCGACTATAAAAGATCCTAATTGTCCAATTTATGTGATAAGCTAAATTAACTGTATTTACTGTACTTCCTTGCAGCTTCAGAAACTGAATATAAATTATATGTATATTTAGGGAATGAAACCACTGAAGACATTAACTGGTGGGCATTTCTATCAGAAACTAAACTAAACTGGCTACCGAAAAATAACAGGCAACTTACACTGAATACACTAATGCCTACTTTGTGTGCAGAATTACCCAGTTTTCAAAAATTCCAGGTAACTATTAAGCAAACAGTAACCAACACCTACAGTCATGATGTGACTCCACCCCTTCCGTTTCCTTTGCATTCCTATTGGCCACAATTGGTCAATAGGCAGGGAAATGGACAGAATCGTGACAGCTTTGGTCACGGTTTCCATAAGGCCCCTTTCACACTGGGGCGGGAGCCGCGGCGACGGTAAAGCAGCGCTATATTTAGCTCTGCTTTACCGTCGTTTTAGCCGCAGTATTTGGCCGCTCGCTGAGATTCGAACCAGCTTAAGACACCTGATAATGTCACTTTTACCCATCACATCATAAAAAAAAAAACAAAAAAAAAATACACACAGTCTTTTCACCCTCACATTGCCAAATCCCTTGAACTGCACAAGAAAAAAAATAAAAAATAAAAAGGAAAAAAGGAAAAACATCGTAAAACACTCACCAAAACAGCCAGCTGCCGATACGCCTTTTTCAGCTCTGTATCAGAAGCATCGATTTCCACTCCTAAAACCTGAAAAGGGTTTAAATCCTCCTCTGGAATGTCAGCCATGGTTAGCAGACGTTCCACCTCATCTCTAGCCTGAAAGCGACCTGTACTTGTTGACCCCATTGAGGCTCTTGTGGTTTCTTTATCTGTCCTTGACTTCAAAGGCCATAATTTCCCTGTCCATTTTTTCAGCCGATTAAAAAATAGTTTGTATATCCTGTTTTGGGTCACTAAGACCACGACTCTCTGAAACTTGGAGGAAATCCAGGATCGCAAGTTGCTGTCTGCTCCAAGATTGTCCCCCGTTTTCTTAATATAGTTCCAACAGACTTGAGCACAGCCCACGGAAAGAAGAAGCAGCGAGAATAATAACGCACATAACATTTTCATTACATGTACAATCCATAAACAGCAAAAGCAAACAAAACTCCATAATTCTTTAGTACAATGCTGTGCCCATACACCAAAGGTCCAAAGCTGACTTTTCAAACTGCCCAAGTCATGAGCAGGTAACCATAACCGGATATATAGCTGCGTGCCAAGTGCCTCTACATATTCACCAATCCACAGCACAAAATCTATAAGCACCTGGATACAGTAATTTGAAACCCGCAACAATGGCTGAGGAACTAAGGCTCTCAGTTGGTGTTTCCCTTCAACACGGCTCTTCTTGCGACCTAGTTTGTGCTTGCTGCTGGAGGATGGATGTTGGCGGCCATCCTTTCTCAACTCATCTCTTGCATTATTGCGAGATTTTCCTTTACGGCTTCTTCTTCCACTTGCTGGCTTCAAAAAATCCTCCTCTGCCAGCCTGCCACGATCTTCATCATCACCTTCCTTTTCTAATAATTCTTGCTGGTAACAAGAAAAATCACCCAAGTCTTGGCTACAGATATGGTCACTAATATCAGGGTATATGCCTCCAGCAGACTCTATGCCATCACTGATGTGCCCACAGTCTGGGAACAAGGATTGTGCTGGTCCACAATCACAAACATAGTTTTCCTCTATTTCATGTTTAGAACTGCAGCCAGATTCACCAATTAGATTTTCTTTAGATGCGTCATCAGAAAGGAACTCCTTAGTCCACATATCTTCAGCTGCTTCTTGGTTTTGTGAAGATCTGTCATAATCATACAAGCAGTTGTGCTTGGACACATCAAATCTCTGATTTATGTACAACCCTGCTGCGGATTCTGGAGTTCCTTTACCATTTTTCTGAGATGCAGATTTTGAATTTAAATCTATAGACAGGTTATGGTTTCTTCCTTTAGGAAGATTTGCTCCATTACTTTCTGATGTGTTATTGCAAGGACGATGGACTCTGGCCATGCTTTCGCAGTGTTCTGTAGTTCTTACTTGCTTGTCCATGTTTTCTTCTGGTCCCTCCAAGGGGCGAGGCACATGCTAAGTTACTGCATTCATTTTTGATTTGCTGTCCTGCATGGAAAACATAAGAAATAATGTTGATCTTTGGCTTCAAAGATCAAAAGGCAATAGACAAAAAATGAGCAGTGTGTCAAACGATCAGGTTAAAGCGCCAGCAATCAATTTTCATAAACTTCATTCACAAGCATCAGGTGCCATTGCGCACACACGTGGCTACTGTGTTCATGGGTGTGAAAGTACTCAGGCTTTCACACTCCAGCAGCATGGGAGGCATTTTTCAGGCGCTTTACAGGTGCTATTTCTAGCGCTAAAATGCCTGAAAACGGTCTCAGTGTGAAAGAGCTTTAAAGCAAAACAGATGTGTTCAGTGCTGCTACACCAATACAAAAAAAGATGCTTTCTAACTATGTAATGGATTAATATCACCAACAGTGACAAATCAATAAAAATATATAAGCACAAAATGTGAGTCGTGTAATTATTCAAGAGGTTGTAAAAGCTCAAGTTTTTTTTTACCTTCATGCATATCGCACATCAAGGTAAACTCTGTACAGCAGCCCCCCCCCCCCCCTAATACTTACCTGAACCCCATTGCAACGCAACGATGTGCACAATAGCATTGACTCTATGGGGACTCATCGGCTGACTGGCCAGTGGCAATTTTACTGCTGGCTGGCGGCTCCCCTGGGCACCGCAATGTAAATTGGACCAAACTTCTTGTGGTTACAAACGTACACCTCTTGTGCTGTGGTTGGACACAGAGCAAGTTCGGCAACAGGCTCACAGCCAATGATTTTGTCTGTGAACCCAATTGCTTTGGCCAATAGGCAAGCCTTATTATAGGCTTACCTATAGGTAAAAGCAAAAGATGGAAGTTTACTTCCACCAACAAGTTTCTTCTTTCCCCACGCTGAATTTCTAGAAACAAATTTTTACTGGAACTCCACTTTAACATGATCATTTAACCGCTTCCCGACCGGCCACTGCATATATACGTCAGCAGAATGGCTCGGGCAGGCAGAATCACGTACCTGTACGTGATCGTGCATGTGCCTGCCCGTGGGTCGCGCTCGCGACCCGGTCGGGAGCTCCGTGACCCCGGCCGCGGGACCAGCGGACCCGATCGCCGCTGGTATCCCGCGATCGGGTTACGGAGCGGAAGAACGGGGAGAGGTCTATGTAAACAAACCTCTCCCCGCGCTTCCTACACTGACTGTCAGTGATCGGCGGTTCCCTGTCATCGGGAACGCCGATCAATGACGTCACACGTACAGCCACGCCCCCCCTACTGTAAAAAAAACACACACACGTCACACTGACTCCTCCCCGCCCCCTAGTGGTTAACCCCCTAACTACAACTGTCATTTACATAGGAATCAGTGCTATTTAAATAGCACTGATTGCTGTATAAATGACAAATGTCCCAAAAATGTGTCAAAAATGTCCGATGTGTCCGCCAAAATGTCGCAGTCACAATAAAAAAAAAAAAAAATCGCTGATCGCCGCCATTACTAATAAAAAAAAAATATTAATAAAAATGCTATAAAACTATCCCCTATTTTGTAAACGCTATAACTTTTGCGCAAACTAATCAATAATCGCTAATTGCGATTTTTTTTTACCAAAAATATGTAGAAGAATACGTATCGGCCGAAACCGAGGAAAAAAAATGTTTTTTTATATATTTTTTGGGGATATTTATTATAGCAAAAAGTAAAAAATATTGCATTTTTTTCAAAATTGTCGCTCTATTTTTGTTTATAGCGCAAAAAATAAAAACCGCAGGGGCGATCAAATACCACCAAAAGAAAGCTCTATTTGTGGGAAAAAAAGGACGCCAATTTTGTTTTGGAGCCACGTTGCATGACCGCGCAATTGTTAGTTAAAGCGACGCAGTGCCGAATTGCAAAAAGGGGCCTGGTCCTTTAGCTGCAAATTGGTCCGGGGCTGAAGTGGTTAACGTAGGAGTAGGGAAAACTGAAAGTCCATGCCCAGCCAAAATATATCTTCTTTAGATAAAGTAGAGATGAGTTAGACCCAATGTCTTATCTGAAATGTTATCCAGGGCTCCGTTAAGAGATTTAGCCTCATGTCCTGTCGACAACGTTTTATTGCTTTCAAGGCAATCCACAACAAAATGATTGGCTTAACTTTTACTTTTAAGCATTCCTGTCACTTTCTCAGATAGCCATTTCATGGAATAAAACAGGATCAAAATACCCCAGCTAGAAACAGCTAGCAAGCTTTTCCGAAAAATCTATGAACTACCGTATTTATCGGCATACAACACGCACAGGCGTATAACACGCACCTTCATTTTAGGAGGGAAGTTTCAGGAAAAAAAAAAAAAACTTACATTTTAAATAAATAACGTTGAAGCAAAATAAGAGTCAGTGCCCATCAATGCAACCTCACCATTGCCTATCTGCAACCTGATCAATGCCATCTGCAGCCTCACAATTGACCATTAATGCAGCTTAATCAATGCCATCTGCAGTCTCTCAATTGCCAATCAATGCAGCCTGATCAATGCCCATCTACAACCTCACAATTGCCCATCAATGCAGTTTGATCAATGCCCATCTGCAGCCTCACATCAGATTACTGCTGCCTCGGAGGGGACAGGGAGGGGGGTGGGATTACATTTCAGATTACATACAGCTAGAATCTCCCATTTACTCGGCTGCCTCTTTAATACAAAGTCCCGCCTCCCGGACCGGTTTCTATGATAGACAGAACAGTGGTCCAATGCCGGCCCAGGAGACGGGACTTCCTATTACAGAGGCTACTGAGTAAACAGGAGATTCTTGCTGTATGTAATCGGATGGCGCTCGTCCCACCCCCCCCCCCCCCCCCCCTCGATGGCCCAAATTGCAGTATCGGCGTATAACACGCACACACTATTTGCACCAGATTTTCAGGGTGAAAAAGTGTGTTATACGCCAATAAATACAGTAAATTTTCCTCCTACAAATTAGCTGCATCTATTGCGCACTTTGAATATGCCTTCCTCTAGCGAAGAAGCATATCTTGCACCACTTTCATGAACGGAAAATTAAGAAATGTATTTATACAAGGTGACTTGGCATAATGGCCTTATCCTACAACCTCAAACAGTCTCACTATGCCCCCACTCACTGTACATGTGTCTGTCATGTCGTCTGCTGGGTTATAGGAACGCATTTTTACCAGCACCTTTCAACTTGTGTACAGCTGACCAGAAACACAATAAAATAAATTACACAACATTAGAAGAGGGCCCAAATGAACACAGGGTTAGGCAGAGACGCAGAGTAAATGCCGGACAATCTCAACCACAAATAGTGTCTACTACTCGGTGTGTCTGGCCAAACCAGTACACACATTCCGCTGGCAATTTTTGCTGAGAGCTTTGCAGATTTCTAGATCTATTATAGGATTAGCCTAAAATACAGAACTCCAGTCTAGGTAAAACATTTTCCACAGAATCTAATGTCAAGGTTACTAAATATAAAATGTTAATTTGTTTCTGATCCTAGGATGGATGAAAATGAGTTAATCTGTTAAACCAGACACCTAGAATTATTGCCCTGCTTCAAAAGTAGATCAAAACCCCTAACCTGATGAGGTTTAACCACTTTAAGACCAGCCTCGTTTTGGATTTTAGGTGTTTACATGTTTAAAACTGTTTTTTTTGCTAGAAAAAAAAAAAAAAAAAAAAAAAAAAAAAAAAACGTAGAAAAAAAACAATATATAATGTTTGGGGGTTCTAACACCCTAGAGAATAAAATGGCGGTCGTTGCAATACTTTTTTTCACACCGTATTTGCGCAGCGGTCTTGCAAGCGCACTTTTTTTGGAAAAAATTCACTTTTTTGAATAAAAAAATAAGACAACAGTAAAGTTAGTCCAATTTTTTTATATATTGTGAAAGATAATGTTACGCCGAGTAAATTGATACCTAACATGTCGCGCTTCAAAATTGCGCCCGCTCGTGGAATGGCATCAAACTTTTACCCTCAAAAATCTCCATAGGCGACGTTTAAAAAATTCTACAGGTTGCATATTTTGCGTTACAGAGGAGGTCTACGGCTATAATTATTGCTCTCGCTCTACCGATCGCGGCGATACCTCACATGTGTGGTTTGACCACTGTTTTCATATGCGGGCGCTACTCACGTATGCGTTAGCTTCTGCGCACAAGCTCGTCGGGACGGGGCGCTTTAAAAAAAAAAATTTTTTTTTGTTTTTCTTATTTATTTTTCTTGATTTTATTTATTTTTACACTGTTTTAAAAAAAAAAAATTAATTGGCTCACTTTTATTCCTATTACAAGGAATGTAAACATTCCTTGTAACCTATTACAAGGAATGTAAACATTCCTTGTAATAGAAAAAAGCATGACAGGTCCTCTTAAATATGAGATCTGGGGTCAAAAAGTCCTCAGATCTCATATTTGGACTTCAATGAAAAAAAAAAAATGTAATTAAAAAAAAATGACATTTGTAAATTCCTCTTTAAGACGTATGGGCGGAAGTGACGTTTTTGACGTCGCTTCCGCCCTCCTATGGTATAGAGATGAGTGGCGGCCATCTTAGCGTCACTCATCTCTATGCACAGGAGGGGAAAGGACCCGATCGCCTCCGCCGCTGCCGACGGTTCCGGTAAGCGGCGTAAGGCGCGGGAGAGCGGCGGGAGGGGGGGCATCTCTCCCGCCGCCGATAACGGTGATCTCGTGGCGAATCCGCTGCGATGACCACCATTATCGGAATGCCGACCGGCGCCTGAAGAGATGGATATCTCGGTTGTGGCAGCAGCTGCTGCCGTTACCGAGACATCCCTCTTCAAAAAAGGGACGTACATCGTCGTGCGCCGGTCGGAAAGTGGTTAATCTGCTCAAATTTTTTATCTTAATGCAGAGAATGCATTAAGGCAAATAAAAAAACAAAACCTTATGCCTTTAAAACCACTTTAACTACTTTCAACCAATTCTGACATTTCTCTCCTACATGTAAAAAAATCATTTTTTTTGCTAGAAAATTACATAGAATCCCCAAACATTATATAAGTTTTTTTTAGCAGAGACCCTAGAGAATACAATGGCGGTCATTGCAACTTTTTATCTCGCACGGAATTTGCGCAGCAATTTTTCAAACGCATTCTCATGCTTGGAAAAAAAAAAAAAAAAAAACAGTAAAGTTAGCCCAATATTTTTGCATAATGTGAAAGATGAAGTTGCGCCGAGTAAATAGATACCCAACATGTCATGCTTCAAAATTGCACACGCTCGTGGAATGGCGCAAAACTTCAATACTTAAAAATCCCCATAGGCAACGCTTTAACCTCCCTGGAGGTATGATTCTGTCTGGAATTTAGTGCTGAAAGCGGTACAATTATTTTGCATGGAAATTTGGCGTTTTTATATTGTAGGCTGCAATTCTTATGAATAACTCACTTAAATCTGTCCGAACCAGAGTCTAGTAGACATCCCGGGTATGATAAAGTTTGAAACACAAAATCATAAACTATAATACAATATATATATATATATATATATATATATATATATATATATATATATATATATATATATATGATTCAATAATGTAATCAATCACAAATCAAAAACACTGAAATTTGCTCAGTTGCAGAATAGTCGCTGTCATTAAATTTATTGTTTGATGATAAATTGTGATTCTAATTTTTTTAATCGTTGTTTTCTAGCTGGTCTAAAACCACTTTTGACATAAAGGGACACTTTTTGGTTGCTATGGACAATCTCCAGTTTCCAGGCAGAAAAAAATCTTTTTATTATATAAAATGACATGCAGGGCACTGGGCAGACCACTAGGGACAAAGTGGATGTGTATTTTGTGTATACAGTACTGTAATCTGTAAGATTACAGTACTGTATGTGTATTGTGTTTTTAAACTTTTTTGAATTTGGCGCCGATCTCCGCTCCCGTGCGTCGGAACGTCGCAGGGAACGGAGATCAGCGACACTCGGGCACTGTGTGAATCGAGTGAGCAGACGGCTCGCTCACACAGCAGGGAGACATCGCAGGATCCAGGGGATAAGGTAAGTAACTTCCCCCCTGTATCCTGCAACGCAAGCCCGAGTCTGGGTCGGGGTTACCGCTTTTGGTACAAAAAAAAAAAAAACTCAACCCGAGCCAGACTCGGGAACACTGCCAGGGAGGTTAACATTTTTTACTGGTTACATGTTTTGAATTACAGAGGAGATCTAGGGCTGGAATTATTGCTCTCGCTCTAACGTTCGCTGTGACACCTCACGTGTGGTTTCAACACCATTTTCATATGTGGGCGGAGCACTCTTTTTTTTATTGTTAATTTTACTTAAAATTTACTAAATTTGACACTTGTGATAAGAAAAAAAAAAAAAAATTATATAGATTTTTTTTACAATTTTATGCCTATTACAATAGGAATATGGCATGACAGGACCTCCTTACAGTGATCACGGCTTGCCAGCTGAGGCGGTGCCGTTTTCTTTAATGCAGAGGCGGGGCGTGACGTCATAACATCGCGCCCAGCCTTCGACGATCATAGAGACTCCGGCGACCATCTGGTTCGCCAGAAATCTCTATGGTGAACATGCAAGGCCGGCGGATCCATTCCCACGACTCACCGATTGCAGAGGTGAGTCGGTAGAAGCTGACCAGCCACTATGATCGTTCTTATGGTGTAGGAAATCGCAGGCTGAAAACGCTGATATCTGAATCAGGTCTGTAGCTTCAGGCATCATTCAGATATACCCCGCAAACTCAAGGACGTTCATGGACGCCCAGATGCCGGCAAGTGGTTAACTGTATTGCTATCATGAAGGGGCTAACAAGCCCCTTGTGATAGCATGTGCAGGTAAGAGGTCCTCTATTACACCCACAATGTCTCCTTTGCCCTCCATTGCAGATAAACAAGCCCGGATTGTGCTTGATTAGCCGCATCCTTGGCTAAAAGTAGTCAAGGAATGACAGCTGTGAAACCGGAAGCAACATAATATATATATAACTTCTGGGCTCATTAGTCACAAGGGAAATCAGGGAGTAGATGTTGCCCTCTACTATTATTTATCACAGAAGTCCGAGCCAGCTAATAGACACTGGCCAGAGCACTATGCAACGACTCACTAGTTTGAATCCTCAAATTAACAGCGAGAACCAGTGGATTCAATCTTCAAAACAAAAATGAGGTCCAACCACAGAAAAGAAATGGGGCACACATTCATCCAGTAGAAAAATCAGATAATAAATATTTTTTGCCCCATTTGCACAGAACTGATGTACATGTACTTTAACTAGGCAAACCACTATGCAACGTATTCTTTTTTTTTTCCCTTTTTAAATTAATACCCCCCTAAGAATAAATCACGTCAAAAAATGTATTTATTACAAAAAACGACTACAATGATAAAATAAAAAAAAAAAAAAAATAAAAAATGCATCCCTTATACTAATGTATTATAATTGCCATTTAATCTGCAATAATACTGATATCCAATTTTGGAAACTCCACTACTCAATCTAAAGTCACATGAAAATCAATTGGCACAATCCATATTTGATGAGCCCCACAGGCAGAAGCAGTCAGTATCGGTTCACATTGCAGAACGCAGGGCAAACAAAAAATAGCTGCATACAATACCCAAACACACAAGCCTCAAAGCAAACAAGCCACAATATAAACATTTCAATTTACATTAAACTTTAGCAGGCTTAACAATGAAATAAGAATTTTCCAAACGCATCTGGTTTTACTGAGGGCCCCACTTATAAAGCAGCAGCATGGCATTAAACACAGCTATACTGCTACATTTATAAAAATACAGTTTTCACATTACCAGTCAAAGACAGGTGACACTTCTTTGCTCCAATCACAGTGTTTCCTCTGCAGATTTAGGGTCTTTTCACACTGATGTGTACCCATCGACTTATAATGGAAGGTGCTTTTTTTTTTTTTTTTTTTTTTTTTTTTTTTTAGGTATGCTTTTGAAAAACTGCACCAAAGATGCAGCATGCAAGACTTTTCAAAATGCAGCATTCCTGCAGTGTGAACAGTTTCATAGGATTAAGCAGGGAATAGCATTTCATGCATTTTTCCTGCCCTGAAACAGAGCAGCAAAAAGCACACCAGTGGGAAAACTTTAAGGTTTCCCCACACCTCTTTATGACATGGCATCTTTTTTTTTGGGGGGGGGGGGGGGGGGTTACCTATCGAAACAGGCACCCACTCCCACTCGGATCACTTAGGCACAGCACTGGATGCTGGGACAGGAGAGTCTGTATATTAAAAGTCAGCAACTGCAATTTTTTATAGCTGCTGACTTTAAAATTTTTACAAATATGACTGCAGCTCCTTGTTAAAGTGGTTGTAAATCCTTACAGACCACTTTAACCTGCAGGTAATCCTAGATTAGGGCTTACCTGTAGGTGCAAGAAATATCTCCTTAACCTACACGGTTAAGGAGATATTTTCCTAATAACGGGCACCGATGTCTATGGCGCATGCGTGCCGTAGACAACTGTGCAGGCGCACTGAGCATGCCGTTAGTGAAGGCGATCGTGCCGTTACTGGTGGCTCCCTCGCGCATGCGCCGAAGTGGCGTCATCGCTGCTCCGGCCAGTCACATCGCCAGAGCAGCGATACCCGGAAGTTACTCCGGGTATCATGGCGGCGACGGAGGACGTGAACGAGGGTCGCTTCGATCTCAGGTAATTCATAATGAGCTAGTATGCTATGCATACTAGCTCATTATGCCTTTGTCCTGCAGGGTGTTTTTTTTTTTTTTTTTTTTGAGAGGGTTAACTTCCTCTTTAAAAAGGATAAATTCACCTTTTGACAAAAAAATAAATAAATGCACATTTTTCTTACCTGCAAAAAAAATGTGCATTAACTATTTTTTGTTGCAGGAGCCTATAAAAAGCATTGCACCAGCGATCGGCAGGTCGTTTGATGCCATGCAGGACTCCTGCAGACCCGTTCGTGTATCTGCTTGCTTGTACGTCATACAAGAAGGCCGATACACTTGTACAGGAAGAATCATTGAACTCCGGCAGTGCTCACAGTGCAGTGGTAGTTCATTGAGAACTACAAACTGCTAGGGATGCCGGGTCTTGTCGTTTTCCATTCACTGAGGACTGTAAATGAGTGACGTGGCCGGGCAGGTGAAGCCCAGCACGGACACGTTTTTTTAATTGTGACAGCTAGCGGGGGGCCTGTCCTCCTTTCATAACATGTTACACCCTGAATATGATGTAGAGAAAATTCTGTAGGACATTGTCTGAGGATGACTCTGGAACTAGACGTCACAGACCTCTGAGGTTATTGTCCAAGCAAACGCTTATATGCACACTCTGGGGGCATTTATCAATTCTGTCATACAGCAAGCCATTGATAAATAGCCGCTGAGAGTTGATTTAAAATAATCAGGTAGCTTCATTTGCAAATTTGCCCTCAGCTGCCTTAAAGTAAGAGACTAAAACATGCTCCTGACCATTTTTTGTTTGTGAAAATCTATCACATCTTCGGTGGTAAATCTGTGGCAGACCTGTGCAAAACTGTCATACTTTGCTGCCCAAGTTTATAGGTGCAGGGGTCACATATACACATAAAAACGGTCATAGACTTTGCCAACTGACAGCCAGCTTGATTGGTAAAAAAATTAGACTCCAATCTCCACAATAAGTGTCCCTTTCTGTGTCTCTAAGCAACCATAAGGACTTGGTCACATCAGCCTGCACACTTATATGCACGCCGTCTGGTGTTCAATGTGTACAGTTAATGCATTGTTACAAGGCAAGACACGGTTTACCTTTTTTAACTTTATTGAAGTGTTACAAAATGACACTTAAAGTCTCTTCGCATCACAACACACCATTGTGCAGTGGGTTGTGCTGCATAAAAATGCAGCATGTCTGTATTTTACACAACGCCCTAAAACAAACCTTGATGCAATGTTGTGGTGTAAAAAGGGCAAATAGAAAACAATTGTTTTCTATGTGCCATTGTGTTAATCCGCGCAGCTCCACAGATATTGTGTGAACAAATCCCAAGAGTATAATCTCGAGGACTTTCAATGCACTGCAATAGCCTATGAGGAGCTGTCCACATGTTGACTAGCAATCTAGTAGTCGTCCATGTACTCCCACCTGGACATCTCTATATGCATGAGCCACAATAAGCAAACACTGAACAGCCCTGCCTCCTGATGTCATTCACCCACCCAACATCTTTTTCTGCAAGCTGGAGATTCCTTGGGGCCCAAATAAAAGGCCATGTGACCAGATCAGACCCCATCACCTGGAACAAAATGGGAGATCACCGACAAAGAACAGCTTTCAAAAAAAAAAAAAAAAAAGTATGTCCACTTTTAGATAAATAAGGGAGCAAAACAATAATCTTTGATAGGTAACTTAAAATTAAAGTGCATCTATAGCCATTTTTTCTTTCCAGTTTGGAAAGGTATCTGGGGCGTCGTTAGAGAGATTTCCCTTTACTTCATGTCCTGGTGACATCCTTCTTACCAGACAGAAAGTGAGGAAAACATCTGCAATAGAGAAACCAACAACAATAAAAAGCTGACAGTTCTTCTACCTGCTCAAAGAGGAACTTTGTCTTTTATTAAAAAAATAAAATAAAAAGAGAAGTTGCAAACACTGTAGCTACTGACTTAAAACCCAAGTACTTAACAGTGCCCAGAGTCCAGTGCTGTCTTCCCGCAGGTCCCAAGTGCTGCCATCTTGGATATGAGAGCCCGCTGTGACTTCCGGAGGAATTAAAAAGGTACCTCCTCACTGTGTGTGCAGAAAATCGTACAGCGCTGTGGGACTGATCCCGCAGCCTCTCAGCATGTGTGACATGTCCCAGGACGCATGACTAAGTGCACCCAATTCCCACCTAGCCAAGGTTACCAGTCAAAAAAAGGACCAATCCCTGTAAAAGTAAATAAACAAATAAAGGTGTTAGGGGTGGGGCTGAGGAGGAATAGCAGCACTTTCACTTTATAAATGAAGGTCCATTTTAAAGTGGTTGTTAAGCCACTTTATCCCATCCTGTCTGTTGACTAACCCTATGTGCCACTGTGTCTGTGGCTCTCTCCTCTCCCCGTCTGACAGCTGCAGCAGGCGGGGCAAAGAATTCCCCGCTGACGTCAGTTGGGAGGGAAGGAAGGTCACGTGAGCAGCGATTGGCGCTCTGAGATATGGTAAAGAACCGTTTTTTTTTTTTTTAAAACAAACACGGGCAAATAGGATTAGTCAGACAGGGTGGGATAAAACATTAAATTAAACTTTAACAGCCGGAGGGGACGGGGGGGGGGATGGGGTCACACTGACAAGGGAGCAGACAGGAAGGGAGGGGGAGAGGAGAACAGGAAAGCTGCAGATAACGGAGGCACCATGGCATCAGGGCTCAGCAGCCATGATACAACGTGGTCAGTTTACAAAGGGGAGGACATAGCCAGGCAGGATCAGCCATGCATTTCAGGGGATGCAGGGGGGGGGGGGAATTACACAGCACAAGCACTGTGCTGCATAACATGCTTTAAGGCAGGGGTCTCGAACTAGCGGCCCTCCAGCTGTTGCGAAACTACAAGTCCCATCATGCCTCTGCCTGTGAGGAGTCATGCTTGTAACTGTCAGCCTTGCAATGCCTCATGGGACTTGTAGTTTCGCAACAGCTGGAGGGCCACCAGTTTGAGACCCCTGCTTTAAGGGAACAGGATACATTTTTTTTTTCTTTAGGTTAACAAACGCTTTAACTAAAGAAAAGCATCTGTAATGCTGTTAGTGGAGAGCTTCCCTCACTTCCTGTGTGGTAAGAAAATCTCTATTGCACTCCCAGATAGCAGTAAAAGACAACAGAGGTTCTAATCTGTCCTCACTCCCAAAAAAGGAAATCATAGCTACTGATAACCTTTAATAGCTGCAAAGTGTATGTTCGGGAAAATCTTTTTCTTCACTGTCAATAATTGATTCCTCAATGTGGACTTTAACCCCCTCCTTCTCCCAGCAGCCCTTTAGTCAGAAAATTAGGTCCTGCCAGATCACTTCAGGCTGACTCCTTTTGCAGGTATAGCTATGAAAAACATTAAAAATAAAAAAAAAAGTTTAAAATCCAGTAATACAGTGTCTCACCCTGCTCTGCACATGCTCAGTAGCTCTCCATTTTTAGGCACTGTCGAGTTTGTAGAGGCCGATCTGCTCACAGCCTTAAAGCGGAATTAAACCCTTCTATTCTTAACAGCCAAGGAAGCTGCTTATGTTTCATCTGCAACTGCCATGGTGCTGCACATGTGATCAGTTATGACACCAGTCATTTGATGGTTTAATAATTGAGAGCACAAGTAAATGTGACAGTTTTGAAACAGTTAAATTACTGATTTAGCTCCGCTCTATGATTTACTGCTGGGGCTCTGGGTTTCAGAAAAAAGGCAGCCTCCAGCAAAAAAAAAAAAAAAAAAAAAAAAAAAAAAAAAACACAGGAGCAATGCTGGAGGCAATTTACAGCACACACTCATTTTGGTAGCATAATTATTAATGTGAAATGTATGTTCCTTGCTAACCAACATTATTTTTCATCAAGTTGTTATGAGTAATGTTTTGCTTCAACCCACTGATTTAAAGCGGAGTTCCACTCAAAAGTGGAACGGGTACCTGTTTTTGACCACTTCCGTGGTGCCATCCCTCGGAAGTTCATCGCCACCCCCCACCTCCTTCCTCCGCCGCGACAATTAGAAAGTGCAGCGCGCTTCGCGCATGTGCAGTAGGGAGCCGGCATTTGTAACTGCTAACTTCATTTTTTGTTTATTTCAGGCGCTGTACCGGCTGAAAAACGCCCCAGTGTTAAAGGGGCTTTACAGTCACCCTTACAGCCAATGGTCACATTTGCTGGTGCTGTCAACCAAACTGTTAAGCCATCAAATGGCTGGAGTCATAACTGATCACATGTGCAGCACCATGGCAACTGCAGATCAAACAAAGGGTAAGGTGGCAGTATCCTTGACTAAAAACGGTAGGAGGGTTAAGTTAAAAACTAAACCCATTGATTTAAAGCGGAGTTCCACCCAAAAAAAAAAAATGGAACTTCCACTTTAAGGGAGGTGACCCCCTGACATGCTACATTTGGCATGTCTTTTTTTTTTTGGGGGGGGGGGGGGGGGGTACCGGCTCCCACTTTCTCCCGGCGCACCGCGACACCAGAGGAGAGATCACTCCCTCCCGGCAATCATCCAGGACACGTCACAGGTCCCAGATGATTGCCCAGCCAGTCGCGGCTCGCGCATGCGCAGTGGGTGCCCGGCTGTGAAGCCGCAGCCGGGCGCCCACACAGTTACAATGCCAGCACCGCAGAGAGGAGGGGGGGAGACGAGTGGGGCTTAGCTCCCCCGCATCGCTGGACCCTGGGACAGGTAAGTGTGCGATTATTAAAAGTCACCAGCTGCTGTATTTGTAGCTGCTGACTTTAAATATTTTTTTTTTTTTTTTTTTTTTTAAGCAGAACTCTGCTTTAACTACAACCCAAAACAGTTACATTCAAGAAATGCTGTGAATGATAAATGTCTCAGGTATACATACTCTCAACCCAACTATTGAGCCATCAAATGGCTGGAGTCATAACTGATCACATGTGCAGCACCATGGCAACTGTGGATGACACATAGACCAAGATGGCAGCTTCCTTAGTTGTAAAGAGTAGGAGGGTTTAGCTCCAATTTAACACCTGGGGGTGGGACAGACTTGCAGATCACCGTGATCGACTGGCACATTATTGTAAGCCTGTCTCGCCTCCTCATGATCATAAACAGAAATCGAGTCTGTGACAGCTCGGTCACTCTGCAGGCAGCACAGAAACCTCAGCTGCCATGGATCCATATGTGTGTTTGCACCAGTAAATGAAGCTGGGAAGCACCACCTCCGGCACCCTGTGATGTCACCACATCTGGAAGTGTTGCCTCCCTGAAGAATTAGTGGCCTACACCTATAACAAGGGTCTTATTCAACTTTGGACAAAGCTGCACAGTTTGTTTCCATCTACAGATGTCACTTACCTGCATTGGCAGTTTTTTGGTAAAAGGTGAACTAACCCTTTAGGATCTACAAGAGCAATTATTTCTCCCCAGAATTCATAATGAGTTTGGAGTGCAGAGGATATAGAACACGTCAGGATTTTATTGAGGTCTGTGTCCCCGTTAGGGAGATTCATCCTAGTTGTCTTGTTTACCTTTATCAACTGGGAAAGTAAAAGAGAGAATCCAACATTTAGGGTTGTCCCCAGAACAGGAACCAAGGGGAAATCTTCCAATGGGGACACAGATTCTCTCACTTTGGAGGAATTTCCTCCCACTTCTTGTTTGGCTATGGGGACAGGAAGTGAAAGGAAGTCTCAATTAGACACATATGGCAAGAAAAATTGACAGGGGTCATAACCCTCCCTTACTTTATCCAAAATAGTTCCACTTGAAGATTAGGACTCTGGCAGTGTGACTGCTTCCCCTCTATAGACAAGCAGTAATGTAGTGACTTGTGCCCCCTCCTCATACTGTTACATAGGCTTTAGCTATGACACTGCCCACACCTCCTCCTCATGTCCCATTCGGCGCCCTCACAGCTGTAGGTAAGTGGCGGGCCTCGGGGAGGCAGCCTGAGTACACCACCCCAGTGAGGTGCTGACTATCCGTCTCACACACCCTGCTCTACATAGAAGCCGACGTGTGTCCTTACCCGGCACTCCGAAGGAAGAGTGGGGGGGCCGCTCTCAGCAACGGCTTACCGGTCACAGCTGTCCTCTCTCCCCTAACTGTCTCCGTTCTGCTAACTGCTGCCTAACAGGCAACACACAACTCAACATCACTTCCGGGAGCGACGTGAGCCGAGCGTCAGCGTCGCGTGACGTCAGGCATCCCGGATCCCGACCTCTGCACTGTAATTGGTCGCTGCTCTGATCCCAGCTTCAGTTCTACAGCTGTGTCACTAGAGGGGGGGGGGGTGCTTGGGTCCTCTGCTCACTTCTGACCAATGGGAGGGGAGAGCTGCTTCTTTTATTTGTCAGCCTTCACATACTAAAGAGGGCACATTATGTGGGAGGGAGTTATATCTCCCAGTCCATGTGTAGAAATGGGGGCCAGTGTACTCCCCTTCCTGCCCAGGCCAATTTTCCGTGGTGTCGCACTTTGAATGACAATTGGGCGGTCATGCAACCCTGTACCCCTATGACATTTTTTATCATTTTTTTGAGACAGATAGAGCTTTCTTTTGGTGATATTTAAATACCAGAGTTTTTTATTTTTTGCTAAAAAAACAAAAAAGGTAAAAAAGTAATTTTTTCTCCTTCACTGATATGCGTTGATGAGGTGGCACTGAAGGGCGCTGATAGGCTGCACTGATGGGCACTGCTGAGACGGCACTGAAGAGGTGGCACTGATTTGTGCTGATGAGAGGGCACTGATGTGCGCTGATGAGAGGGCACTGATGAGGTGGCACTGATGTGCGCTGATGAGAGGACACCGATGAGGTGGCGCTGATGAGAGGGCACTGATGAGGCGGCACTGATGTGCGCTAATGAGAAGGCACTGATGAGAGGACACTGATGAGGTGGAACTGATAGGCCGCACTGATGGGCACTGCTGAGACGGCACTGAAGGGCACTGATGAGGATGCACTAATATGCAGCACTGGCATTGGTAGGTGGCCCTGATGGCCACTGATAGGCAGCACTGATGAGCAGGCACTGATGGGCACTACTGACTGGCATCACTGCTGGGCACTGTTGGGGCTGCACTAATCATTAAGGCACTGATGATCAGTGCCGTGATTTTCTGTGCAGATCTCTCCTGTGAGGAAATGCTGCTGATTGGCTCTTCTCTCCTCTCCTCACACGCTGTCAGTGTGAGGAGAGGAAAGCTGATAACTGACATTTCCTTGTTTACATGTGATCAGCTGTGATTGGACACGGCTGATCACACGGGTAAAGAGCCCCATCATCAGTTATTTACTGAGATCGGTGATGCGCTGTGTCCCAGGGACACAGCAAATCGCCACTCTGCGAACCCCCGTGGGTGTGCAGAGTGGGACGTCGCCCCCAGAATGAGAGAGCCACCCTGCCGCCATCATTTGTGTATACAGTGGGCAGGAGGTGGTTAAAACAACTCAAAACCTCCAGGAGTACCTCATTCTATTGTTTGTCAAGTCATGGCCCCCAAATGCTCCTCTTTTGGATGGACTGTGGCTGTTTTGGGACCAAATCTCTCTCTCAGGTCTGATATAGAGAAGTACAGTATATAAATGTGTTAATATGGTAAAAAGGCAATATAAAAGTCCAGGTAAAATGACCAGATCCTGCAAAGGAAAGGCACTTATCCTAATAAATATTGCAGCAGCGCTAAAATACAGTCTTTTTAGATAAAAAGAGTTCATAAAACATCATGGTGTCCCGGAATATAGTCTATATTGGTGCAGTGAACCGAAACTTCTGGATATATAGTGATACACCTTCCACCGGATAAGCAATTTTTTCACCGCGTGCAGATCACACTCCCCTTTGGGGATGCACTCACCAGAAATAAAATGTATATCAGCGTTTCAATAAAAGCTACAGGCCACTGTCATCTCCTCAGCACGTCCACCTTTTCCTCGTCTGCCAAATACCAGAGCGGATCCACTCCAACCCCGCATATGGATATGAAGAAAAAAGTGCGGATAGCGTAGTACAGTTTAAACCCAGATAGCTTTATTTAGACATTAGATATTCCCCCCTCATTAAAACTGCGTACCAGAAATATGTGATAAAACAGCCTTAAAATTGAAAAGGGTGCACTCAGCCTGTATTGCCCCTCCGTCCGCCGGAACTCGGGCGCCAAAGCGGTGTATAGAATGAGTTTTTTCTCTCCACTTCCTGGTCCGCTCTGCTGCTGAAGCGCACCCTGGAGCGCATACGTCACTTCCTGCGAGGTCATGACCCTGACGCGTTTCGTCACTTCCGGACGTCGTCTGAGGGTGTGACCTCGCCACCGGAAGTGTAGTTTAAGTATAAGCAGCGCCCAATCCGGGCCCCGCGCTACATGATTGACATACCTTATGGCAAATGGGAACTTACAGCTGCTAAGCACTAGAGAGCTCAGCCGCTGTCTGCATTGTATGCTAGCAATAATCTTCTAACTGCTAGTACTAGCTTTCTTTACCTTGTACCATATCCTGCTTGTTACATACATTTACATTTCAGATTTACATTTTGTATTTCTACAATATGAATACCACGATTTTATGCTCAATAAAGTCGCACTTTTAACACTTCCATCACTTGTCATTCTATGGATGCCGCTGTGAGTGCATGTGCATTCCGATCTTTGCATTAGGATGCATGTTGGTGCTTTTTAGTGCTGTGGTTCATAAATAATAAATAAATCATTCTTCTTACTAAACCCACCTGGTGGTCAGTAACTTATTAAGTACTGTGTGATGCCTTTATAATCCGTGTCTCACTCTGCATTCATATTGCCACATAGTGATGTTAGTGTCACTCAATGTGCTAATGCTATTTGACAATGATCATAACAATGCTCGCGTCCATCAGCCAATTTATATATTAGTGCCTCCATACATATGTTGCTCGCTAGACATCGCTAGCGTGGAGATAACTGTCTGATAATAAAGGAAATATACAATATTTTACTTTTTATATATATAAAAAATATTGAAAACATTTTTTTCCGATATTTAAAATTAATTTCTGTATGTACCAAAAAAGATATATATATAAAATGAATAAAATGAAATGTGATGGAGTATAATTCTCAATACTATAATTTTACGCTGAAGTCAATGACCTAGATAGAAATAGATAAAAATAGATACTAAAACCTAATGGTGGGATATAATGCTTATTAAAATTTGGATAAGTTAAGACATTATATGGAAGATCAATAAAAACATAGGCTGATGTTGCGCTAAAAATTCAGAAATACTCAGAGGCCATAAAGATAATAATAAAACTAAATATAAAAATAAATAATAAATAAAAATAAAAATAAAAATAAAAATAAAATTAAAATAAAAATAAAAATAAAAATAAAATGACAATAAAATTATAAAAATAAATAAAAATAAAAATAAAAATAAAAATAAAAATAAAAATAAAAATAAAAATAAAAGTAAAAATAAAATAAATATAGATATAAATAAAAATATTAAGAATGAAATTAAGAATGAAATTAAGGATAAGACCACCGTGACCCATAGTGCCTGTGACCTTTTGATATGGAGTCTTTTTGAGTTGTTTTTTAAGTTGGAGATCAATATATGGATACGATTCTATCCTTATAGCGGTGTATAAATAAATGGATGAATAAATATGTAGAAATAAATAAATAAATAAATAAATACATAAATAAATCCATATATATGCAAACTACGGGGAGCGGTGTTGGCACCTTTAGTGCACTGTTCCTTTTCTACTTTACTGATAGAATCTATTTCTACTGGTCTTATAATAATAATAATAATCGGAGTATCATGTGTCACTTATAAAGCAGTTGATGTCTAGCTCTACGTTTAGGCCTTTTGGCACTAAGACATCCACTGAGTATATCCAGTGAGTTTCGCGTTTGGATAGTCCGCGCACTAAATTAATTCCTCTCCAGTGGGGTTGGATCTGTTCAACTCCCCAAAAAAGTAGGCCCGATGCGTCCATATTGTGTTTGAGTTTGAAGTGTAGAGACACGTTGTGGTCCTTATACCCTATTTTGATATTATGTATATGCTCTGCAATACGTATTCTTAGTTTCCTTTTAGTACGTCCAATGTACATTAGTCCGCATGGGCATTTTAAGGCATAGACCACATGTGTGGAGTTGCATGTAATAAATTGATCGATCGAGAACGTTTGATTGTTCACTGTTGAGATGAAACACTCTAGCGCTCTGCTGGGTGTGGCAACTTCTCGACATGCCTTGCACCTTCTACATGCATAGAATCCGTTTCTGTCCCAGAACGTTGGTGGTCTTTTGGGAGGGTCTACAATCTTCCGAACAATTTTATCCCCAAAACTCGTGGCCTTCCTATAGATGAACTGCGGTGCTGGCGGTAGTTCAGTTTTGAGTTTTTTATCTAATAAAAGGACGTGCCAATGTTGCTTGAATATTTCTTCAATCTCCTTATATTGGGCATGAAACCCAGATATGAAGCCCCATTCCTTATTATTGACCGTCTTTTTGTTCTCATTTAGTTGGGATGCTTGTACAATATCTTTATCTTTCTCTGTTAGACACACCGATCTTGGTATTTTCTTCACCTCTTCTACCACTTTGTGTAGAGTATTCGGGTTGTAGCCTTTTGTTACAAATCTGTCGGTTAAAATCTTAGCTTGATCCATGAAATTGGTGTCTTCTGAACAGTTTCTCCGTACTCTCATAATCTGACCTTTTGGTATGTTCTTGAGCCATTGCGGATGGTGTCCACTTGTTATTGGCAGGTAACTGTTTCTATCAGTTTTTTTAAAAAAGACTTTAGTTTCCAAACTTTCTCCTTTCTTGTATATGGTGACATCCAGATAGTTGATCTCCTCCTTGCTCCTTTCTGACGTTAAAACTATATTGTGGTCGTTTTTATTTAAAAAATCTAAAAACATATTCAAAGAATTCTCTGTTCCAGCCCAGATAAAAAATAGGTCATCTATAAAACGCTTATAAAATATTAATTCTGTTGGTTGTTGGTTAAAAATCGTTTTATCCTCCCATTCGGACATAAATAAATTCGCTATACTGGGTGCAAATTTTGCACCCATAGCTACTCCGCGTTGCTGAGAGTAGAACGTGTCATTAAACCAGAAGTAGTTGTGCCCCAAGCAAAAATCTAAACTATTTTTTAGAAAGATCTTTTGATTGTAGGGGATATCATCCCTTTTGCTCAGGGCCCAATTCAAGGCTAGGAGCGCGTCGTCATGTTGGATGATTGAATAAAGTGATGACACATCTGCTGTTACTAGCCATATCTGTGGTTTGTCGGTGAGGTCCACATTCTGTAAAAGATTTAAAAAATTCTTAGTGTCCCTCAGATATGATCTAGTATTCTGGACACTTTTTTGAAGAAATTTATCCAGGTACTGACCCAATCTCGATGATACCGATTCTATGCTATTCACTATGGGTCTAGCTGGGGGATTCACAGGATCCTTGTGGATTTTTGGCAGTGTATAGAGCGTTGGTACCCTACTGCTCGTTGGTACCAAATATTTGCTTTCTTTATTTGAAAGAACTCCTGTGCTGCTTCCCATATTTATCAATACTTCCAGCTGGTTTCTGTATGGCATCGTGGGGTCTTTATCCAGTTTTTTATATGTAGTTGTATCTGATAACATACTTATGATTTGATTCTCATAGTATTCTTTCGTTAATAATACAACGCCTCCACCTTTGTCTGCTGGCCGTATGATTATATCTTTGCGTTTTTCTAGCATCTTTATCCCCTCGTTTATGTGTCTCACGTTTACTTCTTTCTTGGGTCTGATAGTTTCCAAATCTTGTAGTACAAGCCCCTTAAACACTTCAATCTGGTGGTTGGGATTATTTGGGGGGTTGAACAGAGATTTGTTTTTGAGGCCACTGTTAATGACACCATTGGTATAGGTCACGGTAGGTCTTATCCCGGGCGTGATCCCCAAAAAATGCTTTTTTATGTTTAGTTTCCTGACATACTTATGTACATCAATATACACGTCAAACTTGTTGATAGGTTTTTTTATACCACATTTCAATCCCAAGTTTAAAATATTCAACTCTTTATGGGTTAGTTCCGTTGGTGTTAGATTGTATATTCCTGTTACTCTGATCCCCTTCTTCTTTTGCTGGGCCCTCTGCCCTGCCCTACAGCCTCTGGTATTTCTTCCTTTGGGTACCCATTCAATTCCGTGTTCCCTCTCTGGGGGTTTAGGTATGGATACCCCCGTGATGCGGGGTCCTGAATGTCTCTGTGGTGGGGGTACGGTTGGTGGTATCCTGGGTGTTGGGGAGCTCCTAATGTTTTCCCTCTCCGGGGTTGAGCCCCCCGACCCCTCCACTGCCCCCCCCTCCCTCTCCCTAAAAAAGGACGCGGTTGGTAATGTGTGTTATAACCACCGTGCTGTTGGGGGGGTGGGTATCTGTTATGTGGTGGATCATTATGGGGTGTTCTATACTGTGCACCCCCTTGGTGATCCGTATTTTGTCTCCCTCTGTTTGTATTCATTCTCCCTCTTCCTCTTTTATTAGGAGTGGAGTAGTATAATGGGGTTTGGACATCAGCATATTCCCTGTTTTCATATGCCCGAGGTGTCTCTGGCATAGTCGGGACCTGTGTAGGGCCTGCATTGGCCTGTGTGGCGGGCCTCTCTGATTGGGATGTGTTAATATGCTAATGCTAAATGTGTTGTATAAGATTTGATGAATAAACCTGGACTCCAGGTATGATTTGTATTGCATATTTAGGTTGGTCCAACTTAGCTCGCTGTAAGTATGGGTATCTCATACTCAAGGAGCCATTGAGGAAGTGTCTATACTATTTAATATCCAGTAATACGCTGTCTCACCTTGCTCTGCACATGCTCAGTTGCTCTCTATTTTTAGGCACTGCCGAATTTGTAGAGGCCGATCTACTGACAGTCTTAATACAGAAATAAACCCTCCTATCCTTTTACAGCCAAGAAAGCTGCTTCTGTTGAACTGAAACTGCCATGGCGCTGCACATGTGATCAGTTATTGCAGACATTTGATGGTTTGACAGTTTGGTTGAGGACACAATCTAATGTGACAGTTGGGTTGAGGACACAATCTAATGTGACAGTTTGGTTGAGAACACAATCTAATGTGACAGTTTGCATTTGCAGCATTCCAGGAATGTAACTGTTTTTTGAAACTGGTAAATTGATGATTTTAGCTCTGCTTCATGATTTACTGCTGGGGCTTTGGGCTTCAGCAAAATGGCAGCCTCTGGCAAGACGTAACAGGAACAGTGCTGGAGGCAATTTACAGCACACACTCATTTTGGTAGCATAATTATTAATGTGGAATGTACGTTCCTTGCTAAAGAACACCATTTTTTATCAAGTTGTTATGGGTAAAGTTCCACTTTAAGAAAGATGCACATTTAACCACTTGACCTCTGGCAGATTTACCCCCTTCATGATCCGGCCATTTGTTTGCTATACAGCACTGCGTTATCTTAACTGACAATTGCACGGTCATGCAACATTGTACATAAATTAATTACAGGTATATGTTTTGTTTTTTTATATTTGATCAACACTGTTTTTTTTTTTTTTTGCGTTATTAAACAAAAAAAATTGAAATTTTAAAATGTGTGTATATATATATATATATATATATATATATATATATATTTTATTTTTTTTTTTTTTTTTTTTTTTTTACATTCTGCTATAAAACATATACAATAAAAAAATTAGAAAAATTGAATTTCTTCATAAATTTAGACCAATATGTATTTTGCTACAAATTTGTTTAGTAAAAAAAAATCCCAATAAGTGTATGTTGATCGGTTTGCACAAAAATGATAGAGTCTACAAACTATGTTATATACACTGTAATTTTTATTTTATTTTTTACTAGTAATGGCGGCAATAAGTGACTTATAGGGGGACTGCGATATTGCACCGGACAATCTGATACTAACTGAACCTTTGTGGGAACCAGTGACACTAATACAGTGATCAGTGCTACAAATATACACTGTCACTGTACTAATGACACTGCCTGGGAAGAGGTTAACCATCTAGGGCAATCAAAGGGTTAAATGTGTGCCTAACCAGTGTTTTTGTGTTTACTATTTGGTGCTTTCACTAAGGGATATGTTTAACAGCTAAATATACAGATAAAATGTGATGTGGAGCAGTTATTTTAATAATGTTTAAAGTGAATTGTTAAAAATGCAAATTCCTTTAAATAGCATGTCTGGGGGATGCCCTAAACCCCCCCAAGAAATATATACCGGACTCGTATTATTCATAATTGTCTGGGATGGAGGTCAAAAGGGGACCCCCCCCCTAAAAAAGGACCATACCAGACCCTTTGTTCATAGTACTCCTACTTATTCACAAAGAAAGGATGACACAAAACTTTGTGACCTTTAAGTTTTTTTAATTAAAAAAATAATACCCCCCAAAAAGTCCCATTGTCAATCACATCATCCAGTGATGCAGATTCACATCAATTACAATGAATAATACATACTGTGACAGGAGTGACTTTGGGTCGGGGGTTTGTGGAACTCAGGTAGCCCTGGAGAGTTCTGGAGGCTCCTTTTCCAGCTTCCCCGGACCTTCTTATGTGTAAATCACCCTGTGTCTCTAGGGCACAGGGTGAATGAGAACCCCCCCCCCCCCCCCTATAATCTGTGCTAGTCAGATTCAATGCAGGATATGTAAAGACTATTCATAGTTTGTTGATGAACTCAAGATGTTAATTGAGAGAGCTGATCACATTGTCCTCTGTACAATGTAGGAGACGAGCCGACTCCTAATGGAGCTCCTGCTGTCTTGTGGAGTTGATGATATTAGCATCTAACGTGTGAAGCTCGGTAACAAAAAGTCTGACCTGAAGTGAAATCCTGATGGGCACAGAGTCACATCGGCTGCTTAAAGGGATTAGTTAATTAGCTCATGTTAATTTGTTACAGGGGTATTGTTAGAGTAAAATGAGCAGGGGGGGGGGGGTGGTGTCTCCCGAGTTACGTAATTGCCAAAATATATCCATGTGGCCATATTTGGTTAATAAAGTTAGAGCTAGCCCAGCTCCTTTGTTTAAATGGCTGCAGATCGAATGAGGCCTGGTGGGTGGTGGTTGCTTCCCTAAAAACCATGAACAAGAAGGAAGTTGGTAAATATAGTAGCAGTATAAATATGATGTTTGACTCCTAAAGGGGGGCTGGAGGCTGTGGATAACTTTGTACGGCAGTTGTAAGTATTTTGAATTTTATTCGTAGGGAGAGCAGAAGCCAGTGGAGGGATCGGCAAAGATGGGTGGTGGACACTTAACGGTTGGTAAGGTGAAAAAGTCTGGCAACAGTATTGATGATAGACTGAAGGAGGAGATAGCCTGTGTAAAAATCAAATTCTTTGCATTAGAATTGTAGATCATATTCACTTTTGAAGTCATTGCAATATGCTTGTTTGCTTTTAAAATAGTTACTGTGCTACATAAGATATGTTTAGCTTTTGCTTGTTGCCAAGGTAGGTTTATGTAAATGTTGCCAAGGTAGGTTTATGTAAAGACATCTAAGGAATACTGGTATAAACACAGCATTCCATCTACCTACAGTATCTACCAACTTATGCAAAAAGCATAATGCAAATACTTCCCACTGAGTATGATGTGGAGCAGTTATTTTAATAATGTTAAAAGTGAAATGTTAAAAATGCAAATTCCTTAAAATAACATGTCTGGGGGATGCCCTAATACCCCCCAAGAAATATATACCAGACCCGTATTCTTCATAATTGTCTGGGATGGAGGTCAAAAGGGGACCCCCCCCCCCCCTAAAAAAGGACCATACCAGACCCTTTGTTCATAGTACTCCTACTAATTCACAAAAAAAGGATGACACAAAACTTTGTGACCTTTAAGTTTTTTTAATTAAAAAAATAATACCCCCCCAAAAAGTCCCATTGTCAATCACATCATCCAGTGATGCAGATCCACATCAATTACAATGAATAATACATACTGTGACAGGAGTGACTTTGGGTCGGGGGTTTGTGGAACTCAGGTAGCCCTGGAGAGTTCTGGAGGCTCCTTTTCCAGCTTCCCCGGACCTTCTTATGTGTAAATCACCCTGTGTCTCTAGGGCACAGGGTGAATGAGAACCCCCCCTATAATCTGTGCTAGTCAGATTCAATGCAGGATATGTAAAGACTATTCATAGTTTGTTGATGAACTCAAGATGTTAATTGAGAGAGCTGATCACATTGTCCTCTGTATAATGTAGGAGACGAGCCGACTCCTAATGGAGCTCCTGCTGTCTTGTGGAGTTGATGATATTAGCATCTAACGTGTGAAGCTCGGTGACAACAAGTCTGACCTGAAGTGAAATCCTGATGGGCACAGAGTCACATCGGCTGCTTAAAGGGATTAGTTAATTAGCTCATGTTAATTTGTTACAGGTGTATTGTTAGAGTAAAATGAGCAGGGGGGGGGGGGTCTCCTCTTCTACTGTATATAAATACTTGTCAGTTTGGTTCTAATAAAACAGTCCATGCTAGCACTAAGCAAGTTTCGTCTTGTTTGGTGCTTGGGAGTGGTTGGAATATCTGAGATCTATATTCAGACTGGAAGGAAGTGGTATATGACGAACGCACTCAAGAGGAGTGTGGGAGCGTTTCATCACACATACCAACTCACTAAAAGAAAAAAGTCCCACTGATCACCAACTCAATTCGCTCCCATTGCCAACTCACGCCGAATTACATCTCCTGGGCTCGGCCGCTAAAAAACAAAGGGGTGGTGTCTCCCGAGTTACGTAATTGCCAAAATATAGCCATGTGGCCATATTTGGTTAATAAAGTTAGAGCTAGCCCAGCTCCTTTGTTTAAATGGCTGCGGATCGAATGAGGCCTGGTGGGTGGTGGTTGCTTCCCTAACAACCATGAACAAGAAGGAAGTTGGTAAATATAGTAGCAGTATAAATATGATGTTTGACTCCTAAAGGGGGGCTGGAGGCTGTGGATAACTTTGTACGGCAGTTGTAAGTATTTTGAATTTTATTCGTAGGGAGAGCAGAAGCCAGTGGAGGGATCGGCAAAGATGGGTGGTGGACACTTAACGGTTGGTAAGGTGAAAAAGTCTGGCAACAGTATTGATGATAGACTGAAGGAGGAGATAGCCTGTGTAAAAATCAGATTCTTTGCATTAGAATTGTAGATCATATTCACTTTTGAAGTCATTGCAATATGCTTGTTTGCTTTTAAAATAGTTACTGTGCTACATAAGATATGTTTAGCTTTTGCTTGTTGCCAAGGTAGGTTTATGTAAAGACATCTAAGGAATACTAGTATAAACACAGCATTCCACCTACCTACAGTATCTACCAACTTATGCAAAAAGCATAATGCAAATACTTCCCACTGAGTATAGTAGATATGACAAGGGAGAAAGGCAAGTAATAATGGAGACTTCCTTAGCTCTGCTCCTCAGCTCTGGGCTTTATTGTCAATTAGGTTATCAAATTATTTGAAATATTCTTTGTAGCAGCCATAACCCTCGATGGGGCGGCCTTGACTTTTGGGCTTACAGGTAACCTCCGCTTGGCTTGTTCTTCCATGTCCAAGGGTTCCCAGGGTTAGTACCCAACAGCTTTGGATGCTGACACCATAAAAGTCCTTTTAGAAGGTTTTTATTTGCAGGGGTAACATCCAACAAACACAGTCTCATATGGGAACAGAGGGCAAGGGTGAAGAAACTCAGGCAAACTGAACTGCTGACAATCGGAAAGTCTCTAACACAAACCCAGAATAGCCACTCGCAGCTGGGCGCTTCAAAGCTGAACAAATCTCTAGCCAGAGATTATGGCAGTCAGCACTTTGATCCGGAAACTTGCAAAGTCTCTGACATTGAATAAAGTCTCAACCAAGAATGAAATAGGAACCTTTTCTCAGTACCTGAAGCAGTTTCTGTCTCCTTGGCAGTACTGTGAAACTGTTGACAACCCAGCAACCAGGCACTTCTTGGGGTGCCAGCTTGTTGGCCCTCCTCCGAAGAGTCTTCCCCCGATTGCTTTCACGAGCTGCGGTGCCCCTTCAAGTTGAGAGCGCACCCGGACGCCTTGAATCCTCCCTCAGTTACTGCGCCTCGGACCAGCCGGTTCCCGAGACTCGGGAACAGATGGATCCTTTGCCCCAGACCAAGCAGGTCTGTGGGGCTAATCAGAATGACCATGTTGCTCCTGGGCCCGGGACCCCTCGTGGGGCTACCCCGGTCCAGATTCAGGAACAGGCAGCTACCTGTATGGCCGAACCCCGAACACGTGACTTCAGCACCTTAAATACCCTTTCCCAGACTCCTCAGCGAGGCCAGACGCACCCACTGATTGGCTCCAGGGAATGCTGATACTCTAAACGTCCAACCAGGCCTGGTTCTGTGCCTGTCATGTGTACATAAGTGTACCCATGACCAGAACCCTAGTACAGCCCAGCCAAACTGATGCCAATGTTAACCTACACAATTAACCCTCAGAACCCCATTACACACATAGCGGACACCTTGTGAAAAGTGCCGCCGCTACATCTCTTTTTCACAACTTACCAGATTCAAAGATGCCAAATGTTATTCCCAGTGCTAATTTGAATGTATTTAATATAAATGTTTAATATAAATCCTAATGTAGCACCCTCTAGTGTGCTACTAGAATAGTGTAGGCAAATGTATTTGACTTGTGGTAAAGTGAGTCTGAATCTGGGTTGGTTTGCATAGCCCCAAACTGTCCCTGATTTCGAGGGACTGTCCCTGATTTCGAGAAATGATCCTCTGTCCCTTATTCCTCCTCATTTGCCCCTCATTTTGGTCTGATCTATATAGATGTGTAAAAAATGCACTTTTTACCTTTCAAAAAGTGTTTTCCAGTGCTAAAACTTTCACCTGATTTCTAAATGAAATGCAGCTGCATTTGTAAATTCCAAAAGTCAATATAAAGGAATAGTAGTGGTAAAAAAAAACACTTGTGGGTTTAACCAATCTTGTTTTTTGTACAATTCTCCTTTAAAGGGGCGTGTCAAGGGGTGTGTCCTATGCTGCATACTTTTGCTGATAGGTGTACCTCATTCCTATCTCAAAAAGTTGGGATGTATGGGGTTATTGGGAGGTATGGGGTTATTAGAGGTCAGGCTGGATGGTTCTACAGTGAAGGTCTCTGGAACCCCCCCCCCCCCCCTTGGGTCTAGAGGCTTTGAGACCAGGAGGTCCTGATCTGCATACTTGAGGGAGTCTGGCCAATCCCAAGGCAGAGGGCCTGGCAGGATGGCTGGGTCACCCCTTAAATATGGGTGAGCCAGGCTAGCAGGAGAGTCGGGTGGAAGATGGAGTGCTGAGGAGGCTGACGGTGGCCTAGGAGGGGTCCCCTAGGTCTAGGGGAGGGGCCTTTACCTCTAGGCTAGGCTTGGGCTGGCTTAGAAAGATCCAATCTGCATCACAGGTTTCTTGCCTGAGAGCAGTGGGAGCAAAGAGGACAGAGTGAGTACACCAGCACACGCAGAAATTCACAAGGGAAGAGACTCCCATATGTAGCAAGCTTTCAAAAGGACAGCGCTGTGCTTTAACCCTTTTATCCTTTGCCATGGAAGAGCTTCAGAGCAGCAGCCAGGAGGGTTGGTAGTACCTGCAAGCAATGGCGTTAGGAGCAGCTCTACAGAAGAGAGGAGATACTCTCACATGTAGCTTTTCAACATTTGTGCTATTTTCCAAAGAGGGCTAAGAGCTCCTAGTCCGTAAGGGACTTTTGCTACTGATCTGTAAAGACTAAAGACTACGATTATGTCTAGGAAGGTGAACGGTCCAGGATCTTATCTCTGTACATAAGAAGGAAGTTGTCCCCCAACTATTGTTTTGTCAAGTTGGAAATCCCATAAATTCCTCTACCCCATCCAAGTTGTTACCCCTTATAAAACAACAAATACAAAGCCAATGGACTGACTTCTTGTGTCTAGATCCAAATGGAAAATGCGTGTTGCCGGGCTGTGTAGGAATAGCGGAGCCAGTTACCAGCAGCCCTACATTAATTTAAAAAATAAATTGAGCACGCTAGTAAAGTAAACATTCCCCAGTAATCTATTTGTTAAAACTACAGGCATCACTCTGGTATGTATCTTTTCAGCAGGCGATCCCCTAACAGGCAGAAGTGATCGAGTGGCTAATTAGCCACTCAATCAATACTATGGGTGGTGGACTGTGGTCCCACCCCCTCCCGCCGCCGCCTCTCCTGGGCTCTAACATACAATTGTGATGCGGCCAGCGGCGATGGCTGCCCTGAACAGAGAGAGAGGAACTGACTTCATTCTTCTCTAGCTGTAACCCCAGAAACAAGTAGTTTGTCACTTCTGGTTCCGCCTCTTTGTTTACCTGGCCACCAACGATCTATGTCTGATCGGCTGCATAGAAGGCTAGCGTCTGATTAACGCATCACTTTCATAAAATAATGAATCGCATGGAGTGTGGAGCACCTGTAAATTCGATCAATTTGAACTCTGCACAGTGCACTTGAGCACTTTTTTTTATAATTCCACCATTTGGATCTATTTAGAATTCCACTGACTTATTTGCTTTAATATTTTTCATCACTATATGAATGCACATGGTCACTTTATTATTTGGTTATTAAGCACTTGTTATTTTATATATTTTTTCATCATATATTTTATACATTATTATTACCACGGTGTAGAGGATATATTTTTACCAGTTCAGAGGCTTTATGCTTATACCTTCGATAGCGCAGCGATTTTAGTATTTTTGACTGCTTTTTTTTTTTTTATTACAAGGGATGTTTACATTTCTTGTAATAGGAATAAAAGTGATCCAATTTTTTTTTTTAAAAGGGACAGTGTAAAAATAAAAAATAAAAAGTTAAATAAATAAGAAAAAAAAATGTAAATTTTAAAACGCCCTGTCCTGCTTGCACGCAGAAGCGAATGCATACGTAAGTCGCGCTCACATATGTAAATGATGTTCAAACCAAACATTTGAACTATGGCGCAATTGTTAAAGCAAGAGCAAAAATTCTAGCAAAAGACCTCCTCTGTAACTCAACCTGTAGAAATTTTTAAAGATCGCCTATGGATTTTTTAGGTGTCAAAGTTTGTCGCCATTCCACGAGTGGGGGTGCAATTTTGAAGCATGACATGTGGGTATCAATTTACTTGGCCTAACATTATCTTTCACAATATAAAAAAAATTGGGCTTCGTAAGACCACTGCGCAAATATGGTATGACTTAAAGTATTGCAACGACATTTGATTCTCTAGAGTGTCTAAAAAAAAAAAATGTTGTGTGTATATATATATATATATATATATATATATATATATATATATATATATATATATATATAATGTTTAGGTGTTCTTAGTAAAAACTTGTAAATGACAAGTTTGAAAAAAAGTCCTGGTCCTTAAGTGGTGTAACCTGGGGGACAGGTAGCAGGTACAAAGCTCCCTGGGATGAGCTGTTAATTAGGCACAGATACCAAATCCACTAGTTTTAGTGAAAACAGTGCTGGGTTTATTTGTGTTAAATACATAGGTGCTGCACAGTCTTCCAGCAAACATATCAGAACAGAAATAACAAAACAAAAGTCCTAGCCGTGTCTCGGCTCTAACTATACCATACACAGGCCCTCACTACCAGGCTGAGCAAGCCTACCGCTTGTCAGTTTCTGTATAGAGTTTTAAAGCGTTTTACCAACCTTTAGCTCCACACAAAACATCAAATGTCTGTGTGTCCCAGGCAGAGAGCAAAGGCTGTCTGCTCAGGTGAGCTTAAATTAGCCTGGGAAAGAGGACTAAGATCCGAACTGGATCATGTATCAGAGACCTCTGAATGTGTATGAGAGGAGCCTGGGAGACGTATAAACCCCAACAAGACTTCTCCTGGCTCTCTCTGGGATGCTCTGCTACAGTGGTTAAACTGCATAACGAGTTCTTTACTGTTAGAGCAGCAAAGATGTGGAACTGTTGGGTAGACCTGTGTATTATTTATTCAACCTTACCATATATGTACAGTATGTACAGTAACTAGGTGTTCCCTCTTTAAAGTTTTTCTTAGAATTTCTATATTTACCGTAACCCCGAGCATTAGGAAGTTGAAAATGTTCCTATTTTTACCTTATTCAATTCTATACATTTATATATAGCTACAGTATATTATTCTGTTTTCCTGGAAATTGTGTTGCCATATAAGTATGTGCTTTCTATAACTTATTTTAAAAGATTTGTTTACATTTTTCTTTTTTCTTTTCTACAGTTCATATTTTTTGCAGCCCAGTTGATCAACATTTTACCAACTAAACTATTAATTACTATGTTGCATTTGCTTTTGCTCAAAAGTTGTTCTAAAGGCATTTTATTCTAATTCAGGACAGGTTCACACTAGCCTGCACTGTCCGTTACATCTGCAGGAATTGCATTGATTCCTGCACCTCCACGCATCTCAGCCCTCAGCACGATTTCGGTTGCTGGAACTGCAGGGAAACTACATGGTCAAAAAGACCATGCGGTTTCCCTGCAGCCGTGTTTTTTAAAAAGGTTTTTTTTTTTTTTGTGTGCTTCACCATGCAGACGTGCTCCCAAGCCAGGCTGTGTGCATCCATAGACACACACAGCACGGTTTGGCCACACCCTCCTGCTCCCTTGACTGACAGCAGCAGTAGCCAATGGCTTCCGCTGTTCTCAGAGTCTCCTGTGAGACTTGGAAGAGGGAGCAGCAGTGCTGCAGATAGGACAGCACTGGATCGGTGGAGGAGTCATGTAAGTGTTTAGGCATGGAACAGTTAGTGGGGTGTTATTTTACCTTAATGTAGGGAATGCATTATGGTAAAAAAAACAAAAAAAACAATTAAAACCACATTAACCACATACCCGTACGTCATTTTGTTGAAGTGGCTGTATCTGGGTGACACCTGCAGACAGAGGCATCACCCTCGTACCGCTTTTTAGAGCTAGCGATCGGCTTTCAAATTATAACAACCGATGTGGCTAATGAGACGCTCAGCCGCTATCACAAGCATCGGGAGGGGACCCCCCCCCCTCCCGCCACTCTGCCCGGGTTTCCTGTCCCATTGTAATCGGCTTTGATCAGGTCTCCGATGTAGTAACCCAACGGCACCGATTTAAAAAAATCTAAGGGATTTAAAAATGCACATTTTGGTATTTTGAATACTTTTAAGTGCAGAGGAGGGGTTTGGTGTCTTTTAGGCCCCAGATCCCTCCATAAAGAGTACCTGTCAATGCCTATTACAGTCACAAGGGATGTTTACCTTTCTTGTGACAGCAACAAAAGTGATCAGAAGTTATTTTTTTTAAAGCAACAGTGTAAAAATGATAAAACATTAAATAAATAAATAAATAAATAAATAAGAAAATTACACGAGTGTGTGCAATTTTAAAGCATAACATGTTAGGTATCTATTTACTCAGTGTAACGGTATCTTTCACAATATGCAAAAAAAAATGTGTTTTTCTTTTTAATTCAGTGAAGTGTATTTTTTCCAAATAAATTGTGTTTGAAAGACAATGATCGCCATGTTATTCTTTAGGGTCTTTGCTAAGAAAATGATGTATAATGTTTGGGGGTTCTAAGTAATTTTTTTAGCAAAAAATACAGATTTTAACTTGTAAGCAACAAGTGTCAGAAATAGGCTAATGCCGTGAACACACGGTCAGACTTTCCAGCTGAAAAAGTCAGATGGAATCTTTTCATCGGATATTCCGTTCGTGTGTGGGCCTTATCGGACCTAGAAATAGAACATGTTTTAAATATTTCCAACGGAATCAATTCCTATCGGGAAAACCGCTCGTCTGTATGCTGTTCCGATGGACCAAAAACGACGCATGCTCTGAAGCAAGTACGAGACGGCAGCTATTGGCTACTGGCTATTGAACTTCCTTTTTCTAGTCACGTCGTACGTGTTGTACGTCACCAAGTTCTATACTGTCGGACTTTAGTGTGATCGTGTGTAGGCAAGACAGTTTCAGCGTAACTCCGTCGGAAAAACCTTCAGAGTTTATTCCGACGGAAAAAACGGTCGTGTGTACGCATTAGTCTTGAAGTGGTTAAAGTCCCTCACATATGAAATGATTGCTGCTGTGTTAGGATTGATCACAATTAGTAAAGCTTCCCTTCTAGCTGGCTAAGCCACATGTATGTAAGATAATTGGCCTGTATTTTGGGTACAAATCTGTGTGTACTGAAACCAGCTACTTCATGGTCCATAAAGTATAGTAGGAATCACCAATAAAATAACTAATTTTCTGTTTGCTGCCCTTTCCATTTTGTACAGCGTATTAGGTTAAGCACAGTCATATTTATTTTATACAAAGGTAAGCTTGCTCTCAGTTTAATTAGTTCTTACAGCAGTGATACCCAGGTAATGGAATTGGTGTCACACACTATCTTCAAAATTACCTATTTAATATTGGATGTGCCAGCCTGTCTACCAGGGACGTGCAGACAGGGGAGGCGGAGCCCCTGCCATGAATAGATAAAAAAACAAACAAACAAAAAAACAAAAAACAAACTGATCAAGCTTCGAGGGTCATAGCTCGACAACTTGGGGTGACAGAGGCTCTCACTTCTTGTCAGAAGCACTGAGCTTAATGGACAGCTTGGAGCCTTGGACCAATGGTAAAGCACCATTGGAACAAGCTGTCCAATAAATATGCTACAGTGGAGGCACGCCTCTCACTGCAGTGTCATAGAAGGGGGCATGTGTCTAAAAGACACATGCTCCCTTCCAGCCCCAGCCCTCTTAACTACATAGAAAAAACATGGGTTTATGGGTATAAGATTTACCCATAATCCTATGTTTTTCTCACACAGTTAAGAAGGAGAATGAGCTGCTGAAAAGGTACTGTTTTAATCAAGCTAAATCCCATATTATTTTGCTATATGTTATAACATAATAGTTTATTATTTATCTATTTACTGTGAAATTACTGGTAATAACTTCAAACTTCAGTAATTTGTTCATTAAGCAACCTGCTTGAGTACAGTTTTTGAAAATATAGTAAATTACCTTAAAAACAATATATAATAATTATTTGTATATTACTTACTTATGGTAATGAATCACTTGCCACCCAGGCCAATTCTGACACTTCTCTCCTACATGTAAAAATCATAATTTTCTTGCTAGAAAATTACTCAGAACCCCCAGACATATATATATATATATATATATTTATAGCAGACACCCTAGGGAATAAAATGGTGGTCATTGCAACTTTTTATGTTACATGGTATTCGCGCAGTAATTTTCAAACGTGTTTTTTTTTTTTTTGAATGAATATGAATGTAAAAAAAAGAAACACTAAAGTTAGCTTGATTTTGAGCAGAGGATAAGAGATATTGTCATTGTGTGTGTGTTAATAGATTCAATAAACAAACAACTTTCCAAACTATGAATCATTATCTCGAATATATATATATATATATATATATATATATATATATATATATATATATATATATCAATATCACTCCCTTCGATGGACACCCCTGATGAAGTCACGTGCGGTGATGTAACGCATAGGGAGTGGCCGGATGTTGATGCACACCGGAAGTGAAGTGAGAGGATGCAAAAAAAGCCGTGCTTTGATTTTATATGCTTTTTTCATTGCTGTTGATGTAAGAGTCCATCTAATTGTACTTTAATAACATTTTTTAAGTTTTTGAACGTATTACACTATTGGAGGCATTTTTTCCTTTCCTCCCTGTGATTACCGCTGCCACTGGACCGGATAGGGTCGGACCTGTTGTGTCAGATAGTGACAAACATGCAAAGACGGGGACACTACAGTGGAAGGTTGTGGAACGGAATCCCAGGAAGGTTAAAGGTTATCTTCACCATTTGTTAAAGGTTATCTTCACCATTTGATGCGGTTTATATACAGATCTGAGGTGAGAGTTCTGTGAGCTCATTTGTAACCGGATGTAATGAATATATATTGGAGACGCTTTTAATTTGAACCAACATATGTACTTTAATCTTCTTATTCTAGTTTTTACTAGTTTTTGTGACTTTTCTTATTTTTACTATAAGCCATAGCCTTTGGCTGAGTGTTAACACATTACTGCTCGTGATTACTTTATTCATTTAAAAAGTTGTATCTAAACCTACTGTCCCATTAGGACCTGGCTGCAATAAAAAGAGCCAGGTTTCACCTATCATGTCGTGCTTTTATGGGTATTTAATCCTTGAAGCATACATACATACACGTTTGTCTGTTTTTGGTGATTATTTTACACAAATGGTCTCATTTCACACTATTGTTTGCTTTTAGCCTACTGAAGTCCAAAGTCAAATTTTCTAACTATACCCACAACTACTTTTATAAGGAAATAGACTGTAACAGACAGGTAATTTACTGCTTTGCTGCTGTTATGCAGCCAGTAGGGGGCACTAAATCATTTGCTATTGATGCAATGGCTAGCATCATGTTCCACGTTAGATATTTATAGACATTTAGAACATGCGTTATAAATTTTAGAGCTAGCTGAAGAGTTTTGCAGGTCAACTGTATATCAAGCATAGTATAGTAAATAAAAACTAAAGTTGCTTTCACACTGCCGCACTACGGTTTTATGCAGCCCAGTGTACCCGCAGTTTTTTTGCGGGTTACCCACGGTTTCCCATAGACCACTATTTTGTCTTGCTTCTTGGCGTGTTTTCTGAAAGTGCACCAAAAGTCCTGCATGCTGCATCTTTAGTGCGCTTTCAAAAAAGGGTTAGGGTGTTAATACTACAACTACTACTACTACTAGTACTACTACTACTACTACTACTACTAATAATAATAATAATAATAATAATAATAAATTTTTAAATAAATGTAAAATAAATACACAAATAAATCAAAATAATCATAAATAAATAATAAATAAATACAATAAATGAATAGTATGTAATAATAATAAAAAAAAAAAATCCTAACCTTAACCCCTAACCCTTAAAAAAATTTAAAATAATAATAATAATAATAATAAATAACTAAACACTCTAACCCTAACACAATATAAATAAATAAATTATTATGATAATTATTGTTAATAATAATAATAATTTCGTGTTTGGGTGTTTAATTATTATTATTGTTATTATTATTATTAATAGTAATAATTTATTTAATTTTTGTTCGGGTTTGGGTGTTTTATTATAATTATTATTAAAAATAATCATTTATTTTATATATTTTGTGAAGGTTATTGATGTTGTTCAGTCTTTTAGTCGTGTCCGACTCTTTGCGACCTCATGGACCATAGCGCGCCAGGCTTTTCTGTCCTCCACTGCCTCCCGGAGCTTGCTTAACTTCATGTTCATTGTTTCGATGATACTATCCAGCCATCCTTTTTTTTCCTTCCATGTTTTCCAGCATCAGGGTCTTTTCTAATGAGTCCTCTCTTCGCATTCGGTGGCCAAAGTATTTGAGTTTCAGCTTCAGGATCTGTCCTTCTAGTGAATATTCAGGGTTGATTTCCTTCAGGATTGACTGGTTTGATCTTCTTGCCGTCCAAGGGTCTTTCAAGAGTTTTCTCCAACACCATAGTTCAAAAGCATCAATTCTTCGACGTTCAGCCTTCCTTATGGCCCCACTTTCACAGCCATGGGTTACTACTGGGAGTACCATAGCTTTGACTATACAGCACTTTGTCGGTAGGGTGATGTCTCTGCTTTTTGTAATGTCTAGGTTTGCCATTGCTTTCCTCTCAAGAAGCAAGCGTCTCTTAATTTCATGGCTACAGTCACCGTCTGTCTTGATCTTGGAGCCTAGGAAGATAAAATCTGTCACTGTTTCCATTTCTTCTCCTTCTATTTGCCTAGGGGTTCATTATTATTTATTCATGCATTATTACATATGATTCATTTATTTTATGTATTTATTTATGTTGATTTTTATTCATTTATTTTTACATTTTTTTAATTTGAGCACAAAAACATGCAACAATATGCATGCATGCATACACAAAAACGAGCAAATGCTTTGTTTCCATTAATTTCAACAGGTATAAAAACATGCAAACGTGAAAATCTGCCTAATTTAAGCTACTAAAAAAGCTCCAGAACTTTTTTGAGTCTCAGACGTTTGGCTTCAGGCTACTTGGTGTGGACATGTGAACCATCTCCATAGAGAATAAATAGATGTTTTTCTTTCTTTTCTCTTTTTGTTTTTTTCAGCTTCAAGCTACAAAACGCTGAAGTGTGAATTAGGGCCTTAAAGATCTTTTAAAGGGAACCTTTACAAAAATGAACGATGCTGACTTCTTCTGAAAATAGTAGTTATCTGGGTGTCATGCAAAACCAATCTCTTCAATATTTTTTAGTCCAGGAACAGATATACAAATAAAAAGCTCTCTTTCACTTTAAGTAGAACTTAAAGCGGAGTTCCACCCAAAAATGGAACTTCCGCTTTAAGGGAGGTGACCTCCTGACATGCCACATTTGGCATGTGATTTTTTTGGGGGGGGAGCCGGTACCTTCTTTTCAGTGGGTTCCAGCTCCCACTTTCTCCCGGCGCACCGCGGCATCGGATGGGAGATCACCTCTTCCCCCTCCCTCTCGGCAATCATCTGGGACACACCCAAAGTTACAATGCCGGTGTTTCTGACTCTGACTCATGAAAAAACACAACCGCGTCACTTCCGGTGCGGCTCTGTCACTTAAACAGCTGACGGCGGGCTTTACTGCACATGGGCAATGTTATGGCCCTTGATCCACTGTCGAGAAATATTATGCTCTCCAGTGGGCGGGCGGAGGCGGAGAAATGGTTAAACATCAGAAACAGCCCTGCCCACCACCCTAAAACACTGTGAATCCCGCATGGGCAAATCTTATGGACGTCCAGGGTCCAGAAAGAGTCCAAGACAGTACATTGTTCTGCTATTAATTACGCTGCCACTGTGCCCAGCGAACACCTCACTGCGCCCATCAAACACCTTACTGCGCCCAGCAAACACCTCACTGCGCCCATCAAACGCCTCACTGTGCCCAGCAAACGCCTTACTGTGTCCAGCAAACGCCTCACTGTGCCCGTCAAAGCCTCACTGCGCCCGTCAAACGCCTCACTGCGCCCGTCAAACGCCTCACTGCGCCCGTCAAACGCCTCATTGTGCCCATCAAACGCCTCACTGCGCCGGGCAAACGCCACACTGCGCCTATCAAACGCCTCACTGTGCCCGTCAAACGCCTCACTGTGCCCGTCAAACGCAGCCACTGTGCCCATCAAATGCAGCCACTGTACCCAAAAATTGCCGCCACTGTGCCATCAAACGCAGATACTGTACCCATCAATTGCTGACAGTGTGCCCATCAATTGCTGCCAGATTGTCAAGCCTTAGCTGTGCTCCCTGGGGGTATGCTGATCGCACAACCGTGCTGCTGGAGGGAGCCCAGACGACCATAAATGAGGGACCTGCATGTCATGGTAAGTGAGACCATCCCATATCCCACTCCATTTTCCCCCGAGGACAGGGACCCCCTTCCCTCAAGACAGAAACCGCCTTCTCCCCCTGAGGACAGGGAAACCTTCTCCCCCCTGAGGACAGGGGAACCTTCTCCCCCTAAGGATAGGGACCCCCTTCTCTCCTGGGGACAGGGACCCCCCCTTCTCTCATGGGGACAGGGACCCCCTTCTCTCCTGGGGACAGGAGGACAGGAACCCCTTCTCTCCTGGGGACAGGGACTCCCTTCTCTCTTGGGGACAGGGACTCCCTTCTCTCCTGGGGACAGGGACCCCCCTTCTCTCATGGGGACAGGACCCCCTTCTTTCCTGGGGACAGGGACTCCCTTCTCTCCTGGGGACAGGGACCAGGGATCCCCTTCTCTCCTGGGGGTAGGGATCCCCTTCTCTCCTGGGGATAGGGATCCCCTTTTCTCCTGGGGACAGGGACCCCCTTCTCACTCTGGGACAGGGATCCTATCTCACCTGGGGGCAGGAACTCCATCTCCCCTGGCAACGGTGACTTCATCTCACCTAGGGACCCCATCTTCTCTGGGGATCAGGACCCCACCTCCCCTAAGAACAAGAACCTGATCACCCTGTGTGTGCCAACCTCACTGCCCTGCCTGCCATGTGTCCTGTGTGAGGGCCCTCCTGTGACAGCTCTTATCAGGACTTCATCCCACTGTGTGATCCCCCTACATGACTGATCCCTCTGTGTGCACCCCTTACACGGGGAACCCCTCTGTCTGCTCCCCCTACATGTCTGCATACTCTGACCACCACCTGTACCATTTCCACATCCTCTGACTGCCTCCTGTATCCTGTGCACATGTTCCGACCACCTCTTCTACCATGTCTGCAGCCTCTAACCATCTCTTGTATCCTGTCTGCAATATCTGACTATCTCTTGTCTTTTAACAAGTTTGCAGTCTCTTAGTGGGAGTCTGGAGAGGAATCAAGAGTGAGAGCACCGCCGGGATTGGGATTACGGGAGGAGTCAGACGGGTATGGACACTGATGTAAGGGGGGAGTGAATACTATTATGTAAGAGGGCACTGATATAAAGGTTTCCCCTCATCTCAGTAACACCCCCCCCTCTTACCTTACTGTATTCACTCTGCGGAAGGTGGTCTCTGGTCACCAGAGTCTCTCTCCCCCTCCCCCCCACATCACATTTCCTGGCATTCCCCTTTACATCAGAATCCACAGGATTCTTCCCCCTTACAGTGTGAGGGAACTCAGATGTAAAGGAAAATGCTGCAGAGCATGATCTAAGGAGGAACTCTGATGTAAGGGGTGCTCTGGTCACCAGAGACCACCTTATATCAGAGTCCACTGCATTCCCACTTACATCAGGGTATGGGGCATTGCCCTTTAAATCAGTGTTCCCCTTTACATCAGGGTTCGCAGAGTTCCCCCTGTAAGATTAGAAGGGATGGAGGCTCAGAGACATGTCCAGGGTACACATAGGATACATGGGATAGATTAGAAGGGATTGAGGTCCAGAGACGTGTCCAGAGTACACAGATGATACATGGGCTAGATTAGAAGGGATGGGGGCCCAGAGACATGTTCAGAGTACACAGAGGATACATGGGATAGATTAGAAGGGATGGGGGCCCAGAGACATGTCCAGAGTACACAGAGGATACATGGGATAGATTAGAAGGGATGGAGGCCCAGACACATGTCCAGAGTACACAGAAGATACATGTGATATATTAGAAGGGATGGAGGCCCAGAGACATGTCCAGAGTACACAGAGGATACATGGGATAGATTAGAAGGGATGGAGGCCCAGAGACATGTCCAGGGTACACGGAGGATACATGGGATAGATTAGAAGGGATGGGGGCCCAGAGACATGTCCAGAGTACACAGAAGATACATGTGATAGATTAGAAGGGATGGAGTCCCAGAGATATGTCCAGAGTACACAGAAGATACATGTGATAGATTAGAAGGGATGGAGGCCCAGAGACATGTCCAGAGTACACAGAGGATACATGGGATAGATTCGAAGGGATGGAGGCCCAGAGACATGTCCAGGGTACACGGAGGATACATGGGATAGATTAGAAGGAATGGGGGCCCAGAGACATGTCCAGAGTACACAGAAGTTACATGTGATAGATTAGAAGGGATGGAGGCCCAGAGACATGTCCAGAGTACACAGAGGATATATGGGATAGATTAGAAGGGATGGAGGCCCAGAGACATGTCCAGAGTACACAGAGGATACATGGGATACATGGTTAGAGGCTGCGGACATGGTACAAGAGGTGGTCGGAACATGTGCACAGGATACAGGAGGCAGTCAGAGGATGTGGAAATGGTACAGGTGGTGGTCAGAGTATGCAGACATGTAGGGGGAGCAGACAGAGGGGTTCCCCGTGTAAGGGGTGCACACAGAGGGATCAGTCATATAGGGGGATCACACAGTGGAATGAAGTCCTGATAAGAGCTGTCACAGGAGGGCCCTCACACAGGACACATGGCAGGCAGGGCAGTGAGGTTGGCACACACAGGGTGATCAGGTTCTTGTTCTTAGGGGAGGTGGGGTCCTGATCCCCAGGAAAGATGGGGTCCCTAGGTGAGATGAAGTCCCCGTTGCCAGGGGAGATGGAGTTCCTGCCCCCAGGTGAGATAGGATCCCTGTCCCAGAGTGAGAAGGGGGTCCCTGTCCCCAGGAGAAAAGGAGGTCCCTGTCCCAGGAGAGAAGGGTGTCCCTGTCCCTAGGAGAGAAGGGGGTCCCTGGTCCCAAGAGAGAAGGGAGTCCCTGTCCCCAGGAGAGAAGGGGGTCCCTGTCCCCACGAGAGAAGGGGGTCCCTGTCCTCAGGAGAGAAGGGGGTCCCTGTCCTCAGGGGGGAGAAGGTTTTCCTGCCCTCAGGGGGAGAAGGCGGGCTCTGTCTTGGGGGGAGGGGGTCCCTGTCCTCAGAGGGGGGGAAGGGGGTCCCTGTCCTCTGGGGGGGGGGGTCCCCATCCTCGGGGAAGATGGAGTGGGATATGGGATGGTCTCACTTACTATGACATGCAGGTCCCTCATTTATGGACGTCTGGGCTCCCTCCAGCAGCACGGATGTGCGATCAGCATAACCACAGGGAGCACAGCTAAGGCTTGACAATCTGGCAGCAATTGATGGGCACATTGGCAGCAATTGATGGGTACAGTAGCTGCGTTTGATGACACAGTGGCAGCAATTTTTAGGTACAGTGGCTGCGTGTGATGGGCACAGTGGCTGCATTTGACGGGCACAGTGAGGCGTTTGGCGGGCACAGTGAGGCGTTTGGCGGGCGCAGTGAGGCATTTGACGGGCGCAGTGAGGCGTTTGATGGGCACAGTGAGGCGTTTGACGGGCACAGTGAGACGTTTGACGGGCGCAGTGAGACGTTTGCTGGGCGCAGTGAGGCGTTCGACGGGTGCAGTGAGACGCTTGATGGGCACAGTGAGGCGTTTGATGGGCGCAGTGTGGCGTTTGGTGGGCGCAGTGAGGCGTTTGATGGGTGCAGTGAGGCGTTTGACGGGCGCAGTGAGGCGCTTGATGGGCACAGTGAGGCGTTTGCTGGGCGCAGTGAGGCGTTTGATGGGCACAGTGGCTGCGTTTGATGGGCGCAGTGAGGCATTTGCTGGGCGCAGTGAGGCGTTTGGGCACAGTGGCTGCGTTTTATGGGCGCAGTGAGGTGTTTGCTGGGCGCAGTGAGACGTTTGATGGGCGCAGTGAGGCGTTTGATGGGCACAGTGGCTGCGTTTGATGGGCACAGTGAGGTGTTTGCTGGGCACAGTGAGGTGTTTGCTGGGCACAGTGAGGCGTTTGATGGGCGCAGTGAGGTGTTTGCTGGGCCCAGTGGCAGCGTAATTAATGGCAGAACAATGTACTGTACTTGGACTCTATTAGTGCTATTAGTGGTCTAGTGCTATGCCTGCCCCCCTCTCCAAGCTTCGCTCTATTTCCCCCTCCCACCAACTCTCCGCCCACCCCCTCGAGAATTTTTCTGGACCTTGGACATCCATAAGATTTGCACAATGCGTGATTTGCTGTGTTTTAGAGTGGTGGGCGGGGCTGTCTCTGACGTTTAACCATCTCTCCGCCTCCCCCTGCCCTGAAGCATGACATGTGGGTATCAATTTACTTGGCCTAACATTATCTTTCACAATATAAAAAAAATTGGGCTTTGTAAGACCACTGCGCAAATATGGTATGACTTAAAGTATTGCAACGACATTTGATTCTCTAGAGTGTCTAGAGAAGTTTGACGGGCGCAGTGAGACGTTTGCTGGGCGCAGTGAGGCGTTCGACGGGTGCAGTGAGACGCTTGATGGGCACAGTGAGGCGTTTGATGGGCGCAGTGTGGCGTTTGGTGGGCGCAGTGAGGCGTTTGATGGGTGCAGTGAGGCGTTTGACGGGCGCAGTGAGGCGCTTGATGGGCACAGTGAGGCGTTTGCTGGGCGCAGTGAGGCGTTTGATGGGCACAGTGGCTGCGTTTGATGGGCGCAGTGAGGCATTTGCTGGGCGCAGTGAGGCGTTTGGGCACAGTGGCTGCGTTTTATGGGCGCAGTGAGGTGTTTGCTGGGCGCAGTGAGACGTTTGATGGGCGCAGTGAGGCGTTTGATGGGCACAGTGGCTGCGTTTGATGGGCACAGTGAGGTGTTTGCTGGGCACAGTGAGGTGTTTGCTGGGCACAGTGAGGCGTTTGATGGGCGCAGTGAGGTGTTTGCTGGGCCCAGTGGCAGCGTAATTAATGGCAGAACAATGTACTGTACTTGGACTCTATTAGTGCTATTAGTGGTCTAGTGCTATGCCTGCTCCCCTCTCCAAGCTTCGCTCTATTTCCCCCTCCCACCAACTCTCCGCCCACCCCCTCGGGAATTTTTCTGGACCTTGGACATCCATAAGATTTGCACAATGCGTGATTTGCTGTGTTTTAGGGTGGTGGGCGGGGCTGTCTCTGACGTTTAACCATCTCTCCGCCTCCCCCTGCCAGCCCACTCGAGAGCATAATATTTCTCGACCGCGGATCAAGGGCCGTGACATTGCGCATACGTAGTAAAGCCCGCCATCAGCTGTTTGAGTGACGGAGCCACACCGGAAGTGACGTGGTTGGCTTTTTTCATGGGTCACAGAAATTTTTACAACACCGGCACCGCAGAGAGGAGGGGGAGACGAGCGGGGCTTCGTACGCCTGCATCGCTAGACCCTGGGACAGGTAAGTGTCCGATTATTAAAAGTCGGCAGATGCAGTATTTGTAGCTGCTGACTTTTTTTTTTTTTTCAGAACTCCGCTAAGACAAAAGTTGTTGTTTTCTTTTCATTTTGGAATGAGTAAGGGAGGGTTAAAACCCTTCTCAATGTTGTTTTTGCTGTGTCTTTTTCAGCAATATTTCCTTTACTGTCCCATAGCCAAAATAGGAAGTGAGAGGAAATCCTTCCAAAGTGAGGGAATCATGGGGTGTCACCTGGGTCACCAGAACTAGTGTCCCTATTGGAAGATTTCCGTTCTCTTCCTGTTCTGGTGACAACCCAAAATGTGGGATTTTCTTCATTTTCACTTTTGGTGATGCATGGCTCCCAACTGTCCCTGATTTTGAGGGACTGTCCCTGATTTAGAGCAATGTCCCTCATTTTGGTCTGATCCATATAGTTGTATATACAATTTTATCTTTAAAAACGTGTTTCCCAGTGCTTTTAAAATGTAAAAATGCAGCAATTTAGAGATTGGATGAAAGGTTTTTTCATCCAATTTCTAAATTGCTGCATTTTTACATTTTAAAAGCCACTATAAAGGAATAGTAGTGGTAAAAAAAAAAAAAGTCCACTGTGGATTCAATTAACCTTTTTTTTTGGTTAATTCTCCTTTAAGGGGGTGTGGCAGGGGGCGTGTCCTATACCTACATACATTTGTTAGTAGGTGTCCCTCATTCCCATCTGAAAATGTTGGGAGGTATGGTGATGGTGGTCACCATCATAAATCGAGAGAGTGAATTTCCCTAAAGAGGGCACAAACCTCTATCCAAAACTAGAAAAAAAGTCTTGCCTTTATACTTTATATGTATAATTTTTCTGGACTGGTGACATAGAAAGTAAGTATTGAAGTCAGAGACAGTCCGGCATCTATCAAGCATTTTCGATTACCATAGATTTGTCTTGGTCCTAATTGATACAGTTATGCATTTTTTCAAAAGCCCTACAAACTGTCAGTTTAGCGCACTCAGTAAAAACTGTCTTAGTTATTAAATCCAACGTCTATTTGTAAGAAACAATCGGTCACTGACAATCAGATTTTAAATTTTTAGTTGTTTACTAGTTGCATCTGTGAGTAATAGTCTGATGGGATGGAAATAATAAAACTCTATGCACTGACATACGGAATGGGTTTATCTTGCAGTTCACAGCCCTTCAAAATTTTTTGCTCCGACTGTGCTTATGACAATGCTGTACAGTTGGCGTTCGGAAAATCCCCCATAATCCTCTGCATGAAACAGCAGGCTATGTGTAGTAAAAGAATAGAGAGGGGGCGTGATAGGGATAATAAATCTGAAACATTTGTATCTTTACCCCCTCTCTCTCCACTAGGTCAAGGACTGTAGAACAGTGGGTGCTTTGTGTACCCCTTTGGACCCGAGGCAGCCAAGCACATGATAAGGAGTAGTCAGACTGTGACAAAGCTAGAAAGGCATGTCAGATAGGGCAGCATTGATACAGACACTCATTCTTCTGCAGCACCACAAACCAGTGAGTGTAGATTTACAAGCACAGCCACCAATATTTGACTGGTCTGCAGGCATAGGCTCAGTTACGTGCTGTAACTAGTAATGGAAGGAATATTGAGTTGGCCCACCCTTTGCAGCTACAACAGCTCCAACTCTTCTGGGAAGACTGTCCACAAGGTTTAGGAGTGTGTCTATGGGAATGTTTGACCACTCTTCCAGAAGCGCATTTGTGAGGTCAGGCATTGACGTGTACGAGAAGGCCTGGCTCGCAGTCTTCACTCTAATTCATCCCAAAGGTGTTCTATCGGGTTGAGGTCAGACCAGTCAAGTTCCTCCACCCAAAACTTGCTCATCCATTGTCCTACAGACTAATGCCCCGTACACACGGTCGGAAATTCCGACGGAAAATATCTGATCGGACCATGTTGTCGGAAAATCCGACCGTGTGTGGGCTCCATCGGACTTTTTCCGTCGAAATTTGAGATCCTGCTGTCAAATTTTCAGACAACAAAATCCGATCAGACTTTTTCCGATCGTGTGTAGAGAATTCCGACGGACAAAGTGACACGCATGCTTAGATCAAATTAGGAGACCAAACCTATTGGCTACTAGCCTCTACGTAGTTCTGTCGTACACAACAAACGTCACCACGTTCAGAATGATCGGATTTTCTGACAACTTTGTCCGACCGTGTGTATGCAACACCAGTGTCGAACAAAATCCATCGGAAAAAAATCTGACGGATTTTGTGGTCGGAATTTCCGACCGTGTGTACAGGGCATTAGACTAAGATGCCTTTAAAGTGGAAGTAAACCCTCTGGGACCACTTTGACCTACAGGTAAGCCTAGATTAAGGCTTACCTGTAGGTCCAATAAATATTTCCTAAACCTACATGGTTAAGGAGATATTTAGAAAAGAAAAGGCACCGCTATCTACAGGGCATGTGCCGTAGACAGCGGCGCGCAGGCGCACTGCGCATGCCGAGATCACGGCGATATGCCGCTCTCATGCGCATGCGCAGGAGTGACGTCATCGCCGATCCAGCGAATCACAGCACTGGAGCGGCGAGACCCGGAAGTCACTCCGGCCCTGGATGGCGGCGCAGAAGATCGTGGATGTAGACCGCTACAGGGGCTGCGTTCTCAGGTAAGTCATTCATAATGAGCTAGTATGCTATGCATACTAGCTCATTATGCCTTTGCCTTGCAGGTTCCTATTTAAAAAAAAAAAAAAAACGGCTTTACTTCCTCTTTAACGTTCGTGTGAATGTAAAGGCAGGTGTCCCAATACTTTAATATAGTGTATATACTGTACCCCAACAGTTTAAGGGCTCATTTACATTGCTTTGCTGTTTGATCCGAGTTCAGATCGCTCTTCAGGCAGTAATAGACAGGTGGTGAGTAGATGTTGTATCGCCTCCTCATTGCCTGTTTTAGCCCTTTAAACACCGGACGAGTGTGCCCTATTCACTTAAATAGGTACTGCTTACCAAGCGTGACAGCGTAATTCCTTCTGCAGCATGTGTACACCATGGGCACTGCCTCAGCAGCAAAGGGGAGCAGTTGAGGGATGATAAAAACAAGGTTCAACTGCAGGGTTTTACCATCACCCAATCGCAAGTGTAAACAAGGCCTAAAGAAAAAGAGAACAGTAGGAATTTGCTCAACAAATTTGTAAAAAAAAATGGTATTCAAGATGTACAGTTGGTGACAACAAGTAGAACAAAGAGTGGTCCTTAACCCCTATACTAGGGGTAATCCTGCCTAAAGGGAGTAGTACCACAATAATAGTTTGAAGGTCTATATTAAACCCTCTTACCCTCTGACTAGCATGTTGGGGCCCATATCTGATGTTGGAGCGTCTGCACTGTGACCCACACGGGCAATGCTGCTCCTTTTAACAGGGTGGCTGGCAAGTGGACTCTCATTGACTCCTGTGGCAACAGATGGCCTCCCTCAATTCCCCGTCAGTGGCTCAATAAAAACAGCATCCGCAGCACTCTCTCCAACAACTGGGTCAGTATCAGTCGCTTTCCTAGATACTAGGGATTGTCCTCTGTGGCGTCTCTCTCCCTCTCAGATACGGTGATAAATGTCTCGCCGGCAGCCAGATACACACACTCTCTAACTTCAGAAAAAAATAAAAGTCAGCAGCTACAAATACTGTAGCTGCTCACTTTTAATATAAGGGCACTTACCTGTCCAGGGATCTGGTGATGTCCTCACCTCATCTCTAGTAAGGGAAACAGGAAGTGAAGCCTTGCAGCTTCACAGCCTGTTTCCTATTGTGCATGCGCAAGTCGCCGTGAGCCCTGTAAATAGTCCCGTAGTCTTCTGGGACCTGTGATGTGTTCCAGAAAAGTGCGGGGGAAGGAGGGGGGCCAAACTTCCTGCTCAGTTTGCCATGGTGGTTTGAGCCAGAAGTTGGAGTGAGTACCTGTCAAAACCAGATACCCGCTCGTCCCTTCCTCCCAAAAAGTACCAAATGTGGCAGTGGAGGGGGTGGGGGAGGGTGCATACAAGCGGAGCTTCCTGTTTTGGGTGGAGCTCCACTTTAATGTCCTGGTTCCTCTTTTATCAGCATTAGTCACTTCTGACAGCTTTTCCCGACAGCAAGAGTTAAAGGATAAATTCACCTTTCATAACATGTTACATGCTACACCCATATTCAGGGTGTAACATGTAATATGTTACTGATCTCTGTTGTGACAGCCAGTGGGGATCTTCTCCCCACACCAGCTGTCAGAAATTAAAAAAAATGTGGCTGAGGGGGGTCTAATAACTCAGCCACATCATCCATTCACTGGTTTCTGTGAATGGAGGAACTACAACTTAGTCATTGTGGCTTTTGGCTTGTAGCTCTCAATGAACTACCAGGTCACTGATGAGATGTCTAGGTAGTTCATTGATGCTTCCTGTCATTCAGTAACTGCCTGCACGTATGAGGTACGGGTGGACAGCTACACTGGCAGTTTGCAGGAGCTTGAGATTGCACCCTTGATTTGCTGATCACAGGTGCAGTGCTTTATAGGCTCCTAATGAAAACCTAATGCAAACACCACATCTAAGGACTGGTGTGCTGCCATTTATAAAGTGTTTGTTCCTGGGTTTAGGACTAGATTGGCCTTAGGCCCCTTTCATAAGGGATGTCCGATCAGATTTGCCTGTCAGTTTTTCAGGTTGACCTGATTGGACCCTCTTTTTGCTCCTATGGAGCAGCGGATTTCAGCGATGACATGTCCTCTGACATCTGCCAGTGCCGCTACTATCCGATCCTGTCTGCCAAATCCAGATGGATGGTGATTCTTTTTTCCACCCATCTGGTGGATCGGATCAAGCAGTCCATTTTCACCCGATCTCCCCATAGAGGAGAGTGGGACTTTGTCTGTCTCCACTCTGCACAGATACGGATCTGTCATCCGCCTGCTCAGCGGGGATCAGCGGAGAAATCCCATGCGGAGCAAGCAGAGTCTATCAGACGGAGGCCCTGTGTGAAAGAGGCCTAACTTATCACTGATCTTGCTTGCTAATGCAGACCTGATCTAATTCAGTAGTGTAGTATAAATTAAATGCAGTATATATGGAGATTACCTGGGTGTCCACAACATCATTGCCCAAGTTAGCAGCAAGAATATTTGTAGATATGCAGTGAGGGTTCAAAATACGAGGATACGATCTTGTGATCTTTTTTTTTTTTCCAATATACTAATGACCATACTAACGTATAACAAAGATACTTCTGCAAGCCCCTGGGACTCTTGAACCTGGGAAAGCTGCCATTTGTAAGGCAATAGCTGTGAATTGCACCCTGTATCTAACAGTTCAGAACATGGACCCCTCTACTGGTCTTGTTGACAGATGTGGGTGGGTGTCATAGTTCCGAACTTTGGCTGCAATTCAACATTTATACATAGTAAGCATAAAGCTTCAGAGGATATTAGGGTGTGCAGAAGCACTTTTAACAAAACAAAAAAAGGTCAAAATGAGGAGTCTGATCTGAAGTAAAAGACACTGGCACACTGACAGATTTGCTTTAAAATACAAGTCCTTGAAGAAGGTAAATACAGACCCCGGAGGGTGGGCAACAGTTGTATCAGAATGGGGAAGGAAGGGGATTTAAGTGACTTTGAACATGGCATGGTTGTTGGTGCCAGAGGGGCTGGTCTGAGTATTTTAAAAACTGCTGATCTACTGGGATTTTCACACACAGCCATCTCTGAGTTTACTATTTACTGACTGTTTACTGTTTTAAATTGTCAAGGCAGGTGCCAGGAGGGGGTATTGGGTCAGGGGTCATGGGCAGGTACTGTTTAGTAACATGTTACACCTTAAATATAGGTGTAACATGTAACGTGTTACTAAAAGTGAACTTAGTGGACTGTCGGTTGTTATCACCCTTTTGTTCTGCTGTCTGCAGACGCATATTGCATAGTCTAGGTATCGACGTACCTTTTTCCCCTCTCTCGCTATAAACGCAGCATTGGAAGAGCCCGCGAGTTCTGAGTGAGCTGGACTGGCTTGGGAAGGCGACGGAGATCATGGGAGCAGAGGAATGGGTGACCACATGCAAGGGAACTCATGAGTGCTTCGACTCAATCTGGGCCTCATGGCGGAGTCATACCTCTGGACAGGCCCTGGTCTAGATATTGCTTTGTTAACTTTGGCGGATCCTGCATTTGGGCAACTCTTCCAGGTAAACCAGACCCTGAATCAGGTTCAGAACCAGATACAGAACTAGCATTGGTGTTCCTAGTTTAAATATATCCCATCAGCCAATTAACCAATAATATTTATAGTTATGGTTTATTGACTTATTGAGCTACCGATATCAGTATTCGTCCTTGAGGTGAATTTTGCCTTCCTTTTCCCGTCACCCCTTATTCTGTCCACTGTTTTGTATGGCTTAAAATGTAAAATAAAATAAAGATTATATAAAAATAAAAAGTAAAAGTGAACTTAGCCTTTAGCCTCTAAAGCCCTGTACACACTATAACAAGAGTCTCCAAACTTTCTAAACAAAGGGCCATTTTACAGTCCTTCAGACTTTAGGGGTCTGGACTGTGGCCATCAGGAGTAAAAATTGTCCTAGCGTCAGTGGGAATAAACAATGCATCTTTGGTATTAAGGGAAGAAATAGTGTACCATTTGGTGTCAGTAGGAGGAATAATGTCATATCCTTGGTTTTAGGCTGCATTCACACCTGAGCGTTTTGTAGCTTGAAGCCTGAAGCTACAAAACGCTAGAGGGGAAAAAATACATTACTCTCTATGGAGATGGTTCACATCTCCACTCCAAAACGCCTGAAGCCCTACGCCTGAAGCTCAAACAAGTTCCGGACCCTTTTTTGTCGCGCGAATTGGGCAGATTTGGGCGTTTTTATTCTTTTTACATTGGCGACCTTTTGCTCTGCAAAAAAATTCGCTGCAAATCGCGGTAAAAAACGCTGCGAATCGCGGTAAAAAACGCTGCAAATCGCGGTAAAAAAACGTCGCAATTCGCACGATTTTCTGCCTGAAAAGCTACGCTTAGGTGTGAATGCAGCCTTAGTGGGAGGAATAGTGTCCCATCATTGGTGTCAGGGGGAGAAATAGTTTCCCATTGTTGGTGTCAGTAGGAGAAATGGTATCTAATAATTTGTATCAGTGGGAGGAAGTGTCCGATCATTGGTATCAGTGGAAGAAATAGTGCCCCTTCATTGATATCGGTGGAATGAATAGTGACGCAACATTGGTATCAGAGGAAGGAATAGTGCTCCATCATTGGTGTCAGTAGGAAGAATAGAGCACCATCATTGATATCAATGGAAGGAATAATGCGCCATGGGAGAAATAGTGCCCCATTGTTGATGTCAGTAGCAGGTATTATACCTCATGGTTGGTGTCAGTGGGAGCAATAGTGTCTTGTATCAGTGGGAGGAAAAGTGCCCCAAGGGCTGGATAAAGGCGAGCAAAGGGCTGCATCTGGCCCCTGGGGAGCCGTTTGGAGACCACTACACTATAAGAAAATTGGAAGAACGAACAAAAGTTTTTTTTGCTTGCTAGTCCCATATCGAAAACAAAAGTGAAATTATGTGGTACCAAAATTCTTGTACGGCAGAATAAAATTTACCATAAACATAGATACAGTCTATGTCTAGTCTATAGTGGCACTTTGCCTCTGATCATGCGCAGACTCGCTCATGCGATTTTTAATGGGACGATTACTGTACTAATTAAATGAAAATCGGATGTTTCAGGCAGCCCATGATCACTGCAATATGTTCTAGGCACATGACGAAGGGCCTCCTGAACTGATAAAACCTGGCTATTTTGTGCTGTGGTTCCTGTGTTTCCCCTCTCCAGAAAGCAGCATCATGAAAGAAGCAGAGTTTGTGTTTGATGTGCTCATGTGTGTACGGATATCCTACTAGTAATGCCTCTAGTTACCAAACACCAAAAACATAAAAACATTGCGAACAGGATATTGATTCCCATGGGGAGAGCTATGCTAAATGTTCTCACTTCCTGCTCTGCTTTTCTCGCCCTCTGTATCTTGTTTATATCTCTCAGACCTCAATGTGCCATGGGCGTCCGCAGAAATTTTTTCAGGGGGGGGCATAATTTTAGGGTCACCCATGCACCGCCCCTTTTCGACAATGTGATTATCACATTATTATGGTCAGAGTCTGCAGACGTATTACAATCCCTAGGATAAGTAATGGGTAATGGCCAACATGCTCTCTTACCAGACCCAGTGAAACTACAGCAGTGATCACTCCGGCTGGACGATCGTTCACTCTGGGTTCCCCGGGGGCGACACTGGTCAGTAGTGTAGCATGTCTGTACCCTGGTAGTGGCTCAGTCTTTCTCTCTCTGGTGGTGCTGGGCAGTGTGGCTCTCTCTCTGGTGGTGTTGGACAGCATGACTCTCTTTTGTGGCCCTGGCAGGCTCTCTCTCTGGCTTCAGCCCAGCACACTCCTCGTCCTGTAGCACTCTCTCCCTCAGCTTTTTTCCAGGCTGCAGTCTCTCAATCTCTCTCTTGATCGAGCTGTAGCCTCCTCCCTGTGGAAAATGGAGCCGCCAATCTTTTGGGACTACATGTCCCATGAAGCTTGCCTCTCCTAGTCGCCTTTGATTGGCCCTCAGTTATGTCCAATAGGGAAGGAACGGAGCAGCGCAGGAAGCTGGGCGGGGAACCTGGTGAGAGCCGCCGTCTCTTCTCCCTGAGAGAAGAATGGGTGGGGCAAGGGGGGGAAACCTCTGATAGCCCGCAGCTCGCCATTCTTCCGTCACGGCACCGCCAAGTTCTCTGCTGGACTGAGCAGGGAAAAGAGCCCAAAGTCACACTACACTTGACAGCACCTTAATGGTGTCACCCCACTGGTGGGTGGCACCTGGGTGCGGCACCTCGATAGAGACACAACTGTGCTGAATTTAAGATCCGATCAGGGGCGTACCTAGAGCATTTGGCACCCGGGGCGACTCCTATTTCTGGCACCCCCCCCTTCAATTTAAAATGTAAAAACACCCCACTGTGTCCCCTGTATACCTCTTTATCCCCAATATCTCTTTGTCACTACTTTGTACACCCTCTCGACAACTGGACCCCTTTACATTACACAGCCCCCCGCAGCTCTGGACCCCTTTACATTACACAACCCTCTGCACCTCCTGGACTCCTTTACATTACACAACCCCCTGCACCTCCTGGACCCCTTTACATTACACAACCCTCTGCACCTCCTGGACCCCTTTACATTACACAATCCTCTGCACCTCCTGGACTCCTTTAAACTACACAGCACCCTGAACCTCAGGACCCCTTTACATTACAAAACCCTCTGCACCTCCTGGACTCCTTTACATTACACAACCCCCTGGACCCCTTTACATTACACAACCCCCCTGCACCTCCTGGACCCCTTTACATTACACAACCCCCCTGCACCTCCTGGACCCCTTTACATTACACAACCCTCTGCACCTCCTGGACCCCTTTACATTACACAGCACCCTGCACTTCAGGACTCCTTTACATTACACAACCCCCTGCACCACCTGGACTCCTTTACAATACACAGCACCCTGCACCTCTGGACTCCTTTACATTACACAACCCCCTGCACCACCTGGACTCCTTTACATTACACAGCACCTTTCACCTCAGGACCCCTTTACATTACAAAACCCTCTGCACCTCCTGGACCCCTTTACATTACAAAACCCTCTGCACATCCTGGACCCCTTTACATTACACAGCACCCTGCACCTCAGGACCCCTTTACATTACACAGCACCCTGCACCTCAGGACCCCTTTACATTACACAGAACCCTGCACCTCAGGACCCCTTTACACTACACAGCACCCTGCACCTCAGGACCCCTTTACATTACACAGCACCCTCCACCTCAGGACCCCTTTACATTACAAAACCCTCTGCACCTCTGGACCCCTTTACACTACACAGCACCCTGCACCTCAGGACCCCTTTACATTACACAGCACCCTCCACCTCAGGACCCCTTTACATTACACAATCCCCTGCACCTCTGGACCCCTTTACATTACACAATCCCCTGCACCTCAGGACCCCTTTACATTACACAACCCCCTGCACCTCAGGACCCCTTTACATTACACAACCCCCTGCACCTCAGGACCCCTTTACATTACACAGCACCCTGAAGCCTTTGGGTTCACACTGGTGTCCTGGAGTTTGTCGCAGTGCTGGGGTATACACAGTTTTTCTGCATTTTATCCCCATTTTTAGCTGCAGTCCCACAGACTTCTATTATTTTGTGTAATTTTGCTGTGTTTTCTGAAAGCACATCAAAGATTCAGTATAGAGGACATTTGGTGCGCTTTCAGAAAATGTTGCAAAAATGTGTAACCTAATAGAAGTCTGTGGGACTGTAATGAAAATTGAGGCAACTGAACCACAGCGCATCAGTGTGAACCCACTTGAGTCCTGGTTCACATATATGCGATGCAGAAATCAGCGCAATTCCAGTGCGGATTCCTGCATTGCATGTTGCTTGACGGCCGTTCACGCTGCCCTTTGCAAACTGCTACGGGTGTCAATGTAAAATTAATGACACCCCCAGATCGGTTTGCAGATTGCAGTGAGAACTGTGAAATGGTGCAGGAATCAGATTGCATAAGTGTAAACACCCATCCAATCCGATTCCAGTGCAGACCAAAAAAAGGGTCCTCTTTGCACAGACATAGCATGTGATTTGCACAGCAATGCGTGCGAATCACATGCAATGTCTATGATCACACCCTGGTAAAGTAACATGATGGGGCCAACTATAAGCATAGAGTTAATGAAAGACTCTGGAGGACACCAGAGGAAAGAGGGGGAGTGAAAGAGATTTGGGAGAGAGAGAGGGCAGAGTCCATGGGCGTCCGCAGAATTTTTTTCAGGGGGGGGCATAATTTTAAGTCATCCATGTTCCGCCCCTTATTGACAATGTCATGAAGGCAGAGGGGCTTAGTCATTATCAGATTTGGCCTGTACAGTACGGGGGTGTACAGTATGTGCATATATAGGGGGTGGATGGTATTAGTATATACAGGAAGGAAGGTGGGTGTATATAGCTGTATTCAGGACAGATGATGTATATCTGCAGTCAGTAATGATGGAGGAAGGTCTCTATATACAGGAAGGAAGGTAGGTATATACAGCTACCTGTATATAGAGACCTTCTCCATCATCACTGACTACATATATATATCATCTGTCCTGTATACAGCTATATATACAGGACAGATGATGTATATCTGCAGTCAGTGATGATGGAAGAATACAAGAAGGAAGATGGATGTTGGGTAGATAAGGGTCCGAGTGATGTCTGTCAGCTGGATATATAACCCCTAGCACTCTATGTATGTCCAGATAATGTGAAATTTATTTATGACAATTCATGTAACCCTGTGTTATATAAAGCTCTGGGGCTGCACCATCAGAAGTGTAAACTCACTACATAAACAGAGTTACATGAATGGTCATAAATGACCTTCACTTTATCTGTACAGAGTGATTGGGGGAAGTTTCGGCTGTCTCTTCATTCTCCTCATCTTCTTATCACTGATCACAATACCTACAAGACAAATCCTACAGAAACATTGGCAGCTTTTCTTCCAAGGAGAGGTTGAGTCAGAGATCTCACAGTGCAGGAGACGGATGGAGAGAAGAGCTTTGGAGGTTCTAAATACATACACCGCTGGCACAGTGTATGTATTTAGAAGCTGCTGTCCCCACAGTGACAATTGTACCCCCCCATCCACTTACTCTGGGCCCTCAGTCCGCCCCTGGTCAGAATGAAGGAGACTGGCTCCATCGGCTAGGTGTGCTGTTGTGATAAGCAGCCGACACCTGTCACAGAAGAGCTTCATTGCCGCGCTGGTCCTCAGAGGATATGCAGAAAAGTACCCAAAGCAGCGGTTCCTGCTCGGGCTATGAAAACAGTGGGCCTGTGTGCAAGATCAAAAGTGGGCCCTAGGCATCAAGAACAAACAACAATATGGTGCGCAAAGCGCGTCGTGGTGAACAGTGGACATGTTTTAAATTGCGCTAAATATTGGCTTAAAGGGGGTGTTGTTAATATAGTGCAGAATGTAGTAATGTTAAATAGGGAATGCAGAGTGTATGTGGTGAGTAGTATGTACAGGAGAGCAGTGCGGAGTGTATGGCAGGGGTGGGTAATATGTACAGGAGAGGAGTGCGGAGTGTATGGCAGGGGGTAATATGTACAGGAGAGGAGTGTGGAGTGTATGGCAGGGGGGTAATATGTACAGGAGAGGAATGCGGAATGTATGGCATTGGGTAGTTAGTGGAGAGAGGAGGAAGAGGAGTGCAATACCACCTCCTGATAGTCTGTCAGGCACTGCTATAACACCTTGGTGGTGGGGCACTCTGAAGGATGTAAGGGGGCACTCTGGAGGCACTAAGGGGGCACCCTGTAGGTTGGAGTGTGCCTTACATCCTCCTCCAAAGTGACCCCTTACATCCTCCTACAGAATTGCCCTGAATCTCTAGCAAAGTTCCCAGGATTCCAGACAGTACAATTGTCCCCTCAATAGCAGTCAGTTTGTCTTTAGGGAAGGGGGCAAGTTGTCAAAGAAGAATACTTGCAGTGATTTTGGGGGATAAGAGCATGTTGTATTTGCTAAGGGGCACACTTTGGGAGGGGAGAGAAATTGTGCTGGAAGGGGGGGTTGAATAAAAAATTCTGAGCCCCCAGAACAATTTCTCTCCCCTCCTAAAGCACATACAACATGCTCTTATCCCCCAAAATCACTGCAAGTATTCGTTTCTGACAACTTGCCCCCTGTCTCTGTCTCCTTATCCTGCAAGTGCCAAGCATTAATATTCTGTACAAACCTCAGATCAGCATGTCCCGTCCTGTGTGCTGTGTCCATTCTCCTCCCCCTCCTTCTCCTGTCTGTGACACCCAAGCCGAGGAAAAGGGGGAGGGGACTTCAGTCCGTGTGTTAGTGTGAGGTGGGCAGGAGGGGGAGGAAGGGAGAGATGCCATACAAACTGTAATTGCAGCGTGTGGGAACAGAAACACCCCACACACGCTGCATGCCAGTCACTGGAGCCAAGTGCGGAGGTGAAAGAACCAGCAGTGACTCCCAGCAGCACTATGCGCAGGAGGAGGAAGTGAAATCCTCCTCCACTTTCAACGCTGGGCCAGGGCTGGTGCTAGACTAACTTGCACCCTAGGCAAGACCAGCTACTTGCCGCCCCCCCCCCCCCCCCCCCATAAAAATTACATCTTTAAAACACAGGCGACTACAGTATGGGTGGACAGGGTCTTAGGTAGAACTTCAACTGCATATGTGGTGTCACTAAAAAAAAAAAATGTCTCTGCATTGATAGTGTTGCTGGAAGGACAAATGTCCTTGTACTGCGCTGTAGAAGATGTTGGTGCTATATAGGCATTCATATGGGTATAGTGAGGAAGGCTCCTGCTATCCTTGTACATAGCCACAGTGAGTGTTGACACTATACTTGGTGCAGTAGAATGGGGATGGATGGTGTACTGATAATGGAGACCTGCTCCCACACTTTTTTTATGCCACCCCCCTCCGTGTACACACTGCTCCCCTGTCATAAATATCTCTCACAGCCTATCAGTGGCCTTTATTTAGGTATTTTTTTACACAGTATGGGGCATGCGGGAGGGAACATTGTAGGGGGCACAGTACATGAGGCAGGGGGGAACAATACATGGAACATGGGTACCGGAGGGCATAGTACAGGGGAGGTACAGTACAGGGGGGGTACAGTACAGGGGGGGTACAGTACTGGGGGGGGGGGGGGGGGTACAGTACTGGGGGGGACAGTACAGGTGGGCACAGTACAGGGGGCACAGTACAGGAGGTGTTACAGAGCTCTGTGACCTGGAAAGGGCATAGTATCCAGGAGTAAAGTGTCAGGCTTACCGTGACCATCTGAAGATCAAAGCCATCCATGACTCCTGTGTGCAGCTCCAGGTGATCTCACTGCTCTCATGCTTCTCAGTGAAGGGGAGAGATATCCGCTCAGCCTGGCCGTTCTTTGCAGGCAGTGTGGGGAGTGGACCCCTCTCTGAGTGCACTGCACTTTGAGCTGCATGGGGCAGCGGGAAAATGCCAGCCAGGCTCCCGAGATGTTTAAACACAGGCTCCGCCCCGGAGTGTCATCAGGCAGCACTCTAAGCATGCCCCATACCAAGCTCAGCTGATGAAGAACGGCTGACTGTTAAACTGTGCACGTGCAGTTTGTATTTGCCAGCGCCCAGGGGAGCTGTCATTATTACTGACAGGCAGCTCCCCCATGTTCACAGTCTGCGGGGGACGAAAGTTCAGGAGCTCCCCATGCACCTCAGGCCCTTGCCGGTGCGTTAAGACGGCCCTGTCTCCTCTCCCTCTCAGTTGCCGGGCAATCCGGGACACGTGGGCACCCTAGCCAGGGGGGGGCACTCGCCCCCCCTTGCCCCTACCTGCGGACGCCCATGACCTTTGCCTCTCTTAGCCAAGAACAGATTGCAGAGCCTTTTATTCACTCTCTTAAAAAAAAAAAAAAAAAAACCTGGTCTGAGGAAAGTGCCAACACAATTATTCATATTATTACACATTATTTTTATTCTATTTTGCACTATTAGGCCTCATTCACACAGGCGTACTACAGCGTACACCCGTGTGAGGGCTATGTTTGCCCCCACAGGGATGTGCAGGTGTTCCATGCATCCCTATGCAGGTAGTTCTTTTTATGCCAATTGGGATGCAGTGACTGCACACATACAGCTGCTTCTCCCAAAGTGGCAGCCATACGGATGCACACTGTCTGCATTCAAGACAAAAATTCCCCTTGGGTTTGGACTTTGAAGGCACTTAAACTCATATAACAGTAGTAAAATTGAAAATTATTTTATTCATAGCACATGATTAAAAATAGTAACATGGAAAGCACATAACAAAAAGCAACAAAAAATACACCAACTGTAACATGACTGACAATACAGAAGAGATATCCTTTAGCCGACGCGTTTCAGAGTGTGTTTTATTTCCTTCCTCAGGGGAATACCTTTTATCTGGTATTGTTGTGTGTATCCCACATTGAGTTGCTGCCTATTGCTTTTTATATCCCTATGGTCTAGCGCGGTTTCCTTTTTCCTTACATCTTACTATCTCCCTGTTCCAGTATCTTCCCAAGTAACACAGACATGACCACCATCTTACATCCTCAGCTCCACAACTCGACTGTCTTCCCTCAGGTGCCCAGGCACTTCATTTTTATTTATCGGCAACAAAAGGAAATGACAAACAGGAATTTATGGTCCCAACAGCCAATCGCTTCCTCCATGCAAAATTACATCACAGGAAATTACAACACTAAAGGGGAGGGCATACACAGGAGTGGGAGGGAGACGTGCACATGTCTCATCCACTTGAGGCATGTACACTGCCCTCCACCCAGCCACATGCATGCACATCCACTATCTTGGTCAGCATGGAGCCCACTCAATACTGCTCAGAGTAACCAGTATCTAGTAAGATCATTCTACTTGTTCTTACAGGCTTAAGAAGATCTGTGGGGACATTGCTACTGCTGTTGTCAATATACGGTATGAGTATACCAACAAGGCAGATATCAAGGTTCTCTTATTAAAGCAGATATGTATCCAAAAAGGGATAGCGTAGCCACAACAGAGATATAATATGTTTCTCTTGTCATGCGGACTTTGCTTCTCTAATGTACATAGACATTTGAAGGCAAGAAGCGCATTGGGCTTGATACTTACAAACCGGCAAACGCCCACACACACACACAGAACACGTCTCCAAGCCCATGAGAAGGTTTTCATACTGATGGTTTTACTGTTGGTCCCGATTCAACCCAAGTCCGCTCTGCTAGAGCGCTCCTTGGTTAAATCAGACACAGGGAGACAGATGAGAATCTATAAAACACACATCCTAGAATAAAATGTCCACGAGTCCATATAATAGAATTCCCACACCAGTAAGGAAGATATCAATTCTAGTCACTTCAGTCGTGTATATGCACACATTCCATGTGAACTAAAAGCAAAAAACCCTGCCCCAGAAAGTTCCTGCCTCCTCCATCTCCATCAAATGTCTGGCATGCTATATTGTAGATTGAATAGAAACAGGTGTTTTAAAAATTTAACAAGGGAGCATCAAAGAAGCTCCCCTGAACATGGGAAGTCCAGACCCACTGAGGCCTAGAGACGAAATCCTTCATATAAAGGCCTGTTGCTAAGATAGATCTCCTGATGGATGGTATAACAGGCATACACCAAATCAAGGTACACCAGATCTAATAGGTATCCTCAATAGATCATGGCCTCGTGAAGGTATGCTGCATTCCTTGTCTGCATTCAAGGCCGTACACCTGCACTTGCACAGAAAAAATATGAAAAAGAAAACAAATGCAGCCACCACACCTAAAGACCTAAAGGCTTGAGATCAATTTGAAATGCAGGGACTTTAGGATGCTGACCTGGTGTCAACCTCTTGAAGTCCCTGTTCAGCAGGGCTCAAGTGTAAGAGCAAGAAGGAGCAAATATCTCTAAATGACTCTTCTGAGAAAGGGACAACGTTTCATACCATCAGATTCACTATATTATATACAGTGGTGTGAAAAAGTGTTTGCCCCCTTGCTCATTTCCTGTTCCTTTGCATGTTTGTCACACTTAAGTGTTTCGGAACATCAAACCAATTTAAACAATAGTCAAGGACAACACAAGTAAACACAAAATGCAATTTGTAAATGAAGGTGTTTATTATTAAAGGTGAAAAAAAATCCAAACCATCATGGCCCTGTGTGAAAAAGTGATTGCCCCCTAAACCTAATAACTGGTTGGGCCACCCTTAGCAGCAACAACTGCAACCAAGCGTTTGCGATAACGTGCAATGAGGCTTTTACAGCGTCCTGGAGGAATTTTGGCCCACTCATCTTTGCAGAATTGTCCTAATTCAGTTACATTAGAGGGTTTTCGAGCATGAACGGCCTTTTTAAGGTCATACCACAACATCTCAATAGGATTCAGGTCTGGACTTTGGCTAGGCCACTCCAAAGTCTTCATTTTGTTTTTCTTCAGCCATTCGGTGGTGGACTTGCTGGTGTGTTTAGGATCATTGTCCTGCTGCAGAACCCAAGTTCGTTTCAGCTTGAGTACACGAACAGATGGTCGGACATTCTCCTTCAGGATCTCTTGGTAGACAGCAGAATTCATAGTTCCTTTTATCACGGCAAGTCTTCCAGGTCCTGAAGCAGCAAAACAGCCCCAGACCATCACACTACCACCACCATATTTTACTGTTGGTATAATGTTCTTTTTCTTAAATGCAGTGTTCCTTCTACGCCAGATATACTTGGACACACACCTTCCAAAGAGTTCCACTTTTGTCTCATCGGTCCACAGAATGTTGTCCCAAAAGTCTTGGGGATCATCAAGATGTGTTGTGGAGAAATTGAGACGAGCTTTGATGTTCTTTTTGCTCAGCAGTGGTTTTCTCCTTGGAACTCTGCCATGCAGGCCATTTTTGCCCAGTCTTTTCCTGATGGTGGAGGCATGAACGCTGACCTTAACTGAGGCAAGTGAGGCCTGCAGTTCCTTGGACGTTGTTGTGGGGTCTTTTGTGACCTCTTGGATGAGTCGTCGCTGCGCTCTTGGGGTAATTTTGGGCGGCCGGCCACTCCTGGGAAGGTTCACCACTGTTCCATGTCTTCGCCATTTGTGGATAATGGCTCTCACTGTGGTTCGCTGGATTCCCAAAGCTTTGGAAATGGATTTATAACCCTTTCCAGACTGATAGATCTCAATTACTTTCTTTCTCAATTGTTCCTGAATTTCTTTGGGTCTCGGCATGATGTGTAGCTTTTAAGGATCTTCTGGTGGACCTTACTGTGTCAAGCAGCTCCTATTTAAGTGATGCCTTGATTATGAACAGGTGTGGCAATAATCAGGCCTGGGTGTGGCTAGAGAAATTGAACTCAGGTGTGGACAACCACAGTTATAGTATGTTTTAACAAGGGGGGCAATCACTTTTTCACACAGGGCCATGATGGTTTGGATTTTTTTTCACCTTTAATAATAAACACCTTCATTTACAAATTGCATTTTGTGTTTACTTGTGTTGTCCTTGACTATTGTTTAAATTGGTTTGATGTTCCGAAACACTTAAGTGTGACAAACATGCAAAGGAACAGGAAATGAGGAAGGGGGCAAACACTTTTTCACACTACTGTATATACCAAAAATATTTAAAAGTGATATGCTTCACACATTTTCTGAAATCTAAATAGCTTTTAATGCATGCCTTTAGAATTCCGATCAGGAATGTCACATGAGTTGACTTAGTACATGAGATGTAAAAGCTGTTTACTGGCATTGCTGAAAATATGTAAAAACCCATCAGTATTCAGCTGTGAACTACAAACAGGCTATAATTGTTTTAGAGATGCCTCTAATTTACTTTGTCCTAATGAATTCAGCCTGCTTACTTAAAAGAAACCTGCCAGGATACAAATATAGCATTGCTCACTTGTTTTTAAAGGGGAAGGCTCCAAAGCTGTAATCATATTTCTGACTTTACTAGTCAGATAGTCACCATCTTGGAGCAAGTGTGGAGGACATGAGTTCACACTTTTCAGACTGGCTGCAAGCTTGTACCAGGCCAGTAACTCGATAGGTAGGAAAGCTAGGAACCCAAATAGCAAGCAATTGTGCTGCAAGTTTGAAAATGACTTGGTAAGCTAATTTTAGACTTGCCAGGCTTCACAAGTTTGTTGCACAATTGCAGCAAGTCCACATTGCATGACTCCAGGTCAACTTCCTTTACAAATGTAGCGCCATCACCCCTGCGGGGCGGTTATTTATTTTCTGGGCTTACCAATTACCTCCTCGTAGCTCGTCGTTCGTTGTCTAGGGGTTAGGGTTAGTACCCAGTAATTTCAGAAGCTGACAATCAAATGTCCTTTTGAGGATTTTTATTTGCAAAAAGTAACGTTCAAATATAACACAGTCTCTTGGTTGGAATAGAGGGTATGGGCTCATACAGCAATCACTGGAAGAAATGAAGGTGGATGACTGCACACCCATAGATAAAACTCCAGCTTGTTTATTTTAACTAATTAAAACTTCAACAACAGTACAAACACACAGGGAATAAGGTTGACGCATTTCACGTCACAGAAACTTACAAAAATCAAAAATTGTTCTGACAATAAATTAAAAGAGACCTTGTAATAATTTAATATGTTACATCAAACGTTAGCAAAAAATCTGGAACATTTTAATCTTTAAAAATATTATTTACATTTTAATATATACCATTTACAGCCATCAGGTGGTGCAGTAGAGGCTGTTGACCCCAGTTTTCTTTTGCGGTTCTTTTTTTAAGATCAGAGAGTACAGTGGTAATATGACATCCAGTCTCAATGAAGAAATCTGACTCCAGGGTTTCTGCAGAGATATATTAATATGCTAGTCTATGTAAGTTGATATTCTGCTATTCAGGTCTATGCACAACACACAAATGAATAAGTAATCAGAGGTAGTCAGCAAGTGAAAAAGCAATGCTGGACTGCCTTTGAGATCCCAGCATACTCACATAATCTCCTATAGGACAGTGGCTCACCCTGTATTAAATGGTATTTGAAAAATAAAGATTCCATATAAGTAATGAAAAAAATATATTAAAACTCACGTAAATTTGTCAACATTGAAATAAAAGTAAAATAGCTAGGATCAAAATCTTTATAGTCTTTCAAAGTCCATTTTCATTTGCAGTACTGTTAGCTTTCGCCTGATATTTTGGGATCAAAGGATCTGTTTATAAAAAAACAGGATGAGTCAATGCAGGATCCTGAAGGCAAATTGTGTAAGAGGAAAAAACATTACAGAAAATCTATTTATCCCATTCCTACAAAGATTGATAAGTTCTCTTTAGTTTTTTCTTATGATCTCACATTGTGTTATCCTAGATAGAACCTGATATCTGAAAGTCTGAAGGTAAACATAGCAGCACTGGGATTATTAGCTATAGGTGCATATTGGTATAGGAATTATTATAGATATTCTAAATGCAGTGGTGGCCGGTCCATAAGGGGCGCAGGGGCACCAACCCCCCTAGTTTGCATGCAGGGCGCCAAACTAATGCCTTTCTTTGAGGTCTGTATTTTTTTTTTCAAGCTTCATTAGAGCCTGAGGCTCTAATTGGCTTGAAAAAGGTTGTGCTCAGGGCACACAGCAATTCCCCCCGAACCCTCCCACTTGTGATACTAGCGAATCAATATTCGCTATCGGTTTCCGGCTTCTTCTTCCGGGCCAATCAGGACAGGAGGCGGAACTAAAGAAGACCGGATTACCTGGAAAGAGAAGCCGGGAAGCCATGCCAGGTAACTTACATGTACATGATCCGTCACAGAGTGGCCACCCCGTCGCCGTATATGTGCATGAGGCGGTCTGCAATTGGCTAAGATTTCCCGAGCATCAAACAATAATAGATTTATTGTAAACCCAAAGTGTAAACCCAGAAATGAAGTGATGCACACTGGACGTTTGCCCAGCTCTCCTGAAAAGCAGTGTCTTATGGGCCGTACACGCGATAGGAACAACAAATGTTCGATGTGAAGTTGTTGTTGGAAATTCCGACCGTGTATATGCTCCATATGACATTTGCTGTCGGAATTTACGACAACAACTGTTTGAGAGCAGGTTCTCAAATTTTCAGACAACAAAACTTGTTGTCAGAAATTCCGAGCGTGTGTAAACAATTCCGACGCACAAAAGTCCACGCATGCTCGGAATCAAGCAGAATTGCCTATTGAACATAATTTTTTTCGGCTCGTCGTACGAGTTGTATGTCACCGCGTTCTTGACGTTCGGATTTTCCGACAACATTTCTGTGACCGTGTGCATGCAAGACAAGTTTGAGCCAACATCCGTCGGAAAAAAATCCACGGTTTTGTTGTCGGAATGTCCGATCGTGTGTACATAGCATATGGATATCATAGAATGCTATGATAATTTATTAAAATAAAAACTTGCCAAACTGAGGAGGCTTTGTCATCAGAACCAGGCAGAGGCTCATGCAAGAAGAGGGAGGCAAAAGAAAAATTGACTCACGAGAGAAAAAAATCATTGCTTGGTTTGATTTGCTTTAAACATCCTTGCCCCTTCAGTTTGGCATTGTGATAAAGGGCAAATATGGGACATGCCCTAAGGAGCCAGATTTAATCTTTTACCATGCAATAAAACAAGTTACATAGCTGTTCTATGGCTTTTTTTCCCCCAGACTTGCCTCTGCGTATTTATTATATGTTCAAATGTCCTCCTTAAGATTTTAACGTGAATGTTTTCATTTAGTTCCACTTTAATTTTAGAGCTACTTCAGAAAATAGGCTTTACAGTTCTGTGTAAATGTTCTATGCCATGATAATCACCAGCGGTCCCTCACTTGTCCAGTCCTCATTTAGTGAATTCCTCCCTGGCTAAGCATATTAGAAATAGAGTTGAGGGCCTCCCAGTCCACGTGTTTCGTGAATAGCGCTATTACAGAGTGGCTCAGGCACTGGCTTAACATAGCAATGTCTCCTGTCTCCCTTCTATACTGAGGAGGGAAAGAATCTAAGGAGGCCTCAGACCTGAGGGCATAGCTGGCCTGAAATAACTCACCATCCTACAATCACCCAGTCTGTCTATTAATCACCCCTTCATAAAAAATCATATCGGTCATAATCATCTCCTTAACCTAGGCAGGGAGACATTAAAGGGATATGAAGAGTTTTTTGTCAGGCATAATGCCAAAATTCAATATTACATTGGCATTAAAAGGCAATCAAACATACTGGTATATTTTATATTTTTGTCTTGGGGTTAGACATGCTTTAACCTTTATGCTGCCCCCAAAGCATGACAAATCAATGACTAAATCTGACAGTCATCTGTCGCCTGATCGCTTCCACGTACCCCCGGTACATTTCCCATCCCAATCAACCCACACACACAGCCCAACAATCTCCCTACCGTATGCTCCCAACTGCCTCTCACCCACAATTCCTGGGTTGTCTGCACCCCCACCTGCAGACCTGGGACCAACATGCCTGGTGCTGCCGAATAGAAGGGAGGTAGACCTACCTAGTAAGAACCTAGAGGAGATGTGTATTACACTTTAAATTTTTGTTGTCACTTTTTCCGGCCGCTTTTGGATGTAAAGACCCTTGATGTTCCCTTAAAAGGATTTTTTGATATATGATAAAAAATAAAGCTTAGTGAAAAAACATGCATAAAAAACAAAGTTACACCCAAGCACTTAAACCCCTCCCCAAAAAATTTGAGCCTATTCTCACATACACGCACATACAAATGTAAACACACACACCTTGGGGGGGGTGCCCATATACGAAAACACAGATTGCAATAAACGTGGTACATATCTCTGCACATGATTGGAGTGAGACCAATAATTTAATGCCCATCATTCAAATTTAACGCTAAACTTATTTGAGTGCATGCAATTTTAAATACTGTATATAGTGTAATATCCTGTTATCCAATATTGTGCTTAAAGCGGAAGTAAAGCCATCGATTTAACAGTCTAAAAAAAAAAGGCATGCTGTGAATGCTAACTGCACATTGGCTGTGCTCTCAACCAAACAGTCAAACTATCCAATGGCTGGTGTCATAACGGATCACATGTGCAGCACTGTGGCAGTTGAAGATTAAACAGAGGCTGGCAGCTTCCTTGGCTGAAAACGATAGGGGGGTTTACTTCCACTTAAACCCATGCTTGGCAAATTAATCAATTAAATAAAATGAAGGTGAGAAAGCAAAAAACCTGACTGCAGCACTCACTGATATTCACACATAGATATCAAAGGCAACTGAAAAACATAACTCTGTTGCCACTTGAAAGACGTCCAGTCTGAACGAAACGTGCGTAGGGTGGAGTTTAGCGGTGACATTATCCCACCTGCCCAGAGAGTCGGTGGTGCTGTGCGATATGCTTATCATACTATCTGTTTTGTTAGTAACCACTTGGTTTATTAATAAATGATTTTTAAATGGTAATTCACTATAGGATATTGCTCTTTCCTTGGTATGTGTTTTTGCTGCCGGGACCGGTATATGAGAAGCAATCCATTTATCATTTTTGGGGCATGCCATTCATGAGAGAATGAGGCTTAAGGCTTACTGAGGTGTGAGAGGAAGAGAGCTGGAGCCATCCATTCATCCATGTGGGATCTGTCATCTTTTAAATGCTGATTTAGCCCTGGTTCACACTGGTGCGGCTCTGAAATCACGCTACTTCTGCGTGATTTCAATGCCGCAGATCAGTGCAATTTGCACGTCCGATTTCATTGCGGCTTGCAACTTTGTTTAACAAAAGTCTATGCAAATCACAAAGAAATCAGCAAAAAGTAGTGTAGGAACCTGTTTCAAAGTCACTGCAACACAAGTCGCGGCAGTTTGAACAATTCAATTGCCGACAATGGGTGTGACTCGACAGTTCTAAATCACATGACAAATCGCACTGGTGTGAACCTCTTGAGTTGTGGGGTCTAAGGACTTGATAAGCAGCATTATAATCACTCAGTGGTTGGTACACAGCAGCGTCATGAAGATTTTGCCCACTTTTTTGGTGGACTTTATTTTGTTTATAGGTCTATAATTTTTTTAAAATTTTGTTTGTATTACAACGTTTTCCTGACATCGCAATACTATTTTTTTTTTCAGTTATATGTTGTAATATACTGTATTGCATTTGTGTGTGCTAAAATTAATTTTAGTGGGATTTTTATTGACATTTTGGGGGGTTATTTACGAAAGACAAATCCACGTTTGCACTTGGAAGTGCAGTCGCTTTAAATCTGAGGGGTAGATCTGAAATGAGGGGAAGCGCTGCTGATTTTATCATCCAATCATGTGCAAGCTAAAATGCTGTTTTTTATTTTCCTTGCATGTCCCCCTCGGATCTACAGCGACTTTACTTCCAAGTGCACTTTCAGTGCAATTTAAAGTGCACTTTGCACTTGTAGTGCAAAGTGGATTTGCCTTTAGTAAATAACCCCCTTTGCGTTTGAACTGTTACGCTAATATTGTCTTACATAAACAGCTACCACTATTTTATTCTACAGGATGTCTGCTTTCAGAAAATATATAATATTTAATTGTCAGGCCTAATATGATTTTTTAAATATGCATGCAAAAAATGTCTCAGGCAGCAAAATGGTTAAACTTACATGTGTGACTACAGCGCTGATTATAGATCTATACTCTTGGGAGCTAAAAGAAAAGCCTTATCCAGTTAAGGACTCTAATAGCTTTTACATCTTCAAGCCAGGGACCTGTAATTACTTAGAACAAAAAGAACGTCATTAGGCGAGTTAAGGTGTATTGCATGGTCTATTTCACGTATTGTCGAATGGGGGCCCCTTTCTCATTCTCTGTCCTGAATCTTTTCAGAAGCTCATTGTGCCCGGATGAATTCCATTTACAGCACCGCTACGTTTCCCTCATTTGAACTCTGCTGTTGGCAGCTTCCAGATACAAGTAAAGAGATACAGACCTACTTGTCCAGAACATGTCATATAAAAAAGCAGATACTCTTAGAAATAGTCTAGAAAGAAGTTACAGTGTGCGTTAGCACCCCATTTACTAAAAACCTGCTACAGACAGCATGTATACATACAGTACATAGCATCTTGCTAACAACCTTGGCTGCCTTTGTAATATATGAGCTGTATATGGAAGGTGGGTCACAATTATGTTTCTAAAAACTGATGTGAGCCTTGATGGGGGCTTTTACTAAAACATTGCGCCAATGTTTCTGTGTTTTCTTGGCTTAGGAAGAGGGTTTCAAAATGTTGCTTGCTGCAAGAAAATTTGATAACTTCCCTCGAATGCTGGGCACAAACTAAGCTCTGAATGTGAAGCTCAGAGCAATCCATTCAACCATGAATGATGTTACAACCTCAACCAAGCCTAAACAATATGTGGTTGTCTTTCACTGCGAGCGGTTTGTATTTGCATAAAACATGCAAAGTTTTTTAACGCCCCTTCACAAGCAGAAGGGGGGACTGAAAAGGTTTGATTTCAATCTGTATACAAAGCTTGTTAGGGCTGTGTACAGATTTCTGCTGTCCTGATCGGTCCTCTTTAATAAAACCCATGTCATTCATTAAATCTAAAACAGTGCTTGTTGTATATATCCAGCTTGTACATAACAGCCTCATACCATATATATATAATACCTTATATACTAATTTTATATATATATATATATATATATATACTATATATATATATACACACACACACACACACACACACACATACATATTAGAGCTGTTTCTGATTAAAATTTTCGTGTTCGGTTAATCAATTTTTTTAAAATTGATTAATCGACTAATTTGGATTAATTATAATGCACATACAGATCCAACTACTTTTGTCTGATCTCCTTGCATTGCAGCTCTGCATTAGTCAGTGGTAAATGTGGTATAAACTATATACAATCACCCGACACTAGTTAGTTTCCACAATCCATGACTTAACTTCACAGTTTACACAAATACGTTTTAAATTCAAACTGTAGCACTGACGTAAGTAATTTTTTTCCCCACAGGAGCGTGACAATCCCTCCACCTCCATTCTAACTAATCACTCTCACCTTATGGCATGGACCCCTGTGCAAACAGGTGGTCATGCAAACGGGTATCAAAAGGGTTAACACGGACCATAAACTTCTCTCACGTCTCCTTAGATCTCAGCAAGGACACCAGGTCATGGGTAGAAAGAAAAGATCTAAGTGCTCACCGCTTAAGTATAAGATTACATTTTTGTGTTCAAAAACAAACTACTCACATAAAGATGATAAAAACACAGCCTGTAAAGCTGACAATCGTGTTAGTTCCGTAGGGCAACAGTGGGTGATGTCATGCGTAGCTCCTCCCCCGTATGCGTTACGTTCAGAACTTCGACGTCACCGGACTCCTCCCCCCTTCCCTTCGTTAGCAGACGGAGGCACTTGGGGAAGGGGGAGGAGTCCAGTGACGTCGATGACATCACCGGATCTCCGACGGAACTCCCTGAAGACCCGGAAGCCGGCGGAGAGGTGAGTACCGATCAAAAGAATTTTGATCGATCAAAAATATTAACGATTAATCGAGGAATTAATCTTTAATTTCCACAGCCCTAATATATATATATATATATATATATATATATATATATATATATATATATATACAGTATCTCACAAAAGTAAGTGCACCTCTCACATTTTTGTAAATATTTTAGTCTATCTTTTCATGTGACAACACTGAAGAAATTAAACTTTGCTACAATGTAAAGTAGTGAGTGTACAGCTTGTATAACAGTGTAAATTTGCTGTCCCCTCAAAATAACTCAACACACAGCCATTGATGTCTAAATCGCTGGCAACAAAAGTGAGTACACCCCCTAAGTGAAAATGTCCAAATTGGACCCAATCAGCCATTTTCCCTCCCCGGTGTCATGTGACTTGTTAGTGTTACAAGGTCTCAGGTGTGAATGGGAAGCAGGTGTGTTAAATTTGGTGTTATCACTCTCACTCTCTCATACTGGTCACTGGAAGTTCAACATGGCACCTCATGGCAAAGAATTCACTGAGGATCTGAAAAAATTTATTGTTGCTCTACACAAAGGCATATGCTATAAGAAGATTTCCAAGACCCCGAAACTGAGCTGCAGCACAGTGGCCAAGACAATACAGCGTTTTAACAGGACAGGTTCCACTCAGAACAGGCCTCACCATGGTCGACCAAAGAAGTTGAGTGCACGTGCTCAGCATCATATCCAGAGGTTGTCTTTTATGAAATAGAGGTATTAGTGCTGCCAGCATTGCTGCAGAGGCTGATGGGGAGGGTCAACCTGTCAGTGCTAAGACCATACGCCGCACACTGCATCAAATTGGTCTGCATGGCTGTTGTCCCAGAAGGAAGCCTCTTCTAAAGATGATGCACAAGAAAGCCCACAAACAGTTTGCTGAAGACGATCAGACTAAGGACATGGATTACTGGAACCATGTCCTATTGTCTGATGATAATAAAGATAAACATATTTGGTTTAGATGGTGTCAAGCGTGTGTGGTGGCAACCAGGTGAGGAGTACAAAGACAAGTGTGTCTTGCCTACAGTCAATCATGGTGGTGGGAGTGTCATGGTCTGGGGCTGCATGAGTGCTGCCGGTGTTCTATCACGAACAGTCTGGCTATCACCAGGTGTCCGAAGTGTACTGCGCATGCGCAGCGCATGCGCAGTACGGAGCATGAAGATTTTCGGAAATTGTCGGAAGATGAACGGCGCCTGCGCCGTGAGTCGAGGTGAAGCCCCCACCATCCAAGCGGACATAGGGTTAGTCAAACTTAGAGGGCCTCTCGCGGTCTCACTTCGCTCGCCACGCTTCGGGCACGGCCTCGCTGCGCTCGGCTCTTTTATATTCTAACTCTGTGTCCACTTGGATGGTGGGGCTTGAAAGTGGACTCACGGCGCAGGCGCCGTTCATCCTCGGCAATTTTCGGAATATGGCTGCGCAGTACACAGCGGACACTTTGTGATGGGGACGGCTAATGATAGTACACCGGCACTGGGGAGGTACAGTTCATTGAGGGAACCATGCATGCCAACATGTACTGTGACATACTGAAGCAGAGCATGCTCCCCTCCCTTCGGAGACAGGGACACAGGGCAGTATTCCAACATGATAATGACCCCAAACACACCTCCAAGACGACCAGTGCCTTGCTAAGGAAGCTGAGGGTAAAGATGATGGACTGGCCAAGCATGACCCCAGACTTAAACCCTATTTAGCATCTGTGGGGCATCCTCAAACCAAAGGTGGAGAAGAGCAAGGTCTCCAACATCCACCAGCTCCGTGATGTCGTCATGGAGGAGTGGAAGAGGACTCCATGCCCAAGAGGGTTAAGGCAGTGCTGAAAAAAAATGGTGGCCACACAAAATATTGACACTTTCGGCCCAATTTGAAAATGATCACTTAGGGATGTACTCACTTTTGTTGCCAGTGGTTTAGACATCAATGGCTGTGTGTTGAGTTATATTTTGAGGGGACAGCAAATTGACACTGTTATATATATATAAATTAAAACTTTATATATATATATATATGCACACAGTATCTCACAAAAGTGAGTACACCCCTCACATTTTTGTAAAGATTTTATTATATCTTTTTTTATGTGACAACACTGAAGAAATGACACTTTGCTACAATGTAATGAGTGTACAGCTTCACTCGTTACATTGTAGCAAAGTGTCATTTCTTCAGTGTTGTCACATAAAAAAAGATATAATAACATTTTTACAAAAATGTGAGGGGTGTACTCACTTTTGAGAGATACTGTGTGTGTATATGTATATATATATATATACACACACACATATATATATATATATATATAGTTTTAGAGAGTTGTACCGTACAGTTTACTGTAAATTAGCAATCCATCAGATACAATATTTCTTTTCTAGTGAAGTTTGCAGAAAGAAAGCTGACAACTGGGATATTTGACAGGTCACGTACATATGTAATATATATTTTGTATCTTTAGCATTTGTTGGCTAGCAGGGACTTCTAATCACTTGTTTAGATATAACAATCACAAGACACAATGCTTGCATTTTTCATTTGGCTTAACCCTAAATAACCTTTTCTGATTGTCTGCTTGAACAGAAGATCCTCTGCTCCTACATAACACACATTTGTTTAGTAGTCCAGTGCTTTGTGTGCTGGAAGAACAATGTAACAAGTGAGTATGGATTCTTTATATAAGATATAATGTATGGGCATTTGAACACAATTGTTCTAACAGAGGCAGACTTGAAATGTCTATCAGGACTAAGATTCATATAACACCCCTATGATTTATTGTATTTTTTTTTTTTTGGAAAGAGCTAATATGTAATGCTAAAACGTCACTAAATAAATATTTTATATCCTGAAGCTGAGCCACATGCACAAAAAACACATAAAAAAAGTGCATAAAGCTGTAATACCAAACACATCCAGCATATAAACATTAGTTACCAACCACCATATATATCCTATGTGTACCGATATTATTTGTGAACTATTTGTTTCCTTTATTAAAATAAAAATTCAGGGTTTAAATTCAGTTGGTTAATAAACACACCACAGTACAACTCACCTTGGATGCCATGTACACACGATCTGAAATTCCGCCAGCAAAAGTCCGATGAGAGCTTTTGGTCGGAAAATGCGACCGTGTGTATGCTCCATCGGACTTTTGCTGGCCGAATTCCAGCCAGCAAAAGATTGAGAGCATGTTCTCAATTTTTCGGAAATTCCGATCGTCTGTAGCAATTCCGAAGCGCAAAATTCCTACGCATGCTCCAAAACAATTTGACTCATGCTCGGAAGCATTGAACTTCATTTTCTCGGCTTGTCGTAGTGTTGTACGTCACTGCGTTCTTGGCGGTCGAAAGTTCAGCAAACTTTTGTGTGACCTTGTGTGCGCAAGCCAAGCTTAAGCGGAATTCCGTCGGAAAAAACATCCAAGATTTTTCCAACGGAAAGTCCGCTCGTGTGTACGCGGCAAAAGAGAGAGCTTGGGCAACGGTACCCCATTCCCCCTCCTAGGGTGACAGCACTTATCATGCTGTATTTATCAGAACACATCCATCTCTCATCTATATAACAATGGTGGTGGGGTTATATAGTCCGCAGAGAGAGCTGGGAAAAATGGTAACCAGTAACAGTCAGCAGAGGCAGAGAGCACAGGGAGTTACCAACTCAGGATTTCTGGCAGGATTGAACAGGTATTTTTTTTGCACTCATAGAAAAGCTATAACAAAGTGCTTACAATAATATATTTAACAGACCAAAAGGCAACAGATTATAAAAGTTGATTGTTAGGTTTAACATACACTTAAGTGACAATTACGGTTGCCATGCCATGCCATGTGATGTTACCAGTGACCTCCCACTATGACTGATCTGTATACAAACAGCACAATGCATTGAGTGAGTTATGACTACCCCTGTGCTCTTTAACCACTTCAGCACCGGGCCACTTTACACCCTTCCTTACCAGAGCACTTTTTGCGATTCGGCACTGCGTCGCTTTAACTAACAATTACGCGGTCGTGCGACGTTACACCCAAACAAAATTGACGTCCTTTTTTTCCCACAAATAGAGCTTTCTTTTGGTGGTATTTGATCGCCCCTGCGGTTTTTTATTTTTTGCGCTATAAAACAAAAGAAGAGCGACAATTTTGAAAAAAAACACAATATTTTTTACTTTTTGCTATAATAAATATCCCATTTTTTTTTTTAAAAAATATTTTTTTACTCAGTTTAGGCCGATACGTATTCTTCTACATATTTTTGGTAAAAAAAATCGCAATAAGCGTATATTGATCGGTTTGCGCAAAAGTTATAGCGTCTACAAAATAGGGGATAGATTTATTGCATTTTTTTATTTTTATTTTTTTACTAGTAATGGCGGCGATCTGCGATTTTTTTTTTCGTGACTGCGACATTGCGGCGGACACTTCGGACACTTTTGACACATTTTTGGAACTATTCACATTTACACAGCGATCGTTGCTATAAAATTGCATTGATTACTGTGTAAATGTGACTGGCAGGGAAGGGGTTAACACTAGGGGGCGCTGCAGGGGTTAATGTGTTCCCTATAGGAGTGATTCTAACTGTGGGGGGAGGGGACTCACAAGGGGAGGAGACCGATCAGTGTTCCTCCGTACTGGGATCACATGATCGGTCTCCTCTCCGCTGACAGGACGTGGAGCTGTGTGTTTACACACACAGCTCCACGGTCCCGCACGGTCCCGTTGTTTTAACTGGCAATCGCGGGTGCCCGGCGGACATCGCGGCCGCCGGGCACTCGCACCGGGTCCCGAGCGACGCCGCGGGCGCACGCGCACCCCAGGCGGCCGGGAATGAGAGGACGTCATATGACGCCTACCCAGGATGGGAGATTCACCTTGTGGGCGTCATATGTACATGGGCGGGTAGGGAAGTGGTTAATAAGGGTGCTGTAATCACCTTTAACCACTTGCTTACTGGGCACTTATACCCCCCTCCTGCTCAGACCAATTTTCAGCTTTCAGCGCTGACGCACTTTGAATGACAATTGTGCGGTCATACAACACTGTACCCAAATTAACTTTTTATCATTTTTTTTCGCACAAATAGAGCTTTCTTTTGGTGGTATTTAATCACAGCTGGGATTTTTTTTTTTTGCTAAACAAACAAAAAATGATGGGAAATTTTGAAAAAAAAAAAAAAAAAAAAAAAAAATCATGTTTTATAGTTTGTTACAATTTTTTGCAAACAGGTAATTTTTCTTCTTCATTGATATGCGCTGATGAGGCGGCACTGGTGGGCACTGATAGGCTGCACTGGTGGGCACTGATAGGCACTGGTGGGCACTGATAGGCACAGTTAAGGCGGCACTGATAGACACAGATAAGGCGGCATGATGGGGACAGATAATGCAGTACTGATGGGCACAGATAAGGCAGCACTGATGGCCACTGATAAGATGGTACTGATGGGCCCTGATGGGTGGCACTGATGGGCACTGATAGGTACCACTCATAGATGGCACTGATGGGCACTGATAGGTACCACTCATAGATGGCACTGATGGGCACTGATAGGTGGCACTGATGGGCACTGGTAGGTGACTCTGATGGGCACTGCTAGGTGGCACTGATGTGCAGCACTGTTGATGAGGCACTGATTGTGGGCACTGATAGGTGGCACTGATGGGTGGCGTTGGTGGGCACTGGTAGGCTGCACTGTTTTCTACTGTTATGTGGCACTGTTAGGTGGCACAGATGGGCACTGAGGCTCTCCGTGATTGGGACTGATGTTGCTCTCACGGCCGCCGCTGATCTGCTTTTTTTTTTCTCCTCACGCTGTCAGCGCGAGGAGAAAAAAATAGCCGATTACCGGCTCTGTTTACATCACATGATCAGCTGTCATTGACTGACAGCTGATCAAGTGGTAAGGGGTCGGGATCGACCCCTTACTCCGATCTGTGATCCAGCAAGTCTATGAGACTCGCTGATCACAGAGCGCACCGCACGCGCCCTGCAGGAGGCACGCAGGCCACTCGGGCACGGGAGAACGTCAATAAACGTCCTCCCGGAAAAGCAGGTCTGTGCTGTAGCCATCATTGGGCTATAGCGCGGATCTGAAGTAGTTAAAATAATTGGAAAATCCATGCAAAGCAGGCAATGTTCTGCCAAAACAATATTTCAGTATTAAATCCAATCTGCATTTTTGGTAATATCAACAGGTATTTTCTGTATTTGCTGAAAATATTCTTAGCCTGAAAAATGTAAACTAATGCAGCCTCCACATCTACAGAATGATAAGCTGCAATATATTACATTTTTTGTTTTTGGATTTAGTCATCATTTAAAGAAAATGCCAACCTATCTTATTCACATAGAGCAATATGTTCTTCTTTGCAGTTTGCATCTTTTGTATTTCTCCTTTATCCTTTTATTAGTCAGCAGCCATATTCATTGTTATGACATATTATAAATGCACAGTGAACATTTGGTGTTTGTGTCTGTGCTTAGAGAAGATTAATCTACCCCAGACTGTTTACTAATATGAATCATTCATCAGAATAATCTTTCATTGGGAACACAAAAGAAGTAAAACAAAGTGCTGTATTTTTTTGGTGATGCACCATTGTGGGATAGAAAGATAAAGGACAAAAAATTTCAGCTGGGCCCATCGTTCTCTAAAAAACATACTAAATTGAGAATATACTGTGTATGTGTGTGTGTGTATATATATATATATATATATATATAATATATATATATATATATATATATATATTATATTGCCAAAAGTTACATAGTTACATAGTTAGCTAGGCCGAAAAAAGACACAAGTCCATCCAGTTCAACCATAAAAAAAAGAAATAATAAATAAAAATAAAATATATCGTACAATCCAATAAACCCTATTCTATACCCACAGTATAGTAATGAGCCTTGACACACACATGAACTTTAATGGCATCCCAGTCTTATTCCGTAGGGTTCAATATTGAGTTGGTCCACCCTTTGTAGCTATAACAGCTTCAAGTCTTCTGGGAAGGCTGTCCACAAGGTTTAGGAGAGTGTCTATGGGAATGTTTGACCATTCTTCCAGAAACGCATTTGTGAGGTCAGGCACTGATGTGGACAAGAAGGCCTGGCCCACAGATCTGCTCTAATTCATCCCAAAGGTGTTCTAGTTCCAGTCAAGTTCCTCCACCCCAAGCTCGTTTATCCATGTCTTTATGAACATTGCTTTGTGCACTGGTGCACAGTCGTGCTGAAACATGAAGGGGCCATCCCCAAACTGTTCCCAGTTGGGAGCATGAAATTGTCCAAAATGTCTTGGTAAGGCGACAGCGACGGCGTCAGAAGCCCAGGCCACCGCTAGTAAAAGAGCTGGAAGAAGAAAGCGGAGGCCCGGCAAGAAGAACAGAAGAGCGGGACAAGACCCCCGAAGTCGGAACAAGACCCCAAGACGACGACGGCGGAGACGAAGGAGAAAGCCGGGCTACTCCGCTAGTAAAAGAGCTAGCAGAAGATAGTGGAGGAGTCCGGCGAGAAGACCCCCCAAGACGGAAGAAGACCCCCAGAGCTGTGCAATAAAGTATTTAAAAAAAATGTGTTGTTTTTATTTACACTTTTTTCCTTAGGTGAATGGGTAGGGGTACATCGTAACCCATACTCATTCACATAGGATGGGGGGGCCGGTATCTGGGGGCCCCCTTATTAAAGGGGGCTCCTGGATTCCGATAAGCCCCCCGACCGCAGACCCCGACAACCAACGGCCAGGGTCGGCCGGGAAGAGGCCCTTGTTCTCATCAACATGCTTTGGGGGTGGAAGGGCCCAGTGGTTCCCCAGGGCACCCCCCATGTTGAGGGCACGCGGCCTGGTACGGCTCAGGAGGGGGGGGGCGCTCGCTCATCCCCACCCCCTTTCCTGACCGGCCGGGCTGCATGCTCGAATAAGGGTCTGATATGGGATTTGTTTTTTTGGTGTAGGGATTCCCCTTTAAATCCATACCAGGTGACAGGGCTAGCGAGGTGTCAATGTCGCCGATCGAGGCGGTGGCATTGACTTCCTTCGCTAGTCCCGTCTACCTGGAGTCACGTTGAAAATGAATGGACTTTGCGACGGAAAGTCCGGCGGACCTCCGCTGGAAAGTCTGGCGGAGAGTCCGGCCGACAAGTCCAATCGTGTGTACGTGGCTTCAGTGTGACTTTGTAAGTACAGTTATATTATCTATATTATATATGAGGAGATCTGTATGCATTTGTCTACTATTTCTATTTTTTGAATATTTTGTAAGTTTATACAATAATAATTTTGTATGTTTTTGCTTTTGCATTATAGAAAATTTGACAAAACCCATTTGACATAAAAAACCTCTGAAGAAGGACTGTAATTTGTCCGTAACATGTAAGGTGTCTATGCCAGTATGCATCACCACTAGCCCGCCTAGTTCAAGGGCAGTTGGTTTACATACAGTTGCGATATTTGGGTGCCATGTATTTTGTTTTTATATGATGTCACCATTGTTCTTATCTTGAGCTATGTTTATATGTATTTGAATAAAAAATATACCTTTTTTACTTACATACTTGGTCTGCCTATAATAGATGCAGTAGGGGTTTACCGTGCCTTGTACACCAGGTTTTTGTCTTTGTCTCATAAATCGGGTCGGACAGACCAAGTGGTTTGTTATACACACACCAATCCCTCCTCCTTTTTTTTACTTGTCTACAGTCAAGCATGGCGGTGGGAGTGTCATGGTCTGGGGCTGCATGAGTGCTGCCATCACTGGGGAGGGAGTCGAGTGCCGGCCAAAGAGGCTTTGAGTGCCGCTTGCAGCACCAGTGCCAGGGGTTGCCTACCCCTGTTTTAGGTTGTAACACTTAAAGATGTTAAAAACCTAAAAAAGACACATCTTTCAAAACACAATCTGACATTGGAAACTGACAGGTTACAAAGCACATACCATACAGGTGTAAGTTTTCCACCAAGGTAAGATATTTCTAAATATTAATGGAGCTCAGCAAAAGGTGTGGGAAATCTCCACCCCATGCATAATTAAAGTGCAATAAACAATACTTTCCGGTGCCCAACTTCCTTCTGGGAATATCTTGATTATTTATTCATCAGGTAACGATGGATCACAACCGTATGTTATGTTTGAGTATGTTGTACTCAATTTGTAATAAATAACTGGAATAGTCCCTGAAGGATAAGGAGGTCTGAAAAGCACTAAGGCACCTTATGATGGAAGAAATATTAGAATGAATGAGGGAATTATGTATGCTGCTATTACTGACCTACTTCTAAGAATGCTTGTTGTCTGGATGTCTCTGGCTTTGATTCACTAATGCTGGCCATACACTATACAAAAAATCAGCCGAACCCATATTCGATAAACAAACATTCGGCCGTGGGCGCAAACGATAGTGCCATCATGTAATGACCGATAAATCGTTCAGCCAGACAGTTCGGATGAGAAACACATTAACCTTTCAATTTATCGTTCGTTCAGCAGAAAATTTCCAAACTTGTCCTTCATTTTTTCGCCTCAAAAAAAATAAATTATCGATTTTGTGCCTATTAACTGGCCGAAAAATGAACGAACTAGATTTTTCATATAGTGTATGGCAAACATTACTCAGGATAAGCCTGCAGCAAGTGAGGTCCTACCTGATCTGTATATCTGTTCCCGGTCGGTGTTGAACCCGGACACAGGCAGGTAGCTAGCCCTTCACAAGAAAAAGTTAAAGTGACACCAAACAGTATACTTATTCTCATAAAATAATCCATAATCATAAAGTACTTAAAAGGATTGTTCACCTTTACAAAAAAAAATGCCTATGGTATGGTTGAGGGCCCCCTCCTCAACCATACCAGGCCACATGCACTCAACATGGGAGTTGCTTTGCCCCCCCCCCCCCCCCCCCCCCCCCCCAAAGCACCTTGTTCCCATGTTGACAAGGGTCTCTTCCCCACAAACCTGGGGTGTGGTTGTGGGGGCCTGCGTGTGGAGGGCATATCAGAATCTACTGTAGAAGCCCCCTTTAACAAGGAGGCCCCCAGATCTCGCCCCTGTGAATGTGTCTGAAATAAAAAATATGATTTTAAAGTTTGACAATAGATAGGCTTTAATTAGTGTGATGTTTTATGGTAAAGTACTTTTGGAGAACAGATCTCACATGTCTGCTGACACCCGCCGCTCCATAGAGGGCATGGATGGTCCAATTGGTCCGCACTTGTGAAAGGGGCCTAAGTAACATACCTTAAAGCCCAACTCCAGGCAAATCTTTTTCCCCATGCAATGTCAACTGCCAATTTTTCTAGGGGTAAGCACAAAGTTTATACTCACGTAATCCACATCCTCTGGAAAACGGCTCTCCCCCATGGTCCAGTGGTGGACTGTTCCTTTCTATGGAGCGTGCTGACGTCAGAAACCATCCACTTTCAAGACCGCTGGAGGGCAGGGAGGCTGGAGCCACAAAGACCGGTCTTTTGCGGGGAGGAAAGGCCGGTCAGATAAGTACATCTCTGCTGTCCATTCCCTTAGAACAAAATGAGCAAATAACCCGTACAGTGCAGGCACAGCCCCACTGCACTGGGTAAAAAGACTTTGCCAGAGTTCTTCTTTAAGCCAGTGTAAAAAGGCCTGTAATGACATATTCCACAGCATTTTGCTTTACTGCAAGAAAATATAGCTCATCTGGAGGAGTATACTCATCTCAAAGGCTATTCATTGCCGTAGGTAAGCATCTCCTTTACTGCCCAAAAATTTCAGATGACACAAGTGAATGCTGTTACAACAGATTAGACAGAAGACAGGTATATATCAAATTACATCTCTGTGTGATTGGTGGCTATAAACAGTACTGACTGGCATATTCAAGGCTTTGGATATATTTTTATATCCTTTTCCATCTTTGTAAAGTTTAATTTCCTTGTTGCGCAGGTCTTTTTGACTGTTCTTTTCTACCTCCTCATGGCTCAGTGTCTAGCCTGCTCAGTGCATCCATGTGAGAGCTAACAAACTCATTGACTATTTATACACAGACACTAATTGTGATCTAAAAAGCCACAAATGTGGGAAATTACCCTTTAATTGCCATTTTACCTGTGTGTGCCACCTTCTCTGTCTGTACCAAGGCCAAACATTCCAGGGTATGTAAACTTTTTATCAGGGCCATTTGGGTGATTTCTGATCTCATTATGATTTAAAAAGGATCCAAAAAACGATGTGATAATAAATGGCAGCCAAAGGACCAGGCCCCTTTTTGCGATTCGGCACTGCGTCGCTTTAACGGACAATTGCGCGGTCGTGCGACGTGGCTCCCAAACAAAATTGGCGTCCTTTTTTTCCCACCAATAGAGCTTTCTTTTGGTGGTATTTGATTGCCCCTACGTTTTTTATTTTTTGCGCTATAAACAAAAATAGAGCGACAATTTTGAAAAAAATTCAATATTTTTAACTTTTTGCTATAATAAATATCCCCAAAAAATATATAAAAAAACATTTTATTTCCTCAGTTTAGGCCGATACGTATTCTTCTACATATTTTTGGTAAAAAAAAAAATCGCAATTAGCGATTAGTGATTGGTTTGTGCAAAAGTTATAGCGTTTACAAAATTGGGGATAGTTTTATAGAATTTTTGTTAATATTTTTTTTTTTACTAGTAATGGCGGCGATCTGCGATTTTTATTGTGACTGCGACATTATGGCGGACACATCGTACATTTTTGACACATTTTTGGGACCATTGTCATTTATACAGAAATCAGTGCTATTTAAATACCACTGGCAGTGAAGGAGTTAACCACTAGGGGCGGGGAGGGGTTAAGTGTGTGTGTGTTTTTTTTTTTTTACTGTAGGTCGGCGTGGCTTTGCGTCTGACGTCACTGATCGGCTTTCCCGATGACAGGGAACAGCCGCTCTGTGACCCGATCGCGGGACAGGGTCACAGGAGCTCAGGACCGGGTCGCAGGACCCGATCCGCTGGTCCCGCGGCCACGGTCACGAAGCTCAGGACCGACGGCTGGGCTCTTAAAGGGCCACGTTACAGGTACGTGGTTGTGCCCAGCCGTACCATTCTGCCGACGTATATCGGCGTGAGGCGGTCCTTAAACGGTTAAATAAAAGACAGTTTTTTGGCATGATCAGTCATATTTTCAATATTAATGCCAAAATTTCACAATTTCTGCCAGGGTATGCAAACTTTTAAGCACAACTGTATATAAAGTGCAATCGGTGCTTGGTCTGAAACAATACTTGATGAACAATAAGTCCTTGTAAATATAGTTGATGACAATCTTCAAATGTCGATTGATAAAGTGCCAAACCATGCTGCCTATGTGCCCTTACTCACCAGCTCATAATAGGTTAATCGCCTGTGTTGAAATGGGATCTGTAGTTCCCCAAGCAATGGCTGTATAGATTTTTCCTAGAAGCCAATATTAAGGAATAGTAATGGTAAAAAAAAGTCCTTGTGGATTTAATTTATCTTTTTATTTTGGTTAATTCTCCTTTAAGGGGGTGTGGCAGGGGGTGTGTCTTATGCCTACATATGTTTGTGAGTAGGTGTCCTTCATTCCCATCTCAAAATGTTGGGAGGTATGTAATTAGCCATCTGTAAACTGGAATCCCCCAGCTTCAGCGGGTGGACACTTCCGATTACGTCTGCTCTTTAGAACGCAAATTGCGGTGCCGAGCTTCCAGATCTGCGATTTTACATGCTCACATACAAGAGGAGTACATTGAGCTACTACCCACCTGCTGGAGTATCAGGAAAAAGCTATACAGCCATTGCTTGGGAACTGAGTAGCACAGTGGTGTAGTGGGTAGCACTCTCATCTAGCAGTAAAAAGGGTCGCTGATTCGAATTCCGACCACAACACTACCTGCCTGGAGTTTGCATGTTCTTCCTGTGCCTGCGTGGGTTTCCTCCGGTTTCCTCTTTCATCTTAAAAATTAATAATTTGCTTACTTTGGAGGGATTTCCTCTCGCTTCCTGTTTTGGCTAAGGGACAGGAAGTAAAGGGAAATCTCCACAATGGGAGATCATACCTCCCAACCTTTTGAGATCGGAATGAGGGGCATCTATTAGCAAATGTATCTAGGCATAGGACACACCCCCTGCCACGCCCCCTTAAAGGAGAATTGTACAAAATAATGATTAGTTAAATGTTTTTTTTACCACTACTATTCCTTTATATTGGCTTTTGACATTTACAAATGCAGTAATGTAGAATTTGCATGAAAGGTTTAGCATTGGGAACACTTAAAAAAAAACTATATAGATCAGACCAAAATGAGGAGGAAAGAGGGACAGTCATCACTGTCCTGAGACAAGTCTCCCCATTTCTCCCACTGACTACAATCGTCTCTCTCCAGGCAAGTCCATTCTCAATTCTTCTTTGGGGGGGGGGGGGGGGGGTCGCTTTACTCATTATTTCTTGCTCATATTACCCCACCCACACCAAAGCCTGCCTTTGTCCCTGAACACAAAGACATTTATTTCTCAGAACTCGCCGTGCAATCCTCATTGTCTTCAGCACCGTGTGTTTTCAATGGCTGCTGGCCCCCCCTGTGTGTGGCAGACATGGTGTGGTCCGGAGCGGATGACGTCACCTTCAGCTGTTCAGAAGAGAAGGGGCTCGGGGTGAGTTTGAATGTGATCAGTGATAGGAGAGGGATGCGGCGGGGACACTGCGTATGGAGGTGACATCTGCATGAGATAGGAAGGGGCTTGTCATTACCGGCCGTCCTGGGATGTGGAAGACTCTGATCATCCTATCAACGGACATTGGAAACTTCCAGCAACCAACCAACGGCTCCCCCAACCATCCCCCTTCACTATCCACCCCAACCAGAGGAAGTGACAACGTGCTGCCTGGAGATCTTCTTCTATCATCCCCAGCTGGCCTGGTGAGATCCCCCATCATCATGTCCTCATACTGACCTGTCTACCTACAGTACTGATCTGTGTACTTACTGCTCCATATACTCATCATGTCCTCCTAATGACCTGTCTACCTACTCCTCCACATACCCACCCCTCTACCTACTTACTGGTCTGTGCACTTACTGGTCCACATACTGATCCGTTCGCTTGCTGGTCCACATACTGATCCGGGCGCTTGCTGGTCCACATACTGATCCGGGCGCTTGCTGGTCCACATACTGATCCGGGCGCTTGCTGGTCCACATACTGATCCGGGCGCTTGCTGGTCCACATACTGATCCGGGCGCTTGCTGGTCCACATACTGATCCGGGCGCTTGCTGGTCCACATACTGATCCGGGCGCTTGCTGGTCCACATACTGATCCGGGCGCTTGCTGGTCCACATACTGATCCGGGCGCTTGCTGGTCCACATACTGATACTGATCCGGGCGCTTGCTGGTCCACATACTGATCCGGGCGCTTGCTGGTCCACATACTGATCCGGGCGCTTGCTGGTCCACATACTGATCCGGGCGCTTGCTGGTCCACATACTGATCCGTTCGCTTGCTGGTCCACATACTGATCCGGGCGCTTGCTGGTCCACATACTGATCCGGGCGCTTGCTGGTCCACATACTGATCCGGGCGCTTGCTGGTCCACATACTGATCCGGGCGCTTGCTGGTCCACATACTGATCCGGGCGCTTGCTGGTCCACATACTGATCCGGGCGCTTGCTGGTCCACATACTGATCCGGGCGCTTGCTGGTCCACATACTGATCCGGGCGCTTGCTGGTCCATGTACTTACTGGTCTGTGTACTTGCTCATCCTGATCCTCACTCATTTCCTGGTTCTGATCCTGACCCATGTACCTACTGTTAAATATACTAATTGATTCATGTACCTACTGATTCTGATCCATGTGTTTACTGATCCATGTACTAACCATATTCTGATCCTGATCTATACTTACTGATCCATGTACTAACCATATCCTGATCTATACTTACTGATCCTGACCTTAGTCCAGATCCACTCTGCATATACCTTCCCAGCTGTAACACTTAACTCCTGTCTGACCTGACCCCCCTCCTCCTTCCATGGTGGAGCTGTGTGCTTGTTTTTATTGCATTAGAACACTGTTCTGTAGTGCAGGGGCTTTTCTACTAAACCCTATTAGAATAATAAGATTATGCTATTCCCTCCCGTGTAGACTGGTTCATTGACTCCCTGCTGGAAATGTGTTTGTAAGCCCAAACGAACTCAGTCTATCTGTACATGACCTGGGGTATGGAATAGAACTACACTAGATGTGTACATGACCTGGGGTATGGAATAGAACTACATGGACATGACCCGGGGATGACCTGGGGTATAGACTAGAACTACACTAGACGTGTACATGACCTGGGGTATGGAATAGAACTACACTGGACATGACTCGGATGAGCGGGGTATAGAATAGACTACACTAAACATGACCTGGGGAATAGAACTACATTAGACATGGACATGACCCCGTGATGACTTGGGCGTAGAATAGAACTACACTAGACATGGGGATGGCCGGGGTGTAGACTAGACTACACTAGACATGGACATGACCCGGGGATGACCTGGGGTATAGAATAGAACTACATGGACATGACCTGGGAGTAGAATAGAACTACACTAGACATGTACATGACATGGGCTATAGAATACAACTACACTAGACATGTACATGACATGGGCTATAGAATACAACTACACTAGACATAGACATGACCCGGGGATGACCGGGGTGTAGAATAGACTACACTAACGCTGATAAACGTCAAACGCTCAAAAACATTGCTCACCAGCGTTTAACGTTTTTGATCCATTGAAAAACAATTGCATTCTAACACTTTATGCTAGTCTTGAAAATGAAGAGATCACTAAAGTACAAAAATGTAAAAAGTAATGCAACGTGTTTGTATTGCATTTTTTTGGATGAAAACCGTACTGATCAAATGAAAATCTTATGGTCTGGTATCGTATGAGAAATTTTCCTGCTTGTCCCATCACACAATGTCACATGAATTATGATCGACTCTCACAAGCTGTGTCCTAACGGTCAGATAATCGTAGATCACTTTGAAAGTGGTATGTTTTTTTTATTTTTTTGTACAAATTTCTAATCGCATGTACGGGCCTTTAGGCAGCAGTCGCACAGGCGACATTACCGCAGGTAATCAGCAGCTTGGCAGACGGTCACAGATGGCTATCGCCACCAGAGACCTGTCCTTGAAGTGTACAGTGCTTGGCGTCCTTGGCTTGCTGCTCACGGGTGGCAGGAATAAGCAGATTCCAATCGCTGTCATTAGGAGTGTCTTTGTATTCTGACAGCAGGGAGACTTCCCAGCTGTTAGAATAACGCTAATCATCACTGCAGGCTATAGTCTGCAGCGCTGATTGAGAAGAGAAAATCCGACAGGACGGTTGAACAGAAGTCAATCAGTAGATCGACTTCTGTTCAACCAGTGCCCACACGTGGATAGAAATTCGACTGGTCTTTGCTGAATTGGCTGATTTTTTTTTTTTTTTTTTTTTAAATCTTACTTAAAATAAATCTGAAGAGGTATATCGGCCTATTTTTGTTTTCCTTAAAGCACTACGCAATTGTTTCATTCGTTTGCTGTTTGCATGTATTTGTTTTACAAATGATCCCGGATGTTGAGGCTTGGTCCTGTACATACACTTTGCATTGTGTGTAATGTTGAGGATGAAGTGACAGGTAGAATAGAGAGGAGGAGGAGGGAGCACGGGTGTTTGTTTGTGATGACGGCCATTCTTCTGATTGATAATCTCTGCTCTTCTGTTTTGCTGCCTGACTTTCTCTGTAACCAAACACCCTGGAGCTTCAGCAGTACAATGATCATTATAAATGATGGCACCAGCCAAAATATTTTACAGACCTCCATAGGTGCAGCTGTGACCAAGCAATGTGATTCATGTTGTGTAGTTTGCTTTTCCTTTTGACCTTCTTCAGTTCCTTTTACACAAGTAGACCAATCAGACCCTCTAGTCTTCTCCTATGGAGCGGTGCATGCCGAAGGACGTAGGTTCGTTGACTTCCGTTCCGATCTTGTCCATTAAAAAGAGATGGCTGGGGATCCGTTTCCCATCCTATTGTATTGGAAGGCAGTTGGCTGTAAACAAACAGGCGGAGTCAACACAGACCAGCCATCCGCCTGCTCAGCGGAATGACTCCAACCGAGCCCGGCCCTTGTGTAAGGGGCCTTAAAGTAATATTAAAGGCCAATTTAAGGGGGAAAAAAGGTGATTTTGCACAGAGCAGCCTCAACCCTCCTCTTCTCTGGTCCCCCGCAAGCGTTCCTGGCTCTTCCCTCCTGACGCGTGTCCCTATAGCAAGCAGCTTGCTATGGGGGCAACCAAGCAGGCTCTCTCCCTAGATGCTGCTCTGTGTTCATTCACACACTGAGCATGGCTCAGCCACACCCCAACTGGTTGTAATTGATAGTAGCAGGAGCCAATGGCTCTTGCTGCTGCCTTGGCTAATGAGGAGAAAGTGACCAGGGAGAGCTGCTGCTCCTGTACACATCACTATATCGAATGCATGGAAGTAAAAAAAACCTTTTAGCCTTTACAACTACTTTAACCACTTGCCGCCTGCCCACCATCAAATGATGGCTGGGAGGTGCGGCTCTCGTTCTGGGTGGACTTCATATGACGGCCTCCGAGAAAGACAGTTCTCGCGCGGCGGCCGCACCGTGTTGCACCATGTTGCTAGGACACGGCGCGACCCCCGATCTGTGTAAAGGGCCGCGGCTCTTTAACCATGTGATCGACTGTGTCCAATCACAGCCAGTCACATGTAAACACGGAGATGCCGGTAATCGGCGCTCCTCCCCTCACACTGACAGTGTGAGGAGAGCTGATCAGCGGCATCTCCTCCAGAGGACATCTAGGGATGCACTCGGGGCACTGATGATTACAATTAAGTGCAGCATATTCGTGCCTCCTCATCAGTGCCACCTAATCGATGCAGCCTCATCAGCAGCGCCCATCACTGGAGGAGAAAAATTACTTATTTACAAAATTTACTGACTGAAACTAAAACTTTTTAATTTTATTTGTTAAAAATGTTTTTGGTCTTTAATTTCTTCCAAAAAAAAAAAAACAAACAGGAGTGATTTAAATACCACCAGAAGGAAATGATAAAAAATTCACATGGTTACAGTGTAGCATGACCGCGTAATTATCATTCAAAGTGTGACGGTGCTGAAAAATGGCTTGGGCAGAAAGGGGGTGTATGTGCCCTGTATTGAGGTGGTTAATTACTATCTACAAGCGGCCATTCTGTCACAGCTAGTTTCCGTAATCTACATGATGGAAAGTCAGTCTGGGCATAGTGACGCCATCATTTGACTTGGCTTGCTAAGGACCACTCGGAATTGTAATGTCAGTTTTGGTCAGAGATTGCCTTTACACAGAGGAATCTGATCCTTTAGGCTGCATTCACACCTGAGCGTTTTGTAGCTTGAAGCCTGAAGCTACAAAACGCTAGAGGGGGAAAAAATACATTATTCTCTATGGAGATGGTTCACATCTCCACTCCAAAACGCCTGAAGCTCAAACAAGTTCCGGACCCTTTTTTTTCGCGCGAATCGGGCAGATTTGGACGTTTTTATTCTTTTTACATTGGTGACCTTTTTGCTCTGCACAAAATTTGCGGCAAAACGCGGTAAAAACACGCTGCGAATCGCGGTAAAAAACGTTGCAAAAAAAATTCGCGCGATTTTCTGCCTGAAAAGCTACGCTCAGGTGTGAATGCAGCCTTAGGAATAAACCTGACTTGAACTTTCAGTGCGTGTTTGAGCATCCCATTGCTGCTTATTCAGGCTTCAGATATCGCTGGGTTATCGCACTTAATCTTTGTTGTAGCTGCACAAATATAAAGATGATCATACATGGGACAATTTTAAGGTAATTTCAATCATTTCCTATCCACCAGCATCCGATGCTTGCCTGTTAAGCAATCCACCCCCAGGAGTTTTATTGTGAAATAACTGGGCATTCAATTTTTTTATTTTTTTTTTAATATCTCTATACCTCTCTCTCAAAAGTTTTAGTGCTCTGTCAAATTACACAAGATTCATAGACAGCACTGCAGTCTTCAAATATAGTTGTTTTACACGTGTGCTTAGTTGCACGATGACACCTTGTCTGTTTTTTTTTTTTTTTTTTTTTTTTTTTTTTTTTATATAAAGCGGTGAATATGACTTTCACCAGGCGCTTACTGGTGGAGAATCAATCAGTCGTTTTAAACACATAGACTTAGGAGATTCACCTGCCGAGAATGTTTGCTGCATGTCAGAGTCACTTCTTTATAAAGCTACGTACCCACGGCAAGTTCTTCGTTCAGTCCAGTGGGCTGAAGGGGAAAAGAAACAGATCGCCGTACTAACACATCAGATGTTGGTGCTTCAATCTCCCCGTTTGAACTATTGTTGCCTCCCCTCCCCTGTCGCCAGAATACAATGATCAGCACTTGCAGCCATTGGCTGTTTTTCAGCATGCTTGTTCAACAGAAGCCAGTCGAGGGGCTGTGCACACGACCGAAAGCTGGCTGGTAACTGCCAAGCCGACCGATTTTTAGCCGTTTGTACCTAAATCTGCCCTCCAGTGAAATAGGATTATACGTACCCAGCCTTGAGGATTTTGCCCAGACATGTTTTCAGATATCCCAGAACACAGCAAGTGCAAATAACAGCAAATGAGGTCAGTTTAGTGTTTGATACTTGTGGGTTGGTCAAGGAGCGTTCACTAAAGTCAGCGTCATCTCCTGTTCAAGTGTATGTGTACTTTTATTTTTTGTCTGCTGCATAATTTACGCTATTTAGTCTGTACTATTAATACACTGCAGAGAATGTAGCACCAAACTGTATCTTGACATGCTTGGTTAAAGTGTATCATTTTAATTGCGTCGCATCAGAAATTCTAATTTATTATTTTGATTAAAAAATTTTCTTTTTGCATTCCACAAATGAAAAAAATGCTGGTCCTATGCTGCTCAGGTTAATGATCACATGGATTATGGGCGCTTCATGTCATTGGAGACTGTAGAGAAACTGTTCTAAATCATACAAACCTGATCAAGAAGACTAAAGATAAAGGCTGTCAGAGATAAGGGGGATCGGCAAGGCAGTGGAGCCTGCATGTTTAATGGGCAAATAAGCCTGTGTCCACAAATAATGACTGTCTATACACAATCTATAAAACATTTACATTCACTAACAACGTTATTTGAATTGGACTCATCCCTTTCATGTGTATAGTAAAAACCTAATCGGGCCTATTCACACAGCCCAGTCCTCGGCAGTGTTCTAAACAGGGTGTTATGCCTGCCCAAACCACTTTTTGCGCTTTTTTTTTTTATTTTTTTATTTTTTTTATTGCTTTACACCCTCAATGTTTGGAGGGGAAAGGAAAATTTATTTACCAATACATTTTTAAGTTGGATTTACACCATGAGGCGATACGCTCTGTTTTCCATGTCACAATCTTGATACGTTTATGGTGAGGACTACGATCAGGGCTCTGTATCTTTTGGGCTATCCACACGAGCAGCTGGAAACATCATCGTGGTGAGTAGGAGGGTGTGATCACCCATAGACCACCCAGAGGATACAGCCGGTCCCATTAGAGCCATCAAATTCCGGTCCATGCCTGTTTGACTCACTGCCCACGGCCTGTTGAGTTCCACCATCTCTAGTAAGGATTCACACCTATGCATTTTTAGTGCATTTTGCAGATTTGCACTACAACACGTTTACCATGGTTTCCTATGGAACACTTTCTGTAGAGCAAAATGCAAAAAGCACTAAAAAATGCATAGGTGTGAATCAAGCCTAAGGCTGCTTTCACACTGGGGCGGTTTGCAGGCGTTATTGCGCTAAAAATAGCGCCTGCAAACCGACCCGAAACAGCCGTTGCTGTGTCTTCAGTGTGAAATCCCTCGGGCTTTCACACTGAAGCGGTGCGCTTGCAGGACGCTGGAAAATGTCCTGCAAGCCGCATCTTTGGCTCGCTATAGGAGCGGTATATTTACCGCTCCTATAGCGCCCGTTCCTATTGGAAACAATGGGGCAGCGCTCCCATCCCGCCCGCAAAACACCACTACAGCGGCAGTTTGCGGGCGGTATTGACCCTTTTTCGGCCGCTCGCGGGGGGTAAAACCACCCCGCTAGCGGCCGAAATGCGCTGCTAAAACGCCGGTAAAGCGGCGCTAAATATAGCGCCGCTTTACCGCCAGCGCCCCCACCGCTCCAGTGTGAAAGCAGCCTTAGGCCCCATGCACACGAGACGCAGATGCAAACTCTGCTGAACGCATGCTTTAAAAAGCAGAAACCTGCGTTTAAAAACGCGCGTTTTGCTGTGTTTTCATGTCGCGTTTAGACGCGTTTGCGTCTATAAGCATTTGTAAAGATAACATCATATAGACCCTCCCCAAGCTCAGAAAGCATGTATTATTAACTATTTCTGCCATTTTGATCAGAGTGAGCAGCAGAGAGCAGAGAGCAGTTGTACACTTGCATTTGCCTCTCTTTCTGTGTTTTTTTTTGGAAATGGATCCCATATTGAATATATGTCAGGAAATGCTCCTGATGTCGCTCTTGATGAAGCAGCAACGTCGTCGCAAATTTGCATGAGAGGTCCAGAATCAGAGCTTGTCGATATTGGACCCATCCATTGATGGCACAGCGAATGTCCGTTGGATATTTCACAAACATGTATACATCAGTGAGTATATATGCTCTATGAACTATCTAAACTAATTACGACATTTTAAACCAATTTTTCTAGTATTTTTTATGGTTTACCATCATATTTCTGAGTTTTCTGGTCAAAAAAATTGGGTTCTTTTAAAAAGGCTTATAAACGCAAACGTTTAGCTGCGTTTTGCGTCTGAAACGTGGAAAAGCAAAGTGTCTGAACGCATTTTTTTTGCTTCTGGAAAAACGAGGTTAAACGCAACTGCATATAAACGGGAAAAAACAAGACTGTGTACATGGACACATAGGATAACATTGCATGCGTTCAGGTGCAGTTGAAAAAAGTGTCCAACTGCCTCTGAACGCGCGTTTAACTGCGTCTCGTGTGCATGAGGCCTAAGAGTACCACAGCTTTTTCGTTTTCCTGTGTGTGGGGAGATTCCATCGTAGCGTTTGGGCCAGCCTGGGTCCATAACATCCATGGCTATATAAAAACGCAACATCACCCTGCTGGTCTACTACAGAGCCGATCGGCCCTATAGGCACACTATGCAAGCTGCTTAGGGCCCCGCCGCTGTGGGGGGGCCCCCCAAGACCAAGCATCCCCCCCCCCTGCACCTCTGGCTGGCCGTTTAGAGTGCAGTGAGGAGAGGTGGGAGGAGGTGGAAGGCGGCGATCGGCAGCTCTGTTGCCTTAGTGGGCGGCGGGATCTCCCTGGGGTTTGTAGTATGCTCAGTGTATACAGTGGAGAAGAGAAGGTAGGGGCCTCTGACCCAGGCAGGTATTAGTTTCACTTTCACTCTGCTTGAACACTGTTGCTGATGCCCGGGTCAGAGGCCCCTCCCCCTCCCCTCTCCGCTGTATACATTTGGCGATAGAACTACTAGCCCCAGGGAGATCCCCTGCCTGTGAACACCATATAGCTGCCGATCGCCGCCTCCCACCTCCACCAGCCAGGTACAGGGGAACCTCTGCAGGGGGCTCTCTGGGGACCCTGATGTAAGGGGGGGGCTCTCTGGGGACCCTGATGTAAGGGGGGGGGGCTCTCTGGGGACCCTGATGTAAGGGGGGGGGCTCTCTGGGGACCCTGATGTAAGGGGGGGGGCTCTCTGGGGACCCTGATGTAAGGGGGGCTCTATGGGGACCCTAATGTAGGGGGAGGCTCTCTAGGGACCCTGATGTAAGGGGGGCTCTCTGGGGTCCCTAATGTGGGGGAAGGCTCTCTAGGGACCCTGATGTAAGGGGGGCTCTCTGGGGATCCTGATGTAAGGGGAGGCTCTCTGGGGATCCTAATGTAAGGGGAGGCTCTCTGGGGATCCTAATGTAAGGGGAGGCTCTCTGGGGATCCTAATGTAGGGGGAGGCTCTCTGGGGTCCCTAATGTGGGGGAAGGCTCTCTGGGGACCCTGATGTAGGGGGAGACTCTCTGAGGACACTGATTTACACCATGAGGCGATACGCTCTGTTTTCCATGTCACAATCTTGATACGTTTATGGTGAGGACTACGATCAGGGCTCTGTATCTTTTGGGCTATCCACACGAGCAGCTGGAAACATCATCGTGGTGAGTAGGAGGGTGTGATCACCCATAGACCACCCAGAGGATACAGCCGGTCCCATTAGAGCCATCAAATTCCGGTCCATGCCTGTTTGACTCACTGCCCACGGCCTGTTGAGTTCCACCATCTCTAGTAAGGATTCACACCTATGCATTTTTAGTGCATTTTGCAGATTTGCACTACAACACGTTTACCATGGTTTCCTATGGAACACTTTCTGTAGAGCAAAATGCAAAAAGCACTAAAAAATGCATAGGTGTGAATCAAGCCTAAGGCTGCTTTCACACTGGGGCGGTTTGCAGGCGTTATTGCGCTAAAAATAGCGCCTGCAAACCGACCCGAAACAGCCGTTGCTGTGTCTTCAGTGTGAAATCCCTCGGGCTTTCACACTGAAGCGGTGCGCTTGCAGGACGCTGGAAAATGTCCTGCAAGCCGCATCTTTGGCTCGCTATAGGAGCGGTATATTTACCGCTCCTATAGCGCCCGTTCCTATTGGAAACAATGGGGCAGCGCTCCCATCCCGCCCGCAAAACACCACTACAGCGGCAGTTTGCGGGCGGTATTGACCCTTTTTCGGCCGCTCGCGGGGGGTAAAACCACCCCGCTAGCGGCCGAAATGCGCTGCTAAAACGCCGGTAAAGCGGCGCTAAATATAGCGCCGCTTTACCGCCAGCGCCCCCCCACCGCTCCAGTGTGAAAGCAGCCTTAGGCCCCATGCACACGAGACGCAGATGCAAACTCTGCTGAACGCATGCTTTAAAAAGCAGAAACCTGCGTTTAAAAACGCGCGTTTTGCTGTGTTTTCATGTCGCGTTTAGACGCGTTTGCGTCTATAAGCATTTGTAAAGATAACATCATATAGACCCTCCCCAAGCTCAGAAAGCATGTATTATTAACTATTTCTGCCATTTTGATCAGAGTGAGCAGCAGAGAGCAGAGAGCAGTTGTACACTTGCATTTGCCTCTCTTTCTGTGTTTTTTTTTGGAAATGGATCCCATATTGAATATATGTCAGGAAATGCTCCTGATGTCGCTCTTGATGAAGCAGCAACGTCGTCGCAAATTTGCATGAGAGGTCCAGAATCAGAGCTTGTCGATATTGGACCCATCCATTGATGGCACAGCGAATGTCCGTTGGATATTTCACAAACATGTATACATTAGTGAGTATATATGCTCTATGAACTATCTAAACTAATTACGACATTTTAAACCAATTTTTCTAGTATTTTTTATGGTTTACCATCATATTTCTGAGTTTTCTGGTCAAAAAAATTGGGTTCTTTTAAAAAGGCTTATAAACGCAAACGTTTAGCTGCGTTTTGCGTCTGAAACGTGGAAAAGCAAAGTGTCTGAACGCATTTTTTTTGCTTCTGGAAAAACGAGGTTAAACGCAACTGCATATAAACGGGAAAAAACAAGACTGTGTACATGGACACATAGGATAACATTGCATGCGTTCAGGTGCAGTTGAAAAAAGTGTCCAACTGCCTCTGAACGCGCGTTTAACTGCGTCTCGTGTGCATGAGGCCTAAGAGTACCACAGCTTTTTCGTTTTCCTGTGTGTGGGGAGATTCCATCGTAGCGTTTGGGCCAGCCTGGGTCCATAACATCCATGGCTATATAAAAACGCAACATCACCCTGCTGGTCTACTACAGAGCCGATCGGCCCTATAGGCACACTATGCAAGCTGCTTAGGGCCCCGCCGCTGTGGGGGGGCCCCCCAAGACCAAGCATCCCCCCCCCTGCACCTCTGGCTGGCCGTTTAGAGTGCAGTGAGGAGAGGTGGGAGGAGGTGGAAGGCGGCGATCGGCAGCTCTGTTGCCTTAGTGGGCGGCGGGATCTCCCTGGGGTTTGTAGTATGCTCAGTGTATACAGTGGAGAAGAGAAGGTAGGGGCCTCTGACCCAGGCAGGTATTAGTTTCACTTTCACTCTGCTTGAACACTGTTGCTGATGCCCGGGTCAGAGGCCCCTCCCCCTCCCCTCTCCGCTGTATACATTTGGCGATAGAACTACTAGCCCCAGGGAGATCCCCTGCCTGTGAACACCATATAGCTGCCGATCGCCGCCTCCCACCTCCACCAGCCAGGTACAGGGGAACCTCTGCAGGGGGCTCTCTGGGGACCCTGATGTAAGGGGGGGGGGCTCTCTGGGGACCCTGATGTAAGGGGGGGGCTCTCTGGGGACCCTGATGTAAGGGGGGGGCTCTCTGGGGACCCTGATGTAAGGGGGGCTCTATGGGGACCCTAATGTAGGGGGAGGCTCTCTAGGGACCCTGATGTAAGGGGGGCTCTCTGGGGTCCCTAATGTGGGGGAAGGCTCTCTAGGGACCCTGATGTAAGGGGGGCTCTCTGGGGATCCTGATGTAAGGGGAGGCTCTCTGGGGACCCTGATGTAGGGGGAGACTCTCTGAGGACACTGATTTAAGGGGGGCTGTCTGGGAACCCTTGTGTAAGGGGGGCTCTCTGGGGACCTTGGTGTAAGGAGGGGCTCTCTGAGGACCCTGATGTAAGGGGGGCTCTCTGAGGACCCTGATTTAAGGGGGGCTCTCTGGGGACCTCATTCTGTTCTATATTGTTGTACTTATTCTTTGACTGTTTTGTTTAAAGGAGGGAGGATTGTTTTGGGAGCACTAAAGTGTCAGGTGTGACTGTGTGGCAATGGCAAATGGTTTACATAGCTCACGGCATTACGGGTCAAGTAGAGGGCCCCTTAGCAGAATTTTGCTTAGGGCCCCAGAGAGGTCAGGATCGGCACTGGTCTTCTATATTTGCTGTTCTAGATATATTGTTTTGGACTTTAATGTTCACAATATGAGGACTATTGATTGCATCCTTGTTTTGATGTAGTAGTATTGCTGGATATAGGTTTACTATTAGCACTACCATCCATTAGTGAATATACCATTTACTGTCCAATATCTTTGAGAACCGCATGCTGTACTAGATTTATATTTTATTCTTTATAGCTGAAGTTTGATTTTACTTTGTGCCACACCCTGCTCATGTAGGGGTTGCGCTCAGTATTCCTTGAATTTTACTGTTGCAGCTTCACCATTACCAGTAATTTTGGTTACTTATTTCCACATTGTATTTAATTATTTAGAATTGCATGCGGTTCAGGTGAATCGCATCTTGTAAGACCAACTTAGTCCAGCATTTGATTGGTCTGTTATTGACCTAGGTGTTCTAATAGCTTCATATTAACATTTGATTATTATCAGTTTTTGATCTTATTTTAATCTAATTTCCTCGATCACCAATTTATGGTTGTGATAATTTCACTCACTTATTATCACACCATCTGGATTTAAGTCTTGGATTACCATGATTTGTCAATTGTTTTTGGCATATTCATTTATCATATTGAGTGGTTTTTTTTCACAGTATTATATCTGCAACACATGTTGCTCACAGTTTTATATTCTGTGTAGCTTATGTGAAATCATTTAAATTAATTGTTTTAGCGCTACACTATACACTCTCTATATTCCTTTCACAATTTGTCTAATTGTTAGCTGCTTAGTAATTATTATAGTTTGGCGCAGTATTTTTTTTTTTTTTCACATTCTTCACTCTTAATAAATTGGCTGCCTAAAGCAGCCTATACGTTGATAATTTTCTCCTTTTTATTTATTTTATTTTTATTATTTTTTTTATTTTTTATTATTATTATTTTATTTCAAAAAAAAATTTAAGGGGGAAAAAAAAAATGTATTTTTCATTTTAACCATTTTGGGTTGAATGAACAAAATTATCAGTTTTTTTTTTTTTTTTTTTTCTTCTCATCCACACGTTTGAAATAGATGGGGGGGATCCTTCCCACTGTGGTATTGCTGTCTGTCAAAATACAATGGTCAGGATTTCCGGCTATAGTCAGCGTTACTGATTTTGTCCTGGAAAAACCCAACAGGTTGATCACTAAATGGATTTGCGTACATTTAGCCTGCCCATCCATGGATTGAAGTCCCGGCTGGTTTTATACAACAAGCCAAAAAAATTCATGCATTTTAGGGAGCACGGCCCACTGCAGCAAATGTTGGCTGCGTTAACGTATCCAAATGTTGTGGTGCCATTCATTTTGAATGTCACCTTTTAACACTCTAATGCCCCGTACACATGAGTGGAATTTCCATCCGAAAAATCTTGGATGGTTTTTCCAATGGAATTCCACTCAAGCTTGTCTTGCATACACAAGTTCTTTGAACTTTTGACCGTCAAGAACACGGTGACGTACAACACTACGATGAGCTGAGAGAATGAAGAGCATGCGTCAAATTGTTTCCGAGCATGCGTGATTTCTTTTATTTATTTATTTTTTTTGTGCGTCCAAATTGCATACAGACGATTCTTTTTTCGGATAGGAACTTTTCCCCACCGAAAAATAGAGAACCTGCTCTCAATTTTTTGCTGGTGGCATTTCCGATCGTGTGTACATCTTGCATTGTGGTGTGCTACGACAGTAGAAATGCTACACATCCATTCTTGTACATTGGCGACCCATTCACGCTTTCTTAGGTTTCACATGGGATATTGGGAGAAATGGAGGCTGCCATTGCTCACCTGAAAAGTGCTGCTTTCCTCGTTGCTGCTAAATTCAATATTTTCAAGGGACTCATGTGAGAATCATGAAGGCTGCCATTGCTGAACTCTCCTTTTGAAGATGCTAGTTCTGTGTGTGTGTGTGTGTGTGTGTGAATTTTGACAGCCATTTGCAGCATGTTCTGGGTATTTGACTCCAAAGAACTTAAAGCTGAATTGTGATGTTGCATTTTAGTAACTATTTTTATTTGTATAGTTGCAGTAGTTCAAGTTGGACCAGGTGTACATATTTCATATCTTTTTGCTAATCCCTGTGGAAGCAGGGAATCACTGGAGTAGTCATCATTGCTACAGTGATCCTTGCTGTCTTCTGGATCCTGGGCTGAAAGTGGTTCTAAAGCGCGTGTGTGTGTGTGTGTGTGTGTGTGTGTGTGTGTGTGTGTGTGTGTGTGTGTGTGTGTGTGTGTGTGTGTGTGTGTGTGTGTGTGTGTGTGTGTGTTGTTGTTTATTTTTATTTTTAGTGGTTGTAAACCCCTCTGTGCAACTTGTACCTATAGGTAAGCTTATAATAAGGCTTACTTGTAGGTACTGTAAATATCTCCTAAACGTGCACCATTAAGCAGATGGTTACCTTGTAGTGCGCCGATGATGTCGTCGGCGCATGCGCTGTGAAGAAACGGCCCTCAGGGCCGTTTCTTCACTAGCAAGTGCTGTGACTGACAGCTCCCACCTGACTCCGGCCAGTCAGAGTTGATGCCCCAGAAGGGCATATAATACAGTGATTCTCTGCCTTTTATGGGGATCGGCTAGTTATGAAGTATGTATGCTTACACTGGTCCAAGCTGGACCAATGTACCAATGCAAAAAAAAAAAAAAACCCATACATGGAACTCTATTGGCGCTTACCACTCCTTAGATTTAGGCTACTTTCACACTGGGGCGTTGGCGGTAAAGCAGCGCTATTTTTTTCGGCTGCTTTTAATTTTACATCCGATAATTCTGCAAATGAGACACTTCCCTTCTCTGCATCACCCCTCTACCCCATCTTTGGAGGAAGCCATGGTTACCACACCAGTTGGATTTTAAACATGGCTACCGTTTTTTTGTTAATCTCTATTACATGGAGGATGGGGGCAATTCCTAGTTTACAGAAAGAAGGTAACCTTGTTTTTATGCTTCCAAGTTCATCTCAGTGACGAGGACACTGAATTTCTGGCAAGATCAACTGATCTTTCTTTCTGAAAGTGTTCTTGGCCTGGGAACAAAGAAAACAAATGCAGCAACTAGATCTAGTGTCTGGTAAGATGCAATACTTAAAATGTTGTACTTGGGTTTAGTTGTGTTGAATCAGACAGTCAGGCCCCCAGGAACCATATTTCCTTTAAGGCTAGCTTCACATATACTGTATGCGAGTGTGGTTTTGGTGCAGAGTCCGGTTTGGCTTCCATTCAGCGAATTTTTTATTTTTTTTTTCCAGTGTCAAATTTGACACTGAGAAACGCACAGGACCCTTTTAAAATGTGCACCGCAACTGGCCTGCATATGTGAGCCGGCTCTATTGAAAGCCGGTGTTCTGTCAAAATAGCCAATTCATCAAGATCTCCAATTACGTTACTTCTGGTTACTGTACACCATCAGTAATTGGAGATTTCATCAACTTGCTGTCTTGAGGCAACACCGGCAATCGTATACACTCCGGTACACTGTAATATGAGCAGATATTCTTAGTCCGCTCCAATACTAACCAACAAAATGGCCACCTCCCATGAAGGCAACAACTTTTTCCTCCTTACCCACTGTTGTCAAAACAGCAAAGTCTTTGTGTACCAGTGTACACGCTTGCCGGTGTTGTGTCAAAACGGCAAGTCATAGAAATCTCCAATTAATGAAGGTTTATAGTAACCAGAAGTGATATAATTGGAGGTCTTGATGAATTGGCTATTTTGACGGAACAACGGTTTGTGAGCCAAGCCTGACAGTGTCCCTTTTAGTTCGCTGACATGGGGAGGGGGAGAGAGAAAAGCATGCAGCAAGTGAAGTCGGAACTCTATATTTGCATAATTGCTCACGGTTGGTGACTTGGAAAGCCCTAAAGCCAGTGTCAGTAAACAGTCTTAAGCCTCATACACACGATCAGACTTTGTACAAACTTTCCCATGGATTTTTGTTCAAAGGGCGTTGGCCCCAATCTTGTATTGCATACACACAGCAGGACTTTTTAGGCAACAAACACAAACGTAGTGACGTTTCAACGTACTGACGACTCTTTAAAAGAGGACATTCAAATACTCCAGCGCCACCTTTGGTCAACTTCTGTATTGTTGTCTGATCTTTTGCATTGGTTCTGAGCATGCGTGTTTGTACTTTGTACGATGGTTTGGTGTGCACATGGTCAGACTTTGCTCCATCGGACTTTTGTTGGCAGAAAGTCTGTCCGTTCGCACATCCAACAAAAGTCAGAAGGAAACTGAAAAAGTTGGTCCGATGGAGCGGACACACGGTCGGATATTGGTCCAAAGCGGCTAATTTGCATGTTTGTTGTCAAAGTCCGGTCGTGTGTATGGGCCTTTAGAATGAGGGTATTTTTTAGATCTGCGGTAGAGGCCCCCCTCTATCTCTTTCATAATGGGTTTTATGATAACCTGATAATTTTTTTTTTTTTTTTTTTTTTTTATTTGTTATCTAAGCATTGTGCAAAACCATTTCCCAAAACAACCGATCAGTGGTTGAATATTTCTCTCATTGTTTAGTGTTGGTTATTGGTTGTGGTTTTCTCTAGTACTTTTTGGAGTGGTTATGTTGGGTGATCCATTTCCTTTAGTAAGGTTTTAAGTAAAATAGATTCATATTAATGTAGAGACCCCAGCTCTGGGTGTTATGGGCCAAGCTTGGTGTTAAAAAGTTGGATTCATTTACGTCAACATTACAAAGAAGGGGCTGTTGAAAGTCCCATTAAAGGGAAAGCCGGGGTTACTGACCTTTTATGACTCTCTGACCTTTTGCAGTGAATCAGCCATGGTTTCTGACCATTTATACTTGGGAGGCTTGAAAACGGCAGCAAAACACTTCATAGACTGGGAATGCTGAGGTTAGTACATGTCATCTGAAGCTGGGCTTTCCTTGGTTGGAATATTGCGGTTCTTCTGTTTTTAGTTTGGCGTGATGGCGTCAGACACAGGACTTTGTCCCACCTGGCACAGAAGTGCTCTTCCCATATCACACTGGTAATTGTCTGGCCGTGGAATGAAGAATTGATGCCAGACTTGGGTTTTGGCTTCCTCTGATCCCCATGTTAGCGTGGGAATGGCAGCAGCTGGTGAAGAGGTTTGGCATGCGGTAGTTGGCGTTGACATTACTCTCTTTCCTATACATGTCCATTCCTCCCTGGATAGTGGACAGTTGTGGCTCTGCCCCAGCATTGCTTACATACTTTCCAGTCATGAACCTTACACCCCTGACAGTTTTCACTTACAATGTCATCCTTTTGCTATATTGTGTGTGTGTGTGTTGTAGTATTCATCCATCATCTTTTCCTGTTGAAAACTATTTTGCTATCCTCGCTTGCAAAATTATTGGGCTCCTACTGTTCCTGCTCTGAATTCCTTGCAGGCTTCCTCCTGGACTTTTTCGTCTTCGACCCTACAATTTTATACTACGCCGAATAGTTCTCCTAAAGTTTTTCTATTTCTGAAATGGAATTGTACAGTTTCCTTGTCCACAAGTTGGACATGGTTCCCCAACCTAAGTGAACCAGTATTTTGGTTTCTCTGATCCGTATCTACAATGTTAATTGACAGAACCACTTAAAGGGTGAAAAAATTGAATATATTGTAGCTTGCCAGTCCTTGATGTGGTGGCTGCATTTGTTTTTATTTTCTCAAGCTGTATTGTCACTTGGTAATTTTGCCAGCAACACCCGTGATATTAAAGTCTTCTTCTTTTTTTTGCTTAAAAATGTTACCTGCTCTGTGCAGTTGGTTTTGCACAGAGCAGCCCAGATCCTCCTTCTCAGGTCCCACACCGGTGCTCCTGGCCCTTCCCCACTGCTGGGTGCACCCTACAGCAAGCAGCTTGTTGTGAGGCCACCAAAGCAGGCTCACTCCTGTGTGTCTATTCACACACAGAGCCGTGGCTCGGCCCCGCCCCTCTCCTGAATGGCTGCTGCCAAAAGCCAATCGGGAGTGAGAGTTCCTGGACATGGCTGGATCGAGAGGGGCTTGGGTAAGTGTGTGTATATATAAAATTATATATAATTTTTACCTTCATGCATTAAGGTAAAAAAACCTTGTCATCCTAGGACTGAAAGAGGTTGTTAAGGCACAACACTCACTCACCCTTCTCTATCAGAACAACAAAAAATAAAAAGCTACAACTACACCCTCTTCTATTGTCCATAGTTGTGTGTTTTTTCTATAGAGCTCAGAACAGTAAAGCTGGCCATACACCAGTAAAATTTTTGAATGACCGTTTGTACAAACCTTTCGTATGAAAATGATCAGTACATTCCATGACGAGACAAATGTTTGCTTTTAATTTTGATTTTGGAACAAGTTAACCACTTAAGGACCGAGCCTCTTTTTGTGTCATTTACAAGTTGAAATAAAATTGTGTCACTTTTATTCCTATTACAAGGAATTTAAACATCCCTTGTAAAAAAGCATGACAGGACCTCTTAGATATGAGATCTGGGGTCAAAAAGACCTCCGATCTCATAGTTACACTTAAATGCAATTAATAGAAAATTAAAAATTTTTTTTTTTTTTTTTTTAATCTGGTAAGCGGTGGAGGGCACCGGTGAGTGGCAGGAAGGGGGGCCCATCTTCCGCCGCTGATGAAAGTGATCTTGCGGCGAATCCGCCGCAGAGACCACTCTTATCAGAAACCAGACCGCCGGCCCAACACGAGGATACCGGGGTTATGGCTTTTTTTTTTTTTCTTTTCCCCCTCCGACATGTTAATGCCCAGCAAGTAATACCAGACATCACTATTGGGAATGAAAAAGACCGATTTGAGAAAATGGAAAAATTGTGTCGTATCGTTTGTGAAGGTCGTCCATAAAACCTCTCTTGAACGTTATCACGCATGAGCGGAACTAGTAGACGACCCCACTTGTACGTGAGATTTCAACACTACGTATGAAATCGATTGCTCTTTTTAAAGATTTATTTATTTTGATTGGTTCATGTTGGCAATGCTTTCGACCAACGAATGCTGCTAATTAAGAGGGGCAGCTAAACGCAGGTTCTGATTTTGTATTAATAATAATTAACTTTTTTTTTTTTTTTTTTTTTTTTCCATTTGTCAGGAGCTGAGCAAAAGGCTCTGACCTCTAGGCACCCTGCAAACATCAATTCTTCAGTGTGTACTGAACCAACTTGGTGGGCAGGGTGATACGAATGGTGAGCTGAATGCTGTCTGCATTGTTTGGACTGTGTTTGCTTGTAGTTTTTCTATGATTTCTGCAGGGTAATCAAGCCACAACCCAAAAAACACATTGCAGTGAATGTTTGAAATCATTTTTTTTTTTTTTTTTTTTAACTGGCAAAGTTCTAGTTTAGCGTGCATAAGAGCAATATTCTTTCAAGGGACAGTATGGTTGATTTCAGACACAGGGCTTACTTTTATAAACCTTGAGCCAATTGACTATGTGGGTATTCATTTTTCGAGCCGTGTCAGAATTGCTCATTTAGCCTAGGTTCACATATTCGCGTTTTGTGTGGGCATGGCAGTCCATTCGCTGTGCCTGCATTTCTCTTAAGGGCAGTGTGATTTGCGGGTGGTTGTGGGTGCAGAAACAGATGCGATTCCCGCAGCCACACGCATAGGTGTGAACCTAGCTTTAGACTCTAAAGCTAGTCATACATGGATTGAACAGGTTCAGTGGAAACTGGCTGAATTTCGATCCATGTATGAGCAGGAAGGTTGTACAGACGTCAATCTACCGAACTTCTTCTGTACAACTCGTCGTGTTGGATTTTCCCAGCACTACAGGCCATGGCCAGCAAGCCTAATCGGTGTGTTCTGGCGGCAAGGAAGTCTCCCCGCCACCGCTGTCAGAATACAGTAGCTCAATGGGGAGGATTTCCATGTGAATGGAGGACTCAAATCTTTCTCCTTTCTCGCTCGTGCTTTCTTGTTGCTTTTTAAAGGCTTGTCGTAATATTGGTCATTCACCCAATCACCGGATTGCTGTATGTGATGGGTAAAGCTTCTTGGCCATTGCTCGATTCACTCCCCAATGTATATGGAATCACTTAGATGTTGACAGTTATAGTAAATAAGTTTTATGGGCCCTGCTATTCAGTGGCTGCCTTGTCTTGGCACTTCATGTTGACTTTCTTTGAAGTTTCCAGCTCTTGTAAAGGCTGATTAACTAACATGTCGGTGTAAATAGTAGTGTCAAGTGACTTGGAACGTAGCAGCACTCTGTCCAGGAAAGCAAACAGGGCCGTGTAACATGTACGAAACCACAGATTGTGCGTCTAACACGTTGAGGGAAACAGATGCTTCCAGTGGCCGGTTAAAGTTTTTGAAAGATGCGGTTAAAGTTTGAAAGATGCGGGTGTTCAAATCCAACCACCTCACACTGTACTGCTGAGATAATCCTGTGCCTTAACCCTTATTAGTCCATTGAGTCTGCCTCTGTGCATGGCTGTCCCCCAGAGTGCGCTTATGGATGTGAGATAGTTAACCGCCATCCCTACTGAGAGTCTTTCCGTTGAATAGCTAATTGATCTGCTGCCTTTGTCTGCACTCAACTGATATTCAGCTGGGGCCAGCAGGTCAAGGCTGAACACTTGTAGGCGGGCTGGAGTAAAGGGTTTGGGTTCTACATGGCCTTCATAGAAGGGAATTAATGATGGCCCAGACACACAATTGCCACTCTTTGTGGAATGCCAGGGGTGAGCATGACAAAAGTATGAATAAACATCCCAATCTTCTCTCACGCTTTCACATGCCAGTCCTGGGCACAGTTTCTTGTTTATAATATTCTCCCCAGTAACGGCAATGAACCAAGTGGCGTGTCTTGCCTGCTATTAATGCAGATTAGTTGGGTCCTCTCCCCTCTCCTGAGTCTGATAAGTTGGGGTTTTATATGGCTGTGAGCAGGGAGTGCCGTCAGTCAGTCTCTCCAGCAGCAGAAATAGGTTTTACATCTCTGCTGATGTTTCCATGCTTCAATGTCTGGGGTTTGAGGCCTTTAATTGTTTCTTGTCAGTATAGCAATGCTGCCTAATCGCACTTTTTTTTTATTTATTTTTTTATTTTTTGTGTTTTGATGCAGCTACACTAGTGGTGGTCAACCCTTGCATGTCAAGTAGACTTATTATTCATTCCTATGTGGCTGGTTCACATCTATGTCCTGCAGTTTAGTGTGCAAACAGCAACTCTGTGCTCATTCATAACTACAGGGGGCAGTGTAAACCCAGCTTAAAGGGGTTGTAAAGTCAGAAGGTTTTTTTTCTTAATGTATTCTATGCATTAAGATAATAAGCCTTCTGTGTGCAGCAGCCCCCCCCCCCCTAATATTTACCTGAGCCCCATCTCTGTCCAGCGTTGTTGTAGGATTGTCTCGGCTGCCCAGGACTTCTTTTATTGGCTAAAAACAGCCGGCCGCAGCTCTGTCTGAATGGATACTCGGAGCTGCAGCTCGGCTTGGGTGCCCCCATAGTAAGCTTCTTACTGTGGGGGCACTCGGCAGTAGGGAAGGGCCAGGAGCAGCGAAGAGGGACCCAAGAAGAGGAGAATCTGGGCTGGTCTGTACAAAACCACGGCACAGAAGAGGTAAGTATGACATGTTTGTTTGTTTTTTTTAGCAAAATCCCTTTTAAGGAGAGCTATGGTCACAGCACATGCTTTCATTTTATAACGGCATTGTAATACAATACAAACAATAGGTTGTTTTTGACAATCCAATATAGGATTGCTTGAAAAATATTATGTTTTTGTGCTTGTCTGCTGGCCATCTCTTTCCATAACTTCCTTGATTCCCTGCATGCTTTGCAGTGTTTCCTCCATTGTTTGTTTATTTTCAATTTCTAAGGACTATATGTCCCACGGTACCTTGCCTGCAAGTAGTGACTCCTCTCAGCACCTCTGTAGTTCAGAAGGCGGGCTTTGTGAAATGTGACACAGCAGTACCTACCCACAGGGCATAGTTGATACCTGTGACATAGAATTCAAGAAAGTAAGTATGGGCATCCCTGCAAATTAAATCTAGCCTGTGAATATGGCAGAGCCCTAGGAAACCTGTGGGCACCCAGGGGGGGAATAACGAGTCCCAGAATGGTGCTTAATTGCTGTATATACAGGGCACATGCCACAGTCTTTTTTTTTTTTTTTTTTTTTTTTTTTTCCACAAAATATGCATTAAAACGGTATTAAACCCAAAAGCAAACGTTTATTATATTGCAGGTTGCCAATTCTTAGATGTGATGGCTGTATTCGTTTTTATTGTTGGGCTTTCTTTCCTTGGCTTTTAACAGACAAGCTCTTCTACAAATGGGTCAGTTGCAGGGTTGAAACAAACCATTTAGCACTGATGTAAAACCCTTTTCCCAAAATCCTAGTAAAAAAAAGTTTGCTGTAGCTGCTTGTGTAACCACAGTGTAGGGTGGAGTTTGGCTTCAATTTGTTAGTGTATCTAAATCTGCTAGTACATCTAACATTCCCCTCCCTCTAGATTAACAATGCTGCTGTCCAAAGATGCCTCCTGTGCTCCTTCAGGTGTGTTACTGGCCAGATCACCAGGTGAAAACCGAGGTAAAAAAAAGTCTGAATAAATAATGCAGCCATCACATCTAAAGAATTTTGTAAGCTGCATTATATTACATTTTAATTTTTGTCTTTTATGGGGTTTAATTACTTTGATACAAACAAGAGTTTAACCACCTCGATACCAGTCCCCCGCCAGTGCTCCAGACACCTTCTTTTCATCAGGTGCCCCCACAGGAAAGCTACTTCCCATGGGGGGGCACCAGTGTGGGCTCACTCCCACATCTATTGGCACAGACAGCTGGACTCGGCCCAACTGCCTGATCCCGTTTCATAGCTTTTGATTGGCAGCAGCATGAGCCAAAGGCTCCTACTGCTAGCAATCTGGGCAATGAAGAGAGCAACAGCGACTGGAGCCGCTGCGCTTGTGCACATCACTGGATCAGCTCGGGCGCAGGTAAGAAAAAGGGGGTCAGGGGGCTAGCTGAAGCACAGAAGGTTTTTCACCTTAAAGTGGAAGTAAACCCCCCCCCCCTATCGTTTTCAGCCAAGGAAGCTGCCATCTTTGCCTCCGTTTAATCTTCAACTGCCACGGTGCTGCACATGTGATCCGTTATGACACCAGCCATTGGATGGTTTGACTGTTTGGTTGAGAGCACAGCCAATGTGCAGTTAGCATTCCCGGCATGCCTTTTTTTTTTTTGTAAACTGTTAAATCGATGGGTTTACTTCCGCTTTAATGCATAGACTGCATTAACCACTTCCGGACCGCCACACCGATATACGTCCTAACTTTGAAGAGGAATATCCTCATTATGGCAGCAGCTAGCTGTTCTTCTTAGGCTGGCAGTCTGGTTTCCGATGATAGTGGTCTCTGCGGCAGATTCGCCACAAGATCACTATTATCAGCGGCAGGAGAGGGTCGGTGTCCTCTGCCGTTTTACCAGAGCCATCGGTAGCAGCAGAGGCGATTGGATGCTTCTTGGTGTTGGGTATGGAAACGAGTGAAGGGAAGATGGGCCCCCCCCACCTGTCTCCATACCATTGCAGGGTGGAAGCTACGTCAAAACGTCACTTTCGCCCATAGCTCTTAGAGGGCCATTTTTATTTTGTTTGACTTTTTTTTTTTTTTTTCTTTTTTTTTTTTTTTTTGCATTTTAGTGTTAAGTCATTAGTCTTTTTGACCCCAGATCTCATATTTAAGGCCCCATGCACACAAGACGCAGATGCAAACTCTGCTGAACGCATGTTTTAAAAAGCAGAAATCTGCGTTTACAAACGCGCGTTTTACCGCATTTGTGTCTATAAGCGTTTGTAAAGATAACATCATATAGACCCTCCCCAAGCTCAGAAAGCATGTATTATTAACTATTTCTGCCATTTTGATCAGAATGAGCAGCAGCAGAGACAGCAGTTGTACACTTGCATTTGCCTCTTTCTGTGTTTCTTTTTTTTTTTGGAAATGGATCCCATATTGAATATGTCAGGAAATGCTCCTGATGTTGCTCTTGATGAGACCGCAACGTCATCGCAAATTGCGTGAGAGGTCCAGAGTCGGAGCTCGTCGATATTGGACCCATCTGTTGATGGCACAGTGAATGTGCGTTGGATATTTCACAAACATGGTGGGGGGTTGGGGCTGACTAGACATTGGTATGCAGGTTTTTTTTTTTGTGAAAAAAAAGACACTGCTATGCTTTGGTCAGACTAGGTGGAGTCGCTGCTATGAGTAAGCACTAGTTGTAGTGCGAAACGCGTCAGCTCTGTACCCCCCTTTTTGCCGTGTTTGGATTGAAGTGTTTTTTTGCTTTTAAATAAACCATTTTGAATTTTACTTTCCCGGTGTGCGGCTGTCCGAAGTTCTTCCTGATTTTCCAATAGGTGGAGTCGCTGATTAGATTAGAAATTGGATGAAGGGTTGGGGCAAAGAAGTGGAGGCATCAAGTGTGAAAGGGACCTTAGTTGTCACTAGAACAGGTGTCTGCATTGGAAGATTGGCATCCATCTCCTGCTTGGCGATGGCTCTGCAATTTTAGTTTTTCCATGGTCAGTGACATTAATCACCAGGACAAATGGGGGGGTAAATCTCTCAGATGAGGTTACACCAATGAGAACCTGATGGTAGGGTTAACCCATTCCTTACTATCTCCAAGTCCTGGGGGAAAAAAAAAATTATTCATCTTTTGGCTTTAGATGCATTTTAAATGTCGTCCTAGTATTACATGAGGTATGAAATGCGTGGTCCCAGCGATGAGTGACCTTTTATAGAACTGACTCCCCTCTACATGAACTGTGTGGAGTGAAATTCTCTCAAGTCGTATTGAAGAGAAATCTCTAGAAATGTTGTCTATATAAGTTTATGTGGTGGAAACAGCCCCCAGGATGTGTGTTCAGGGCAGGTTATGGAGTCCTTGCTACAAAGAAGTGTGTGAGGGAAGTACACAGCTGTTTCCACATTCTGCTCATTTGTAGCCTTTGTTTGCACATCCAGCAGCAGAGGTTTTGGATGAGAAAAGGATAGTTTCCATACAGAGCCCAAATAGACTTGTCACTTTTTCCACCCTCCGTATAATCAGATTTTCTCGTTTCCCTTGCTAACCATTTAACTGCCACAAATGTTCGCTACATCAATTTTTGAAATCTGTATGGCTAGGAGATCTGTTCTATGGAAATCCGGTACACAAAATGCTGCCAGGCATTGAGTCATTTCAATAATGGCGACTATACAGTGGCTTGGACAATATGCTAAACCAAAGTATACGGTGCTTTGTGTGTGTGTGATATACAGTAAACCCCCCGCTCTATCGTGGTTCCGTTTTTGCGGTCCCGGTATATCGTGCTATTTTAATTGGGACATGTTATTCTGATATTGCACTAATATTTCGCCATTTTGCAGTTATGTACTCTATTTTTTTACTGTACTGTTAAGACAATATTTTTAAAAATCCTCTTGATCTCTCTCTATCTTTTATGTGTTTCTATTGCGTAAAAGTGTGTTTAAAAGCTATTAAAAAATTAACAAAACATGCCTAGGGTGTATTTTAAATAGGGTCTTTCTATTTCGCGTTTTTTCACTTTTCGCGGGTGGGTCCAGAACGTAACCCCAGCGATGGAGGGGGGGGGTTTACTGTATAAGTGGAAATTGTGTGTGTGTGTGTGTGTGTGTGTGTATATGTATATATGTGTGTATATGTGTGTATGTATATATATATTATATATATATATATATATATATATATATATATATATATATATATATATATATATATATATATATATATATATATATATATATATATATATATTTTATTATATATTATATTTTATTTTTCTCTGCTGCAGATTGCTGGTCTGGACAATCCCTCACTAACCCCTGTAGCTATTGACATTTGGTGAGAACTTTTCTCTTCAAAGCTCACAACAGAGGCACTGAATCACAGCTTCTTTTACCCTAAGGCCCCTTTCACACCGGGCGTTTTTCATGCGGTGCAGCGCTAAAAATAGCGCCTGTTCACCGCATGAAAAAAATCCTGCCCCTTTAACTCCAGTGTGAAAGCCGGCGGGCTTTCACACTGGAGCGGTGCGCTAGCAGGATGACAAAAAAAGTCCTGCTAGCAGCATCTTTGGAGCGGGATAGGAGCGGTGTGTTCACCGCTCCTATACCGCTCCTTCCCATTGAAAAGAATGGGAGACCGCGGTAAAACCGCGGCAATACCGCCACAAAGCGCCGCTACGGCGGCGCTCTGCGGGGGGTGTTTAACCCTTTTTCGGCCGCTCGCGGGGGGTAAAACCGCACCGCGAGCGGCCGAAAACCGCGGTAAAAACGACGGTAAAGCAGCGCTAAATATAGCGCTGCTTTACCGTCACCGCGGCTCACCGCCCCAGTGTGAAAGGGGCCTTACTTTTCCCTGGCAGGGACTTGGCAGCCTGCCAGCCTTCTAATGTAAAAACAAACAGCTGGCATTGTAAGCTGGTAGATATTGACTGAATTCGACTTCAGTCTGTTGTGATTATATATTTTTTTTTTTTTTTCAGGATGAATTACTTCACAGTATATGCAGCTAGAGGGGTTAGTAAGGGTCGACCGCTATCAGGTGCCAATATATCACCTGCCGCCCAGATGCTGTATATCATCGTCACTTGCCACCAGATGCAGTGTGTCGCTCGCCACTGATGTCATCTCTCTGCGGGAGAGCGAGTTCAGTTTTGGGGTGAATGCATCTGCACTCTGATTTAGATGTGAGAATCCAAACGGGATTCCCTAAATTGGCTGCAGGAGGCAGCTCCGTTTAAAGTAATGGGAGGTCCCCGGATCATAACTGGGAGACTATTGTTAAACCCCCATCAATTTTTGGAAACTTATCACACTCGCTATGCTTTACCATTGTGTTAAATGATGGATAAGTAATATGATCATACTTTAAATTTTTCTGCGTTTGATATATAATTTTTGATTTGAAAATTACTACTATTTTGCCTATGTGTTTGGCTACTCTGTACTCCTTTCAATAAAAACATTACTTTATATTTCAATGGGAGGCTACTAGATCCTGCAGCTAATCGCGACCACTCACACGTAATCTCTCAGGCAGCCATTAGATATTGATCGCCCCTGGACACAGATAGCCTGGGCCATTCATTTTGTCGTGTTTTTGGCTGGAGTTCTGCTTTAAATGTAACTTTTGCAAAGCGAAATATGGGGATGCCATAGTGAAAAACCTTCCTGAAAATTATGGTTGCTTTGCCTGGCTGTAATGCTGATTATCTGGCTCCGATACCGAACTTTAATAGGTAGGGGTAAGCACAGGTTTGGTTTGAACTTGGGTGGCTGATCTTTTACCAGATCAGTGTCCAAAATGATATGATCTAAAATGGTACCAGGAAGTTTGCTACAGAGCAAGTGGGCCAGTGGACAGGCAAGTATAATGCTGCCTTTTACACAAGGTATTGTTGTCATTTTGTTAACTCTCTGACCTGGTCACTTTAAAAACTGCTGAGACTACATCAGTTTTTGTTTTTTTTAAAGTTAAAATAAGATATAAGGGATGTACTGTTTGTTTTTTAAAATGGGTTGTCGGAGCCCCTAGACTGACATAATGAGACTGAGGAATAAAACGGCCATTGCGCTTTTGAGAACCTAAATATGTAACGAGCAAATATGGCTGCCCTATGTGCATATAGAATTCCAAACAAATCCATTGTGTGTGTGTGTGTGTGTGTGTGTGTGTGTGTGTGTGTGGTAAAGGGTTTTTTTTTTTATTTTTTTTTTTTTTTTTTGTAACCAGATTCCCTTCCTCATTCTTTATGGGGCCAATAAGGTCTGTCCTCCCTCTTTTACTGTTTATATACTTAAGAAATAATCCCAAGAAATTCTTTTTTTTTTTTTTTTTTTTTTTTTTGCTTTCCTCCGCTATGTGTCTTTCGTGTTCTATCTTAGCTGCCCTAATTGCACCCTTACATTTCTTGTTGCATTCTTTGTAAAGTTTAAATGCTGATGATCCCTGAGCCTTGTGTGTTTTTTTTTTTTTTTTTTTTTTTTTTATTGAAGGCCTTCTCCTTCGCTTTTATATGCATTTTTACATTTGAGTTTAACCACCCAGGACTTTTATTTTCCCTTTTAAATTTATTTCCCAGTGGGATGCACTGGCTAATGCCCTTATTTAATATGCACTTAAAGCAAACCCATCTCTCCTCCGTGTTCTTTGTTCCTTTTAGTCTATCACAATTAATATATTCTAGCAAGGTTTGTAGTTTAGGGAAGTTGGCTCTTTTGAGATTCAGTGTCTTTGTATTCCCCTTATGTTTCCTATTTGTGTGATTTATACTGAAGCTAATTGAACTGTGATTGCTGTTTCCTAAATTGTCCTGTATTTTCACATCCGTGATCAGGTCTGTATTGTTGGTAATCAGTAGGTCTAGTAACACTTTGTTTCTAGTTGGTGCGTCTATCATCTAACCAATGAAATTGTCCTGCAAGACATTTAGGAACTGGTGAGCCTTATGCCGCGTACACACGTGCAGACTTTTGCCGGCGGACTTAGTCCAGCGGACAATCCCGCGGGACTTTCCAGCTAGGTCCGCTGGACTTTCCGAGCGTGTGGACTTGCCCACACACGCACGGACTTCTCCAGCGGATAATCCGCCGGCCAAAAATCCGCGGGACTTTTGAAAATGAACGGACTTGCCCACACACGGAGCAGTCCGTTCATTTCGAACGTAACTTCAGGTTACGTAGCTAGCGTAGGCAGTAAATGCCGCCGCGCTAGCTCCGTGACCTGGCATGGATTTAAAGGGAATCCCCACGCCGAAAAAACGGCGTGGGGGTTCCCCCCAAATCCATGTCAGACCCTCATCCGAGCACGCAGCCTGGCAGGCCAGGAAAGGGGTGGGGACGAACGAGCGCCCCCCCCTCCTGAGCCGTACCAGGCCGCGTGCCCTCAACATGGGGGGTGCCCGTGCGGCCCCCCCACTCCAAAGCACCTTGTCCCCATGTTGATGAGGACAAGGGCCTCTTCCCGACAACCCTGGCCGTTGGTTGTCGGGGTCTGCGGGCGGGGGCTTATCGGAATCTGGGAGCCCCCTTTAATAAGGGGGCCCCCAGATACCGGCCCCCCACCCTATGTGAATGAGTATGGGGTACGATGTACCCCTACCCATTCACCTAAGGTGTAAAATGTAAAGTACAAAAACACACACACTTTTGAAAAATATATTTTATTGCACTGCTCCGGGGGTCTTCTTCCGTCTTGGGTCTTCTCGCCGGACTCCTCCGCTCTCTTCTGCTCTTTTACCTAGCTCTTTCACGAACGGAGGAGTCCGGCTACCTTCTTCGTCGTCGCCGCCGTCGTCTGGGGGTCTCGATCCGCCTTCGGGGGTCTTCCGGGGGTCTCTTCTGTTCTTGCGGCGGTCGTCGTCTTCCGCGCCGCCGGCGCCTTCTTCTTCTCCTTGTCCTTCTTCTTGTTCTTCTTCTTCTTCCGATGTTGACCCGACGCTCTCTCTGCCCGGAATGCTTGTGCGCTGGGACTTATATAGGGACATGGGGGACAGGGTCACATGTTCATGTCACATGGTGACCCCGCCCCCTTGCGATGTCACAGTCCCAGCATCCTCCGGGACTGTGACAACACAAGGGGGCGGGGTCACCATGTGACATGTGCATGTGACCCTGTCCCCCATGTCCCTATATAAGTCAAAGCGCAGCGCGGCACAAGCATTCCGGGCAGAGAGAGCGTCGGGTCAACATCGGAAGAAGAAGAAGGACAAGAAGAAGAAGAAGGCGGCGCGGAAGACGACGACCGCCGCAAGAACAGAAGAGACCCACGGAAGACCCCCGAAGGCGGATCGAGACCCCCAGACGACGGCGGCGACGACGACGACGAAGAAGGTAGCCGGACTCTTCCGTTCGTGAAAGAGCAGAAGAGAGCAGAGGAGTCCGGCGAGAAGACCCCCGGAGCAGTGCAATAAAATATTTTTTCAAAAGTGTGTGTGTTTTTTTGTACTTTACATTTTACACCTTAGGTGAATGGGTAGGGGTACATCGTACCCCATACTCATTCACATAGGGTGGGGGGCCGGTATCTGGGGGCCCCCTTATTAAAGGGGGCTCCCAGATTCCGATAAGCCCCCGCCCGCAGACCCCGACAACCAACGGCCAGGGTTGTCGGGAAGAGGCCCTTGTCCTCATCAACATGGGGACAAGGTGCTTTGGGGTGGGGGGGCCGCACGGCCCCCCTTTCCCCAGGGCACCCCCCATGTTGAGGGCACGCGGCCTGGTACGGCTCAGGAGGGGGGGGGGCGCTCGTTCGTCCCCACCCCTTTCCTGGCCTGCCAGGCTGCGTGCTCGGATGAGGGTCTGACATGGATTTGGGGGGAACCCCCACGCCGTTTTTTCGGCGTGGGATTCCCTTTAAATCCATGCCAGGTCACGGAGCTAGCGCGGCGGCATTTACTGCCTACGCTAGCTACGTAACCTGAAGTCACGTGCTAAATGAACGGACTTGCCGATGAGCGGCAAGTCCGTTCATTTCAAAAGTCCCGCGGACTTGCCCACTAACGGCGGGATTGTCCGCCGGACTGCCAAGTCCAGCGGATAATTTTAAAACCAAACTTAAAACTTTGGCGCCAAAAAGTCCGCCGGCGCCCACACACGAGGGGATTATCCGCTGGACTTCAGTCCAGCGGATAATCCCGCGGGATTGTCCCTTCGTGTGTACGCGGCATTAGACGAATGCACGGTTCCTTCCCCCTAGTCTGTCTGGATAATTTAAACCCCCCCCCCCATTATGATGACACTTCCCATCCTTGCTGCTAATCCAAATTGTAAGAGGAGGTCTGTCCCCTACCCCCTCAAGTTAGGGGGCCTATAGCATACTCCTAGTATTACTTTCACCTTAGTTTCATCTTTTTTGGAGCTTTAACCATAAGGATTTCGCCTCCTCCCTAGCTCTCTTAGTGATGTCATCTCTCACATTCACTTGTACATTATTCTTGATATACAGGCATACCCCTGACCCTTTTTTTACCCTCTATCCCTGCATTAAAGGTAATACCCTTGAATGGTTGCCAGCCAATCATGAGAGCTGTTGAACCAAGTCTCTGAAATTGCCACAAAATCTAAAGCCTCCTAGTTCTCCCATCTTGTCCGCCAGGCTCCTGGCATTGGTGAACATGCCACGTAATTTAGACCGGTCGCATACTGTCTTCTTATTATGTGTGCCGAGGTTGCACTTCACTTGCGTTTCACTGTACTAATGACACTGGCTGGGAAGAGGGGTAAACATCTAGTGAGTTCAGTTATTGGGATAAAGTTCGATAACCTCTCGGGGACCCAAAAAATATTGGGATTGGGGAGGAGTAAACTATCCATTAAGTCTCCTAATGTACGGAAGACCGATTTTTTTTTTTTTTTTATTTTTTTTTTTTTTTTAAGCTATACCATCAAAAAATTAAAAATTTGACCTCGCAAGTATGTCCAGAGAGCAGTTAACAGACTTGGCGAACTGGCATCTGGTGGTAAACAATCAAAGAAATTGAAGAGAGAACAAGAGGGAGAGTAAAATGGCAAAGAAGAAAAGTAGGCGAAACGTAAGCCCCACCCCAGGAATCCAAGGCCACCGGTAGGCTCGACAATTTCCTATTGGTCCAGAAAGTGGGAAGGCGGGCTCATCGCTGGAAACTGATTCAACCAAGGCTACCATGTCTTAAAAACTTGTCCTTGGTGCCCACGAGTATCGCTGTAAGCTTCTAAAGAGAGAAGAGGTGTTTTCCATGCCTTTTGAAATAGTTTAAGTAGCCATTACAATGTGTAGCCAAGATGCGTTCTTGTTTTGTTTAACTCCAGGATAGGTTTATGAAATAAAGCTTCCCACGGGTCCTTGCGTATATTAGAATGAAATGGTGTATAATCTGGTAACCTTCTATATGTCACACCATAGCAAAAAATGATAGAGTAAAAGTCTCACACAACATTGTTTGTTTAAACATTGCAAGACTATCAAGGCTAAAAATACAGTATACTAATATCTGACTTATTAAAATACAGCTTATAAAACTACAAATCTTCTTTTTTTTTTTTTTTTTTTTTTTTTTTTTTTTCCCTGTTTGGACAACTTTTAGCTTCTTTCTTCTTCTGGGGAAGGTGTGATAGCAGAAATTCACATATGCTTGCTTTGGATCTCTGGATTTCCGCTGTCTCCAGGGCATGGATTGTGTTTCAGGGCTGTTGCTGGATCTCACGTTTCATGCTGGGGGGAAGCCCACTGGTCCTCTGTGTTGTACACCAGATGTTGTGCTGGGAAGGGCTCAGTAGTACACGCATACAAGCTCTCGCACTCTAGAATGGTTGGGATTCCCAGCTGTTACCTTGTTCTCCTGTTTCATGGCTGGAACTCGTATGGACCTCTTAAGTGCCGCCAGGGTGTGTATTCTGCAAATGGAGACTCTGATGTGTCCTTTACGTTTTCAATGTCCTATTGAAGCACTGAGTGCGCTCACTTCTGGTGCTATTCAGTGTAAAGAATGTAGGATATGTCTATCATTCCTGTCTTAACTGTCACATTTCTTACTACTTCCTGAACTGCAGAAATCAAGAGCCATTTGGATCCTATATGTATGACTTGGAGGTGCACAGGGATGGAAATTTGGTGTCAAAACTAAAAATTCAGGATGCAGTTGTCCAAAACCGAAAATGACTGATAGTTTAAAAATTGTGTTCGATATCTTAAAAAAAAAAAAAATAAAAAAAAAAATTGGATAGATAGAGATATAGATGTGTTCATGTTTTTTTTTTTTTTTTTTTTTCTTTTTTTTTTTTTTTATTTAATATCATAAATATACATTTTCTGGCATTCTCTGCACCTTTTAGCTCCCTTTTAAATTATATGTATGTCTTCACACTGGTCCGTTGCCCTTAAAAAAAAAAAAAAAAAAAAAAATCTTGCTTGCTGCATTTTTGCTCAGTTAAAGTGCACCAAAAAACGCACCTCCCTGATGAAATACATTAAAAATGCATCAATAATGCACCCGTGTTGCGTTTTTTCATGTGGTTTTTGAGTCCCATCACCTATGAAGAACACACCATAAGCACACTAAAACCTTGGGCATTATCGGCAAAATGCAGAAAACACCTTTTTAGGCCTATATTTTTCGGCCACCAAAATTTCGGTGCATCTCTAGTATGACTGTTCACTCATATCTGCAGCTAGCTTCATTTAAACTGTAAATCATATGTTGTATATCTTGGTAGTGGATGGGCAGTTTCAGTGACTGCAGAATCTGCTTAGTCACAGAATGTCTGTCTACTTTAGCTGCAATTGTGATCAGGAAAAGCTCTTAGGTCCTCATACAGAGAGCGAGGAGGGTCAGATTTATTTGGATTAGGTGAGAATGTCTCTTGGTATATATGACCACCCATACACGGTACATACTAGTGACAAGTCATATTTGAGCAGCGCTTGTGATAATTTGAGTGTGTAGGAGGGATAATATTTACTTTGTCTAAACACTAAGGGGTTAATTTACTAAAACTGGAGAGTGCAAAATCTGGTGCAGCTCTCCATAGAAACCAATCATCTTCTAACATCTGCTTGTACAATTTTTAAGCTTTGACCAACCTGGAAGCTGACTGGTTTCTACGCAGAGCTGCACCAGATTTTGTGCACTCCCGTTTTAGTAAACCAACCGCTAAATGTCAGGGCTGCTGTTTGTCAGACATTTTCACCTACTTCCCCTCTACATGCATTCACAACAGCATCAACTGCAAATCATTACTCAGGACTAGCATCCACCGCAATAAAAAAAATATATTTATTTTTTTGTGTTTTACATTTACTCTTACTATTGCCTCCATCGCCATTCTTATCTTCGCTCCCATAATCTCCTGGGATATCTCCGTCTCACATCCCAGGAGGCTACAGGAGCAGAGACACAGCAGCTGGGGGTAGGCTTGGCACGTGTCACTGAGGGCTGGCTGCAACAACCTAGGTTCTAGGAGATGGCCAAGCTTCTGATGACATCAGATGGAAAGATGGTGGCATGGGACTCTGGCTCCAGCACCTAAGCAGCGGATCCCAGCAGAACCATGCTGGATTTACTGGGCATGTGGGCAAAAAGGACAAAAAACAGAGGGGGATTGGGCATATTATGTGTATGAATATGCAGGTAACACGCACAAGTCAAGCTTTATTGTCATTCTTCTACACGTGAGGACATACGGTAGAACGAAATGTCGTATCTCACAGGACCACGGTGCTACATACTAATTAAACATAATTATAAATATACAAAGAATAAACCGCATGCTTTAGATGGGACATTCCATTTGGACCTCCTTCTTCCCCCCCTTCTTTTATTTTTTTAGGATTGGCTTTGTTCTAGCCATTGGTACTACAAAGAACTATTTTTTTTATTTTATTTTTTTAATGTATTTTTTTTTTTTTTTTTTTTTTTTTTTTTTTTTTTTTTTCTTTTTTAGGCTTATTAATGGATGCTTTCACCTAAACTCGTGGCCTACATAGAACTATGGCGTTGGATTCGTCATCTTTTGTAATACCTAGTGGTTTTCAGCACTTCAACAATCAAGATGTAGACACTGGGCAAGAAGACCCATTTGAAGATTTATGTAGCCTGGAAAATAATCGGCATTATGATGTGGTTCCCACAGTGGTATGCTCCTTATGCTGCCTCTTTGGCCTTGTATATACCTTTTTTGGTAAGTAGCAAAAACTTTTTTATTTTTTTTCTAAAAAGAAATAATCAATAAATGGTGTATTGCATGTTGTTCATACTCACTCAGTCACTATGAGATTTTATTTTCTGCATTCTGCAAACGACCTGAATGATCCTGCTGTTCTCTTATTTCCCTTTTTATGTCCAAGTCCCCAATTAAGCTAGGGATTTTGCAGAGCAATGTTGGCAGCTGTGCACATGTTCAGTTTTCAGTGAGTTTCTATGCTGAGTCATACGTGTGGTCGTATACAGAGTAGTAAATGACAGCTAACTCCCTCCCTCCTCCATTCCTACTAACCAGCTAAAAGATGGGGGGGGGGGGGGGGGCTGGATATTGCATGTAGATTGATGAAGGCTTCATCTCCCTCTTATTCCAAGACGCACCTGCTGGAAGAGCGTGACGCAGCTCGTGACTGGCAGAAATCCGGCCACACCATGTTATTGCCAAAAACTAATAGATTTTACTTCAAATATCTATTTGTATGACAATTGAAAACCATTTAATATTTATTTTTTCACTCTGTATTCCAAAGGCTGTTTTAGGGGTTTTTGATTTTAGTAAAATAATCATTGCCATCATCCATATAAAGAAGGAACAATGTAAATTGCAATGGTGTGTGTTTAGTATCATACAGGTATCTGCACCCACTTCCGGGACGAGATAGCCGGAGCTGCCCCGCCCATATCCGAAGATGCCCCGTTGTGTCTTGGGAAACACAGTTCCCAGGACACAACGGGGACCAATAACGAGGAGCTGCGCGACTCGCTCATGTGCAGTAGGGAACCAGGCAGTGAAGCCGCAAGCTTCACTTCCTGATTCCCTGACAGAGGATGGCTGCGGGGGCAGCCGAGAGACGAGCGATCGCTCGTCATCTTCTGCCGACATCGCTGGAACCTGGAACAGGTAAGTGTCTATTTATTAAAAGTCAGCAGCTGCAGTATTTGTAACTGCTGACTTTTAAAAAAAAAAAAAAAAATGTTTCAGGTGGACCACCTCTTTAAGTTGTATTAGTTGCAGCTTTGTCACTACACTACCAGGTTGCTGTGCTGTTTACCAGCCGACACTGGTTGGTTACCAGCTATAATTGGGTAGTGTGCATACCTTGGTTCCTCAGAAAATTGATTTCTTCTTTGGTAGAACTTTTGGCTATGTGGAGAGCTTCCAGGTCATTGACTTAAGTAGCTTATTTTATCTAGGTGTTCACAGATCATCTGTTGTCGTTGCTACAGCATACGCTGCCCTACTGCCTGAATTATAGTATGTATGGTTATTAGCTGATGATGAGTTTTTTGGTTTAACCTTCTTTTTTTTTTTTTTTTTCCCCCCACAGGTTATCGGTGCTTCAAAGCCATTATGTTTTTATCGGGACTGTTGGCTGGATCAGCAGTCATCTTTTTGCTTTGTTATAAAGAGAGAATCCTGGACACACAGCTGAGCCTGGAGCTAAGTGCAGGCATTGCCCTGGGCATCGGCCTTCTTTGTGGACTAGTCACCATGCTTGTGCACAGTGTTGGCCTGTTTATGACTGGCCTGCTTTTTGGACTTTTGCTGGCCATAGCCTGCCTGGTGGGATTGGAGCAGTTCTATCATCCTCCCACAGCCTGGGTTCCAGTAGGAATAATGATGGGTTCTGCCATGCTGTTTGCTGTATTGACTCTGCAGTGGCAGAAGCTCTTCACTGTGGTTTCCACTGCAACATTTGGAGCAGCTATTCTGGCTGTATGTACAGACTATTTTGTTGAGATGATGCTGCTGGTGCAGTATGTGTATGACAGACTCCGCTTAGAAGTCTCTTTTCCCCTCTGCTGGTTCAGCTGGGTGGTGCTGGGCATGTGGCCATTCTTAAGTGTACTGGGAATTGTAGTTCAGTGGAAGCTGACAGCTGAAGGCTTTTCTCATACTGATGGTAAGTACAGCTTTTTCATTAAATTCCTGTTAATAGTCTATGTACAACAACATTGACTTTGATATAGCCATGACTATATTTATGCAGCTGTTCTGAGTTTGGACCCCCCCCCCCCAAGCCCCCTAGAAAGATTTGGTAGCATTAGTATGTCCTTCTTTTTTTTTTTATTTATTTATTTTTTTTTCGAATAAGGGAACAAATTTTACATGTACCAGTTAACCTGGCTAGCAAAGACTCCAACATCCCAGGAATTGATCATTCTTAGAAGCAACAACAGAATGGGATTTTAAAGGGGTCAAAACACATCAATTTTATTATAAAACCATATTAAAATGTACGTGTAAATGCATATTAAAATCAAACGATGAAATGTATCGTATACAGCTTTTTAGGTTGTTGACAAGTGCTCTTCGCTCGACATGTTTTGCCTATCGGCTTCTTCAGGAGTGAGCAAAACGTTGCATGTATTGTCACAACATCGATATGCCAAAGAGTGATTGAACAGGCCATTTAAAAAAAACTGCTAACGTTCAAAAAGGCAAGGAGCCAAACTTCATAGGTATTAGTTAGGGGTGCAACAGATCGTCACCGATCCGTGATCCGAATGGGTCACCCTGTTCGGAACGGCACACACCGCGATCCGCGGCCTCGGCCTTAGGAAAGGCCGCGGCTTCAGCCTAGCTCGGAAGCGGCGGCCACCTTGTCGGCCGTTTACAATGTGATTTGCTTTGTCAAATGACGGAGCGATCACTTGTAAACAAACTGGCGTCATCATGACGCCGGTTCCTCTCTCCCCCTCTGTGTACAGATCTGTACAGTGGAGGGGAGAGATCGGATGGCAGCATCGCTGTGGGCTGGATCTGTAGTGCCCACAGCGCTGCTCTGTAAAAAATTGCAGTCACAGCCATCCCTCCATACCCTGCCAATACTCTGGCAATATTACAGTGGGGGAGATTGTGGGGACTATATGGTGGTGAAATTTTCAGATTTTTGCAAATTCAATTATTTGCTGATCTGAAAAATGATCCGATCCGTGACTCTGATCCAAGGAACGATCCGATCCGTGATTTTTTTTTTTTTTATTTTTTTTTTTATTTTATTTTTTTTGATCCGTTGCACCCCTAGTATTTATTAAGCCATAGGGGGAACAAAATGAAGAGCAGAGGGATCCCACCAAGCATTTTGAGGTTCCCAAGAGGTATTTACAGTGCATCCAGAAAGTATTCACAGCGCCTCGCTACTTCCACATTTTATGTTGCAGCCTTATTCCAAAATGGATTAAATTCATTTTTTTCCTCAAATTCTACAAACCATACCCCATAATGACAATGTGAAAGAAGTTTGTTTGAAATCTTTGCAAATTTATTAAAATAAAAAACATCACATGTACCTAAGTATTCACAGCCTTTGCCATCACACTCAAAATTGAGCTCAGGTACACCCTGATCATCTATGAGATGTTTCTACAACGTGATTGGAGTCCACCTGTGGTAAATTCGGTTGATTGGAAATAATTTGGAAAGGCACACACCGGTCAATAGAAGGTCCCACAGTTAACAGCGCATGCCAGAGCACAAACCAAGCCATCAAGTCCAAGGAATTGTCTGTAGATCTGAGACAGGATTGTATTGAGGCTTAGATGTGGAGAGGGGTACAGAAAAAAAATCTGCAGCATCGAAGATCCCAATGAGCTCAGTGGCCTCCATCGTCTGTAAATGAAAGAACTTTAGAACCACCAGGACTCTTCCTAGAGCTGGCCGGCCAAACTGAGCGATTGGGGAGACTGACCTTAGTCAGGGAGGTGACCAAGAACCCGATGGTCACTGACGGAGCTCCAGAGTTTCTCTGTGGAGAGAGGAGAAACTTCCAGAAGAACAACCATCTCTGCGGCACGCCACCAATCAGGATTGTATGGCAGAGTGGCCAGACGGAAGCCACTCCTCAGTAAAAGGCACATGACAGCCCACCTGGAGTTTGCCAAAAGGCACCTGAAGGGCTCTCTGACAATGAAACAAAATTCTCTGGTCTGATGAAACAAAGATTGAACTCTGGCCTGAATGGCAAGTTTCATGTCTGGGGGAAACCAGGCACTGCTCATCACCTAGCCAATACCATTCCTACAGTAAAAAAAAGCTTTGTGGTGACAGCATAGGGTTGCCACCTCGTTCCTTTTAAACCCGAACACATATGAATAACACAGGTTCTGAGGCTAATTAAATGCAGATAAGGCAACAAGTGAGTTTAATTACCACCTTAATCAGCCACAGAACCTGTGTAATTAATGTGTTCGGGTTTAAAGGGATGAGGTGGCAACTCTATGACAGCATCATGCTGTGGGGATGGTTTTCAGCAGCAGAAACTGGGAGACTAGTCAGGATCGAGGGAAAGATGAATGCAGCAATGTATAGACAGTGAGAGAACCTGCGCCAGAGCGCTCTGTGGAGAAGGTTCATCTTCCAACAGGACAACGACCCTAAGCACGCAGCCAAGACGACAAAGGAGTGGCTATGGGACAACTTTGTGAATTTCCTTGAGTGGCCCAGACTTGAACCCGATTGAGCATTTCTCTAGTGTAAATGGCTGTGCGCCGATGCCCCCATCCAACCAAGACTGGGAGAAACTGCCCAAAAAAATGTGTGCCAAGCTTGTAGCATCATACTCAAAGACTTGAGGCTGTACTTGGTGTCAAAGGTGCTTCAACAAAGTATTGAGCAAAGGCTGTGAAGCACCAAGTACAGCCTCCAGTCTTTTTGAGTATGATGCTACAAGCTTGGCACACATTTTTTTTTTGGGGCAGTTTCTCCCATTCTTGGTCGGATGGGGGGCATTGGTGCACAGCCATTTATGCTAGAGAAATGCTCAATCTGGTTCAAGTCTGGGCGACTCAAGGAAATTCACAAAGTTGTCCCCCCCCCCCCCCCGCTTAACCTTTTCCACATTGTTACGTATATTATTATATTCCAAAATGAGATATATATATATATATATATATATATATATATATATATATATATATATATATATATATATATATATATATATATATATATATATATATATATATATATATATATATATATATATATATATATATATATATATATCAAAAAAATTCTCATTCATTTTGGGATAAGGCTGTAACGTAAAAATGTGGAAAAGGTTAAGCATTGTGAATACTTTTCGGATGCACTGTATATTCAAAGGCTTGATGGAAGTATTCAAGGGTAGAGAAACTGTGATCTTAATAGGAAAACTTTGCTGTTCTGGGGGATAGACCCTCTACCCTGTGCACCTGCCAACAACCCTTCCTGCATAGGTAGTAATCCTCCCATAATCCAGGTGTGGTAAAGTAGAGCTAGTGGATCACTGTCTCTCCCCTTGAATACTTGGATCAAATCATTGAATATAAATACCTTGTGGGATTCATTTTGTTCCCCCCTATGGCTTATTAATTTGGGGTTTGGCTCATTGCAGTTTTGAATGTTAGTGATTGATTCATTTCTAAAAGACCTGTTGAATTTTTTTCCTTTTTCAGCAAGTCAAGTAGGATAGTCTATGAAAACTGAAATGCCTGAATAAATTGCAGCAAAATGTTGCACTGGAACACAAACTGTATTTGCACTGTTTGATGCAAATGTTTGCTGAGACATGGTTACTAGACGTTTTCCTAGTCGTACAGTTTAGGGCACAAGCACTTTAATCATTATGACGGGGTTGGGACACATAATTTTTACTGCATATGTTTATGCACCCCCTCTATTTAATGTAACTTGACTACTCCAATGTAGAATAGTGTGATCAGGAGAGTGAACGGATAATTTGTGTTTGTTTTTTTTTTTGTTTGTTTTTTTTGGGGGTCTTCAGCCCCACTTCCTTTAGGTTCTGCTAAACTACAAGTCAATCTACATAACACAAGTGTCACAAATGTGTACAAAACTTTTTTATACCATGTTCTATACCTTTTGCAGTCCATAATTCCCAAAGATTGGAGTCAGGTGCCTGGGGGACCACCATCCATACCTAGCCTCCTCTCAAGTCAAGTTATGAATAAATCTTCATGCAGCTTCCATATTGACTCCAGACCGTACCTGGACCCCACCTGGCCTGTAATATGGCTCCTGCATAGGATCTTACTGTGGTCACTTCCTTTTGGCACTTTATATATTTTTTTTTTTTCTGAGTGGGGGACAGGGCAGGAGACCAGGATTGCTGGGGGTAAATTTTAAACTTGGCCTGAACGCTTCCCAGAGTGGCATCTAGTGTGCCTGGATGAGCAGGGTGCTAGGACAGCTACATGGCCCAAGGACAGCCCAGCACCACCTCGTTCCTGGAGGGGGGCTACTGCACCTGCACACCCTGCCGTTTCCTCTTTGCAGTCGTGACTTCAAGTTGGCAAAATCTTGTGCCCTCTGATGAGGAAACTTTACAGCGGCTAAATTCTGGGTTACTGCAGCCTATGCGTGCATGGCACTAAGGCATTCCCACCGCAAAGGTGGTGAGTACTCTTCTAGACACCATTTTCACAAGTGTGGCAGATCATAAGCACATAGGAAAAGGGGTCAGATGGACTTGCTAGCTCAGGCTCAACTATAGTTCCATTGGGGGTAGTTCATACATTCATGGCCCTGGTACCTTTTTTTTTATTTTTTTATTTTTTTCTTTCCCTCTGACTCCCTGCTTTCTAGCCAACTGCATGGCCCATCAACTACACCAGATTTATCACCATGTCTGATCGACCTTCTTGATTTTGTACTTTAGAAAAGGTAGCAGTTGAGGAGGTTCCTTGCATTTATAAAGAATTCAAGCTGAACTCCCAGCTCTTGTTACACTTTACATAGTTAGTTGGTTTAGGCCAAGCTGGCCCAAACCATGTCCCTCATGTGAGGCCGTTTTATGTGCTGCAAAAACTGTATGTAGCCGAGGCTTCATACAGCATACTGCTCTGAGTTCGAGCCGAGAACTTACCGTCTCATACCCGGAAAACAATAGTTTGAGTGGCACTCAGCCATTCATGGAAAGCCATGTATTCTAGGAATGAATACAAAGCTTCCTCTGGCTGAGTCAGAGGTTGTGAGGTCCTCTGGCTCAGCCAATCGGAGGAAGCTTTATATTCATTGCTAGAATAAATCCCTTTCTATGAATGGCTGAGCGCCGCCCAGACTCTGTGTTCCATGTACGGGACAGGAAGGTCTCAGCTTGAACCCAGAACACGGTGCTGTATACAGCCTCTGCTACATACAGCCTCTGCTACATACAGTTTAAACAGCACATCCAGCAGCTTTACAAGTTAGTGAGGGACCTGGTTTGTTTGGACCAGCTTGGCCCAAACTAACAATGTAAGGTGTAACAAAGGCTGGAGTTCAGCTTTTTAAAGCCAGATTAAATGACTATTAGAGATTTCATTTAATCCAAAGGATACCGTGGCTACCCTTATTGCTGTACACTCTTGTTTAGGGCTGAAGCATCCCTAATCTAATCATCCTGATGTCCAGTATGGGGTCCTTCTTTTTTTTTTTTTTTTTTTTTAAGCATTTGTTAAAACCTGCCAAGACCTTGCTGGTCTACTCACTGGTAGAGCCTATCCTATATAGACATTGGCCTCAACTGGAGAAGATTTTTCTCAGTATTTATTCTGCGCAATAATATCCCTATTGAGGAAAGTTTCCTTCATTAGCACCCTGTGGAGAATGATCTTGTGTACAAAGACCCAAAATATAAGCTGGTAAAGCTTTTACTTGGGGGGGGGGGGGGGGGGGGGGAGAGAGAGAAGAGTCCCTGACATGCAACCCAAGGTTGCGTCTATTGCAGACTGTCGGACCATTTCAAAAGTTCAGAAATCCTAGTTCTTCCTTACAGATGTCTGTCCACATACTACTATGTGAATGGCCTGGCAGATCTCCAGGATGTCTTTTCTCTATCCATATGCGAGCATCTGTTTTCTCCCTTCTTGGTGCATCAAGGAGATCATGGGTGTAAAAGTGCTCTCCTCCCCAGAAGTAAAATGCTTGTGCCTCTTCCAGTAGATCTTCTACTCCTGAGGTTGCACAAGAAGTAGAAGCAAACAGGGTCACTTATCCAGCGCTCAAGATAAGTGTATATAAAACTAAGCGGCTGCTATAATCAGATATAACATTAAGGAGAAAGCAAGAAGAGGTACTTTCCAGCTTAAGCAGCACTAAAAACACAAATGGGGGGGGGAAAAAATGGAAATTCAATAAAAATTCACATGTAAGGGACGCACACTCAAAGCAATATGAGGAATCTTCAAAAACAAACTTAAACAAGTATAAAGTGCAATATACAAACAAGTGAAATAAAAATGAATACATTCAATAGTCCAGATTCATTGGGGAAAAATAAAAGGGGGGGGGTGCAAAAAAGAGCGATGTGCAGATAATGCAAAATTACTTCAATGTCCAATGACGAAAGTGCAGTATTTCAAAACCGGTAAAAGGTGAACTTCAGTAAGTAATGTGTGGTTAACATCTCCTCCACCAGCATCCGTGATCCACCACAGGTGGCGGTATAGGAAAATGGCAATGGATGAAGATGCAATATATTCTTTCCCGGCTCATTCCCTTCCTTGGGAAGGAGCTGGGTGACGTACTACTTCCGGTCTAATGCCACGACCGGTACTTCATGCATAGATTGATGCTGACCACTGTGAAATTTAATGTGAGTGACTACTAATGATTTAAATGCATTTTATTTGAATTGCTACTCTATGGAGATCTAAGACAGAAAACAAGGAGTATTTGGAGGAGCCTGAGGAGAATTTATTTATCCTGAAGGAATATATTGCATCTTCATCCATTACCACTTTCCTATACCTTTTTATGAGATACTGCAAGGAGAGGATTTAATGGTCTGCAGTGACTTGAAGCGCCATTGGGGTCTTTCTTTGAGGTGATCATGGAATCTGGTTCCCTCTGCACTTCAGGAAAAAATGCAGTGTTCAAGCATTATGAGCCATTGTCCGGGCCTTTGTCAACCATGTGATGTTCATGAGTGCGCATTGAGGTTAACAAGGGTTAGAGGCTAATAACTGAGGTTGAGGATATGGCAACTTTCTGCTCTTGGGTTACTTTGGTCTAAAGACTGCACAAGCGCTAGGCCTGTCTTACTTTAAATGATCTATGAAAAAGCAGGAGAGTATGCTTTAACAGTTGTCTGCTCAGTGACAGAAGCTTTGACCCCCCCCCTGCTTGTTGAAGATGTATGTGTTTTTTTTTGTGTGTGTTGTTTTTTTTTTTTTTTTTTTTTTGTTTAGCAATTTTTTCCATGTAATCACTGTCTATTACTGTTTTAAATAGCTGTGGCTCTTTTTATAACCAGATGTAGAATGGTTTCATATACACCTGTGTATCTTCTAATAGACACATCAGATGTAAGCTGACGCGGTCACCTTGTTTGCAGTAGAAAAGATCTGAGTGGTGAAACAAAATGTATTCTGTCTTTTTGTCTAAATGGTTCTCCATTGGCAAGTTTTTGGCAGGGTTTGGCAAGAAAACTGATTTTATTTCTGCAAGTTTCTTCTCGGAATCCTGTTATTTTAGCTGTGACCTTCTCTTGCATGTAGTCTTTGTGGAAAAATTGGATTCATATTTGGTGTTTCTATTAGTCCTCACTGGTTTGTTACTTGATTTTGACAGTGATCATAAGCAGACGCCAGAAACGCCTCCAGCTCTTACGAATTCGTCAGAAAGAGGCCAAGAAGAAACAGAATGTTGCTTCTCAAGATGGGACTTACAGGCGGAAGGCCAACCCTATTAAAAGATACACTGGGGACATCCTCGCACCAGTAAGAATAGAATATATGGCGTTTTGTTTAACATAAACCTTATTGCCAACATCTGTATTTTTTTTTTTTATTTATTTATTTTCTCTGGTGGAGTCGCTTTTATAATTAACCACTTCAACACCGCCCATAGTCATATGACGCCCACAAGGTGGATCTACCATCCTGGGTGGGCGTCATATGACGTCCTCGGATTCCCGGCCGCCTGGGGGGCGCGCGCGCCCGCGGCATCGCTCGGGACCCGGTGCGAGTGCCCGGCGGCCGCGATGTCCGCCGGGCACCCGCGATTGCCCGTTAAAACAACGGGACCGGGCAGGACCGTGGAGCTGTGTGTGTAAACACACAGCTCCACGTCCTGTCAGCGGGGAGGAGACCGATAATGTGATCCCAGTACAGAGGAACACATGATCGGTCTCCTCCCCTTAAGTCCCCTCCCCCTACAGTTAGAATCATTCCTATAGGGACACATATTAACCCCTCCAGCGCCCTCTAGTGTTAACCCCTTCCCTGCCAGTCACATTTACACAGTAATCATTGCAATTTTATAGCAACGATCGCTGTGTAAATGTGAATGGTTCCAAAAATGTGTCAAAAGTGTCCGCAGTGTCCGCCGCAATGTCGCAGTCACGAAAAAAAATCGCAGATCGCCGCCATTACTAGTAAAAAAAAAAAAAAAAAAAAAAAAATTCAATAAATCTATCCCCTATTTTGTAGACGCTATAACTTTTTGGTTCCTACACTACTTTTTGCTGATTTCATTGTGATTTGCATAGACTTTTGTTAAACAAAGTTGCAAGCCGCAATGAAATCGGACGTGCAAATTGCACTGATCTGCGGCATTGAAATTGTGCAGAAGTAGCGTGATTTCAGAGCCGCATCAGTGTGAACCAGGGCTAAATCAGCATTTAAAAGATAACAGAGCCCACATGGATGAATGGATGGCTCCAGCTCTCTTCCTCTCACACCACAGTAAGCCTTAAGCCTCATTCTCTCATGAATGGCATGCCCCAAAAATGATAACTGGATTGCTTCTCATATACCGGTCCTGGCAGCAAAAACACATACCAAGGAAAGAGCAATATCCCATAGTGAAGTACCATTTAAAAATCATTTATTAATAAACCAAGTGGGTACTCACAAAACAGATAGTATGACAAGCATATCGCACAGCACCACCGACTCTCTGGGCAGGTGGGATAATGTCACCGCTAAACTCCACCCTACGCACGTTTCGTTCAGACTGGACGTCTTCCAAGTGGCAACAGAATTATGTTTTTCAGTTGCCTTTGATATCTATGTGTGAATATCAGTGAGTGCTGCAGTCAGGTTTTTTGCTTTCTCACCTTCATTTTATTTAATTGATTAATTTGCCAAGCGGTAAACCCATCGATTTAACAGTTTAAAAAAAAAAAAAGGCATGCCGGGAATGCTAACTGCACTTTGGCTGTGCTCTCAACCAAACAGTCAAACCATCCAATGGCTGGTGTCATAACGGATCACATGTGCAGCACTGTGGCAGTTTAAGATTAAACAGAGGCAAAGATGGCAGCTTCCTTGGCTGAAAACGATAGGGGGGTTTACTTCCACTTTAATCGCCTGCCTTAATATGCCCCTAAAGTGACAGGGGATCTGGACTAGATAAACAAACATGATTATTTTGTGCATTGGTCTTTCAGAGGCCATGAGCCACAGCCTGCCATTTGCTGTTCCGTGCTCATCATCTGAAGAGTTGTTACTTTTTTGTTACAGAGTTATCTGCAAACCCTGAGAGAACGTCAGTCTGGTAGCGGCACATCCATGAGCAGCCTTAGCACAAATATGCAAACCGTTGTGGACATGGACTATGATTGTGGCTCCACTGTACCTCTTACAGCCACTACGCCTGTCATCCAAGCCTGAGGTGATCCTGGTCTCCAGCTGAACTTTCTATGTGATCAGACATGGCAGCTTCTCGGTGCCTTTTACATGTTGCTTTTCATCACATCTTACCATTTCATTTGCCAGTGCCACGTGTCTTGCCTTCCAGAGTATGCAACTTTGTGGAAATGGAATTCCCAGACCATTTGTAATGAATGGACCAGTATAATTGTGTTTATATACTGCTGGTTCCAGACAGGCTCGTATAGAAAGATGCTTTTTAAATGAACATGTATGCAATACTGCACATTTTGATCAGGGTTTTATGTAACTATAAAAGGGAAAACACACCTAAAATAAAACTGTGTGCTTTTATAAAATGTATTGTAACATGTACTGTATGTATGCACATATTGCTTCCAAGTTGTCTTTTGAACCAATCTCAAGTTATCACCACCAAATTGTTCAGTGATGCAATTAACACAGCACCTCTCTGTTTTCTGATTGGATGCTGCAGTTGCTTCTCAGATGAGAAAGACCATCGCTAAAAAGGAGGAGATCTGGGTGTCATAATGGAAACGGATAACAAGCAAACCGTGCATGTGTGTTTCAAGGACAAATTCGCTATAAACAAAATCTCTGGGTGGGGGACACAAGTAGACATTAAGGCTGGAGTCTCGCATTTTTTGTTGTCTTTTCCTCCTAATATCAATAGAAATGTATGTCAATGCCAGTTTTGAGATGCCTGCCAATGCGTTACTAAATGTGTTGAGGTGTGTTTTATGATGCATTGACTTAATGTGCAACTAACCTAACATGTTCTATTAAATTAAAAAAAATGCATCAAGGGGGGGATAAAAAACAACATATTAGGTGTGAATCTGCCTTATCACTTCAGCAGGGTTTTTTTTGTGCATAGGACTGATTAAAAGAACCCAAATCTTGTTCACAAACTGCTTCATTTTGTAACCTCTCAAATACCACCTACTAGTAAGATTTAAAGGGCCAATATAGTTCATGCATTTTTTTTTTTTTATTTTTTTTTTATTTAACCTCCTCCAAAAGCAAAAGTCTGCATAGTGAATAACAAGTGGCTGGTGCTTATATTGTATTTTTTTGAGTCTTTATATTTGTATTTTTTGCAGACAGAATACAACCTTAAAGTGATAGAAATTGGTAGGCTTGTATTTTTTTTTTTTTTATTATTTTAGACTAGCTGAAAGTTGTCATGGATTTTATGAAGGACTATTTACCCCAGAGAAAAAAAAAATTGTATAAAGATGTATGTATATTTTTGGTTAGAGGAAAAATGGTTACAATCTTGTATTGTTATACAGCACACTGATCTATAAAATACTGTAATTTTTGGATGCATAAAAATGAAACTTATTGCACTTTAATAAATACTGATGTTCATTTATCTATGAGGGCAACAGCAAAGCAAATGGGGCTAACATCTGGTCCTGCTTGGTCACCCACAAAAGTCTCACTCTGCAGCACAAAACATTTTCCTATTCTTCCTAGCTATGTCTTTTTTTTTTTTTTTTTTTTTTTTTAATATAGCGAATAGATAGGATTTATCTATGAGAAGCATTCTAGGACTCTCACAAAGGTATACCCTAACACCACTATTTCAGTTTCAGCTGCCTACAGCCATCTTTATCCTTGGTTTAGTGAACCACTGTTACCTGATATGCATGTGCAAAAAAAAAAAAAAAACACACCACGACCAACACTGGCACCTTTAAAACAATTTTTGAACCGGTTAATTTTTTTTTTTTTTTTTTTTTTTTTATATATATCTGCATGCCTGATCACCCTTTTAACCTGTGGGGGACTATCTGTTGAGAACCAAGCACAAGAACTCTCACCCCTGCCTTGTGGAGGGTTGCTATTTTTTTTTTTTTTTTAAAGAAGAAACAAACATAAGTTAAATGATGTCCTCAAACTGATAATCTGAGTTGTAACTTGGGTTTTGTTAGCACCTAGAACATAAATTGACAGTTTTCTTCATTTGCTGTCAATGGATATTCATTTTAAACACACAGGAGGTTTTGCTAAAATAACTGTAATTTGACAGCCAAATATAAATAATCGAATGAGGCCTATTTTATCGATTCGTCCCCCCCAGAGTATTATTGCAACGCTTCTCTTCTGTGCCCAACTACTTCTGTTTCATGTTCTCTCTAGAGCAACCTTTTCTTGTTAGTGGGACCTTTTTTTTTTTTTCAAATTTCCAGGCTGTGAGGAAAAATTACCATTGATGGTCAGTTAGAAGAATATTCCCTTTACAGTGGTGGCCCTAAAGCCCCCTACAGACAGGGAGTCATGGGCATCTAAACTGTGCAGGCACCATCAAAGGGAAGTCAATTGGCCACTGTTCAAGGTAACCCCTATAAACTTCTAAAGGAACCCTGGTTAAAAATGGCTGGTTTAGATCAGATAATGGCCTTTTAAAGAAAGGAAAACTCTTCTGTGGCACTTAAAGAGCATCTGGCAGGCTGGAAAAATAAGCACTGTAATATAGTAAACACCTGTTGTAATGCCCTGAGGTGGTGAGCGGTCGGTGCACTGGCTTGTAGTGTCCAAACAAGGCTATAGGTAAAAGAGCCAACAGCTCAATCTTCCGCAATGAATGCATTTATTAACCCAAATCTAGTACAAAATGCAGGGACAAAAATAAGAGCTGTCATTTGACTTTTTGTAAAGTGTAAAATCTGGGGTTGTCATTCTAATTTATAAACCACTGGCTTGGCACAAGCATGTAACCCAGTAGACCACTCATATGCACATACTTGTTCTGAGCCAAGAGGAGACATTTATCAATCCTGTCACAAGGCGAAGCAATTCTAAACTGGAGCAGTGGGACAGATTTTATTACAAGTCAAATTCCTCCCTTTGGCTGCTCTAATGTCTGCATGTGTGACTGCGTTAAACCTGACCCTGACCACTACTAATTTACAGTATGTGTCTGTATAGAGGAGAAATCTATCTCGACTCCAGTAATAAATCTGATTTTGAATTGTGCAAACTGTCACACTTGGCTGCCCAGGAATATACAGATACATGAGTCTATAAACCTGTAGTGGAGGCACAGACGATGTGTAACTAATCCTTTTGCTAATTTTCTTGATAAATGTCCCCTGTTTGTATTGTAAGGTAGTGCAAGAAGGGTCAGGATGACAGCGCACTTTGAAAAAAGTCAGCCCATAGCAGCTATATTTTAAAGCGGAAGTAAACCCATCGATTTAACAGTCTAAAAAAAAAAAAGGCATGCCGTGAATGCTAACTGCACATTGGCTGTGCTCTCAACCAAACAGTCAAACCATCCAATGGCTGGTGTCATAACAGATCACATGTGCAGCACTGTGGCAGTTGAAGATTAAACAGAGGCAAAGATGGCAGCTTCCTTGGCTGAAAACGATAGGAGGGTTTACTTCCACTTTAATTCTGACAGACTCCTTTTGTTTACATGTACAAGCTGAGAGAAAGCACAGTGCTGATGGCCCTTTTATATGTGTGCTATAATAACATTTACAGTTGTAAGAAAATAGGACATACCATTTTTTTTATTGAATGGGTGTGTGCATTTAATGTTATGCAGAATTTAATTAAATGGTGCAAAATGTTTCTTACACCATTTTTTGATGCTCCTTGTATGGGTGGCTGATCAACAGCGTTGTAGAATATGTATGTGTGCTGCTGCCATAATTGGCTCACATGCTGCCACCTAGTGTTCAAGTATGGAAAGAGCCTATATATATATATATATATATATACACACACACACACACACACACACACACACACACACACACACACACACACATATACACACACACACACACACACACACACACACACACCTCTTCAATTCTTTCAAGGTCTAGGTTTGTGTGAAGGTAAATCAGCTAGTAATATTTGACATTTCATTAATGTTAGGAGAAACGAAAAAAAAAATGGCAGGGCAAGAGGGACCCCAAGAGAAAAATGGCCAGGCACATGACAGCTGGAGCCTAACCATTTCTTTTTTTCATTGGGATTACATACTAGTTTGCTTTCTAAAAGTCCTTCCTGGTTTCCAGGTCAGACTGGCTCCTAATATCAAATACTCCGTTTTTTTATGCAATTAGAGATTTGACACAATATTTGCCAATTTTTTTTTCATATATAAAAAGTTGTTTTGGGTTGGGTTTATCAAAAGAGGCCAAGCCAAATTCTGGAGCCACATTTAAGGCCATCGGAGTGTTGACACCTATTACATTAACACTGAAATTCAGGTAAAATAAAAATCAGCTTTTTGCAGTGGGGCTACCCCCTCCCCCCCCCCCAATTGCAAGGGTTAAATGCTTGTTTAGGTCTGGGGAACAAAAAACTGTTTTACTTACCCGATTCCCCCTGCTTTCCCCAAGCTCTAGGATCAGTCACTGCAGCCTCTTCTGCCCTACACTCAGCAGTCGCAGATCCTCTGATATCATCAAGTCCAATACAGAGCCCATGGCCTGGAATGGGACGGGAGGATGGCAAGGCACAGTAGGGGAGAGCACTGGCTGCTCAAGACCTAAATAAGCTCTTAATGTTTGCAGTGCAAGGGCAGCCTCACTGCAAGAGATGATTTTTCTGTTCCTTGGGGATGGGCTTTAAAGTGTATGTAAACCCCCCCTATCATTTTCAGCCAAGGAAGCTGCCATCTTTGCCTCTGTTTAATCTACAACTGCCATGATGCTGCGCATGTGATCAGTTTAGACACCAGCCATTGGATGGCTTGACAGTTTGGTTGAGAGCATAACCAATGGTAGTGTTACATTTCTGGCACATGCCGGAAATTAAACTGTTTTATGGATGGGTTTACTTCTGCTTTAAGTTATCCCATTGGTATGCTACAGTCATAATATCCATTTTTTTCCCCGGGATCGGCCTGAGCCCCTGTGACCATTTACATGACCAGTAATAGGAAGGCCTTGTTCTGTACAGAGTTTATATAAGTAGGGTATCCCTTTTTAAGGGCTCATGCACAACGGACGTCTTTACAGCTGCTGTTAGGGGCATCTGACTTCTTTTTTTTTCCCCCTGCCTCTAAACGCCCCTCCATGTTGGCTTATGTGTCCATGCACACAAGCTTTCAGAGGCATTTGGAGGCATAAGCGTTTAGGGGCAGTAGGAAAAAAAAAAAAACGACAGCCTGTGTGTCCAGGAGCAGAGGCTGTTGCGCTGTAAAACTGAAAATTGCCAAAAAAACACTGTAACAAGCATTTAGTAGAAAAAAAAAAAGAAATACGGATAAACGCTGTTCAAGAACTTGGCTAGAAGTGCGTTTCTAACGCAGCTTTTTCCTGGTGGCAGCAGCACTGGCTTTTTTTTTTTTTTTTTTTTTAAACATCCTGTTTGCATGAGGCCTAAATACTGTTTTTTTTTTTTTTTCTTTTTTTTGCAGACATGTATTTCTGTTAAAAAAAACCAAATGTTTTTGTTTAAATGTATACTGGGCAATTACTATGCTTTGTTTTGTTTGAACAAGCTTTCTATTAACAGAGTCCTGGACTGGATCCTCACCCTTTTTTGTATGTTTTCCCCACAGGCACATCCTTGTAAGGACCACTTTTGCTACAAATATTTATGTCATTTGAACTGTTGGCAATGTTTTTTCTAAAAAAATAAATAAAATGGGGCCTTATTGCTCTCTAGCCTGAATAATATTAGAAATGCCTCTTGAAAGCTATTGAAATAAAATGTACAGAAGGTTTATTTGTGATTCTGGTCATTTTGCAGTTTCCATGTGAGGGTTAACTACTTTCAGCCCAAGCTAATTCTGGCATTCCTCTCCTTCATGTAAAAAATCATAATTTTTTTTTTTTTCTTGCAAATTGCTTTGAACCCCCCAAACATACGTACGTGTGTGTGTGTGTGTGTGTGTGTGTGTGTGTGTGTGTGTATAAAATATATATATATATATATATATTTCTCTTTTAGCAGAGACCCTAGGGCAGTGATGGCGAACCTTGGCGCCCCAGATGTTTTGGAACTACATTACCCATGATGCTCTGGCACTCTGCAGTGTAGTGGAGCATCATGGGAAATGTAGTTCCAAAAGATCTGGAGTGCTAAGGTTCGCCATCACTGCCCTAGGGAATAAAATGGGGGTTGTTGCAATTTTTTATGTTGCACGCTATACGTGCAGCAAATTTTCAGACGCAAATATGAAAAAAAAAAATAAACGCTTTCATGAATTAATACACCGCCTAAGTTAGCCCAATTTTTTTTTGTATAATGTAAAAGATGATGTTGCGCCAGGTAAATGGATACCTAACATGTCACGCTTTTAAAAATGTGAGTACTCGTGGAATGGTGCCAAACTTCAGTACTTTAAAAATCTCCATAGGCAATGCTTTTAAAAATGTTTAAGTTACCAGTTTTAGAGTTACAGAGGAGATCTTGCGCTATAATTATTGCTCTTGCTTTAACGTTAATGACGATACCTCACAAATGTGATTTGAACGCTGTTTACATATGCATGAGCGACATACGGGGCTGGCGGCGCTTTCAAATTTATTTTTTATTTTTTTATATATTTATAAAATTTTTGATTTTTATCACTTTTATTCCTCTTACAAGGGATGTTTACATCCCTTGTAAGAGGAATAGAGCATGATGGGTCTTCTTTACAGAGAGTTCTGGGGTCTATAAATCCCCCAGATCTCTCCTCTAGGCTGGAAGGCCTGAGATAAATAAAAAATCGATTTCAGGCTTTCCAGCTAAAAAAAAAAAAAAAAAAAAAACGCCAGTGTTTACATCTGCCGGCACCAGAAGTGACGTCAAGATGTCACTCCCGGCCATCTAGGGTTAAGTAGTTTAAAACGAGCAGGAAATAAACTGCTGGGAATACAGTGATGTCTCTGAAAATACAAGGCCTCATACAACAATACAATTTTTAAATCCATTTAAATATGTATTGACTTAAAGTATGATCTGTTGCTCTCAGCCTCCTTCAAATTTCCAAAATATATATTTTTATATATTTTTTTTTTTTTTTTTTTGCTGCTGTGATCTGACTTCCTGTTAGAGTGGCTACGTTTTGTTTCCCATGGTCCCACTGTATGTAGAAACATAGTCACCCTTTTGCTCACTCCCGAGATGGACTATAGACTTTGAGACTTGTAGTGTGCCTATAGCAGTGCACTGCTCCTTCCAAGCAAAAGTTTGGAGAAAAAATAGGTTTGGGAGCTCAAGGAGGGTGTTACAAGGGAGCAGAAAAGACGCAAGAGTGGATTTCATGAAAAATAGGTTACAGGGCCATTAAGTAGATGAGTATGGATTATTTTTGGAGAAAAAGGATATTGATAAAGTGTCAGTAACAGTGGCGGCCTGTCCATAGGGGGTGCACAGGCGCCTCCTCCCCCAAGGCTAGTCACCCTTTTAAAATAAAAAGTCCTTTAAGTGCACTGTGTACAGGCGCCGGACACAGTGCTGTATGGGTAGCATGACGTCTATGCAATCATGTGATTGCATGTGAGATGCTTCATTTGCCTGCTTTTGTGAGTTATTGTGGCGCAAAGCAGCATGCCACAACACTCCCATCTTGCAGGCATTCCCCTTGCTGGGGTTTTCTATTGGCACCGCCATAGGAAATGGACGGTGCTTTCCCCGGGCAGCAGCGTCACTTCTGGGTTCTGTGCCAGTGGGAAATCGTAAGTAACCCTGCAGCTCCATGGATGGAGAAACCACAGGTACTATCTATCTGCCTGTGACTTGTCTGTAATGTGATCTGACACACTGTCTGTCCGTAGCAGCATCCTGTGATTGGACTGAAGGTGGAGGGAGGGCATCCTGCTTTACCTCTGCCCCCAGCTATTTACTCGCAATCTGCTGCATCAGACAGATGTGCCTGTCTATCTATCTATTTATCTGTCTGTCGTCTATCTCTCATTCTCTCCCTCCCACCCAATATCTATCTGTCCATATATTTATCTGTCTGTTTCTAGGCCCTATCGTGGGCGAGTGACAGGGGGTTTATGGATGGGGTTGGTTGGGGCTTTGTTTGCGCCCCCCCCCCCCCCCCCCCCCCCCCCCAACAAAAAAAACGGAGCACCAGCCGCCACTGGTCAGTAATAAAGAATAGCAACTAATCTCATTCCTCCTTGCTTTTCCCTACTACACTGGATGCACACACGGTAGACTTGAGTTCCTCTTAGATATTGTTATCCGTGAGTCCCATACTCCCAGTCACATCTTGTCAAGCTTTTTATTTATTTTTTATTTTTTGTTCTTCCTTTCCCTCCAAAATGAGGGATTGGGAACTCTCATATGTATACCAGTTTCCACATAAAAGTGGGCGATATCGGCTTCTGCATTTCCCTCATCGTCAACCCTCCATTTCGAAACTATCTCTAAATAGGATAGAGAGTGAGCACTTAAAAAAAAAAAAAAAAACTGTTGCATTGCTCTTTGCACTGTCTTATTGAATAGGCTTCATGTACTTTTGTGCAATGCACAACCCACTGGCAGGAGATCAGATCTTGCTGTTCAGACTAGCGTTGCGCCAATACTGGTATTCGTACTAGGCATTTGCATGTGTACTTGTACATGCAAATGCTTTGATACGAAGGCTACATGCACACTGGGCTTAAAAAAAAGTCTGTTCTCTTGGGAGTAAAAAAAATGCTCATATAGAGCATTTATTTGTTTAATTAATAATAAAGTTTAGGAGAGTTTAACATTTAAATTTTTTTTCTGCCTCTAAACGTTGAGCTCAAAATATACCTCTTAACATCCTAATGTTCATGGACACATAGGATAACATTGAGCTGCTTCTATAGGCAGAACACAAAACTCCTGTAGAAGCAATGTTTTTTTAAGCCAGTGTGCATGGAGCCTAAAACTGATACCTCAGACTCAGAGTTCACATATGTGCGGGTTGGTTTGTGGTGCGATTTCGTTCAGGTGCAATGCCAATGCGGATTGTAATGTAGGAGGTTAGAAATCGCACCTGAACCGTACTGAAAATGCACGGGACTCTTTTTCAAATCCTGGAAAGAACTAAAAAGTATGCCAGTGACCACTCTTGGTATATATTAGAAGATCACCTTTTCAAATTGCACTGCGGCCGGCCTGCACATATGTGAACAGGCTGTAAAACTCACTGAATTGCACTTGAAAACTGATGTCTCTGCAAGTGAAATCTATGCAGTTTATCCATCAGTTTTCATGCATGTATGGTGTGAAAGCACCTTTAAAAAAAAAATAAAAATACTGTCACATGCCACTAAAAATAGATATCAGTAATTGGTATTGGCGAGTACTTGAGAAAAAGTATTGGTACTCGGTCTTCAAATGGTATCAGTGCATCCCTAGTTCAGACTATATGTGCATGGGTTTGTGATGCCGGTTTATGTGGAATGCAGGGCCTGTCAGGGGGGATCTCTTCCCGTTGGCCCTTTGCTTTCCATGAGCAGTCTGTCCTTTTTGGGTGGCTGGGCCTATATTAAGGTAGGGGCCTGGAGCTCTGGCTCCAATAGCCCCTACGTTAATCCAGCCCTGTACATGGGAGAACAGCAATCGGCACCAAGCACCAAGGCATGGCATACTTTCTTCAACACTTAGAAATTTGCCTCCACTATGAAAAATCCTTTTGGTTGTATTTGCCACCTCTGAGGTCAATAGTTCCTAGTCCTTCCCTGATTCTATATACAAATATGTAGTTGGGGTGTCCAAGATTTTTCCTAACACGCTACCAAATACTGTACATTTGTCTGTTTAGGTTTGCTCTTCTTTTCTTGTGAAATCATGGTGATCCTTCCAGTTACTAGGACTTTCTCAATCCTGGTGGCAACGTTTTTTTTGACTGATCCTTCCTCTCTTCATCTGCACATGCTCAGGGAGGATCCAGCAAGACAAATGACGCTCGGTGCCTTATGCCCGCTCATGGGTTGAACTGTACAGGGAGTCTAGGGGGAAGGATCCAGCTGGGTGATTGACGGCCCAGGGAAGAATATAGTAGTACACAAGGAGGTTGAATTACTAAAACTAGAGAGTGCAAAATATGGTGCAGCTCTGCATAGAAATCAATCAGCTTCTGGTTTATTTTGTCAAAGTTGAATTGAACAAGCTAAAGTTAGAAGCCGATTGGCTACCATACAAAGCTGCACCAGATTTTGCACTCTCCAGTTATAGTAAATCAACCCCAGTACCAATGTCAGTAAAGGCACATGATGCGCTGTGCTTTAACCCCTCCCACTGATTGGGCTTTGCAGTGAAGAACAAGGAGAGATCATGTGACCAGACTAAAATAGATGTAAAAATTATATTTCAAATAATTGGATTGCTGCAATATATGGATGAGTTGTTTAGTGTGATTTTCCACAACCCATATGAGTAAAGGGGAAAAGATGGGTTTATATACAATTCAGTATTTTTTTTATGTTGTTATTTCTTGATGGACACTGAACTAAATGATACTTATAGAAAGCTAATTTTTCCTGCAAAAATGAATTATGTAAAAACGAAATGATATACTTGATACAGAAATACATTTAAAAAAAAACTAAAAATTCTACAAAATGTTTTATTGCTTGGAGTTAAAATTCATCACCTGCCAGCAGGTGGCACTGCAGAGTCTTACATTTTATAGCAGGTTCATGAATCAGCCCTTTTAATCCAGATGCATACAGTTTATACATTATCCACTGCTATTATCCCACATACATGCTGCACGCCTGCATCATATGTCACAACACAATGCAGTCCAAAAATATTGGATGTAAAGTTCATATTTATCTTGATGTATGCCTAATCTAGGTTACCTTATTATACCAACTAGTATAGAAGCACTCTTAGCTTTATTAGGGCTTTCTACGTGCTAAAGTATATAAAGATCATATTTTTGGTGCCTGTTTTAGAAAATAAATGCTATCAAAGCCTATATAAGAAATAGATTTTACTATGTTATTTGTTACCTTAATAACAATATAGTGAACATGAGTACAGCAATACCCCAGACTAGCTTTATAAACATGCAGAACTGTTGGAATCAATATTTTATATGCAAAAAGAGCTGAAGGTTAATTTAACTCTTCTAAAAAAAATGCCCCTGTGTTTGGATCATTACAAAAGAGTAAGAATGTTTTTTTTTTTGGGGGGGGTTGCATAGTGCAGTACATATATTCAGCTGTAGGTGGTGCTGTTTGGGTAGAAATATCTGTAGGTTTGTAGGCCAAGATTGTGCAACTTCTATTATATAAAAAATGTCCAGGCTATTAAGGTAGCAGTTGAGCTTTCTATTTTTTTTTGGCATGAAGTTTACATATTAAGACAGCAATTGCGCAGAACATTACTGAAATATGTGAATCTGTCACTGCGTTCCTTTTCATGTTTTGTGCATCCATCCAAAGATATCAGCAATAAATAATGGCAGAGTAGTGCTGCTGAATGTTGTTCCTGGCAGGTGAGCACACCTCAGAATGCAGCACTGGTCAGTCTACAGAAAAAGTTTGTACCAAGTGATCTTCAGTCCATTATAGGTATAGATACCAGTGCTCTGGTAGGGTAAATGTATAACAGTGTCATCAGTCTAGATGGATGCACTGCATCCAGCGTTCTGCCTTGCTCAGCGGGTATCCGCGATCCACACGTAACTGCTTGTTCACCCGCCAATACTTGTCTCCTTTAAAGAAATAGATCTTGCCGTTCTTCCAGGTAAGAGCTGCATCCAGTTTTCCAGGAACTCCAGTAAACAGACTGGATATTTTCTTGGGCTGTAACATACTCCAGGCCAGCTCATCCCATTGCCAGTACTCGTCACCCTGAAAAATAACATCACCATAAGGCCAGACCATTCATTTCAACAAAAATCTTCTCATAAAATTATATATGAATTTAACATATTTTATGTGTGTTATATATCGGTAAAAGCTTGCGTTGTGTACACATCCAATAGCCCTGAGGCTGCTGCTGGGGACCGCCATCTTGGATGTGATGTCAGCAGCCCCCGCAGACTCAGAACTAAACTACTATAACAATACTCTATAGCAGGAGTCCCCAAACTTTCTAAACAAAGGGCCACTTTACTGTCATTCAGACCTTAGGGGGGCCAGACTGTGGCCAGTGGGAGTAGAAAATGTCCCGGCACCAGTGGGAGGAATAGTGCCCCATGTTTAGTATTAGGGAAGGAATAGTGTCCCATTATTGGGAGGGATAGTGCCCCATGCTAGGTATTAGGGGAGGAGTAGTGTCCCATCATTGGGAGGGATAGTGCCCCATGTTTAGTATTAGGGGAGGAGTAGTGTCCCATCGTTGGTATCAGTGGGAGGAACAGTGGCCCATCATTGGTATCAGTAGGAGGAATAGTGCCCCATTATTGGTATCAGTAGGAGGAATAGTGCCCCATTATTGGTATCAGTGGGAGGAATAGTGCCTCATTATTGGTATCAGTGGGAGAAACAGTGCCCCATTATTGGTATCAGTGGGAGCAATAATGTCCCATCATTGGTGTTAATGGGAGGAATAGTGCAACATTATTGGTATCAGTGGGAGGAATAGTAACCCATTATTGTATCAGTGGGAGGAACAGTGCCCCATTATTAGTATCAGTGGGAGGAATATTGCCCCAAGGGCTGGATAAAGGGAAGCAAAGGACCGCATCTGGCCCCTGGGCCGCAGCTGGGAGACCATTGCTCTATAGCAGGGATATGCAATTAGTGGACCTCCAGCTGTTGCAGAACTACAAGTCCCATGAGGCATAGCAAGACTCTGACAGCCACAAGCATGACACCCAGAGGCAGAGGCATGATGCTCTATAGTAGGGATCCTCAAACTACGGCCCTCCAGCTGTTGCAGAACTACACATCCCATGAGGCATTGTAAAACTCTGACAGTCACAGACATGACTGGGCATGATGGGAATTGTAGTTCCTGAACAACTGGAGGGCCGTAGTTTGAAGACCCCTGCTCTATAGTATTCTGCCTCACTTCCTCCCCTGCAACATAAAATGGGAGGAGTGGAGGAGCCAACCCAGTGCAAACAGTAATTAGACACACCCGGAAGAGGAGAGTGTGCCAGGGAATGGACTCTTCTTGGGGTAGTCAAATTTTTCTTAGAAAGTTTAAAGGAACATTGCTAAAATATATTTATGAAAACACTGCAAGTAAGCATTTTTCTTGTTTTATTTTACTGTACTTTTACCTACAATATTTTACAATTGTTGACAGGGTCTCTTAAAGTAAGCAAAACTTTTTTTTTTTAGCTTTAAATAAAGTGGAGGGGGATTAGAATAGCTGTCCTGGTTTCATTGCTGTTTGTGTCCCTGAGGTTCACCCTCTCTATTTGAAGAGACGACTAGTTCTGGTGACCTTAGTGACTACCAAGGATTTCCTAACTTTGGTTAGCTGCAGAGAACAAAAAAATAGTTTGATTCTCTCATCAAGACAGTCAGTGTTGATGGAGGAATCCCTCCCGCGGAGTTATTGTGTTCTCCTGGCGGGAGAACGCGGGGAGACGTCCTTGCAGGGAGAACACAGTGATTATTGCTAGTGGTTATAGCTGGTTGTACCCAAGTCTATCAATGGATTTACTTGGGTACAATCATCCTGCCCGTAGATGGATTGAGTCTCACCCGGTCCCTGCTGAACCTCCCAAGATTCCAAGCATCTATGGCCGACTTAAAAAAAAGATTTGCATTTAGTTCTACTTGATGACAACTTCCCCGAACGTGTCCAGTCTTTATCTGAAGCTCTGACTATATTTCCCATAAACTGAACATGTGTCATGTCTTTCTTCTGCAGGACTTGTCCAGCTCATAGTACTGAACAATCTGTCTTATTATCAGATACGTGACTAATAATCTTTAAACAACAACCCATTGCTTTAGAACACAACCATAAAACTTAAAACAGGTTTGGCTGAACTATTCTGAAGTTACACTGAATTATCTTCCTCGCTTGTGTGCCAATGGTTCTCATAGGTAACGAGCCACGTGTTGGCAATATGGCGTTTGTTATTCTGAGATGTCCCAGAGAAGAGACTATAGGAGTGGTATTAATCCAGCTCATTCATATACAGGGTGGGCAATGAGCCACACTCATTCTGAGAATATAGCACTCTCTCATCTTTGTGATTACTAATGATAGACATTTAAAAGAAACTATTTAAATAGACAAGCTCTGCTTAGTCTCATGATTCTGGGAATGCGGCAAGTTCTGAGACAGAAAGAGACCAGCCAGAGCAAAATGAGAGGGAGATGAGAACCTCTTGGAGCTTCAAAGGCTTTGGTTGGGTTTTCTTGAATGGTGCATTAACCACTTGCCTACCGGGCACTTTCACCCCCTTCCTGCCCAGGCCAATTTTCAGCTTTCAGTGCTATCTCACTTTGAATAAAAATTGCGCGGTCATGCTACACTATACCCAGACAAAGTTTATCATCTTTTTGAGACAGTTAGAGCTTTCTTTTGGTGGTATTTAATCAACACTTTTTTTTGCTAAACAGATGGAAAATTACCAAAAATTTGAAATAAAAAGGTTTTTCTTGGTTTCTGTTATAAAATTCTCCAAATAAGTAATTTTTCTCCTTCACGGTTGTACGCTGATGATGCTGTACTAATAGACTGCAGTGATGGGTACTAATAGGCTGCACTGATGGGCACTGATTGGCAGCACTGATGGGAACTGATAGGCCGCATTTATACAGTAGGTGGCACTAATAGGCATCACTGACAGGCCACACTGATGGGCACAGATTGGCAGCACTTGTGGGCACTGTTGGGGCTGCACTGATAATCAGGACACTGATGATAAGTGTCCTGATTATCAGGGTAAATGTCCCCTGTCTGGATTTGCCGGTTATCGGCTCTCCTCTTTCGCGCTGTCAGTGTGAGGAGATAATTGCCAATAACTGGCAAATACTGTTTACACTGTGATTATCTGTGATTGGACACAGATGATCACATGGTAAAGAGCTGCTGTGATTGGCTCTTTACCCCCAATCTGTGATCAGCTGCGTCCCAAGGACACAGTGATCACAGATCCAAGCTGATGCGCGCCGCAGGGGAGTAAAAAAAATGCTCATATAGAGCATTTATTTGTTTAATTAATAATAAAGTTTAGGAGAGTTTAACATTTAAATTTTTTTTCTGCCTCTAAACGTTGAGCTCAAAATATACCTCTTAACATCCTAATGTTCATGGACACATAGGATAACATTGAGCTGCTTCTATAGGCAGAACACAAAACTCCTGTAGAAGCAATGTTTTTTTAAGCCAGTGTGCATGGAGCCTAAAACTGATACCTCAGACTCAGAGTTCACATATGTGCGGGTTGGTTTGTGGTGCGATTTCGTTCAGGTGCAATGCTAATGCGGATTGTAATGTAGGAGGTTAGAAATCGCACCTGAACCGTACTGAAAATGCACGGGACTCTTTTTCAAATCCTGGAAAGAACTAAAAAGTATGCCAGTGACCACTCTTGGTATATATTAGAAGATCACCTTTTCAAATTGCACTGCGGCCGGCCTGCACATATGTGAACAGGCTGTAAAACTCACTGAATTGCACTTGAAAACTGATGTCTCTGCAAGTGAAATCTATGCAGTTTATCCATCAGTTTTCATGCATGTATGGTGTGAAAGCACCTTTAAAAAAAAAATAAAAATACTGTCACATGCCACTAAAAATAGATATCAGTAATTGGTATTGGCGAGTACTTGAGAAAAAGTATTGGTACTCGGTCTTCAAATGGTATCAGTGCATCCCTAGTTCAGACTATATGTGCATGGGTTTGTGATGCCGGTTTATGTGGAATGCAGGGCCTGTCAGGGGGGATCTCTTCCCGTTGGCCCTTTGCTTTCCATGAGCAGTCTGTCCTTTTTGGGTGGCTGGGCCTATATTAAGGTAGGGGCCTGGAGCTCTGGCTCCAATAGCCCCTACGTTAATCCAGCCCTGTACATGGGAGAACAGCAATCGGCACCAAGCACCAAGGCATGGCATACTTTCTTCAACACTTAGAAATTTGCCTCCACTATGAAAAATCCTTTTGGTTGTATTTGCCACCTCTGAGGTCAATAGTTCCTAGTCCTTCCCTGATTCTATATACAAATATGTAGTTGGGGTGTCCAAGATTTTTCCTAACACGCTACCAAATACTGTACATTTGTCTGTTTAGGTTTGCTCTTCTTTTCTTGTGAAATCATGGTGATCCTTCCAGTTACTAGGACTTTCTCAATCCTGGTGGCAACGTTTTTTTTTGACTGATCCTTCCTCTCTTCATCTGCACATGCTCAGGGAGGATCCAGCAAGACAAATGACGCTCGGTGCCTTATGCCCGCTCATGGGTTGAACTGTACAGGGAGTCTAGGGGGAAGGATCCAGCTGGGTGATTGACGGCCCAGGGCAGAATATAGTAGTACACAAGGAGGTTGAATTACTAAAACTAGAGAGTGCAAAATATGGTGCAGCTCTGCATAGAAATCAATCAGCTTCTGGTTTATTTTGTCAAAGTTGAATTGAACAAGCTAAAGTTAGAAGCCGATTGGCTACCATACAAAGCTGCACCAGATTTTGCACTCTCCAGTTATAGTAAATCAACCCCAGTACCAATGTCAGTAAAGGCACATGATGCGCTGTGCTTTAACCCCTCCCACTGATTGGGCTTTGCAGTGAAGAACAAGGAGAGATCATGTGACCAGACTAAAATAGATGTAAAAATTATATTTCAAATAATTGGATTGCTGCAATATATGGATGAGTTGTTTAGTGTGATTTTCCACAACCCATATGAGTAAAGGGGAAAAGATGGGTTTATATACAATTCAGTATTTTTTTTATGTTGTTATTTCTTGATGGACACTGAACTAAATGATACTTATAGAAAGCAAATTTTTCCTGCAAAAATGAATTATGTAAAAACGAAATGATATACTTGATACAGAAATACATTTAAAAAAAACTAAAAATTCTACAAAATGTTTTATTGCTTGGAGTTAAAATTCATCACCTGCCAGCAGGTGGCACTGCAGAGTCTTACATTTTATAGCAGGTTCATGAATCAGCCCTTTTAATCCAGATGCATACAGTTTATACATTATCCACTGCTATTATCCCACATACATGCTGCATGCCTGCATCATATGTCACAACAGAATGCAGTCCAAAAATATTGGATGTAAAGTTCATATTTATCTTGATGTATGCCTAATCTAGGTTACCTTATTATACCAACTAGTATAGAAGTACTCTTAGCTTTATTAGGGCTTTCTAAGTGCTAAAGTATATAAAGATCATATTTTTGGTGCCTGTTTTAGAAAATAAATGCTTTTAAAGCCTATATAAGAAATAGATTTCACTATGTTATTTTTTACCTTAATTACAATATAGTGAACATGAGTACAGCAATACCCCAGACTAGCTTTATAAACATGCAGAACTGTTGGAATCAATATTTTATATGCAAAAAGAGCTCAAGGTTAATTTAACTCTTCTAAAAAAAAAATGCCCCTGTGTTTGGATCATTACAAAAGAGGAACAATGTTTTTTTTGGGGGGGGGTTGCATAGTGCAGTACATATATTCAGCTGTAGGTGGTGCTGTTTGGGTAGAAATATCTGTAGGTTTGTAGGCCAAGATTGTGCAACTTCTATTATATAAAAAATGTCCAGGCTATTAAGGCGGCAGTTGAGCTTTCTATTTTTTTTTGGCATGAAGTTTACATATTAAGACAGCAATTGCGCAGAACATTACTGGAATATGTGAATCTGTCACTGCGTTCCTTTTCATGTTTTGTGCATCCATCCAAAGATATCAGCAATAAATAATGGCAGAGTAGTGCTGCTGAATGTTGTTCCTGGCAGGTGAGCACACCTCAGAATGCAGCACTGGTCAGTCTACAGAAAAAGTTTGTACCAAGTGATCTTCAGTCCATTATAGGTATAGATACCAGTGCTCTGGTAGGGTAAATGTATAACAGTGTCATCAGTCTAGATGGATGCACTGCATCCAGCGTTCTGCCTTGCTCAGCGGGTATCCGCGATCCACACGTAACTGCTTGTTCACCCGCCAATACTTGTCTCCTTTAAAGAAATAGATCTTGCCGTTCTTCCAGGTAAGAGCTGCATCCAGTTTTCCAGGAACTCCAGTAAACAGACTGGATATTTTCTTGGGCTGTAACATACTCCAGGCCAGCTCATCCCATTGCCAGTACTCGTCACCCTGAAAAATAACATCACCATAAGGCCAGACCATTCATTTCAACAAAAATCTTCTCATAAAATTATATATGAATTTAACATATTTTATGTGTGTTATATATCGGTAAAAGCTTGCGTTGTGTACACATCCAATAGCCCTGAGGCTGCTGCTGGGGACCGCCATCTTGGATGTGATGTCAGCAGCCCCCGCAGACTCAGAACTAAACTACTATAACAATACTCTATAGCAGGAGTCCCCAAACTTTCTAAACAAAGGGCCACTTTACTGTCATTCAGACCTTAGGGGGGCCAGACTGTGGCCAGTGGGAGTAGAAAATGTCCCGGCACCAGTGGGAGGAATAGTGCCCCATGTTTAGTATTAGGGAAGGAATAGTGTCCCATTATTGGGAGGGATAGTGCCCCATGCTAGGTATTAGGGGAGGAGTAGTGTCCCATCATTGGGAGGGATAGTGCCCCATGTTTAGTATTAGGGGAGGAGTAGTGTCCCATCGTTGGTATCAGTGGGAGGAACAGTGGCCCATCATTGGTATCAGTAGGAGGAATAGTGCCCCATTATTGGTATCAGTAGGAGGAATAGTGCCCCATTATTGGTATCAGTGGGAGGAATAGTGCCTCATTATTGGTATCAGTGGGAGAAACAGTGCCCCATTATTGGTATCAGTGGGAGCAATAATGTCCCATCATTGGTGTTAATGGGAGGAATAGTGCAACATTATTGGTATCAGTGGGAGGAATAGTAACCCATTATTGTATCAGTGGGAGGAACAGTGCCCCATTATTAGTATCAGTGGGAGGAATATTGCCCCAAGGGCTGGATAAAGGGAAGCAAAGGACCGCATCTGGCCCCTGGGCCGCAGCTGGGAGACCATTGCTCTATAGCAGGGATATGCAATTAGTGGACCTCCAGCTGTTGCAGAACTACAAGTCCCATGAGGCATAGCAAGACTCTGACAGCCACAAGCATGACACCCAGAGGCAGAGGCATGATGCTCTATAGTAGGGATCCTCAAACTACGGCCCTCCAGCTGTTGCAGAACTACACATCCCATGAGGCATTGTAAAACTCTGACAGTCACAGACATGACTGGGCATGATGGGAATTGTAGTTCCTGAACAACTGGAGGGCCGTAGTTTGAAGACCCCTGCTCTATAGTATTCTGCCTCACTTCCTCCCCTGCAACATAAAATGGGAGGAGTGGAGGAGCCAACCCAGTGCAAACAGTAATTAGACACACCCGGAAGAGGAGAGTGTGCCAGGGAATGGACTCTTCTTGGGGTAGTCAAATTTTTCTTAGAAAGTTTAAAGGAACATTGCTAAAATATATTTATGAAAACACTGCAAGTAAGCATTTTTCTTGTTTTATTTTACTGTACTTTTACCTACAATATTTTACAATTGTTGACAGGGTCTCTTAAAGTAAGCAAAACTTTTTTTTAGCTTTAAATAAAGTGGAGGGGGATTAGAATAGCTGTCCTGGTTTCATTGCTGTTTGTGTCCCTGAGGTTCACCCTCTCTATTTGAAGAGACGACTAGTTCTGGTGACCTTAGTGACTACCAAGGATTTCCTAACTTTGGTTAGCTGCAGAGAACAAAAAAATAGTTTGATTCTCTCATCAAGACAGTCAGTGTTGATGGAGGAATCCCTCCCGCGGAGTTATTGTGTTCTCCTGGCGGGAGAACGCGGGGAGACGTCCTTGCAGGGAGAACACAGTGATTATTGCTAGTGGTTATAGCTGGTTGTACCCAAGTCTATCAATGGATTTACTTGGGTACAATCATCCTGCCCGTAGATGGATTGAGTCTCACCCGGTCCCTGCTGAACCTCCCAAGATTCCAAGCATCTATGGCCGACTTAAAAAAAAGATTTGCATTTAGTTCTACTTGATGACAACTTCCCCGAACGTGTCCAGTCTTTATCTGAAGCTCTGACTATATTTCCCATAAACTGAACATGTGTCATGTCTTTCTTCTGCAGGACTTGTCCAGCTCATAGTACTGAACAATCTGTCTTATTATCAGATACGTGACTAATAATCTTTAAACAACAACCCATTGCTTTAGAACACAACCATAAAACTTAAAACAGGTTTGGCTGAACTATTCTGAAGTTACACTGAATTATCTTCCTCGCTTGTGTGCCAATGGTTCTCATAGGTAACGAGCCACGTGTTGGCAATATGGCGTTTGTTATTCTGAGATGTCCCAGAGAAGAGACTATAGGAGTGGTATTAATCCAGCTCATTCATATACAGGGTGGGCAATGAGCCACACTCATTCTGAGAATATAGCACTCTCTCATCTTTGTGATTACTAATGATAGACATTTAAAAGAAACTATTTAAATAGACAAGCTCTGCTTAGTCTCATGATTCTGGGAATGCGGCAAGTTCTGAGACAGAAAGAGACCAGCCAGAGCAAAATGAGAGGGAGATGAGAACCTCTTGGAGCTTCAAAGGCTTTGGTTGGGTTTTCTTGAATGGTGCATTAACCACTTGCCTACCGGGCACTTTCACCCCCTTCCTGCCCAGGCCAATTTTCAGCTTTCAGTGCTATCTCACTTTGAATAAAAATTGCGCGGTCATGCTACACTATACCCAGACAAAGTTTATCATCTTTTTGAGACAGTTAGAGCTTTCTTTTGGTGGTATTTAATCAACACTTTTTTTTGCTAAACAGATGGAAAATTACCAAAAATTTGAAATAAAAAGGTTTTTCTTGGTTTCTGTTATAAAATTCTCCAAATAAGTAATTTTTCTCCTTCACGGTTGTACGCTGATGATGCTGTACTAATAGACTGCAGTGATGGGTACTAATAGGCTGCACTGATGGGCACTGATTGGGCAGCACTGATGGGAACTGATAGGCCGCATTTATACAGTAGGTGGCACTAATAGGCATCACTGACAGGCCACACTGATGGGCACAGATTGGCAGCACTTGTGGGCACTGTTGGGGCTGCACTGATAATCAGGACACTGATGATAAGTGTCCTGATTATCAGTGTAAATGTCCCCTGTCTGGATTTGCCGGTTATCGGCTCTCCTCTTTCGCGCTGTCAGTGTGAGGAGATAATTGCCAATAACTGGCAAATACTGTTTACACTGTGATTATCTGTGATTGGACACAGATGATCACATGGTAAAGAGCTGCTGTGATTGGCTCTTTACCCCAATCTGTGATCAGCTGCGTCCCAAGGACACAGTGATCACAGATCCAAGCTGATGCGCGCCGCAGGGGGCGCACGGGAAGCGCAATCACGGGAGGCCATCCATCGATGCTCTCCTGACAATGTAAGTCCGGGCCGTAGCTGTCTTTCGGCTATAACGTGGGGGGAAAGTGGCTAAAGGCTAAGTTCACCTCTATGAAAAAAATTGTAGATGCACATATTTTAGCAGGAAAAAAAATGCGCATTTGTTGTTTTCCACAATAGCCTGCACAGCATTGCAACAGTGATCAGTGGATTGTGGGTGCAATGTCAGTCTCCTGCAATCTCTTGCACCAGATCTCTGCCCGTAGCTCTCTATGGGTTTTCAGCTGGAGGAACTGCCAGTGGACTATGAGTGCGCTGATTGCCTCTCTTGTAGTTCATTGAGAACTGCTAGTTCATCTGCCGCTTTGGAAGATGAGACTTGTAGTTTATTCATTCACAAATCTCTATGAATGATGATGTGGCTGTGTGAGCGGATCTCTACACAGTTGCACCGTTTTCAAAAGTGATAGCTGCGGGGGAGAAAAAAAAAAAACCACACGCTGTCACAGGGATGGGAGGGGTGAGGCGAGTGCTTAGTAATATGTTACACCCTATATACAATATAGGAAATCCTTTGATAAAGTCACGTGGGCGTGACGCAACGCGTCAGGAGAGTAGAGTCAGGTGACGCTGTGTGTGTGATCTTGGCTGGGATCGCACACTTCCCTAATCACCGCTGTTTATTTTTATCTTCAACTGTAAGTTTTTACTTTTTGCTTAATAAAAACCTTTTAAACTACTGCACCATGGAGTCCTTCCCTCTTTCTGCCCCCATGTTTATTGGCTATCTGGAGAGGTGATGAGGCGCTGGTGAGGACGCTAACTTAAAGGGACTACATGAAGAGGAGATCTATTGCTGTGTCAGTGTAAGGCGTTTTTTCCTTACCTAGAGGTAAGAGGCTGGGGGAAACACACCGAATTTGCATGAAGGAGATCACTGCTAACTGCTAGAGGACTTTATTGCTACTTGGAGGATGCACCACACAGCTGAATTGATACACATAGAGATTGCAGTGTATATGGGAGCTGTGTCAGCACTAGCAGTCTGGAGTGCACAGGACGTTTGATTTGAGCACAATTACTTTGATTATTTTGGACTACCACATTATCAGATTATTTGCATTTGTTTTTTGCACATTTCTTGGCATTTTTTGCACATGCTCAGTTTGCACATGCTATATTGGTCACTATCTTATTTTTGCACCAGTATTTGCTGATTCACTAAATATTGCCTGGAATATTTGCTATCTTTGCACAGAATATTTATTGCATGAATTATTGTTTGCAATTTATGAAAATTGTGTTTACACAGGAATTTATATTTTATCTATTGGATGCACTTTATTATTTATTCTGCACAGGAATTTTTTATTTTTTCACCATTGGATGCACTTTATTTATTTATGTAGTTATTTATTTGTTGACTACTTTATATTGGTATAGCACTATTTAATTATTTTGCTGCTAAACACTGATGTTTTAGCTATTAATCCTCAGACGCTTTTTGGGAACCATCCTTCGGAGTCCCCCCTTAGGATTGGTATCCTAATTATTAGCAAGCGCCACATCTTTTATTATACTTTATTGTTTATTAATTATTTGCAAGCGCCACATTTTTTACTATTTATATTTACTATTGGTGTGGGAACACTTTAATGGTGGCTGCAGCAATTGTTGTTATTGATTGAATCTTTTACCCATTTTTTTCCCTTGTTGGTTTGCGCATTTGGTCACCCCCTTGTACGCAGTGTCAGTTATATATATCATAGTTTGTAGACGCTATAACTTTTTCACAAGCTAATTAATATACACTTATTGGGATTATTATATTTTTTTACCTAAGACATGTAGCAGAATACATTTTGGCCTACATGTATGAAGATATTATATTAGATTAGATTAGATTTTTTTTACTTTTTATTGGATATGTTTTCTAACAGAAAGTAGAAAATATATATTTTTTCCCCAAATTCTCATGCCGCGTACACACGACCGGTTTTGCCGTCGGAATTAAGTCCGAAGGTTTTTTCAACAGAATTCCGACGGAATTTAGCTCAAACTGTCTTGCATACACACAATCACACCAAATTCCGATGGTCAATAACGCGGCGACATACAACACGTACGACGGCACTATAAAAAGAAAGTTTAATGCTTCTGAGCATGCGTCGGAATTTGGCGCGTCGGAATTGCATACACACGAACGGAATTTCCGTCGGAAAAATTGAGAACAGGCTCTCAATCTTTTGCTGGCCGAAATTCCGCCAGCAAAAGTCCGATGGAGCATACACACGGTCGCATTTTCCGATGAAAACCTCTTATCAGTCTTTTGCTGGCCGAAATTCTGTGTGTACTCGGCATTAGTCTTTTTTGTTTATTAAATATTAAAAAAAAAAGTGGTGATCAAATACTACCAAAAGAAAGCTCTATTTGTTTTAAAAAAAATATATATAAATGTCATTTGTATACAGTGTTGCATGACTGTGCAATTACCAGTTAAAGTAGCACAGTGCTGCTGAATAGCAAAAAATGCCCTGGTCATAAAGGAGGAAATAACCTTATGGAGGTCAAGTGATTAAGTATAAGTATAATGTCAAAAGCTCCTGTACAAAAATCATAACAAGCTGGGTTACAGTGAATAGCTTGGAATCATTGTTTACCTTAAGCAGGAATATCTTCTGGTTTCCTTCCCAGAATAAGGCTGCACTAATATTCGGGGGTACCCGAGTTAACACTTTAGGGTATCCGTAGTTCAGTTTAAAATCTGTGTATCTCCAAAATTTGTCACCTGAAAAAGATCATATACAACCAAGTGTTAAGTCCTGACATGAACTAGTATTAAAAGAGAATTGTTTCTAAACCATCACTGAAGAAAAGCTTATAGGATACTATTCAGATTTTTACTGAGGTAATACCACTCAGGTGGTATGGCCTGTACTCTGTGGACTCCTTAGGAAAGCCTTTTTCAACCAGGGTGCCTTGAGGTTTCTTTAGGGGTGCCTTGGCAAAATGCCTACAAATTGCCCTAGCATTGTATACAAGCTGGTGTGTGGATGAAGGCTGCCTTTTAGTTACACAAAGCCACAAGTTTTTATTGTACACCATTACAACATTCTAACTGCCAAACTCCTAACGATAAATGACATCATCAGTTGATAAGGAGAATGTCAGTTACCTGTATATCATCCTTGTTTGACCCTCCCTTGCCTCTCTCCGCCCTGGTTCACATTGATCCTACTTTGAAATTGCGCTACTTCACTTGAAGTAGCGCGATTTCAAAGTAGCAAGGTCAGCAAGATTTCAGGTGCTACTTGATAGACATCTGTGTGACTTCCTACACACACGTCTATTGAAGTTGCACCTGAAATCTGCAAAAGTAGTGCAGGAACTACTTTTTCAGATCGGTGCGTCGCCGCAAAAGCAGTGTCGCACCGATTGGAACAATGTCATTGCTGGCAATAGGCTGCGACTTGTCATGCTCTCAAATCGCATGAAAAATCGCTCCAATGTGAACCTAGGCTAAATCAGCTTTGGGGTCTCATTAGCTAAAAAAAGGGAGAAGAGAAACATGGGAATACTAGCCAGTACCTGTCTGCAAAAAGTGTATTTGCTTTGGAAGAATAAATTACCAGTGGCGGAATTACCAGGGTCGCAACAGTCGCAATTGCGACGGGGCCCTGGCATTCCATCACTGTCGGGGGGGGGGGGCAGCGGGGTTACTATTCTCACACGGCTCTGAGTGAATGAATTGACCTCAAGGAGTATTGGACAGAAACATATCCCTCCATTGGCCCTGATCTGTGCTGTCAGTTAAACTTCATTAGACATTGGGAAGATCATTAGCTGAATGAAGTGGCTCAGATCCTTCTAGCTGGCAGAGAGCATGCTTTATCTTAGAGCCAATAGGGACTAGGATGTATGTTTAAAAAGAGGGCAATGTAGGATGAAGTATATATTTAAGATTTCAAGAGAAATCCAATATCAAGAAAACTTTAGCTGAAGCCTTTACATCTTACCTTTAAAGAAATATGTCCGTTTGGTACGTTTGGAATGCACAGCGGCATCCAGATTTCCTGGAAGTCCTTTCCACATGGACTGGATCCTGGTTAGAGGACCAATGCCATAGTCTGTGATAGTCCACACGTAATCTCCTTTAAAAGCATACGTTTTCCCATAGGGTCCTGTAGGGATAAAAGGATCAGAGGATTGGCCTTATAGGATAAAGCTTTTGAATTGTTGAATAACCATTTTATGTTTCAAAGTGATTGATTTCCATTTAGAAGTTGTATGGTCTGGGTAGCCATTGTGTTGTGCTGGACCTGCCTGTAAGCAAGGAATCACATCCCTTGGTATAGAACCTTACCTCTTAACGAAAAGGTATGTGTGATGTTATTTACTTGTATTCTCTTCCAGACTAAGGCAGATAACTGGCACTCTGTCTAGGTAGCTAAGAAGGGTAAAGAAAGTCATGCTGTCTTATATAGGTTATATTGAGTGACAGTTACCAACACTTAGTTCAGGCAGGAGAAAGGATGACCTTACAACCTGATGCTCCACCTGACTGCTGACATATTCTCTCTAATGCCGCATACACACGATCGCACTATTCGGCCGGACTATCCGGCAGACTTAATCCGGCAGACAATCCGCCGGACTTTCCAGCGGAGGTCCGCTGGACTTTCCGAACATGTGGACTTGCCCACACACGACCGGACTTTTCCGGAGGATGCTGGGACTGTGACATCATAAGCGGAGGGGGTCACCATGTGACATCACCTGGTAACCCCGCCTCTTGTCCCTATATAAGTGGCCGCACAATGTGTCCCTGCCATTGCGGCCAGAGAGAGCATCGTGTCAACATCGGATGAAGGAAGAAGCAGAAGGCGGCGGCAGCGACAGAAGACCGGGCCAACGCTAGTATAAGAGCTGGAAGTAGAAAGCGGAGGCATGAATAACTGAAGAGCGGGACAAGACCCCCGAAGTCGGAAGAAGACCCCCGGACGGCGACGAAAAAGAGCAGAAGATAGCGGAGGAGTCCGCCGAGAAGACCCCCGAAGACGGAAGAAGAAAAGACCCCCGGAGCTGTCTAATAAAGTATTTTAAAAACCTGTGTTGTGTTTTATGTACAATGTGGTGAATGGGCAAGTCCGTTCATTTCAAAAGTCCGGCAGACTAGCACACAGACGGGCGGATTGTCCGCCGGACTGCTGAGTCCAGCGGACAATTTTGAGTCAAAACTTCTTTCTAAGTCCGCCGGACTTTTGGGAAGAAAAACTCAGCCGGAGCCCACACACGGGCGGATTGTTCGGCAGACTCTGATCCACCGGACCAAGTCCGCCGGATAATACGATCGTGTGTACGCGGCATAAGCAGTAGCAGGCTGCTCTTTCATCTATCAAGAAATCTTTCAAGCAATCTTTAACACGGGTATTGGTAAACATGTTAAATGCTCAGTCACAAGAAAATAGAATCCCTCAAAGAATTCTTGCAATATAAACTTACTCATGCCTCCTTGGTAAGCCTGGGTGGCCCACTATGGAGATATCTAAAGTTCTAAGGTTATGTTCATTTTAAGATACCCACAATTCAACCACCTCTGCATCTACAGTAGGTACAAGAAATATGCTGGTGTATTATGCAAGATTATTTGATTATTTTAAGATGGACAAAGTTTACATGCAAAAAAGATATTTAATCTAATGGAAAAGAGACACAAAATGCCTGACTTCACAGATTTTTTGGGGGGGATTGCCTAACAAAAATCTCTCATATGATTATCCTTAGGAACTTTTCTAGAGAAATAAAGTATATGTATACCGTGTGTGGTCTCAGGCAATTGATGCCCAAGGGACTTTTGCTAAGAAACTTAACAATTACTTTTGGATAGAAGAATGTTCTCGATATAAGTCTGTGGATGGGACCATACTAGAAAAAGGGCACGGTGACTACCACCGAAACAGATTATATGTATGCCATGTGTGGTCTCATGCGCAAAATTGGCGTTTCTTAGCAAAAGTCCCTTGGGAAGCAATTGTCTGGTTGTGACTCAAAATCTTTAGACCACTGTCTAATGTCTGTGGGTATTCTTTTTAAGATTGTCTTGGAGGCACATCAACGGGAAGACCTTATGGTTGAAAATAAAGTCCTCACACTGTGTAGTGTTGGCTACTTACCTAATATTATGGCATCAAGGTTATCGTGGCATGGATCAGGCACTGGGCTTGTAGGGGTTGGAACAGCCGGTGCTAATGTTGTGACAGGCTTTTTCTCTTCTTCATATTTTTCATTTTTACCTTTAAAAAAAGAACCAACTGTGAGTCTTCTATCACTGTTAGTGTAAAAGATATAATCCATCAAAAATAAATAGTTAACAAACTTTGTGCACCTAAGACACCAGGAGTAAAGCCATCTCCTTGCCAGAATATGCTGTGAGGTGTAGAGATTGGAAGGCTTGCTGATTTCACTGTTTGTCAGAATCAGGTGCTACTGAGAACAGTGTGATCAACTGAACAGCTCAAGTCACTTGCCTACGTGGCAGAATCAGGATGATTACCACAGTACAATAATTAAACTTAAAAAACAAAAAGCCATGAATAGTGAGCACTTTATTTTGCATACACATGCCTTTACTTTGTAATGCATGGTTTGGACACAGAGGCCCTTTGACAGGAACACGATAAAAAAACGCATTGATTCTAACCCACCATGCTCTATCCACATTTCTCTAAAGCCCCATACACACGGTCGGATTTTCCGATGGATTCTGTCCTATCGGACAATGTTGTCGGAAATTCCGACTGTGTGTAGGCACCATCGGACATTTTCCATCGGATTGTATGACGGACAAAGTTTTATCTCCTGCTCTCAAATTTTCCGACAACAAAGTCCGATCACACCAATTCCGATCGTGTGTAGCGTAGTCCGACGGACAAAGTGCTACGCATGCTCAGATCACATTACAAGACCAAAGCTATTGGCTACTAGCCTCTACGTAGTCCCGTCGTAGGCAACAAACGTCACCACGTTCAGAATGATCGGATTTTCCGACAACTTTGTCCGACCGTGTGTATGCAACACCAGTGTCGGACAAAATCCGTCGGAAAAAATCCGATGGATTTTGTGGTCGGATTTTCCCACCGTGTGTACGGGCATAAGAGGCTTAATGCTAAGGTTTTTTTTTTTTTTTTAATTAGTTCCCGGTTAATACCTCATTTTCTGTAATTAGGATTTCTATGCTGGTATCTTTTTTTTTTCACAGCAACCTTAAAGTGTATTTCCACTTTTGCAGCCAAATTGGAATAAAACCTACCTTATGTTTGATACATGTTTTCATTGACATAGTACAAAAAAAAAAAAAAAAAATGCTGGTTATGCTTTTAAGGGCATTTTACTTGCTTAAAATCTCTGCATGCTCTCCCTGCTTTGTAATATTTAGGGGCGCTTTGGAGTAATGTTTAACATAATTAACCTTCTCTGTACTGTGTTAGCAATTGTTCATTATCAGCTGTAAACTAGAACACTATCGCTCCTAAAAACAGGCAGTGGCATCACTAGGGGGTGGCTATTGAGGCTATAGCCCAGAATCTGGGGCCCATAGCCCCAAGTCTCTTGCTGCAGGGGTCCCTGCCTAACCAGTGGGCCGTGGCTTCACTGCAAGTGGATGAGAGAAGCGAGCGGACAGACAAGCAGAGATTACATCATCTCTTTACGCCCGCCCCGCATCACTGCTCTTCCGCCCTCACAGCCGGGCCTCTTCAATGTCAGAGCGAGGTGTGGCAGGGAGCACAAGATGACATCTTTTTTCACTGCCCGCCTCACATCACCTGCCCTCACTCAGAACTAAATGGATCAGTGCTGCCAGTCTGCCACCGATGAAGTGACAATCCATATTTGGTGGCACTGGCTGGCATGGCAAGTGACAGGCAATCATCCACATCTGGTAGCAGGTGACGTGAAAATCTGCAAATGGTGGCAGGTGATGTGGCAAGTGACAATCCACATCTGGTGTCAGGCAACAGTGGCAAGTGACAATCCATATTTGGTGGCAGGTGATGTAAAAAATATGCAAATGGTGGTAGGTGACGTGGCAAGTGACAATCCACATCTGGTGGCAGGTGATGGTGGCAAGTGGCAATCCACAAAGCCTGCAAAAAGGTTGCGGACTGCTGCAATGGGCTCTAACCCCAGCTCTTTTGGAGACCTAGCAACACCCCTGAAAATAGGGTTAAACATTTAGAAACCACCGTCCTGCTTCGAATGTTAATGAGGTCTGTGTGTGGAAAATGGCCCTATGAAAGTCTACAGAAATTCATAGAATCAGCCATTTCTCCATAGAAATATCTAAAAGTCAAGAATTTTTTTTAAATTGTATTAGATATGCTGTGTGAATGGCAATGCATAAACATATAGTGGGTGTATTCATTCTGAGGGGCCTCCCTAACCAATGAACCTGTGTTGCAGTGCACTGACACACAAAGCAATGCAACTCCTATGCAATGATCTGCATTTGTCTGCATAAGAACAATGCAGACCACAACTAGGGCACAGAGAAAACAATTGTCTACTATGTGCTGTCTTTACATTACAACAAAGCACAGAAGTGTAGAACATTGAGGTGTGGAAAAATGCAGCTATCTGCATTTTTTTTTTTTTGCAGCATTTCAGAGCTCATCTTAAAAAAAACAATTCTTACCATACAAAGCTTGCATCCCCTTCACATCGTCATTATGGAGACGGAAGTTGGGTCTATATCCAGAATAGACAGGAGCCATCAGGGCATTGCTATAGTAAGAGTGACCCAGACCCAGTGCATGCCCCAGCTCATGTGCTGCAATGATTTGCAGGTTGACACCAAAAAACGATCCCTCAGTCCACTCTTCATCCTCATCAAAATGCACTGTGCCCAACTCAGGAATATCAGCGTGTGCCAGAACTTTCCCTGCAATTGAAACAGTGAAATCAAGTGAAACCTTGAGCACTTGGTGACATATGATAACCGTTTTTATCAAACACACTGACAAAATGCTGAGTTGGATGTTTTGGTTTTTAGTTATGACAATTTTGTGTAAAAAAAAAAAAAAAAAAAAAGGCCCAACCATCAGTGTTCAATACCACCTCATTACCACAAACACACACACTAGGAAATCACTAAGACCCCTTTCACACTGAGGCCAGCTTCTGTAGATGGGACATGACCGAAAAAGGTCTGCCGATCGACTCCCAATCAGCGCTCTTAGCCAATGGCTGAGAGCGCTGACCGGAGTGTTCTGACGGGGGGCCAACCCCTGTCAGAACACAATAGCACAGAAGGGGAGATCACTGTACTAACGTTGGATAGTTAGTACAGCAGCTTCTCCTGAGCTGTCAGTTTTTTTTCATTCAGCCCTGCTGGGTTGAACGAAAAAAAACTACTTATGTGTACTAGGCTTAAAACAGTGAGGCAGTTGGTTCTAGAGAGGTGAAATTGAGTTTCTTTGCATTGGATTATACACCAATCAGCCATAACTTTTTTGACAACTGATAGGTTAAGTGAATAACATTCATTATCTTGTTACAATGGCCTCTGAAAGTTGGTGGGATATATTAGGCAGCAAGTAAACATGTTCTCCATGAACTTGTATTAAAGTTCTGCAATTCACAAGAAGCCCGGTGGCACCCGACCAGGAACACTCACAGGCTGTAACATTGATGTCTAGTAGAGCAGGTCTTAGATATCCTGTCTTGAGGAGCAGAATGCTGCCTGGCTGGTCTGTACCCAAATGGGGAGGTCTCCAGGAAGGATGGAGTGTCCTTATCCTTTCCCTACTCATCTGGGAACTCTCCCTACTGCTAATCACTGTCCCTACACTACCCGCATGTGAAATGCACACCAAGCCCGGGAGCCAGGGTCTTAAATAGACTCTGCCTGACTCAAGATGGCTGCAATCGAACAGCTTCCCCAGTGACCCAGGAAACCATAGAGGAACCATATTCCACTTGACTTCCTCTACCTCTGCAATGCTGCTGCAGTTGAGCACCACCTGCAGTGGAGAAAGTAGACTGCACCTGCCAACAAGCAGGTCATTGTAAGTCATTATGTTAACCCGTGTCCTCAGCCAAAATGTATGCAGCGCTTTACATATTATGTATATTTACATCAGTCTTTGCCCTCAAAGAGCTTATAATCTAAGGTCCCTAACTCACATACACTTGGAACAGTTTAGACCGGTGCCAATTAACCTACCCGTGGGAAGAAACTGGAGTACCCGGAAGAAAACCCAGGCAGGCACAGGGAGAACACATAAACTCCAGGCAGGTAGTGTCCCATGGTTGGGATTCAAACTGACAACCCTAGTGCTGCTAGGCAGAAGTGCTAACCACTTAATCGCTGTACAGCTTGTCTGAACTTCAAGGAAGCGCAGGGGGGGGGGGGGCTAAATTTACACTCAGTGAGGAGAGCAGAGAGCTGATTGGAGGGAAGGGGTACACCCCAACCCCCCCTCACACAGCACACAGGGACAGAGCTAAGGCTTTCAATCGCAGACTGTGTGCTGGAGCTCCCTCTCCTGTCACCTTTTTTCTATTGGTATCAGGAAAACTTGTCAGAAGTGACTCATGCAGATAGCACAGAAATGGGGCAGCAGAGAGAAATTACACGTTGTGCTCTTTAAATGAGACAAGTATACACTATAGACGGATATGCCATCTTCATATTTGAGGTTAGAGGTTTACAACCACTTTAAGAGGTAATTCACATCAGCTGCTGCGCTACAATGCAGCAGCTGGTGTGCAGTGTGGTCTGGCGAGATCGCCACAGTGCCGATCTTGGCACGTTACACTGTTCACTTTTTTTTTTAATGAACTTAATTGAAATGTCATAGAGACATTTCATTCGGTCTAATTGCCAGCTGGTGGTGCTAGTGGTGGTGGTGTTGGATTGCCTCGCACAGTGCTGTGGCAAAGAAGGGTACTGCATGCAGTGGTGTGAAACGGGCACACAGGGGACAAGGAATTTTGCCTTGTGGTGGAATAGGTGCCCAACTCAGTTCCACCGTATCTCGTGAGAATGATAAGGTAGAAATTGTTTTTTAAAAAGGTAATGCCTACCAGGCCCATCAAATGGTCGTGAACAGCCGACACCACGCTGATGGAAAGATATCCGTATGTCTGCTCTTCCATAGTCGATCTCCCTGAATTTCAGTGGGGTAATGTCACTCCAGTATTTAAAAGCTGCTTTAATGGCCTCCCTCACTTTTTCTTTTGTCATATCTGGTGTGTAATTGTATATACGATAGGTCAGGTTCTTCTTCCTCCATCGACCTGTTCAGCAAGAAGACAAGGAAACATCCTGAAAACCACCATTACACTTTAGCTTACAGAAATACTGTTGGCAGTGTTACTTATCTACTTATGTATCTATTATCGATCTATCTATCGATCTATCTATCTATCTATCTATCTATCTATCTATCTATCTATCTATCTTCCAATATCCTATATTTTAATCTATCATCTATAATCAAGTCTGTCTAGCTATCTTCAATAATCGTATATTTTATTCTATCATCTATAATCTTATATTCTAAATTTTCATCTATAATCCTACATTATTACATAATGGTCACTTGAACCCCCCAATCTTGGTTGGCAGTACTGGGTGACAACAAGGATTTAACACTTTTTTTTAAAATTAGTGTTGATTACTGATATAGAATTATAGATGATATTCCTTTCTGAAAACATAGAATGCAAAGTGTAACACCAGCCAAAAGTAGAACATCTGATGCGTGTAAAGTAAAACTGGGAAGGGGTTAGAACCTCTGTCAGGGTTTTTTTGTCACTGTTTGGGAGATTTCTATTCAATTCCCATAGTGCTAACATTGTCATTGGGATGCAATAACTTACCCACTCTACTAACCAATAAAAATATTGGCAACATTTACATTTTAAATGTGTGCATATAAAGAATAATCCATGCTCTTGTGAGCCTAATCGTGTTTTAATGGACATTTCTAAGATACAATGAAATATTAATCATCAGTGTTGAGTTTAGTGGGGGCCCAATAAACACAATGGCTAGCTGACTATTACTTGATTTTCCTGGCAGGACAGTTTGAACTTATGGTTTTATTTAATAAAAGTCTGGATTATTTCCAGGGACAGCTTGAAAGGACAGAGAAGCAAAAATTCTGCCGTTGTTATGTGTTCTATATAATACTGGAGAGTTCCAGGGAATTTTTCTTGGAATGTCTGAGTATTCAAGCTTGTTCTACACTCTCTGCCTGCAAAGACCAATAAACATATTTATCCAACAATTTATCCAAAACAATTGTTTTCTATGGGTCCCATTCACACTGAAACACATCAGAGCACTGCGAGAAAAAAACAACCACCTATTTTAACTGCCCACCCAACTGCAAGTGTAAACTAATGCCCCGTACACACGGTCGGATTTTCCGACCACAAAATCCATCTGATTTTTTCCGACGGATTTTGTCCGACACTGGTGTTGCATACACACGGTCGGACAAAGTTGTCGGAAAATCCAATCATTCAGAATGTGGTGACTTTCGTTGCGTACGACGGGACTACATAGAGGCTAGTAGCCAATAGCTTTGGTCTTGTAATGTGATCTGAGCATGCGTGGCACTTTGTCCGTTGGAATTCGCTACACACGATTGGAAAAAGGACTTTGTTGTCGGAAAAATTTGAGAGCAGGATCTCAAACTTTTTCCGTCGGAAATTCCGACGGAAAAAGTCAGATGGAGCCCACACACGGTCGTCAACATGGTCCGATAGGACATTGTCCATCAGAAAATCCGACCGTGTGTACGGGGCATTAGCCTTATGTGGTGGTTTGTTTTATAATCCAAAAACGAACAGCGCACGTGATGACTTGTATGACTCCAACAAACTAAACAAGCCAATAGTGTGACTCAATGTCTACAGATCTGTCTTACCTAAGAGGAGATACCGGAGGGTAACTTGATTAAATGGGTCTTCTAACCCACATCGTGGCTGCCTCATCCTCTCCAGAGTGGCATTGTCCAGTAACCCAGTTTCAGGCAGCTGAGAAGCAAGCTGGAAAGCTCTATATGGAATAAACATAATAAAATATGCAACATGCTTAAAGCCAGGCTCAAGGCATAGCTATTTTTATTTTCTATATATTAATCATTATTTTTCACATTATCACTCTTACTTGGGTACTACTTTTTTACATTCTTCTGAAAACTGATTTGTACAACAAGAGCTGCACTTTCGACTCCCGATGAGCGTCATCAGTTCTGGAGTTGTGCTACAGCCCCCTTACTTTGGTATTACTTCAGTAGCTCTCTAAGCTCCACTGAGAGCTGCTAATACGTACAGCACTTCCGCAGTGTATGAAGTTGCAGCACAGCCCCGTTTAGTAGCCTGCCGAGCACCACAGTGGGGATACATTTTGTCACCCCACGATGCATAGCATCCTTAGCTGTGGCATGGCATATGTACACCACTGTCTATTGCCTGTTTCAACTTAAGGGAGTGTAGATGGTGGGCGATAAAAAATGCTGCCCAGCCTTGTGTTTTTATCCCCCCCCCCCCATAATCGCTAGTAAAAGGCCTGTTTCACATGGGCTTCAGCTAGCTTTATGAAACTTTCATCAAGCATTTGCAAAGTTTTTGACAAGCTTTGAGCAGCTTTCTCTAAGCCTTTGAAGCGACCTTCAGCTCCTGTTTGGAAGTGTTGAACACAGATCCTAATGGGAGTGCTGATAGTCACTTTAAACAAGCTGCTAGCAGGCTGCAACAGGCTTTCAACAAGTGTCTAGTGCTGAAATCTGCTAGCAGCTTGTTTAAAGTGACAATCAGCACCCCATTAGGGTCTGTGTTCAACATTTACAAACTGGAGATGAATGGTACTTTAAAAGCTTCAACAAAGCTTGCAAATGCTTTGTAAAAGCTTGCTGTTTATACTAATCTTATGCAAGCTGAAGCCTGTGTGAAATGGGCCTAAATGAGGCCTTAGTGCTGAAGCCTGCTAACAGCTTGTTTAAAGTGACTGTCAGCACCACCAATAGGGTCTGTAGTTAACATTTCCAATGGAGCTGCATGGCACTTTGAAGGCTTCATCGAAGCTTGACAAAAGCTCTGCAAGTTCTTTGTAAAAGCTTGCTGTACTCACTGCTTTTATACGGGTTGAAGTCAGTGTGATAAAGACCTAAGAGCAGGAAAGTGCCATAGACCCTTCACGCCACACCGGATCATCACTCTGGAGCGGCTACACTACATGTCTTCTCAACGACAACTTACTGTATAGCTTTTTGCACCTCTTCTGAACTGAAGTCTTCACTGTCACTTTCAAGTGGTTTTTGTAAATATCCAAACTGTTTGAGATATGCCTATCAATAAAAAAAAAAAAAAATCACACTGAAATTAGAGGTAGACACTTTTATGTTGAATAAAAATACCTAAAAGGTCAATTAGATGTGATATGATCAAAGCTGCTTCTGATTTATATACAGATTTTAAAGGTTTCATTTACGCTTACCAAAAAACTGCCCATGCAGGTAAGGGGTGCCTGTCGATAAAAGCAAACTGTGCAGCTTTGACCAAAGTTAAATAACGCCCCTGCCTAAAGGTGTAGGCCATTTATGTACCCCCCAATGCTTGGCTGAAAAATGAGATGGAATCATCCCATTCTGCCTTGTTGCCAGGGTGTTGCTGGGACTTACACAGTAACAGTAGATTGAGGAGATGGTGGACTAAAAATTTATGGGGGTGCTCCTGTGATGGTGGAGCTTAACAGTAATGGCTGGGAGTGTCTTAGCAACATCCTAGCAACAAGGCAGGACAGAATGATGCCGTCTCAAGGAGATTTTCAGCCGAGCCTCAGGAGGTTTGTAAATGGCCTACATCTACTGTAAGAGCATTATACAACCTTGTGGAAAGCTGCACATTTTTTTTTTTTTTTAATATAAACCTTTACCTGCATAGGCAGTTTTTTGGTAAAGGTGAATTAACCCTTTAAAAATAATACATTTTTTTTACTTTTCTGTTTTCAAAGGAATCGCAGAAACTTGTGATTAACAAGGAAAATTCCTAGGCAATTTTAATTACTGGTTCGTAAGAGGAAATGATCAGTAATTGCAGACTTATTTTATTACACCCTGAGGCACATCATTTCTTCCACAGATTAGCCAGTAAGACATTTATTGCTGCTTTACCAGCATCCATGGCAAGTTTGTTGGTTTGCACTGGGACTGTCTGTAGTGGTGTTCTACAAAGGTCATATTCCTACAAACATTCCAAAATATGTCATCGTTAATAGTAACCACAAATAGTAGCTAGTGGGGACAAGATAATCTAATGGCCATCAATTATCAGGCACATGACTCAATGCAGTAATGGCTGCAATCAATTATCCGTCACATATGCTGTTCTATAAATAAAATGTACTGGTAAACAGCTTTTGCAATGGAAAAAGTGGTTATATACATACATCAAATTATGTGCATTTTCTGGAAAGAAAATGCACATAAAAATCAAGGAAATTCAAGGCTCGGTTCACACTGCCTCCACTTGGGATCCAACTTGTGAATTCCTATTTTAGTCAATGAGAGCTGTCTTAATTAGCACTACTGAAGTTGCTCCAACCTTAGAAAAAGTTCCTGTACTACTTCAAGGCGACATCTCCCGACTTGTGCCCATAGACTTTAACCGCTTAAGGACCGCCTCACGCCGATATATGTCGGCAGAATGGCACAGCTGGGCACAAGCACGTACCTGTCTCTTTAAGAGCCCAGCCGTGGGTGGCGGCACACTCGCGACCCTGTCCCGGCGCCGTGACCGTGGCCGCGGGGCCAGCGGACCTGATCGCCGCTGGGGTCCCGCGAGCGGGTCACAGAGCTGAAGAACGAGGAGAGGTCTGTGTAAACAAACCTCTCCCCGTGCTTCCTAGTGCGATTGACACTGATCGTCTGTTCCCTGTCATCGGGACGATCAGTGACGTCAGACGCCAAGCCATGCTCCCCTACAGTTAAAAAACACACACACACACTTAACCCCTCCCCGCCCCCTAGTGGTTAACTCCTTCACTGCCAGTGTCATTTACATAGGAATCAGTGCATTTAAATAGCACTGATTGCTGTATAAATGACAATGGTCCCAAAAATGTGTCAAAAATGTCCGATGTGTCCGACATAATGTCGCAGTCACAATAAAAATCGCTGATCGCCGCCATTACTAGTAAAAAAAAAATATTAATAAAAATGCTATAAAAATATCCCCAATTTTGTAAACGCTATAACTTTTGCGCAAACCAATCAATAATCGCTAATTGCAATTTTTTTTTACCAAAAATATGTAGAAGAATATGTATCAGCCTAAACTGAAAAAAAAATTTTTTTTATATATTTTTGGGGATATTTATTATAGCAAAAAGTAAAAAATATTGCAATTTTTTTCAAAATTGTCGCTCTATTTTTGTTTATATTGCAAAAAATAAAAACCGCAGAGGTGATCAAATACCACCAAAAGAAAGCTCTATTTGTGGGAAAAAAAGGACACAAATTTTGTTTGGGAGCCACATCGCACGACCGCGCAATTGTCAGTTAAAGCGACGCAGTGCCGAATCGCAAAAAGGAGCCTGGTCCTTTGGCTGCAAATTGGTCTGGGGCTTAAGTGGTTAATGGAAGTTGCCTCCAAGTTGGATACTTATCTTAATTAATGTGATTTGGATCCAGCATTACAGGAAGATTACACAGGCATTCCCTGAAGTTGCTTCAAAGCCATGTCGAAGTCTAGCCAAGTCGCCTGGCAAAGTCGCACTGTAAGTCGCATGACTTTCAGGTCACGGCAGTGTGAACTGAGCCTAACTGATTGTATTTTACAGCAAAGCTTTCATCTCAAGAATAGTGCAAACTACAGCAACTATTAAAAGTCCAGAGTAGAAACCAAGTGCCAACTTTAATCTTAGGTATCAATCAGAATTTTGAATTCTTCTATAACCCCAATTTGATGTAATTTGTAAGAAAAAAAAAAGAGGAATCTATCAAAACTAAGAAGCTGATTATGGCTATAGAACAATTTGATACATATTTGCATTATGGACTCTTAGTACTGAAGGCCAGTTTTATGGTTAGCAAGGGCAGGCGTTTGAAGCAGTTTGAAGCAGGTTGTTGCACGTTAGTAGAAAAGTCAGCTGCAGGTCACCTGTCAGTGAAGTCTGCATGATCTCAGAAGCATCTTAAACTGATCTCATATGAAAGCAGAATGCATTGAAACCCTAAATCCCAGCACAGGTCCTTATTGTGTCCAGTATATACCCTGTCCATTGATGAAAGATGGCAGCAAGAAAGGGAAATGTCATTATAATGGGGGAAAATGTAAGGTAATGCATTTGGTTGCCAAAAATATGAACGCAAGTTACTGGCTAGGGGGAACCCCTGGGGGAATCTAGGATGGAAAAGGTTTTGGGGGTTCTAGTAGATGACAAGCTCATCAATGGCATGTATTGCCAGGCTGCTGCAAGCAAATCCAACAGAATATTGGCATGCATTAAAAATGGGATTCGCTCTAGAGATAAAACGATAATTCTCCCACTCTACAAGACTCTGGTCCGACCGCATCTTGAATATGCTGTCTAGTTCTGAGCACCAGTCCTCAGGAAGGATGTGCTGGAACTGGAGAGAGACCAGGGAAGGGCAACAAGGCTAATTAAGGGAATAGAGGACCTCGGCTATGGGGAAACATTGAACTTATTCTCTCTGGGGAGGAGACGCTTGAGAGGGTATATGATATCAATGTACAAATACCATACTGGCGACCCTACCATAGGGAAAAAACTATTTAGTAAAAAGGAATATAAAAAGACACGTGGCCATTCACTAAAGTTGGAAGAGAAGCGGTTTAACCATAAAATGCGTAGAGGGTTGTTTTCTGTCAGAGCGGTAAGGATGTGGAATTCTCTTCCACAAACAGTGGTATCAGCAGAGAAGGTCAAATGTTTCAAAAAACGATTAGATGGGCACCTCAATGACCACAACATACAGGGGTATACAATGTACTATTGATATAAAAACAAATACACACACATAGGTACACACACATAGGTTGAAATGGATAGACTGATGTCTTTTTTCAACCTCACCAACTATGTAACTATGTAAAGATCTGCTTTCTTCTCGTTCGTTGAATACTGGATGTACTGTATCAGTCTGTTGTGTTCATCTATATTAGTGTTCCCTAAAATGGTCAATACTGACTCCTAGAGGTCGATGTAACTATACAAGGAGTCAATAAAACCATCAAAAGATGTTAAGTGTTGGGGAGTCAATACGTGGTTGAGGTTTTTGTAGCGTTCCATGAGTGTTAGAGCACGGTAAATACACTTGGTAAATCCCCCTGACTTAATGTAATGGTAGAGCCATTGTTACTTGCTTTCTTACTTTATAATTAGCCAGAGGAACAGACTAAACCTCAAAGAGTGTGGTGACTTATGACTAAAACACACCAATCTTCAACCAAATATCAGCGCCTTTGTTGACACTCTTTAGTTACATCTGCCCCATTAATGGTAGCAACAGTTTAAGTTAAACAAAAAAAAAGAAAAGGTATGTTAAATGTTATATGTTTATGTTTGAAATATTACCTATTTTTATGAAGTCATTGTTATCAATTATTAGTGTTATTATTTGTTGTATTAATATTTAAAAGAGTATTTTTTTTTTCATATAACAGATGTTTTGGAGTTTATGAACAATCTAAAAATTCACAAAGGAATTAATGAGCTGAAGAGTTTGGGAACCCTTGGTCTATATGGTAATATTTCAACATGTTATTTGTCTTATTCATTGAAAAATTGTTTAAAAAATTTTGAAAAAAAGTTAAATGGGATGAAGAAAAGTTGTGTTTTGTTTTTCAATGAAGTATTATTTTCCTTTTGGCTTATATTAACTGAATTATTTATTTACTGCTTCAGCCACAAACACCTTCACAATACAGTGGAGAACAATGAAATATACCCTCACAGGTAGCAAGCCATGTGAGTACAGCAATTTTTGCTTTACAGGGTTAAATAAATTAGGTTTAGAATGTGGCAGAGAGCGGGTTTAGAGTTAGTTAGTTCTTGACTGGATTTACACTTTAAGAAAGCACTTTACATAAGTTTACCAGGTTAATCTTATTTAACCTTCCCCCCAAAAAAATAAAAAAATAAAAATAAAAAATAAAATTATATATATTGGTGTCATTGGTGGCAGGACTGTGCAATTCACTTACCTGGTTGAATTACAAGTATTGCAGAATTGTAAAAAATGTTGTATTCATATTTGGCTAGAGTTCTGCTTTACATAGTCCTTTGCAAATGACTTGTGTCACTGTGGTAGGTATTTAGACTGCAGAGCCCACAAAACTAGGGATTGATTTAAATAGTTACATGCCTAAGTGGTTATAAGAATGCCTTCAAAAATAAACATTCACAGGAACACATCTTCATAAAGATGTCCTTAGGAAGGTGAGACACAAATATGGGTCAGCTTTCATTGAACATACAGTATCTGCTCTTGCTATTTTTCCATCTGCAATGCCATTAAAATCAAGGAAAACACTTCTATTTGCACAGAAGGGTTAAAAAATTACTCACTTGGTGGTACAAAACAGTGTTTAGGATCCATCCACTTCTGATTGACTACTTTACCCTACTAAGCACTGAGAGTGATTGACTGACTATAGTGGGCCATACTTTTTTAATGGAGGAATCTCTTGTGCCGGCTTATGTATTCTAATAACCAGCTCCAGTGGTTGTTAGACTACCTGAACACTGCCTGCATCTGATTTGATGCAGGCACTATTCAGTTGACAATTTTCCACCTGGCTTATTCAACAAATTTCCACCTGCCTTGTTCAATTGACTTTTGCTAAGCTGTGTGGTGTCGACAGGGGCGCCCACGGCTTGAATTTCAGCATGAATTGGCAAAAATTTGAGTCATGTATTGCAGTCTTAAAGCACCGAAGTGTATGAAAAACCCTAAATCAGTTTTCAGTATGTTTGGCATCATGTCCAACCATATGGAGTTTTCATAAGCACATGTTGTTTTCTGGATCTGTTGCTCAGTGTCTAACCTGAAGATCCTGACAGTAAATGCACTTCCCGCTTCAGGCTGACAACACTAATTGCCTTGTAATTACCAGTAGCCCCCTAAGTTGGCCATTGGGCTACCTGTCTAATAGACCAAATATGGCAGCCCAACAGCCAATGGAAGGTGCATGCACATCAGGTTGACTTCGATGCTCACCTCCAGGACTTTTCCAGAGCCTCTCCAATCCTATGTAACTCCTTACCCCAATCTGTCCAATTATCTCCTACTCTGTTAGCTTTTAGACGATCCCTGAAAACCCTTCTCTTCAGAGAAGCCTATACTACCCACAACTAACAACTGTATTTTCATTTTCTTCATCTGATCATCCCCCACAGTTTTTACCTTTTGTTCCACTTGACCCTCCCTCCTAGACTGTAAGCTCTAACAAACAGGGCCCTCTGATCCCTCTTGTATTAATTAGTATTGTAACTGTACTGTCTGCCCCCATGTTGTAAAGCGCTGCACAAACAGTTGGCGCAATATAAATCCTGTATAATATTAAAGCGGAAGTAAACCATCGATTTAACAGTCTAAAAAAAAAAAAAGGCATGCCGTGAATGCTAACTGCACATTGGCTGTGCTCTCAACCAAACAGTCAAACCATCCAATGGCTGGTGTCATAACGGATCACATGTACAGCACTGTGGCAGTTGAAGATTAAACAGAGGCAAAGATGGCAGCTTCCTTGGCTGAAAACGATAGGGGGGTTTACTTCCACTTTAACAATTGCAAGGCAGTATCTTAGCGCTGTCAGCCTGCAACAGGACCTGCATCTACTAGCAGGGTCTTCAGGTCAGAAATTTTGCAACACATAAAAGCGTTTAAAAAAAATGTATACAGTGTGCAAATATGAGAATTTGATTTTGAGTTGACATACACTTTAGTCTTCTCAATATTATTCAATGGAATTGGTTGGTCTAAAGGTTGCGTTATAAATATTTTGTCCATTACATCACAGCAAACGAGATGCAGCAGATACTTTTGCAGAAATAAAATATATAAACAGGAAATGTGCTAAAAGAAGAGCAAACCTACCAGCATTATATGAGTGATTCTCATAAATCTGACCTACCTTTTAATGAGACTGTTCACTATTAACTATTTATCATACAGATGTTCTGCTCACATTCCTGCCGTTTTCTACAGTTTCTGCTGTCCATCATATAAGATTATGAGAAGACTCACCATGGCCTCCTCTTCAGTGCTGGGGTCCATTAAGGTTTTTGCGTAAACAGAAAGGGCAAGAGCCCCCAGGAGAGGAAAAAGCAGCATCCTAAAGTTTAGCTCTTGTCAGATGTGTCACTGGCGTTGTTTCTTGGCTCTGTGTTGTGGGTTCCCCTTGTAAGACTTTAAGAAGACTGCCAGTATGACTCAAACTCTCCCCTCTCCCTCCTCCTCCCACTTGAGAAATGACCATGGAATGCTGTTAACCCATGCCTGCAGACTCAGCAGGGATTTTTGGTTTTTTAATAAAAATGTCAGCTTGTATTCATTGAAGATGTTCCTCTATTCTCTAGTTACTAATTGTTGACAGCTTGTATACGTGAATGAGAGAACACTAAGCTGGAATGAGTCACTGTACAAGACACGCATCCGGAGGGCATCTGATAAACGGACATCTCTACAGTCATGGCATTGAAATCTCAAGTGACTTTAGGATTTGGGTTTCTCCATCAAATGTCAAATTTCAATATATTTTATTTAAAAGTAGGTGAGTATTACATAGCAAGGCAGGTCGGGGAGAGACGTGTGTGACTAAGGCACAAAATATATAACAGAAAAACAAAAGAAAGAAAAAACTTTTAAAGTCCAGATTAGCCACTTGCTTATTGGGCACTTAAACCCCCCTCCTGCCCAGACCAATTTTCAGTTTTCAGCGCTGACGCATTTTGAATGACAATTGCACGGTCATACAACACTGTACCCAAATGAAATTTTTATAATTTTATTCACACAAATAGAGCTTTCTTTTGGTGGTATTTAATCACAGCTGGGGTTTTTATTTTTTTTACAAATAAAGATGGAAAATTTTGAAAAAAAATAAAAATAATGTTTCATAGTTTGTTATAAAATTTAGCAAACAGGTAATTTTTCTCCTGCATTGATATGCGCTGATGAGGCGACACTGGTGGGCACTGATAGTCTGCACTGATAGGCACAGATAAGGCAGCACTGATGGGGACAGAATAGGTGGTACTGATGGGCACAGATAAGGCAGCACTGATGGCCACTGATAAGATGGCACTAATGGGCCCTAATGGGTGGCACTGATGGGCACTGATAGGTACCACTGATAGATGGCACTGATAGGTGACACTGATGCGCAACACTGTTAATGAGGCACTGTGGGCACTGATAGGTGGCACTGTAGGCACTGGTAGGTGGCACTGTTGTGCACTGCTAGGTGGCACTGGCAGGTGGCACAGGTGGGCACAGATGAGCTGGCAGCAGCTCTCCTTGATCGGGACCGATGTCCCTCTGAGAGCCGCCGGCGATGGGCTTTTTTTTTTTTCTCCTCACGCTGTCAGCGAAAGGAGAAAAAAATAGCCGATTACCGGCTCTGTTTACATCACATGATCAGCTGTCATTGGTTGACAGCTGATCTCGTGGTAAGGGGTCAGGATCGACCCCTTACTCCGATCTGTGATCAGCGGCATCTCATAGACTTGCTGACCACAGAGTGCGCGGCGCGTGCCCTGCAAGGGCCACGCAGGCTGCTCGGGCACGGGAGGACATCTATTGATGCCCTCGTGGCAAAGTAGATCCGCACTGTAGCCGTCATTCGGCTATAGCGCGGATCGGAAGAAGTTAAACATTTTAGACTTTATTCACACCGCCGTAAAAAATGTGCTGAAGTTATTACACGTGTTTTCTAGGAGATAAGTTCCTACATAGTAATCAGTAAAATAGTTGCCTATAGATATGTTTAAACGTGTAAAAATATGTCTATGTGTACATAATGATAATTTATTTCCTCCTTCCTTTAGACTTAAAGGGGTTGTAAACCCTCAATGTTTTTCACTTTAATGCATTCTATGCATTAAGGTGAAAAACCTCCTGTCATGCAGCAGCCCACCAGAGCCCCCCTTTTACTTACCTTAACCCAGTTGTTCCAGCGATGAGAATGAGAACACCAGCTCCAGCCCGTGTCTCGGGTCCTGATTGGATTGTTTGATAGCAGTGCAGCTATTGGCTCCCGCTGCTGTCAATCAAATCAAATGACGTGGGAGCTGGGGGCGGGGCCGAGTCCTGCTGGCTGTGTCAATAGATGCAGCAGCAGGACACGGGAACATGCCCGCAGTATGCTTTGAAGGTTCCACAGGGTCTGTTGTCTGAATTGGATCTCACTATGTTCAGGTTAAAGCTTAGGTTTAGTCATTTTGTTCTAAAATCAGCACAAGGGACAGTACTTACATTGAATCAGAAGTGTCCCTTGTACTTCATTCCTTTGCTCCCCAATTTCCCTACAGCTGTGATCTTCCAGTGCGAGCAACTGTACCTGTCATCGACACTCATTTAAAGTGCCGACTATGCCTGCCCTTTCCACCCCCCTGCTCCATTCATAGAAGCTGTACTATCCCACAATAAAAAGCACTCTGTGAATGGAGGACAGGCAGGTGAATGCAATGTCCATCTCCTCCATTCCTAGAGTGCTTTCCGTTGCTTTTCCGTTGTGAAAATACATGGTATCACGCAGAATTCTCAAAGAAAAGTCATACATTTATCTCATAAGGATCAAGGGAGATGCAAACATCTGACATTCTTTAATAATTTACTCATATGGAGATTGGGCCTCAATGCACAGTGCTGTGCAAAAGTGTTAAGCAGGTGTAATGAAAATCTGTAAATTAAGAATGCTTTCAGAAAATTTATATTTCAATTTTTAATTTTTTCCAATTTACAAGATGAAAAGTGAGTGAACAGGAAAAGAAATTAATAATCAGATCAAAATTTGGTGTGATTACTTTATCATTTGGCTTCAAACCAGCATCAATTTTACTTGGTACACACATGGGGAGGCAAATGTACATGGGGGGGGGGGGGGTGCTCACATTCTAATCCACTGGAAGGTGACCACTGCACACATACAGTAGCACAGACCTAGCTATCTGGCACTGTGCATGTGAGATAATAACAATGGGACACAGATAAGTCTGCCACAAATATTTAGACACACAACTATTAAACTATTAAAACATAGGAATACTTGCCTAATAGTCTATGCTTCTGGTCTGGGTGAAAATATAGCAGTAGTAACAGCCTCTGTGTATATACGGCCATGTGGCTCAGTTCTCTGTCTCTACTTCCTCCTTCTGGGGTTTCTGATCCAGACCGCAAAACAGGAAGTGATGTACATAGATAATCTCTGTGAACATTAGGCAGCAGAGCCACTTACAGACAGTAGAGGGTAGCAGATCCCAACAAGTAAAATACTAATCCCATCAGCCAACACAGAATAGACATAAACAAAGACAGACATATTAGTAGTTCCAAATGGGTGACAACCATGGCTCCCTCTATAGATACAGTGGATTGAGCATAACCATTCAGGGCAGGAGATGTCTTATCTGCAGGATTATTGGTGCAAATAAAATAAAATAAAACCTGCTGAAAATAAAAAAACGAATGCAACCACTTCATCAATGGACTGGAAAGCTGCAATACATTACATTTACACAGCAACCAAAATCTGAAAACGATGGATACCCTTAGTATAGAGTAGAAATAATTACGGTGACGTTAAGTTTTTACATGATTTCGTTACCTGGGCTGCTTTGTTTTATAACTGGAACAAATGAAAAATTAGTAGAATGTCCTTAAAACATAACCAGGTTTTACATTTCATTATAGTAGTAAAGTAACAGGGGATTCACAGCAGCACTGGAAGTTATTTCTATAAACACATCATGCACATTTCAGAACATGATTAAAGTCTGCTAGGCAGATGGAGCAATTACATAAATAGATGTAATCCCATTCACAGCGTTACAGTGCTGTAAGCCACGGGCAGGATGTGCTATATATGAACAGCAACAGTTTGATTAAAGTTTATTTAGCCAGCATATACCTAAAGTGGAAGTTCAGCCAAAACCAACATTAAACCTACTCTCAGTCACATTCTAAACCTAATTTTCTCTAACTCTGTAAAGAAAAAATCGCTATACTTACCTTTTCTGAAGCGGAAATGGTCAGGTCTCCAGTGGCATGTGCAGGAGAAAAGGCCGACAACAGCTGTGAAATGGCTGGGAAGTGACATCACCCAAAAGCCCCATACACACGCGCGGATTATCCGAGGACCAGGTCCGTCGGACCATGTCCGTCATACTTTGTCTGATGTTGGTTTTGCGTACACACGGTCGGACAAAGTTGTCGGAAAATCCGATCATTCTGAACGTGGTGACGTTTGTTGCCTACAACGGGACTACGTAGAGGCTAGTAGCCAATAGCTTTGGTCTTGTAATGTGATCTGAGCATGCGTAGCACTTTGTCCGGTCGGACAACCGTACACACTATCGGATTTGGTGTGATCGGACCGTGTTGTCGGCAAATCTATCCAGCAGGAGATAAGACTTTGTCCGTCGGACAATCCGACGTACACTGTCCGATGGTGCATACACACAGTCTGTGGAGGGGGGGGGGGGTGATGGCACAGTCTGGAGGGGGGGATGATGGCACAGTCTGGAGGGGGGGTGATGGCACAGTCTGGAGGGGGGGTGGTGGCACAGTCTGGAGGGGGGGTGGTGGCACAGTCTGGAGGGGGGGGTGATGGCACTGGGGGGGGTGGTGGCACAGTCTGGAGGGGGGGGGGGGGTGGTGGCCCTGTGGAGGGGGGTGGTGGCACTGTGGGGGGGGGTGGTGGCACAGTCTGGAGGGGGAGTGATGGCACTGGGGGGGTGGTGGCACAGTCTGGAGGGGGGGTGATGGCACTGGGGGGGTGGTGGCACAGTCTGGAGGGGGGGTGGTGGCCCTGTGGAGGGGGGTGGTGGCACAGTCTGAAGGGGGGTGGTGGCAGAGGTTGGGATCGGTCGATTGGAATGCAAAACGGTGACTTACCGCCAATCAATCGATCGATTCCTCCACAGTAAGTATCTGGAGGCACAGTCTGGAGGGGGGGGCGATGGCACAGTCTGGAGGGGTGGTGATGGCACAGTCTGGAGGGGAGGTGGTGGCACAGTCTGGAGGGGGGGTGATGGCACAGTCTGGAGGGGGGGGGGGTGATGGCACTGGGGGGGGGGTGGTGGCACAGTCTGGAGGGGGGGTGGTGGCCCTGTGGAGGGGGGTGGTGGCACAGTCTGGAGGGGGGGTGGTGGCACTGTGGAGGGGGGTGGTGGCACAGTCTGGAGGGGGGGGTGATGGCACTGGGGGGGGGTGGTGGCACAGTCGGGAGGGGGGGTGATGGCACTGGGGGGGGGGTGGTGGCACAGTCTGGAGGGGGGGTGGTGGCCCTGTGGAGGGGGGTGGTGGCACAGTCTGAAGGGGGGTGCTGGCAGAGATTGGGATCGGTCGATTGGAATGCAAAACGGTGACTTACTGCCAATCAATCGATCGATTCCTCCACAGTAAGTATCTTCACGTGACATCGCGGTCGCAAAGTTCCTCCACAGGCGTGCCTCGAGGCTCCTCCAGAATGCCTTGCCTCAGAAAGCTCCTCCCCCGCCTTCACTGTATTGGTCTGAGAGTTTTTCTTTTAGTTTCCTGGCTCTGGATAGGCGGGGGTGGAGCCCACACAGTCTCAGAGCGCTTCTCTCTCCCCTCGCAGTGGGTGAAAGCCCCCCTCCCTCCCCATGGCATGCAATGAACTCCACGGTTATTACAGACTGACTGTGAATCACGCCGCACACACCCCGGGCCCCGGGGGCCGGACAGTCAGGTGGGTGGGCCCCTCAGTCCGGCGGGCGGGCGGCCGGTGGGCCCCCTGAGGTGGCGGAGAACTACAGGGCCCAGTCGCACTTGCGACTGTTGCGACCCTTATAAGGGGAGGTGATGGCACAGTCTGGAGGGGAGGTGATGGCACAGTCTGGAGGGGAGGTGATGGCACAGTCTGGAGAGGGGGTGGAGGCACAGTCTGGAGGGGAGGTGGAGGCACAGTCTGGAGGGGAGGTGATGGCACAGTCTGGAGGGGGGGTGGTGGCACTGGGGGGGAGGTGGAGGCACAGTCTGGAGGGGAGGTGATGGCACAGTCTGGAAGGGAGGTGATGGCACAGTCTGGAGGGGGGGGTGGTGGCACTGGGGGCGGCGGTGGCACAGTCTGTGGAGGGGGGGGACACAGTCTGTGGAGGGGGGGTGATGGCACAGTCTGGAGGGGGGGGCGATGGCACAGTCTGGAGGGGGGGTGATGGCACAGTCTGGAGGGGAGGTGGTGGCACAGTCTGGAGGGGGGGTGATGGCACAGTCTGGAGGGGGGGGGGGTGATGGCACTGGGGGGGGGGGGGTGGTGGCACAGTCTGGAGGGGGGGTGGTGGCCCTGTGGAGGGGGGTGGTGGCACAGTCTGGAGGGGGGGTGGTGGCACTGTGGAGGGGGGTGGTGGCACAGTCTGGAGGGGGGTGATGGCACTGGGGGGGGGTGGTGGCACAGTCTGGAGGGGGGGTGATGGCACTGGGGGGGGTGGTGGCACAGTCTGGAGGGGGGGTGGTGGCCCTGTGGAGGGGGGTGGTGGCACAGTCTGAAGGGGGGTGCTGGCAGAGATTGGGATCGGTCGATTGGAATGCAAAACGGTGACTTACTGCCAATCAATCGATCGATTCCTCCACAGTAAGTATCTTCACGTGACGTCGCGGTCGCAAAGTTCCTCCACAGGCGTGCCTCGAGGCTCCTCCAGAATGCCTTGCCTCAGAAAGCTCCTCCCCCGCCTTCACTGTATTGGTCTGAGAGTTTTTCTTTTAGTTTCCTGGCTCTGGATAGGCGGGGGCGGAGCCCACACAGTCTCAGAGCGCTTCTCTCTCCCCTCGCAGTGGGTGAAAGCCCCCCTCCCTCCCCATGGCATGCAATGAACTCCACGGTTATTACAGACTGACTGTGAATCACGCCGCACACACCCCGGGCCCCGGGGCCCGGACAGTCAGGTGGGTGGGCCCCTCAGTCCTGCGGGCGGCCGGTGGGCCCCCTGAGGTGGCGGAGAACTACAGGGCCCAGTCGCACTTGCGACTGTTGCGACCCTTATAAGGGGAGGTGATGGCACAGTCTGGAGGGGAGGTGATGGCACAGTCTGGAGGGGAGGTGATGGCACAGTCTGGAGGGGGGATGGAGGCACAGTCTGGAGGGGAGGTGGAGGCACAGTCTGGAGGGGAGGTGATGGCACAGTCTGGAGGGGGGGTGGTGGCACTGGGGGGGAGGTGGAGGCACAGTCTGGAGGGGAGGTGATGGCACAGTCTGGAAGGGAGGTGATGGCACAGTCTGGAGGGGGGGGGTGGTGGCACTGGGGGCGGCGGTGGCACAGTCTGTGGAGGGGGGGGCACAGTCTGTGGAGGGGGGGGGGTGATGGCACAGTCTGGAGGGGGGGGGGGGCGATGGCACAGTCTGGAGGGGGGGTGATGGCACAGTCTGGAGGGGGGGTGGTGGCACTGTCTGGAGGGGGGGTGGTGATGGCACAGTCTGGAGGGGGGGGGGGTGATGGCACTGGGGGGGGGGGGTGGTGGCACAGTCTGGAGGGGGGGTGGTGGCCCTGTGGAGGGGGGTGGTGGCACAGTCTGGAGGGGGGGTGGTGGCACTGTGGAGGGGGGTGGTGGCACAGTCTGGAGGGGGGGTGATGGCACTGGGGGGGGGTGGTGGCACAGTCTGGAGGGGGGGGGGTGATGGCACTGGGGGGGGGTGGTGGCACAGTCTGGAGGGGGGGGTGGTGGCCCTGTGGAGGGGGGTGGTGGCACAGTCTGAAGGGGGGTGCTGGCAGAGATTGGGATCGGTCGATTGGAATGCAAAACGGTGACTTACCACCAATCAATCGATCGATTCCTCCACAGTAAGTATCTTCACGTGACGTTGCGGTCGCAAAGTTCCTCCACAGGCGTGCCTCGAGGCTCCTCCAGAATGCCTTGCCTCAGAAAGCTCCTCCCCCGCCTTCACTGTATTGGTCTGAGAGTTTTTCTTTTAGTTTCCTGGCTCTGGATAGGCGGGGGCGGAGCCCACACAGTCTCAGAGCGCTTCTCTCTCCCCTCGCAGTGGGTGAAAGCCCCCCTCCCTCCCCATGGCATGCAATGAACTCCACGGTTATTACAGACTGACTGTGAATCACGCCGCACACACCCCGGGCCCCGGGGCCCGGACAGTCAGGTGGGTGGGCCCCTCAGTCCGGCGGGCCCCCTGAGGTGGCGGAGAACTACAGGGCCCAGTCGCACTTGCGACTGTTGCGACCCTTATAATTCCGCCACTGGTGTGAGCGGAGGATACAGCTTCCCACCCTCCCTCCCTAGAATAGGTTTGATTGTATTTCTTTTTTATAACGGTGGTTTACATGGAATTTGGTGAAAGGGTGCACTGCGGTCAGTGGTTTGGTTGTCTCCGAGCTAGCATGTCAGCTGCAGGCCTATTTTTCAGTTAAAGGTACCGCAGTGCATGGCGAGGATCGTTATGTTAATGGTGGGGGAATGTCCTGCATAGACCAACGTGATCAGTTGACGTTTAACAGATGTTTGTTTATAATATGTTAATTTAATGGATTTTGTTAATAAAGGGGCTGCTACGGCCAATAATTACTCCAGAAAGGTGTGGTCTCCTTTAATGGGGGAAAAAGGGGAAAAGGGGATGGAGTCAGGTGCCGGGTTAGCAGAGGTATGTAACATCTGTTATACTATAGTCAGGAGAGGTCCGCATTGGCAGCCTTCATATTTCCAACTACAGGATTTCTTCAACACAAATGCAACTGTATTTAGAAATGGCAACTGTTGCGAGGGTTACTATTTAAATGATTTCTATTAATTGCTATACTAAACTGTCCAAGGAGAAGGTCCCTATCATATTTAATAAGTATGTAATGGAGATCAGAGGAGTGTAAATGTGGTTTGCATCAAAGTCACTGTTTCCTTTATGAGCCAAGCTGATATCCTGCCCTTGGAACCAGACTCATTTTTCTGCTTATTATCTTCTTGGGCACTGGTCCTATCACCATTACTGTGAGTTCTTCTTCCTCTGGAGTCTAGGGGACTCTGGAAGTGTTGCCTCCTCCATTTTTTTATCAACAAAATCGACAACATTCGGAAAATAATTCAACAAAAAAAACAACCAACCTTATTCAACCAAAGCCAGGTAAGGAAATGCACTCGAACATTACACAATCACCACATTTTTCGCTTACCCCGATCACCACTGATAACACCAAAAACATCATCAAGAGCCTCCGAGACAGTACATCACCCAATGACATTATTCTCACAAAACTCTTGAAAGAATGTTCCGACATCTTGGCCCCTTCTATTACACACCTAGTAAATCAGTCGTTCCAATCGCCCTCAAGCAAGGCATCATCAAACCACTCCTAAAGAAACCCAACCTCGACCCCAAAGATCCTAACTATCGCAGACTGGTAACAAGCCGGAACACCATCTCCAAGATTATGGAGAAAGCAGTAGTACAACAGCTACAACTCCACCTGGACACACACAAACTCTTGGACCCTCTGCAATCAGGCTTCCGCCCAGGCCATGGCACAGAAACTGCACTTCTGAAAATATGGGACGACGCCCTGGAAGCAGCTGATGACGGAGAATCGTGTCTCTTGGTACTGCTGGACCTTAGCGCAGCGTTCGACACAGTGGACTACAATACTCTTCTCATCTGCCTCAAAGAAGTGGCAGGAGTTACAGATTTAGATCTTCCATGGTTCGCTTCCTTCTTAGGAAATCGGTCACAGACAGTGAAACTAGGAGTCTTCACTTCTGAAACCCGGGCAATTTCTTATGGAGTCCCTCAAGGATCACCCTTGTCACCAGTACTCTTCAACATTTACATCCGTCCACTCTTCAAAATGATCAGCAAATCGGATCTATGCTTCCACTCATATGCTGACAACACTCAACTGTACTTCCACATCACCGGACAAAAGACCATTACCAGGAACTAGAAAAATGTCTCACATTGATAGATGACTGGATGACCACTAGCTCCCTCAAACTCAATGGATCGAAAACAGAACTTCTGCTCCTCAACGCAAACCGAAATAAAAAAACTAAGACCAACCTTATTCAACCAAAGCCAGGTAAGGAAATGCACTCGAACATTACACAATCACCAAATTCATCTCTCCATCCCTAAGGACCCTCCATTGGCTAACGGTAAAGGATAGGATCACATTCAAGACCCTCTGCCTCACCCACAAATGTACACAAGGAAACGCTCCTCAATACCTATGTGAGAAAATAAATCAATACATACCTAATCGCAGCCTTCGATCAACAAACCAAAACCGCCTTCTCATCCCTAAAGCCCGCTACAAATCTAAGGGAGAACGTAGATTCACAGTCCAAGGACCTCGCTATGGAACGCTTTACCCACCAACATCCGCATGGAAGAAAACCATCGGGCCTTCAGAAAAAAACTCAAGACCCACCTCTTCTAATAAGCAGGACAACACAGGACAGACCAAGCGCCTTGAGGGAATTCAGTTCGCATTTGCAGCGCTATACAAATCATTTATTCATTCACCAATAGGAGGATGTGGTAGTGATATGGACACCCGAAGAAGGACCTAAGGAATAAAACAGAAGAAGAGAGAATGATCATGTGCCCGTATCATGTGATCCTGTGATTGGATAATGAAAGAGCAGCAGCAGGCTAATTAGGGGAACTCTTTCACCTTTCCTACAGTTAGCATATTTCTTGTCACCGCTAGAGATGGGAAGGCTTGGAAAAATAACAGAAACGTTGGGAGAAAAAACTATTTTTATGCCACGCTTTTCTGGAAAAAATTCAGAAAAAAAATAAAGAAGAAGAATATGTTATTTTACAATGGTACATAATATATCTATTAAATGGTGTTCAAACTATATAACATGAAGACCTTAATTAAAGATTTCTGAGACTATGTAAAATCTTAAATTATTGCAAGTTCACTCAGCTGAAGACAAGTAAATCCTGGAATACACTTCAAGTAACACTGTACTTCTCAATGCAATTCTCAAACAAGAGAAATATGCATATCTTCCACTAGGGGGCACTGCAGGGAAAAAGGTTCCATTTAAGTTTGCTTGTGGGCTCCATCTTGTACCGCCTACAGTTGGGTGATTGTTGGGATACAGTAGATGATAATTTCTGTCGTCTCATTCCTTAATTGACAGGTAAGAGGGTACATTTTTCTGACAGATTAGTTTATCTTTATAACCTTTAAATGATTCCTAATAATGTTCTCCACCATCACAGCATAATGTTTCCCTATAGTCTGGTCAGGAAATTTGGTATTAGTATTTCTTCACTAGCAGCATCTTCAAGTAAGGAAGTGTTACAAACCATGGCCTCCCAAAAATACACAATTCCTTCATTTATAGATAAAATGACACCTTAAAATCAGGAGAACATCGACCAAGCTCTTTATAGAGCAATACTGAATATGCTTCTGGATCGTCAATAAATTAAAATGCATATTGGCAAGAAGCGTTTACATTATTATAATGTTCTTAGCATATGCAGTCCTTGTTCTTCCATTTGTAAAAAAAAATACAGTTTTAAAAAACTATTTTAGTTTATTTACTGATAAGCTGTACTTTTATTTCAAGCATAATACTTTTATATACACTGCAATTTGGAAAAATACGCCACACTGATTTTTTTTTACATTTTTCCCAAAATTTAAATTTTTTTTACGGAAAAAAAAAAAAAAAAACAGGGAAAAAAGTAGTTTTTTTCCCATGGCTGCAAATTTTCTGGTAATTTTACATCTCTAGTCACCGCATGTGTAAGCAGTGCTGTTGATTGGCTCCTGCTCCTCCTTCTCCAAGTTTTACTGTACCGAGAATTACAGGAGGTTAAAAACAAACTGAATTTAGGTAACTACACTGGTTACATTTAAAAATAAAATACATAATTGCATTAATTGGTGCTTTTATATTAGTCTGGATTTCAGCTGTAAGTATTTTGTCACTCAATATCATTTTGGTATTTTATGTGCCATCTCTATGGCAACACAGGAAGAAGGCAAACATCTGGTGGACCTGCCAGTGGCCATGGATTTATCTGACAATACTGATGCCATGACCTAATTACTAATAGTAGACTCCTACAGTATGTAATCTAACAAAACAACCCCCTGAGGAAGATACGCCACACCCTGAGTATCGACACGCGTAGGGGAGGGGCCAGGACGGAGCGAGAGACAGTACACCTGCCTGGAGGGGATACAAGCCATACCCATACTGTTTACAGTATTTTATTGAGCCTTATGAAGTACAGTTTACTGACGCACCTTATACATGTGAGTACCCCGGCGTGCGAGTGGTTTTTAACTTGTCTATTACATTTTGAAAAACGGTATTGCACTATTAGTCTTTTTCCTTTTTTCATGCGCCTCTGAGATCATTGCATTGAGGATACTACTGATCCAGTGAAACTGCTGAGAATCCTATAGTGGTTCATATGCGTGTTCTGACTCCGTGTAAAAGCTGGTCACACGCTCTGAGGTGAGCTTATTACCATTAGGGGTTCCCGGATTTCACCTATGCATGATTCAGAGCCACAGTTGGATGTAACAAGCATGTCAATAGTATGATCACCGGAGATCGCGTCATCTGCATCTAGTCTCACAGCAATCAACATTTTGTGTTTCTTATCACAGCCCAAGACCGGCTGCCACAAAGAACTGTTTTTTAATAATATAGAGACACTTGTGTGGTTTATGCACTTCCACCTTTTTTTTTTTTTTTTTTTTTTATAAATCTTTTATTTATACATGTTTGCTATCACATATGTATGCATTTAGCACTTTTTTAATCTAATATTATTATTATTATTATTATTATTATTATTATTATTATTATTGCTATTTTATTTCTTGGTGTGTTATTGTGCATGGCACCTTGTAACTCTAAAGGGTCCATATAACCTCACAGAGTTTTTTTGGCACTTGTGCACTTTATATTTATCTATGCGTTTTAGTTGTGCGTTTACATATTTTGTGCACATTATTTGTTTTTGCTATATTTTGCACTTGCACTTTACACCAGTTGTATGTTTACTATTTTATGCACATTATTATATTCTTGTGTATCTATAACTATAGATTAAGATACAGATTATCTAGTGCATAGCCATTCCAGCGCAGCGTATATTTAATTTTGTGGTTAGTATGTAATCTAAGGCAGCCTTCACACTGGGGTGGAAGGGCGTTAACGGTAAAACGCTGCTAGTTTTAGTGGCGCTTTACAGTCTTTTTAGCAGCGCTATTCGGCTGCTAGCGGGGTGCTTTTAACCCCACTAGTGGGTGACGAAAGGGTTATATGTGCCCGTGTATCGCTGCTGCCGAAATGCTTTGCAGGCACTTTGGCAGCGGTGCTCATTCATTTCAATGGGCAGGGGCGGCGTTGTATATACCGCTCCTTCACCGCCCCAAAGATGCTGCTTGCAGGACTTTTTTTAACATCCTGTCAGCGCAGCGCCCCTGAGACTGCAGGGGAGGCGTATTTCAGGTGCTCCACAGGCTCTATTTTTAGCCCAAAAGAGCCTGAAAAACACCTCAGTGTGAAAGGGGTCTAAGTTTTGGTTGGTTAGGGGTGCACTTTCCTTTCATAAGCTGTCTTTCTGTGAACCAATTTACAAGTATCTTCTCATTATCCTCTCAATGCCTATCATTTTTCTGTGTCCCTACTGAGTCACTAACCTTCTATGCCACAAACACAATATGGGGAAATTCCCAAGAAATCCTACTGCAGCTGTTGGCTATTTGGTTGCAACAAAGCCACACCAGGACCGTGATTTCTCTTTCGAGGTGCCAGCCCATTGCTATACTATGACAAGGCACAAAATGCTGTTCAGGGTCAAAAATTCTACTCTTGTCTCATTACTGTTCTGGGAATTTTATAGCTAGGCAACACCTATCCTCATATTGATTAGTGGTTTCAAATCAATAATAACTACTGCAGTAGGGAACAGCCACAAAAGATACATTCAGCATCTTTCCAAATAACCGTTTTTTTTGGCACAATTTAAGTTTTTTATACAAATATAATAATAATATTAACCACTTCAGCTGCAGAAGGTTTTACCCCCTTCCTGACCAGGTCATTTTTTGCGACATTACATATTTTTGGTAAAAAAATCCCAAAAAGCGTACATTGGTTGGTTTGCACAAACTATGGGATAGATTTATAGACTTTTACATTTTTTGATTGCTTTTAATAGTAATGGCGGCGATCAGCAAATTTTAGCAGGACTGCGACATGGCGGCGGACAAATCTGACACTGGTCCCCAAAAGTGACACTTTTTGGGGACCAGTGACACCAATACAGTGATCAAAGCTAAAAAAAAATGCACTGACACTGTATAAATGACACTGGCAGGGAAGGGGTTAACATCAAGGGCAATCAAAGGGTTAACTGTGTTCCCTGGGAGTGTTGTCTTACTGTGTGGGGAATGAACAGACTCGAGGAATAGAGACACCTGTGCTCCTAATTAGCAGGAATCACAGATGTCTCTCTTCCTGTCTGACAGAACGACAGTCTGCCTTGTTTACATAGGCAGACCACCATTCTATCTCTCCAGAGAGCAATCCATCGTGGCCACCGGACCCGCTGATTGGCTTTCACTGTGTCCAATCACAGAGGGAGCGTGGCTCCGGCGGCACACGCGTGTGCCCCAGAGCCATGCACGAGAATCACGTACAGGTTTGTGATTTTGCACTTAAGGGCCGCCGTGCCACAGTAAATGTACATGGGGTGGTCTTTAAGTGGTTAATAGTACACTTGCTTACATAGGTATCACATTCATTTTACAGTTGTACTTTTATGGTAACAAGGGGCGTAACATAGGCAGGCTAATTCTAATCAGGACTCAAAAGAATGCAAACATGTAATGAAAACATTATTGGTGCCGTGTGCACAATGAGTGCAGTGTGCAATACATAGGCAAACATACAAAAATAGAATACAATTATATACAGATTTTACAATTTCATTAACATTACTGAGAAATCCTCACCCTTCAGAACAATAAAATGCATGTTTTTGATCCTCAAGGTTTGGTTCTTTCTGACACACTTTTTCAGTTTTTTTTTTTCTTACTGCCATGATAAAGGAATGGTGCCAACTAAACAAAAAATCTGGAAAGGCTCTCCCACACATTTATCTTCTCCCTAAGCCAGACTACTGAATACAGCTCCTCATGGATTAACTGGGTCAGACAATTATTCATAAGTGAGGAAATTGACCCTCACGCACTTTTTACTGCAGCCTCCTTTCAGCAACAGGCAAAACCAACCGGGACTCAGGGAAGACCTGCGGAGACCAGAAAATATAAATAACAGCTCAGGTTGGTTACAGCTTAGCATTAACACACACTAAATTTAGCTAGGGATACATGGGCTTAGGGCAGGGTCCCTAACCGTATCTTGCAATATATGTATAATTATTAATAGTTCGCCCACCGAGTACATCTTCTTTTTCTTCTCACTGATATGCTATGTAAGCAGGTGACAAGACCTCCATGCATGAGTAAATTACTATGACTCTGTGTCCATAAAGGGTGCATAGAGAAGCGAAAGGCATGCAATAGAGAACAATGTCAAGGGAGGACATGGATATGTGTGTGGTCAGCCATGGAAGCAGAGGTACAGCATGAAGTAGCTGGAAAAAACTGCTATTCAGTAGGTATTGGAGGTGCACTCTGAAAATCCAAGTACCCGAACAATGGGAAAGCGAACATGTACAATATGGACTATGTTCACTTGCACAACCCACACAGTTGGTGAACTTTCCTCAGTTTCATGCCTCACTAACATAATTAGCTTACTACTTCTTGCATTGCATGGGTAATGGAGCAGTTAAGGACAGTGTGCAATCCATGAAAACGTGTTATATTTTTATATGAATTTGCTGGCACTAGTTGTACTCAGTTTAGTAAACATCCTCCTTTTTGGTCTTGTTACTCCAATGCACTTTTCACTTATTTGCTCTAAAGATCGTAGATGTAGCGATTCGCCTAGTCTGTGGTTTTAGTAATGAAGCGTGAGAACGGCTGTGGGTATTCATGGGAAACAGACTGTACGAGCCACATTCTTCTCAGAGTTGCTGTCTCTCTATATTTCCAAACAAACTTCATGTCCTTAATTTGTGGCAGGAAATTATTAAGTTGGGGTCAATAAGGGTTACTTCCAAGGGTATCTTCTTAAGATTTTTAATATAACTGGATGTGTTCAGAATGTTTGTTCCCAGAACCAAGTACAGACTTTTCAACATCCACAGCATACAATAACGTGGCAGTTAATATGGAGCCATGGACATATATATTTTTATTATGCTCTTCTTTTGAAAGACACATTTAAACTGGCTGCAAAAAGCTGAAATTTCAGGTTATCTTTTGGATTATAAAGCTAGTCCTATATAACTTAAAACGAAGATCATGTAATTTCCTTTTTCTCCTCTGAAGTCAAGTGACTCTCAAGGAATTGCACACCCAGGACATTCAGAAAAATGCATAAGGTCATAGGGCAGGATGATAGGGGTGTGGAGAGGCTGAAGTACTTCCACCCAAAAAAACAAAAAATCTGCCAAGATCAGATGGGGAAGACTGAGCAGTAGGGAATAGGAAGGAGTACAGGGTAGGTAGGATTGGGGAAACAAGAAGCACATTCTGCCAATGCATAGTTTAGGTAATGTTAATAAGAACCCTGTTCTGTGTTGCATCTTGGTAGCACTTTGTTCTGGAGCCATATACAGTATCTCACAAAAGTGAGTACACCCCTCACTTATATTATATCTTTTCATGTGACAACACTGAAGAAATGACACTTTGCTACAATGTAAAGTAGTGAGTGTACAGCTTGTATAACAGTGTAAATTTGCTGTCCCCTCAAAATAACTCAACACACAGCCATTAATGTCTAAACCGCTGGAGTACACCCCTGGTGAAAATGTCCAAATTGGGCCCAAAGTGTCAATATTTTGTGTGGCCACCATTATTTTCCAGCACTGCCTTCACCCTCTTGGACATGGAGATCACCAGAGCATCACAGGTTGCCACTGGAGTCCTCTTCCACTCCTCCATGATGACATCATGGAGCTGGTGTGTGTTAGAGACCTTGCGCTCCTCCACCTTCCATTTGATGATGCCCCACAAATGCTCAATAGGGTTTTGGTCTGGAGACATGCTTGGCCAGTCTATCACCTTTACCCTCAGCTTCTTTACCAAGGCAGTGGTTGTCTTGGAGGTGTGTTTTGGGTTGTTATCATGTTGGAATACTTCCCTGTGGCCCAGTCTCCAAAGGGAGGGGATCATGCTCTGCTTCAGTATGTCACAGTACATGTTGGCATTCATGGTTCCCTCAGTGAACTGTAGTTCCCCAGTGCCGGCAGCACTCATGCAACCCCAGACCATGACAATCCCACCACCATTCTTGACTGTAACTCCAGAGACCACCAAGGGGTGTTTCACAGCAGTTTATGCATTTCCATCATTAATCAACACCTCTGTTTTCCTTCTGGAGGGCTTTATAATGTCACATATCTAACAGTCAGACGTCATGTTTTGCTTTTTTTACTGAGTTGCTTTAGCCTCTGTCTGCCATCTTGTACCTTGTCTTAACTGTTTGCAGTTCTGTTAATCTTCTATTGTAGGGGCAGCACAATATGGATTATGGAGCAAATTGTCCGTCTGCATCACTGGTTTCCAATGTATACAAAGATGCAATGTAGTTTTGCATAATAGGAAGCACACAGGTAACGTTATGAAGAAAAATAACCACTTCAGGCTCAGAATATCATGCGGCTACAGTTTGGGGCAGTCAGCACAGAACTCAGAGCCTCGTTGTGGTGACACTTTAATCTTTTAAATAGGGGCTTCTCAAAGTTTCCCCTTCTCTAAGCTATGGGCAAGGCCCATCCTGGCTCAACCAGATTACAGCCCCACACTAGGGCCCATACTCTTCACTGATAACTGTCCCTTTGTCACTGCACACAGATTTGTGATAAAAATAACTCCCCCCTTCCCAAAGAAATAATGACAGCCCAGGCTGGGAATGCAGGCTTAAATGTATAAATACTTTACTTGCAAACCTTTAGTAACAATAGCATACAGAAACAGCATCTATGTCTGTGGTCACACAGTTTTTAAAGTGGATGTAAATTCATGAAATTTGACCTAGTCACATATATCTGTAGTGTTTACTTATCCCTCTCCAAAGCCCTGTGTCTTTCTGCTGTTTCATTCCTCTGTTATCAGTATAACTTCTGACAAGTTCTCTGAGATGAGAGATAAAAGCAGCTGAAAATTTGTTAAAAGATTAACAGAGAGCTTGTCTTGTCATATCACAGCTCTGAAAGTATCTCTGTTCCTCTGCCTATGTGGAGGGGAGGTGCCTTTCCTCCAATCAGCTGTCACACAGTGTATGCCAAGAATCAACTCCTACTGCTGAATAAGGAAGTAAAAATTCTAACATGATTTTAGAATTCTAAAGAATATAGCAAGCTGAAGACAGCAGATATGCATGTAAAATTTTCATAGGGAGGTTTGTTTCATCTCTGTGTATCATCTGATGCTGTTCACTTCACTGGGTATAGGAGAGAGTTTACATCCAATTTAAGGTTCCAAATAAAATAAATTTTAATGGAGAGACCCATATCCACAGTTCCCCATGATTCGGTTAACATACACTTTTAACTAAGGGTTACAGTCCAGGTCCCTTTCCTTCTCCGGTACGGAAGAATAATCCCGGAAGAGGTCCCGCACCCCAGCACTCACTTGTTGCGTGCATAACTCCCATAAGGAAAAGAGATGCATCTAATACTCTGCTACCAGCCAAAATTCCATACAGTATATACTCTGCTTCTAAAATATGAGTAGCAGACAAAGGTCGCCAAGCAATCTTGAGGCTGTAGCTTAAAATTAAGGAGCCTTACATCCCACAACAATACCACAGTTCAGCGCTCTGGAAATATGGTACCCTGTGGCCTGAGGAGGGAAAAGTTAATAAAATATAACATCAGTTCCTCTTTAACTACTTCCCTACTGAACTAATTCTGACATTTCTCTCCTACATGTAAAAATTATTATTTTTTTGCTAGAAAATTACTTAGAATCCCCAAACACTATATATATTTTCTAGAAGAGCCCCTAGAGAATAAAATGGTGGGATTTGCAATATTTTATAGCGAACATATTACAGCGCACACATTCAAGAATGACGTTTCCTGCAGGGCTAGTTAAAAACACCTGAACATATTCAAAAATACGGGGGTTTGGTCACACTATATGGTTATATAGTGCTAAGCCACTTACTGCGACAAAGTACCATATAGTGTGACCAAACCCCGTATTTTTTGAATATGTTCAGGTGTTTTTAACTAGCCCTGCAGGAAACGTCATTCTTGAATGTGTGCGCTGTAATATGTTCGCTATTGCTTGTTGCTTGTTGGTCTTATGGCAGCAGCATCTTGAATTTAAACGCATTGGTGAGTGCTTCCCAAATATGTTTTTGTATGTTGCAATATTTTATGTCACACAGTATTTGCACAACAGTTTTTGAAAGGCAATAAAATCACCTTTATTGCTATAACAAGGGATAAACAACATCCCTTGTGATACAATGGGTTGTGACAGGTCCTCTTTATTGAGACATCTGTGTTCTATTATACCTGAGATTTCCCCTCTGCCCTTAAAGCAGAGTTCCACCCACTTTTGAGAGGTGGTCTTAAATGAAAGACCACCTCTTCACCGCTTGTTTTTGGCTAGTTAAAATTGTTTTTTTCTTCTAATGCCGAGTACACACGTTCGGACTTTGTCCGCCGGATTGTCCGCCGGACTTTCCGAGGGGGGACTTCCCCACACACGCCCGGACTTCCGAGCGTGTGACTTGCCCACACACGCACGGACTTCTCCGGCGGACAATCCACGGGAAAAAGTCCGCGGGACTTTTGAAAATGAACGGACTTTCCGATGATCAGAAAGTCCGCTCATTTCAAAAGTCCGGCGGACTAGCCTACTAACGGCGGGATTGTCCTCTGGACTGCCAAGGACTGCCAAGTCCAGCGGACAATTTTAAAACAAAACTTAAAACCTAGTCCGCCGGACTTTTGACGCCAAAAAGTCAGCTGGCGCCCACACACGAGGGGATTGTCCGGTGGACTCGAGTCCTGCGGACAATCCCGCGGGATAGTCCCTTCGTGTGTACGTGGCATAACTTACCTTTTTATGAAGTACAGCCTTTACTTCCGATTCATCTGGTTTGCAGCACAGGACAACATATCCTCTTCTTCGGCGAGCCCCCCCCGATGTCTTCTGGGACATGTGTGTCCCAGAAGACAGCTGGCCATTTACAAAGTGCCGCGCGACTCACGCATGTGCAGTAGGAAATGGGCAGTGAAGCTGCAAGGCTCCACTGCCTGTTTCCCCATAATTAGAATGGCGGAGCCTGCACCTGATCCGATGGGCGGATTGGCCTCGGGGGTTCGACATTGTGGGCTTCCTGGACAGGTAAGTGTTCTTATCAAAAGTCAGCAGCTACAGTGTTTGTAGCTGCTGACTGTAAAAAAAAAAAAAATTGAGGGTGGAACACCGCTTTAAAATAATCCAATCAAACCAAGGTTTGATCAGTTGCTTTCACAAGCCAGTAATGGCAATATATTATTGGCAAAACCATAAGTGACAAAATACTCACTACTTCCAGTTTCCTAGACCATAGAGATGATCACCCCGATCATTGCGGTCCGTGATCATCCCTATAGTAAGCTGACTGAATCCCGGCTTCGGTCCCTGGCTCTCCGGTAATATGGGAGAGCCTGGAATGGTGGCGGAAGGCAACGGGGAGGGAGTATGAAAAGCAATTCAGCATCTATCTAACTGCATTTCCGGCAGGTAAAAAATATACTGGGATAATGCCTGTAGCTGCAGGTATCATCCCAGTATCACCACTGAAAGTCCAAGATGTCAAATAATGTCCTACGGGTGGGGAAGTGGTTAGCAGCTTTCCTGAAGCTAAAATCAAACCCGAAATCAAAATGTATATATACAGTTAGGTCCATATATATTTGGACACAGGCACAATTTTAGATTTTTTCAGGTATTTACCAAAACATATTCAAGCTATAGTTATATTATTATTATTTAAGGTACTTATATAGCGCCGTACATTCACATCAGTCCCTACCCTCAAGGAGCTTACAATCTAAAGGTCCCTAACTCACATACATATATATACCGGGGCCAATTTAGACAGAAGCCAATTAACCTACCAAAGTCTTTGGCGTGTGGGAGGAAACCAGAGTACCAGAGGAAACCCACGCAGGCACAGGGAGAACATGTAAAACTCCAGGCAGGTAGTGTAGTGGTTGGGATTCGAACCAGCGACCCTTTTTACTGCTAGGTGAAAGTGCTACCCACTACACCACTGTGCCGCCCATTATATGTTGGATATGGGCTAAAAGTGCACACTATCAGGTTTAATTTGAGGGTATGTACATCCAAATCGGAGGAAAGGTTTAGGAATTACAGCGCTTAAGAATAGCCATTCCCCCCATTTTCAAGGGACCAAAAGTGATTGGACACTTAAATCAAAAACTGTTTCATGGCCAGGTGTGGGCTACTCCTTTGTTATTTCTTCAACAATTAAGCAGGCAAAAGGTCTAAACGTTGATTCTAAGTGTGGTATTTTCATTTGGAATCTATTGCTGTGAACCTACATCATGCATTCAAAGGAGCTGTCCATGCAAGTGAAACAGGTCATTGTAAGGCTTCAAAAACAAATCCGAGAGATAGCAGCAACATTAGGAGTGACCAAATCAACAGTTTGGTACATTCTGAGGAAAAAAGAATGCACTGGTGAGCTCAGCAACTGCCTGGACGTTCCCGGAAGACAACAGTGGTGGATGATCGCAGGATCCTCTCTATGGTAAAGAAAAACCCATTCACAATATCCAGACAAGTGAAGGACACTCTTCATGAGGTGAGCGTATCAATGCAGCAAAGTTGATTGGACGGCGCTTCACAGTACAGATGGACAATGATCAAAAACACAATGCAAAAGGAACCCAGGAGCTTTTGAAGAAAAAGAAGTGGAATATTCTGCAATGGCTGAGTCAATCACCTGATCCCAACCCAATTGAGCATGCATTTCACTTGCTGAAGGAAAATTTTCAGGCAGAAAGACCCACAAACAAAGAACAACTGAAGACAGCTGCAGTTAGAACCTGGCAAAGTATCAGAAAGGAGGAAACCCAGTCTTTGGTCATGTCCATGGATTCCCAACTTCAGGTAGTTACTGCCAGTAAAGGATTCACAACAAAATATTAAAAAAATTACATTTTATTTATGATTATATTCATTTGTCCAATTACATTTGAGTCCCTGAAAATGGGGGGGACTGTGTATAAAAATGGTCGCAGTTCCTAAAATTTGTACTTGATATTTATGTTCAACCCCTTGAATTAAAGCTGAAAGTCTGCACTTCAAATTCATTATTTCATTTCAATTTTATTCTGGTGGCATACAGAGCCAAAAGTATGAAAATTTTGCCTGTGTCCAAATATATGGGCCCAACTGTATATATATAATTATAGTTTATAAATATATTGCAGCTTGCCAGTAGATGGTAGTGGATGTGATGGCTGCATTGTGTATGGTAGTGGTTTTATAATTATCAATCAGCTGCTGGACCTGCAGGGCTCTAATGAGGAAAGTGTCAGGGACTGAATCCTTTTAGACGTGATTTCCCTTTAGGAGTATCTGACCAAAAATGAAATTTTTGTTGCAGGAGATGCTCAAAATCGGACTTGTATCCTAGTGCAGATTTCTGACTTGTATCTTAGTGCAGATAACTCAGTTAGCCATATTGCATTGCATTTTTCAGAAAATGACAGGGCTGCAGATTAACCACTTCAATACCGCCCATTGTCATATGACGCCCACAAGGTGGATCTCCCATCCTGGGTGGGCTTCATATGACGTCCTCCCATTCCCGGCTGTCTAGGGGACGCGCCAGCGCCCGGTGCGCGATTGCCTGGGAACACAGCAGGACCGTGGATCTGTGTGTGTAAACACACAGATCCACGTCCTGTCAGTGGAGAGGAGATCGATGGTGTGTTCCCAGTGCAGAGGAACACCGATCGGTCTCCTCCCCTTGTGAGTCCCCTACCCCCACAGTTAGAATCACTCCCAGGGAACATACATTAACCCCTGTAGCACCCCCTAGGGTTAACCCCTTCCAGTTACATTTACACAGTAATCAGTGCAATTTTATAGCAATGTGTGTAAATGCGAATGGTCCCAAAAATGTGTTAAAAATGTCCGAAGTGTCCGCCGCAATGTCACAGTCACGAAAAAAAATCGCAGATCGCCGCCATTACTAGTAAAAAAAAAAAAATGCAATAAATCTATCCCCTATTTTGTAGACACTATAACTTTTGCGCAAATATACGCTTATTGCGATTTTTTTTTAACAAAAATATGTAGAAGAATATATATCGGCCTAAACTGAGTAAAAACATTTTTTTTTTTTTTTTTAAATGGGATATTTATTATAGCAAAAAGTAAAAAATATTGTTTTTTTTTTTTCAAAATTGTCGCTATTCTTTCGTTTATAGCGCAAAAAATAAAAACCGCAGAGGTGATCACGTACCACCAAAAGAAAGCTCTATTTGTGGGAAAAAAAGGACGTCAATTTTGTTTGGGTGCAACGTCGCACGACCGTGCAATTGTCAGTTAAAGCGACGCAGTGCCGAATCGCAAAAAGTGCTCTGGTAAGGAAGGGGGTAAAATCCTCCGGGGCTGAAGCGGTTAAAAAGGAAAGGTAATTTTTAATAACATTCAATTACAATACGACTTGTGTCACAATTGTATACCCTATATTATTTTTTTCCCCATGAAAGTGGAGTTACCCTTTAAGTTCACGGGTCAAGCAAACCTGATGTTATTGTGAAATCAGATTTTGGTAGGTACATATCTTTTTCCTTTTAATGGACTAAACTGAATAAACAAGTCAGGACGTGCTGATTATTACCCAAAATGATTTTTCATGTACTAATAGATCCTTAAGAAGAGTAGAACATTTATTTTTGGAGACATTTGTACGATTTTGTACAATCAGAGCACTTTTGACTGCCATTTGTACTTTAATATATCATTAAAGGAAAGCAAGCTGTTCCTTTTAAACATTCTTAGTTTAGGTGCGTGCCAAATATAATAGTGGGTGATACTCTCTGAAATTATTCTTTAGTGAAAACAAACTAGATTCTGTTTCAGGCTTAAACTAGTAATAAACCTAACAAGAAAATTGTAATCTATTGCAGCTTTCCAGTCCCTAAATGTGATAGTTTAATTTGTTTGTTTTTTATTTGAATTTTTTTCCATTATTGTCACCTAGTGATCTGGGCAGAAACAGACTTCCTGTCTAAGGGCTCTTTCACACAGACGTGTCCATGTACGGAGCCCGCTCTGCTCAGCGGGGGATCGCTCCGTCGATCCCGCTGAGCAGGAAGATGACAGGTCTTTCTCTGCACTCTGTGCAGGGACGGAGCTGTCAGAGCGCCGCTCTCCTCTATGGGGGATCGGATGACGACGGACCGTAGAGTCCATCGTCACCCAATCCGATCCGCAGACGGATGGAAAAATAGGGTTTTCCTCCGTCACACTTTTTCGGATCGGATGTCAGCGGACATGTGACCGCTGGCATCCGTCCCTCAATAGAGGTCTATGGATTGTCCGTTCAGGTCCGCCTAAAAAACTGACAGGTGGACCTGAACGGACCGTCCATGTGAAAGGGGCCTAAGGGTGTTTCCACTCTGGATGAAGGAGCACAGAAATACCTTTGGACAACAGCATTGTCAGTCTGGAGGGAGGTGAGTGTGAGATGCACTAGCAGATATACCGTAGATGGACATGACTAACAAATTAAAGCTGAACTTCAGTTATCACGTTTCAAGCAGTTACAGCAAACAGTTTTCTTTTGGGATAAAGGTTTTACATACATATACCATTACCATTATAAGCACCCTTGTCAGTGTTAAAGGGTTTGTCTCAACCTTCTAACCACCAATTTTGCTGGACAGCTTGGTCTGATAAGAAAGAAAGTTGAAAAATAATCGACTTACTGTCTGGATCACCAGGTAAAAATAAATAAAAAAGCCTAAAAAGGAAAACGAATGCAGCCACCACGTCTATGAATTGGTAAGCTGCAATACATTACAATGTTGTTTTTGGGTTTAGTTCCACTTTAACATTTACCATGTCAAAACTACAAAAACTACAAAAATAAAAGACTATGTAGAAACCAAAACTTAATTTTTTGGGATGGGGTGATCTGTATTCCTCTATTATCTTGTTTATTAGGATTTATATTGTGGTATTCTGTATTTGTGTTAACTAAAAAACAAAAACCATTTGCAGAAAAAAACAAAAAAAGCAATGTTTATTTAAACCTTTTTTTTGTCACTGCTTGAAATTCCTAGAGATAAGACTGTCACATGTGTGAAATGACAGGGGAGATGCCACGTGGTGTTACTAAATCATGCTAAATCTATAGGACATTTCATTTTGCATGTTTCAGATGTTTATGAAAGTTCTAAGGTTTCCGTAAATCTAAGTCATGCTATATCTAGTAGTATTAGGTTAGGTCACATTCAACTAACCTTGTTTTGTAACATTGAAGATGTTTTGTAGCCTACCAGGCCACATTCTAGAGTAGGGTTTCTTAGTCAAGGTGCCATGTTAACCTGGGGTACCATCTGGGTTCCCGAGGGGTGCTGCAAACACATGACCCAGTTGGACCTAGATCAGCTATTGGAAACTGTGTAATTGGGGGCTCTTTGAAAGGGAGGAGGCTGTATGACTAGGGGGCTCTTTGAAAGGGAGAGTATTTGGTGGGCTCTGTGGTGATGGGGGGACTCTAATGTGAAGGGGAGGCGCTGATGTGATGGTGGGACCAGTGATGTAAGTAACTGAGTTAAAATAAACTGAGTTACCTAACGCAGTTACTTTAGAGGGTAACGAGTAATCTAACTGATTACTTTTCCCCTCATGGTAACTCAGTTCCCATTACTTTGGCTTAGTTACCCCAATTACTAGATGGCAGTAGTGTAATTCCGGTGTCCTGCCGAAAAAGTTCCCCCACCGGATAAGGACCCCCTGTACTGCGCAGGCGCAGGGCTTGCGCAGTACGAAGGACTACGGAGCTTCCGAAAATTGCCGAACCTAAACTCTGAGTGAACTCTACACCGCGCAGGTGCAGTTAACATGTAATTGTACGAGGCGATGCCGCACGCTCCTGATGCTCGTGCTACTCTGCAAGGGGCGCCTATCGTGTAAGTAAGGGACGGGTCTAGTATTACTGTAACCAAGGGGCGCATTTATTATTATTGTTATATATCGAGCTCTGCCCATTAATTTAACATTCGCCCTCTTCTGTAGCCATCCGCCCCTTACACAATATAATAATAATAGACCCGCCACTTGCTTACACGCTATAACAGATCTGCCCCTTGGTTAGAGTAATAATAGAGCAGCCCCTTGGTTACACAATATATAACAATAATAATAAATGCGCCCCTTGGTTACAGTAATACTAGACCCGCCCCTTAGTTACACGTATAGAATATTTTTTTAAAAAGTCAGTTACTTTGCTGCATAACTAATTACTTTTCCAATGTAGTAACTGAGTTACTAACGCAATTACTTTTTGGGAGAAGTAATTTGTAACTTAACTAATTACTTTTTTAAAGTAAGATGACCAACACTGGGTGGGACTCATGTATAGGAACCTTTCATGTATTGGGGTACTTCTGATTTGATAAAGGGCTCCCATGTATGGGAGGCTCTTATATGATGGGGGTTCCGCTGACATGATGGAATATCTCTGATGTGATGAGAGGCCTTTGATATGATAGGGGGATCTGATGTGATTGAGGGTCCTCTAAAATTAAGTTAATATCATTAAAGTAGTTGTGTGCATTATCCCAGGCTCTGGCTTCCCATTTATAAGTAGCATTTACATTTTTTTTATTTTAGGCTGGGGTACATCAAGTTTATACCTACTTTTAAAGGGTGCCACAACAAAAAAAAAAGTTGAGAAACACTGTCCAAGACTGTTGGGAAGATCCCCTAGCATTTTATATTCACAGCTTAGGACACATCATCCAATCCAATCACGATGGAAGGTGTAAATGTTAAATTTCCAAGAGCATTATGGAAGGTGTGAAAGTTTTGGTGCCATCCTTTCTATGTTACATAACCCCATCGCTGGTTATCAGGAATTATGCATACATTTTAATTCCTCGATTTACATGTAATAATGTTAAAATGGCCTTATACTGTATGTGGAAGAAAGATGGTGTCAAAGGTCCCCACTGTTTCATTTTGATGTAGATGGCCTTCTTCATGTATCTTGCAAACCAGTTGCCCTCTCTGTCCAAAATGTGCTCCTTACTGTCCCACTTTTTCTCTAAGGTGTGGGAAGACTGCTGAGTTTTGGCCATTAGAATTTGCCCTTCTATTTGGGGATTTTCGTTTGTTGAGAGGTTGAGAAGTATGAGGACAGTTGGGAAGTATGGATTTGTATTAGAAGGGGAGAGGATCTGTGTTTTTGGGGGAGAGGAATTTGGTAGTAGGATTTGTGACAGAACTGGGAGGAGTTCTTATGCTGGCATGGGGGAAAATGTATTTGTGCTGGGGAGGAGGGGGGAGAACATGGCAGTACCTAAATACAAGTGGAATACAGTGGCAGAACTACCAGGGTCACAAAGGTTGCACATGTTACTGGACCCTGGTGCTCTACCACTGTGGGGGACCCCAGGATGGCAGTACGGGTGCATAAAGGGCTGGGACTGTAATAAAGGGATGGGAATAAAGGGCCCCTGGGACCTTTACAGTTTCTTGCACCGGGGGCCCTTAAGGTTGTAGTTACACCTCTGAGTCAAAGTAAATACATTGATTTAATATGAATGATAAAATGTATGTGCGAAGAACTGTACATAAGTCATGAAATTTCCCCGTGTATTTGTACTGGTCTATGGCCTATGCCACATTGAAGTAACCTGAAGTAACCAATGTGGGTATATGGTAGCTCAGCCTCATTTGGACATGGAGTCCCAGCTTTGCAATGATTTTGTATAACTGAAGTCATAGTAACAAATGGTCGCAATGCAGCAAATGAGGGGGAGATTGTTAAGAGCCCGTTGAGCTGTAATATGTCCTGATGGGCAATGGACTTCCACAAACATTAATTCCTCATCATGAGTACATAATTACAAATCATGGTAAATGTAAGTTCTTCTGAGAAGTGGGAGAGGTCAAAAAGGAAGGGCGGGGTTTTAAAACTTCACCAGCCGCCACTGAAAATAAACATTTAGAAATATGAGGTCTATGATGTTAAAATGATTTAATGAAAAATAAATACTTAGGTGTATGTTTAATGTATTGTACAGTGTCATACAATGGAATTGTGCCATGGAGCATAGTTATGTTTCTGGCCAGGGAGAGGAGTAGTAGTTTAAAGTAAATCTAAATGCATTTTTTAATTTTTATTTTGTCTAGAGTAAGGGAGGATGTGAATGCCACTGCCAGACTAATGTACCTGACCAACCGTTCACTGTCTGCTACCCCTCTCTGCCAATCCCTCCATTGGCTTCCCCTCACCCAACAATACTAACAACTTACAAAGCCATCCACAACTCTGCTCCCATCTACAGGCAGTCTCCAAGTTACGAACACAATAAGGACTGTAGGTTTGTTCGTAAGTCAAAGTTTTTCGTAAGTCGCAACACTGCATTTGTAAGTCTAACTTCCGGGCAGAACACTGCATTTGTAAGTGTAACTTCCGGGCAGAACACTGCATTTGTAAGTGTAACTTCCACCTGTGCATGGATGTGGGATGTTCCGGGCGCTTGTTATGTTATCTGGGGCATTTCTGGCCATGCAGTACATGTGGTACTGCAGTGTGGGATGTGTCCGGAGGTGCTCGGAGGTATCTAGGACCAGCGTGGAGCACAAGTGGCTGGCATTTGAGGCGGTCCGTAAGTAGGAGTCGTTCGTAACTCGGGTGTTCGTAACTCGAGGACTGCCTGTACATCACTAATCTTGTCTCAAACTAACTAAATCATTCCTCCTATTCCTCTGTTAAAAAAAAAAAAAATCATTCCTCCCATGACCTCCTACTGACTCCCTAATCATCTCCATCCATATAAGTCCCTCCAGGACTTATTTCGAGCCTCTCCCATCTTCTGGAACTCTCTACCCCAATCTGTCTGACTATCTCCTACTACGCTGTGCTTTTTTAGGCAATCTCTAGAAACCCTTCTCTTTAGAGAAGTCTATCCTGGTTCCATCTAAAAACTGTACTTTTATTTTCTCCATCCCAGATCACTATTACCTTTATGTATCCCCCGACTTTCCCTTTTAGAGTGTAAGTTTTTAAGTGCAGGGCCCTCTAATTCCTCTTGTATTAAATTGTATGGTAAATGTACTGTCTGCCCTCATGTTGTAATGCGCTGTGCAAACTGTTGACACTATATAAATCCTGTAAAATAATAATAATGATAATAATAATAAACCCTATCAGTTTTAAATTTGCCATCTGTGTCCCACCGGGGAGATTTCTCTTCACTTCCCATAGCCAAAAGAGGAAGTAAGATGAAATCCCACCAAAGTGAGGGAATCCCTGGTTGTCACCAGAGTCCCCAATTGGAAGATTTCCCCTCTATTACTGTTCTGTGGACAATGGAAAACGGGACAAATAGAGAGGGTGAATCTCCCTAACAGTGGCACAGACAACAATATAAACCTGCTAGATATTTGAATCCCTCTCCAGTCTATTCAAAACTAAAAAAAAGTTTTGCTTTTAGTTACAATTTAAGCTCACACTAACAGCAAGTTCAAAGGGAAACAACCCCAATCGTGTGGTCATACTGTATGTTGCTTTACCCCGTGGTCATATTTTATGGCTCTTCAGAGTCTCCACAAAGACACTAAAAAACCTAAATCCAAACAAATGATTCTGAGTTCATTAAACCAGTAAATAATTTTGTTTTAAGCTTAGGTTCAGGGTAATGACACGAGATAAATTTTATCAAAAGTTATACAATCACAAATTCTGACAAAAATAAGCTGTTTGGCTTTAGTACGCTCAAAGTACATTTCATTTTTTAAAACACTGAATGTATGCAGTCTTTAAAGCTGAACTCCAATATGTGGAAAAATTGATGCCGTGTACACACGATCGGAAATTCGGCCGATGAGAGCTTTTGGTCAGAAATTCCGACCGTGTGTATGCTCCATCGGACTTTTGCTGGCGGAATTCCCACCAGCAAAAGATTAAAAGCAGGTTCTCTATTTTTTGGAAATTCCGATCGTCTGTAGCAATTCCAACGCGCAAAATTCCTACGCATACTCGGGAACAATTTGACGAATGCTCGAAAGCATTGAACTTTCCTCGGCTCGTCGTAGTGTTGTACGTTACCGCATTCTTGACGGTCGAAAGTTCAGAGAACTTTTGTGTGACCGCGTGTATGCAAGACAAGCTTGAGCGGAATTCCGTCGGAAAAACCATCCAAGTTTTTTCTGACGGAAAATCCGCTCTTGTGTAAGGGGCATTACCCTTGGAGAGGACTCCCCTGCACACTGCAAGGGTTAAATGCTTGACCCGGGACTGGGGGATAAAAATGAGGTGAAATACTTGCCTTTCTTCTCTCTTCAACCTCTTCGTAAAACCAGTGCTCCAAAACTACTCTTCTCTGCGTGCAGTTCTCCAATATCATCACATACAATGCAGGACCAGTGGACCTGTATAGTACATGAGAACTCTGAGGACCTGCCCACATACTGAGAATGGTGACCAGCAGTCTTTTGATGACGCCCTGGAGGAGGGGTGAAACGCGTCGACGTAATTTCCGGCCAAGGATCTAACCACCGACGCCACTTCCTGTTCCCGTGGAGCGCACGCTAAACCAGCTGCAACCGCGAAAGTATCTGAGAAGTTTGCCTTCCTTTATGCATCCTGTAAGTAGCGCAGAGCGCGCATTTTAAAATCCTTCTACAACACTTTAAAATTTGCTCTCTTCTATTATCGGTACAATATCTCCAAGAACATCACTGTGCCTGTGTGCATGCATCGCTCCCTGGATCCTCTCATCCCACTGGCTTGTTTATTCAGCTCTGCTTTTGTGCCTACTTGCCGAACCACAGTTTGTCTGCATATCTGCCCTTTGCTTTGCTGCTCTGTCTGTCTGCTAGCCCGGTGAGTCTATTCCAAGAAGGAGCTCATATGTACATTTATTTTGGTTCTTGGTTTTTTGGGACAATAACTGGACTTACTCACATTCATTTTTATTTATATATTTTCTTACCACATTTAGGTTGTGGTTTATCACCTATTCAATTTTGGTATCTATGAAATAATTTTATGGTTATTATTCAATCATGTCACTTATGTAATAATTTATCACACATATTATTTGATGCTAGTTTATTTTTTATGGGATTGGTTTGTGTCAGACATGTAACCACTTCACACACATTATTGATGTTTGTCAATTTTGTGGGATCATTTATTATTTTGTCACAATTTTTGTTTGCCAGCGCTGTTTTATTGGTTTGAGCAGGGGAGTGCTGGCTGCCAAGGAAACATGGAATAAAGTAAGTAGTTCACCTACTTATCAATCCCTAGACAAAACAAGCATTTAACTCTTGCAATTCAGAGTGGGTCTCACTTTTTCTCTAGCTCAGAGTTCAGCTTTCAATTTCAATTATATAAATGTAAACTACTGATCGTAGAATAAAGTGTATACACACACATACATACAAATGTAAATGAAATGTGAAGAGTCGGCCTGGTACAGGACTGGCTGGGGGGGGGGGGAATCTAATTTGAGAGGGCAAATATTTTCCCTAATGCCCTGCCTATGAAACGTGAGCTTAAATTGGTATTAAACCCAAAACCAAAAATGTATTGTATTGCAGCTCACCAATCCTTAGATGTGGTGGCTGAAGGGCCAGAACAAGGGGTGGGCAGGAGTGAAAGTTGCCCTGGGCACAGTGAATCAAAAGGGGCAAAAATGGACATGGGGTGGTACACCCATTATACGCCATGTATTAATGGTAGGGGAGGGGCACAATTCCGGGTTCTTGCCTTGGGCTCTGGACAACCCTGTCTTGGCACTGGGTGGCTGCATTTGTTTTCTTTTTTTCAGGCTTTTCCCCCTATATTTTTGACTGGTGATCTGGCCAGCAACACACCTCCTGTATTAGTAAGACACAACTCTGGACAGCAGCATTGCCATTCTGGGGAGGGGGGGGGGAGTTTTAGTGAATCTAAATCTGCTAGTACATCCAATAAATTGAAGTCAAACTTCACACTTTATAATCAGTTACAGCAAACAGTTCTTTCGGGGATAAAGGTCATGGCCGAAATTGTTGGCACCCCAGAAATTTTTCCAGAGAATCAAGTATTTCTCACAGAAAAGTATTGCAGTAACACGTTTTGCTATACACATGTTTTCTCCCTTACACACAAATGCAATAAACATGTGTATTGCAAAACATGTGTTACTGCAATACTTTTCAGTGAGAAACCCTTGATTTTCTGGATTTTTTTTTTGGGGTGCCAACAATTTCAGCCATGACTATACATAAACAAAAACTGATCATTCTAAGCGCCCCTATTAGTGCTACATGGTTTGTCTCATCACTGTAACTGATACAATCTGCAGGAGAGCTTGTTCTTTTGGAAAACAACAGACTTACAGGCTGGATACCAAATGAAATGGAAGATAGTTGGACTAAAAAAGGAAACGAATGCAGCCATAACATCTAAGAATTGGTAACCTGCGATGTAATAAATGTTTGCTTTTGGGTTTAAAACTACTCTAAAGAGACAAGGTTGTTGTATGTGAAAAGTAAAGGGTTGTTTTTAAAGCATACATGGAAAAGCTGCCACACTGGGCTGCCTGAAAGACCCGCTTGTCTTGGAATCCCTTCTGGCTGGTGAACCCTGTGGCCTGATCGCTAAAATCTGTGCTGAAGCAAAGCAGATATGTCCTGCTGTGTTTAGAGACTGTTAAGCACTGAAAAGAAGCTGCTATGCGTTTTGTTTGCACTGCTGCAGAAGGAAACGCCAATTTTTGTGTTGGCTGACATAAAAGCGGACCTTTGGTTTTTTTGAACTGTGTTGCTGCCCATTTTCCCCTTTGATACCAACCCAAATCCATATTTGGTGTGTCCTCCCTTAGCCTTTAAAAAGGTATCAACTCTTTTATGTATACAGTGGTGTGAAAAAGTGTTTGCCCCCTTCCTCATTTCCTGTTCCTTTGCATGTTTGTCACACTTAAGTGTTTCGGAACATCAAACCAATTTAAACAATAGTCAAGGACAACACAAGTAAACACAAAATGCAATTTGTAAATTAAGGTGTTTATTATTAAAGGTGAAAAAAAATCCAAACCATCATGGCCCTGTGTGAAAAAAGTGATTGCCCCCCTTGTTAAAACATACTATAACTGTGGTTGTCCACACCTGAGTTCAATTTCTCTAGCCACACCCAGGCCTGATTATTGCCACACCTGTTCACAATCAAGGCATCACTTAAATAGGAGCTGCTTGACACAGTAAGGTCCACCAGAAGATCCTTAAAAGCTACACATCATGCCGAGACCCAAAGAAATTCAGGAACAATTGAGAAAGAAAGTAATTGAGATCTATCAGTCTGGAAAGGGTTATAAAGCCATTTCCAAAGCTTTGGGAATCCAGCGAACCACAGTGAGAGCCATTATCCACAAATGACGAAGACATGGAACAGTGGTGAACCTTCCCAGGAGTGGCCGGCCGCCCAAAATTACCCCAAGAGCGCAGCGACGACTCATCCAAGAGGTCACAAAAGACCCCACAACAACGTCCAAGGAACTGCAGGCCTCACTTGCCTCAGTTAAGGTCAGCGTTCATGCCTCCACCATCAGGAAAAGACTGGGCAAAAATGGCCTGCATGGCAGAGTTCCAAGGAGAAAAACCACTGCTGAGCAAAAAGAACATCAAAGCTCGTCTCAATTTCTCCACAACACATCTTGATGATCCCCAAGACTTTTGGGACAACATTCTGTGGACCGATGAGACAAAAGTGGAACTCTTTGAAAGGTGTGTGTCCAAGTATATCTGGCGTAGAAGGAACACATTATACCAACAGTAAAATATGGTGGTGGTAGTGTGATGGTCTGGGGCTGTTTTGCTGCTTCAGGACCTGGAAGACTTGCCGTGATAAAAGGAACTATGAATTCTGCTGTCTACCAAGAGATCCTGAAGGAGAATGTCCGACCATCTGTTCGTGTACTCAAGCTGAAACGAACTTGGGTTCTGCAGCAGGACAATGATCCTAAACACACCAGCAAGTCCACCACCGAATGGCTGAAGAAAAACAAAATGAAGACTTTGGAGTGGCCTAGCCAAAGTCCAGACCTGAATCCTATTGAGATGTTGTGGTATGACCTTAAAAAGGCCGTTCATGCTCGAAAACCCTCTAATGTAACTGAATTAGGACAATTCTGCAAAGATGAGTGGGCCAAAATTCCTCCAGGACGCTGTAAAAGCCTCATTGCACGTTATCGCAAACGCTTGGTTGCAGTTGTTGCTGCTAAGGGTGGCCCAACCAGTTATTAGGTTTAGGGGGCAATCACTTTTTCACACAGGGCCATGATGCTTTGGATTTTTTTTCACCTTTAATAATAAACACCTTCATTTACAAATTGCATTTTGTGTTTACTTGTGTTGTCCTTGACTATTGTTTAAATTGGTTTGATGTTCCGAAACACTTAAGTGTGACAAACATGCAAAGGAACAGGAAATGAGGAAGGGGGCAAACACTTTTTCACACCACTGTATTTGCACACTCAGCAGGTAGGTTGTTCCCGAGCATTCAGGAGAACCTGTTTTTGCCTGTCTCAGTTGTTTTATCTCTTCATCTTAATCCCAGACAGACTCAGTAATGTTGGGATCAGGGCTCTGTGGGGGTTTATTTAATTATTTTATTTATTACAGGATTTATATAGCGCCAACAGTTTACGCAGCGCTTTACAATATAAAAAGGGAGACAATAAAGTTATAATACAATAAAATACAAGAGGATTAAGCTGGCCCTGCTCAGAAGAGCTTACAATCTAATAGGGTGGGGGAGGTGATACAAAAGGTTGTAACTGTGGGGAATGAGCTGATGGAAGTGGTAGAAGATTAGTTGGAGACATGATAGGCTTCCCTGAAGAGATGAGTTTTCAGGGATCGCCTGAAGGTAGCTAGAGTAGGGGATAGCCGGACAGGTTGAGGTAGTGAGTTCCAGAGGATGGGAGAGGCTCTGGAGAAATCCTGGAGACGAGCATGGGAGGAGGAAACAAGAGAGCTTGACAGGAGGAGATTTTGAGAAGAGCGGAGAGGACGCTTTGGGATATGTTTGGAGACAAGATTGGTGATGTAGCTCGGGGCAGAGCTGTGGATGGCTTTGTAAGTTGTGGTTAGTATTTTGAATTTAATTCGCTGGGTGATTGGGAGCCAGTGTAGGGATTGGAGGAGAGGGTTGGCAGACACTGAACGGTCGGTAAGGTGGATAAGTCTGGCAGCAGCATTCATGATAGACTGAAGAGGGGATAGCCTATGGAGAGGCAGGCCAATGAGAAGGGAGTTGCAATAGTCAAGGCGAGAGATAACAAGGGAGTGAATGAGGAGCTTGGTGGTGTCATTTGTTAAAAAAGGGCGAATTTTAGAGATGTTACGGAGGTGAAGTCTACAAACTTTTGACAGCGATTGGACTTGAGGCTGAAATGACAAGTCTGAGTCTAGGATTACACCGAGTACCCTGGCGTGAGGGGAGGGACTGATGGTTGCATTGTTGATTTTGATGGAAAAGTCAGGGAGGGGGGCACGGGCAGGGGGGAATATTAATAGCTCAGTTTTAGAGAGATTTAATACAATCTCTTATATACAATCTCTTCTACGACTCCTTATTTGTTCTTTCTTTTTTGAATGCAGATAGTTCACTATGACTTTAGCTGTATGTTTTGGGTCATTGTCCTGCTACAGAATTAATTTGGGACTTATCAGGCGCTCCCCAGTATTGCACAGGCGCTCCCCAGTATTGCACAAAGCATAAATATCTGCCTGTACTTTTAGGCATTGAGGAGACCATTAATTCTGGCCAAATCCCTAACTCCATTTACAGAAACACAACCTCATACCTGCAGAGAACTTCCATAATATTTCACAGTTGCCTACAGACACTAGTCTTTGTACTGACCTCTGGGCTTTTAGTGAACAAGCCGACAAATATTTTAAATTTAAACTCATCAGTCCAGAGCATCTGCTGCCCTTTTTCTGTACACCCGTTCCTTGTTTTTGTGCATAGGTGAGTTGCTTGGCCTTGTTTCCACATCAGAGGTATGGCTATTTAGCCACAAGACCACTTCTGATCAGACTTCTCTGGACTGTAGATGGATGGATCAGGGTCCCTCTGGCTTCTGTCAAGACTGAGCTGATGATACCACTGGACATCTTTTAATTGCTAAGGGAAGTCAGCATTATGTGTCATGATGTCTTCCATCTGCTGCAATAACTTTCCTTGGTCAATAACTGCATTTTCGGACTTCAACATTGCCTGTTTCTTCTTGTCCATTTATAGCAAAAAAGGATATCATGGAGATATTTTTAGATATAAGTCTATTAAAGCCCCAATTGCAACTGAATGCATCAATAGACTGGCTGGCATTACAAAAGAGGAAGAGATGTCCGCTCTGCCAAAAATTCTAAGATGGCACCAGCAATCGGGAATGACTGTGAAAATAAAGTGGGGAAAAACACAATTACTACATTTACATCCAAAAAACAAAGTTGCATCAAGACAACAATCATGACATGAAAAGCTTACATGGAACCTATGACTCTTTTCTGAGCAAGTTTTCATCTGAAGCAGAACTATAACATATGTATTAAATCACTTTTTCTTGGAATATTTCAGTATTTCCTCAGTTTCCCAGAAAAGTCCAGATTTTTATGTGTTGTATCTGAACAATTGGTGGGAAAGATCCCATCAAGGACGCTTACCTAACCATGGTCCCTTCCAATTCCACAGCATAAATTTAACAGTACAATTTTTAAAGGAGACAAACACAGTAAAAATTCAATCATAAGAACTGCTGCTTACCAGTGCCCATATCTTATTAGATGTTCCAACAGTCCACATCAGATCTTTTGCTGCTTCATAAATACACTATGTAGCGCCCACACTTTACCAAGTGTGCGCTATCAATATAAATTTAGTTTTTTCTCAGAACTGTAATGGAGTTCTGGTGGTTAATTTTACAGGATTTACTTTGACATCAGCCTGGCTGGGCTGTACTGAGGTTCCGCCTGGTCATAGGTGCAGTGAGGCATTAGGTACCAATCTTTCCCGGAGCCAATCAGTGGGCGCGTCTGGCCCCGCTGTGTAGTCTGGGGAGGGGTATTTAAGGTGCTGAAGTCACGTGTTCAGGGTTCGGCTGCTGCTTTGATTGCTGGTTCCGGTCCGGGGCAGCCCCGTGAGGGGTCCCGGGCCCAGGAGTGTCTGCCGTCCCGCAAGCATGGTCACCTGACCAGCCCCAGAGGCCCTCATGGTCTGGGATGGGGATCCGTCCGTTCCCGGGCCTCGTAACTGGTTAGTTCGAGGCCCAGTAACTGAAGGAGGATTCAAAGGCGTCCTGGTGTGCTCTCGGTATTGGAGGGACATGGCAACTCGTACAAGTGACCAGGGGAGGACTCTTCGGAGGAGGGCCAACAAGCTGGCTGCTCAGTAAGAGCCTGGGAGCTGAGTTGTATGGACACTAAAGAATCCACACTTGACACAGTATAGCCAAGAAGGCTGAGAGATCGAGGTACTGTGAGAAAGGTTCCTACTTATCTTCAGTTACAATCTAGTCTGTGGCAGAGACTTTGCAAAGTTTCCGGATCACATGTTGGCTGCTAGATCTCTGGCTAGAGGTTTATCCAGCAGTGAAGCACCCAGCTGCGAGTGGCTACTCTCGGGGTTAATTAGAGACATTCAGTGGATGTCAGCAGTTCAAAGTGCCTGAGTTTTATCACCCATGCCCTCTATTCCCATCTGAGACTGTGTTATTGTTGGATGTTACCCCTGCAAAATAAAAACCTTGAAAAGGACTTTTATGTGTCAGCATCTGAAGTCGCTGGGTACTAACCCTGGGAACCCCTAGACAACAACCAACAAGCCACGAGGAGGCAATTGGTAAGCCCAGAAAAGTCAAGGCCACCCCTCTGGGTTATGGCCGCGACAACTATATTACCAAAAGTATTGTGACGCCTGCCTTTACACACACACATACACACACACACACACACACACACACACACACACACACGCTTTAATGGCATCACAGTCTTAAGCCTCGTACACACGATCAGATTTTTCGATGGGAAATGTGTGATGACAGGCTGTTGGCGGAAAATCCAACCGTTTGTATGCTCCATCGGACAATTGTTGTCAGATTTTCCACGGACAAATGTTAGATAGCAGGTTTTAAAATTTTACGTGGACAAATGTCTGTTGTCGGATTTTCTGAGCGTGTGTACTCAAGTCCGTCGGACAAAAGTCCAAAGTACAAACACGCATGCTCTGAAGCAAGGATGAGCCAGAAGCGGTCGGTCTTGTAAACTAGCCATCGTAATGGAGAATTAACATTCATGACGTGGCAAATTATGAAATCTTGAAATGCAGCGCACATTCTCTTCTTTTTTAACCACTAGACATCCGCACTATAGCCGAATGACGGCCTCAGCACGAATGTCAATTCCCGGGAGGGCGTCATATGACGTCCTCCCCTGCGCACAGGGCGCGCTGTGATCACCGAGTCACTGAGACTCGGGTGATCAGCGATCCTAATAAGGGGCGGGTCCCGACCCCTTACCATGTGATCAGCTGTCAGCCAATGACAGCTGATCACATGATAAAAACAAAAGCTCTGTGATCGTTTTTTTTTTTCTCCTCACGCTGACAGCGGAGGAGAAAAAAAAAGCCGATCACTGGCTTATCTTAAAGGGACATCGGTCCCACTTGCAATGCCCACAAGTGCCACCTGTCCATGCCCATAAGTGTCACCTATCCATGCCCACAAGTGCCACCTGTCCATGCCCACAAGTGCCACCTGTTCATGCCCACAAGTGCCACCTGTCAATGCCCACCAGTGCCACCTATCAATGCCCACCAGTGCTGCCAATCAGTGCCACCTAAAAGTGCTGCCTATCAGTGTAACCCATCAGTGCCCATCAGTGCCACCCATCAGTGCCCATCACTGCCACCTATCGGTGCCCGTCACTGCCGCCTCATCAGCGTACATCAATGACGGACAACAATTACCCATTTTTTTATTTTTATAACAAAATTTAAAAAAAAAAAACCTTTTTTTTTTTTTTTTAATTCAGTCTTTTTACATTTTTTTAACAAAAAATAAAAATTGCAGAGGTGATCAAATACCACCAAAGAAAGCTCTATTTGGGCGGAAAAAATTATAAAAATTTAATTTGGGTACAGTGTTGTATGACCGCGCAATTGTCATTCAAAGTGCGACAGTGCTGAAAGCTGAAAATTGGTCTGGAAAGGAGGGGGGTTTAAGTGCCCAGTAAGCAAGTGGTTAATGGGATAATAATGAAGCTGCTTTGCTGATGATACTGATGGAGTTATTGCAAACAAATTTTCAAAGGCTTTTTTTTTTTTTTGCGATATCAAGAATAATATTATTATGCTTTTTTTTATTTATTTTTTATTTGGGAAAGTTACCACAACACCATTATCCCGTAGTTTTTAAGATCAAAGATACAACTATGTTGGTGTCCCTTGTATTTTAAGTTGTATTTTTTAAAATATAACTGCCTACTCCCAAACTGTCATTTGAAGTAAAACACATAGCCAAGTATTATTCTCCACAATTTTTTTTATTGTGCATTAAAGAAAGTAAGCAAATAAAATTAGACATGTTATCTGGCAATAGAACTTAACCAAAAAGTGCATTCTATGCATCCAAAAATATAGAAAATATACCAAATCAAATCATTATTCAACCAAAAAAATGATGTCAGCAATAACTCCAAGGCCAATTATAAATAACTTGTTATCTCCTCCGATTCCACGACATGTCTCGTTGACGAATGGCCGTTAAGAAACGAACTAAAAAGCACAAAATGAAAAGCGCAAACAGAAAAGCGCGAAAAAGAAAATCGCTTATCAGCACTCACCAAACTTCTACTAACAGGAAATTAGCAGAAGGAGCCCAATGGGTGGCACTAAAGAGATGAAAAACCATGTAGTACGTCACTATGTTCGTGATTGTTGGCCAACAATTGTGTGCCGTGTGTATGCAAGACAAGTTTGGGCCAACGCCCTTCGGACAAAAGTCCACGGTTTTGTTGGTGGAAAATCTGATCATGTGTACAAGGCTTTAGTCTGTTGGGTTCAATATTGAGTTGGCCCACCCTTTGCAGCTATAACAGCTTCAACTCTTCTGGGAAGGCTGTCCACAAGGTTTAGGAGTGTGTCTATGGGAATGTTTGACCATTCTTCCAGAAGCGCATTTGTGAGGTCAGGCACTGATGTTGGACAAGAAGGCCTGGCTCAGAGTCTCCGCTCTAATTCATCCCAAAGGTGTTCTATCGGGTTGAGGTTAGAACTCTGTGCGGGCCAGTCAAGTTCCTCCACCCCAAACTCACTCATCCATGTCTTTAGAGACCTTGCTTATGGACCTGTGCTATTTCACACAACGGTGAAACGTCTCTATTGTACACGCTGACCATTTAATTTGAAGTGAACATATTTTGCACACAGGATACAGGAAAGCATAGAACTTACTCACCTTGCACCCGCAATGGTGGAACTGGTGATGGCAATAGACTCCTCTGACACCAGCATTGTCATCTGGGGAGGTAGTTCTTTGTTTTGTTTAGGTTCCATCTAAAATTGTCTTGGAGCGTCATACTGTTCTTTTCCTCCTCACTCCTGTTGGCTGGGAGTGAAGAGTAGGTGAGTATAAACCAGTGATTCTCAACCAGCGTTCCGTGGAACCCTACTGTTCCTCCAGACAGGGCCGTCTTTAATTTTGATTGGGCTCTGGGCAAACATTTTCTTGCCCCCCCCCCCTCCATTCTGAGACATACAAAAAAATAGCAGGTAGACTCAAAATCAGTTTACTGCAGCAGATCACAGTGTTTGCCAGAGGTTACAGCCTATCCTTACTGCTCACTGGCTGGTTGCTAGAGGTTACAACACATCATTTCTGCTTGCCGATTGGTTGTTAGAGGTTAATGCACATCATTACCACTTACTGATTGGCTGCTAGAGATTAAAGCAGATCACTACTGTTCGCTGATTGGTTGCTACAGGTTAATGCACATCATTACCTCTCACTGAGCAGTGGAGCAATATAAATAATATTAATATTAATATAAATATAAACCTAAATAATTGAGCAAGTTAAGGGTCACATTAATACACATACTACAAGAGAGTTTCAGAGAGTGCAGACATACTACAGGAGAGGTTCGGAGACTAAGGACATACTGCAGGAGACAATCAGAGACTGCGGACATACTGCAGGAGATTACTGCGGACATACTGCAGGAGATTACCAGAGACTGCGGACATACTGCAGGAGATTACCAGAGACTGCGGACATACTACAGGAGACAATCAGAGACACTGCCGACATACTGCAGGAGATTACCAGAGACTGCGGACATACTGCAGGAGATTACTAGAGACTGGGGACATACTGCAGGAGACAACCAGAGACTGGGGACATACTGCAGGAGACAACCAGAGACTGCGGACATACTGCAGGAGACAACCAGAGACTGCGGACAAACTGCAGGAGATTACTAGCGACTGGGGACATACTACAGGAGACAATCAGAGACTGCGGATATACTGCAGGAGATTACCAGAGACTGGGGACATACTGCAGGAGACAATTAGAGACTGGGGACATACTACAGGAGACAATCAGAGACTGTGGACATACTGCAGGAGACTAGGGATGGGCCCGGTGTTCGATTCGAACCCATGTTCGAATCGAACATCGGGCGTTCGCCCGTTCGGCGAGCCCAGAACTATTTGGGCCGCTCGCATCACATTCGTGTGATGCGAGCGGCCCGCCATGCATTGCGCCAGTCGCAGTGCAATGCTGGCTGATGATTGGCCAAGCATGCACTGTGACCCCGCATGCTTGGCCAATCACAGCGAGGAGAGCCATAATTGGCTACAGGCAGGATGCCTGTAGCCAATTATAGCTCAGGGGCTTTAGTACACGCCCCACGGTATAAGAGGCCGCCGCCGCCGCGGCCTCGCATATTGTGTTTCAGTGTCAGCGTGTCAGTGTGCTGCTGACTGCTGACAATATGTGCTGTATTTCTGGGGATTTGTGTGTGCGTGCTGTTAGTACAGCATTGCAGTATCACATCTGGGGGGTGTCTATAGGTTGCCTGTGAAGGGGGGCATGTTTCCTGTGCTTAGAACTGTCCCTGCAAAAAGTGTAATTTTTGCAGGAAAAAAGCTATTTAAAAGCGCTCGCGGCTAATGAATTGATGGCTCCCGTAACACAGAGAACTGTCATTCATTGATAAAAAAAGAAAAGAAAAAAAAAGCGTGGGGGTCCCCCCAAATTCAATAACCAGGCCCAGCCAAAAAAGACCCCCAAAGCACCTTGTCCCCATGTTGATGAGGACAAGGGCCTCGTCCCCACAACCCTGGCCGGTGGTTGTGGGGGTCTGCGGGCGGGGGGCTTATCGGAATCTGGAAGCCCCCTTTAACAAGGGGACCCCCAGATCCCGGCCCCCCCTGTGTGAAATGGTAAGGGGGTACAAAAGTACCCTACCATTTCACCAAAAAAGTGTCAAAATGGTAAAAATGACAGGAGACGGTCTTTGACAATTCCTTTATTAAAATCTTCTTTCTTCTTTCTTCTGGTCTTCTTTTCTTCATCCTTCGGTTTCTTCATCTTCTCCTTCCGGCATCTTCTTCCATCTTCTTCCTCCGATCCGCTTCTTCTTGCGCTGGTCTTCTCGTCCTTCTCGTCCGGCATCTTCTTCTTACATGGCGTCGGCGTCGGTGTCTCTTCTTGGGCCACTGTGTGAGGCTTCGCTGCGTCTGACAGGTCTTTTATAGCAGCTGGTGACCCCGCCCCCTCTGACGCACGGGGATGTCATGGGGAATTCCCTATGGCTTTCCCCATGACGTCAGAGGGGGCGGGGTCACCAGGTGCCCTCCGTTATAAAAGACCTGTCAGACGGAGTGAAGCCTCACACAGCGGGAGCCTCCCATTGCGAGGAGCGGCCCGACAGAAGAACAGACGCCGACGCCATGGAAGAAGATGCCGGATGAGAAGGACGAGAAGACCAGCGCAAGAAGAAGCGGATCGGAGGAAGAAGAAGATGGAAGAAGAAGATGAAGAAACCGAAGGATGAAGAAAGAAGAAAGAAGATTTTAATAAAGGAATTGTCAAAGACCGTCTCCTGTCATTTATACAATTTTTGACACTTTTTTGGCCCACGGCAGGTGCCCCGTTTGCCCTGTGCTAAAGACGGCCCTGCCTCCAGAGGTTGCTAGGGGTTCCTTCAGCATTGGGCCATTTCTGCCTCTCGCATAAGTTGCCACCAACACCATTGATCTTTTCAGCTATCTGTAAGAGGGTAATTCTTCCTCATGATCACAAGTGTAAGGACCATTCTTCCCACTGACCATCACACTAATGTATCATTTTTTTTAGCAGTGGTTCCCAGAGACTGGTGAACTATTTCAAGGGCTCCTCTGTGTTGAAAAGGTTGAGAAAGGCTGGTATAAACTGTTGTGGAGGCTGGCTTTGATGTAGATCTGTTGCCTTGCCCTGCATGTTGAAAGCACATGTTCACTTTAAAGCATTCTTGCCCTTCTAGAAGTGCAAGTGTAGATAAAATAAAATGTTACAGCATCTATTACCAGCGACTAGTCTCAATTACAATGGTGATATATTCTGAAATCCGTGTGCATATTGACTATATGTAATGAGTGACTTAGCTGGAACAAGAAATCTAGTCATGGAGCCTGGTGTAATTTTATATAGCTTGGATGGTGACAGAAATAGTGTAACAAGCTAGTCATTGCATACAGAGCACAAAGTTTCAACTCCGATCATTGAACAGAAAAGCACAAAACAAGCACAGTTTAAGGTGAACAATGGCTTTCAAGCACAGCCAGATTCTTACAAAGGAATCTTGAGAAATTCGTACCAAGACGTCTCCCCTTTCTGTTGTAGCATGTTGTCTTGCCTGGAACACAATGCCAGCCTCCAGAGTACTGAAGTGCCATGTTAGCCATATGTTAGCTTACTTTGAAGAAATAGGAAATCTTTTATGAATGGATTTATTTAAAGCAGATTTTCAACCCAAAATAACAAGATAAAAATGGTTAGCCTAAGAAAAGATAGACTAATAAAAACTGAATTTCCTGCAATAGTCACCTTTAATCTTACAGCAGTACTTATTTCAGCTGCTAGATGTCCTAATTCTAATGGCTAGCATCATTCAATCTACTTTTTCTGAGCCCAGGTTGTCCCAACCAATTATAGGACAGTAAATGTAGAAGAAGCACAGTGATGAGCTTATCTCTCTCTCGCTTTGCTTTCTCCCCCTATCACCATGCTTTTTCATCAGCACATGAATTGATTGGCTCATTGTGCTGCAAGAGGCTGATACCAGGTTAAATTCAGTTACTTACATTGATTTTATTTAACAAATACATTTATTGATGTATTAACGATTACAGACCTGCAGGGATTTGTGTGTTTTATTATTGCTTAGCTTCCAGCTTGAATAAGGCATACTTTCTACTGGTCTATTTGATGGAACACCATGGTGGGAATCTACAGACAAACACACATACATACATACCTAGACACACACACTTACTTTCCCAGCATCATTTTTCTTGTCTCTTTAATATAACACTATTTAAAAGTCATTAAAAGCTTAATCTCTGAATGCTCTAACTAGAAACAACTGAACTTTGCCTCTGTGAAGAGCTACTATAGTGTAAACTCTGCTACATTCCTATTTGGGTGTGGCAGCAAATAATACTTGATTTTCTGAAAAGAAGAAATTCTCTATGTATAGTTTTCAGTTAGAAATGTATATGGGGGAATCTCTGTTTGCTCATTACTTATACTGGAATGCTTTATCTTTGTAGTTGGACAGAATGGGTATACTTTCCTGCTGCTTTTTACAATTCAAGTGCATGCATCAACTAATTAATTGAAAACAATGCATTTCCTATACAACTGCTGTCCTCTGTTAACAGTTGGTAAGCACTGAAGATGACTGAGGTTAAAGTGGTTGTAAACCCTTACAGACCACTTTGACCTACAGATAAGCCTAGATTAAGGTTTACCTGTAGGTCCAAGAAATATCTCCCTAACCTACACGGTTAAGCCCCTTTCACACTGGGGCGTTTTTCAGGAGCTACATCGCTAAAAATAGCGCCTGTACAGCGCCTGAACAAATCCGGCCCCATTCACTCCAGTGTGAAAGCTGGAGGGCTTTCACACTGGAGCGGTGCGCTAGCAGGACGGTCAAAAAGTCCTGCTAGCAGCATCTTTGGAGCGGTGAAGGAGCGGTGTATTCACCACTCCTATACCGCTCCATCCCATTGAAATCAATGGGACACCGCGGTAATACCGTGATCATCATTGGGATACGTAACTGAGCAGTTAACCATTTAGGCCCCTTTCACATATACGGACCGTTCGTCTGTTTTTCATCTATCCGTTGACGGATGAAATACGGACACCAGGGCATCTCTATGTAACAACGGATGACAACCGATGACCATCTATTTTCATCCATTTTCATCCGCTTCCGTCAACAACATCCGTTTTTTTGAACGGAGGAAAGTCCTATTGTTCATCCATCAAAAAAAACTAATTGGACGAAAAATGGAAGTAAACTGACAAATAGTCAGTTTTCCATCCAGTTTTGCATTGGTTGTAAGGGGCAACTAGTCGGGGGGGGGGGGGGGGGGTTGTGGCGGAACAAGGCAGGAGAGGTGAAGAGAAGTATATATAGTGAGGGAGCAGTCTGTACAGACAGGCTCCCTCACTTGCTGACACTGACTGTCATTGTCAGCTTTTAAGACCCCTTTCACACTGGGGCACTTTTCAGCCTGTAAAGCACCTCTCAAGCCACCCAAGTGCTGGCAGGACAGGAAAAAAAGTCCTGCAAGCAGCATCTTTGGGGCGGTGGAAGAGCGGTGTATACACCCTCCTCCACTGCCCCTGCCCATTGAAATGAATGGGCAGCGCTGCCGAAGTGCCTGCAAAGCTTTTCGGCAGTGCTGCTATTAACCCTTTCCTCAGTTAAAAGCACCCTGCTAGCAGCCAAAAAGCGCTGCTACAACAGACCCACCGCCCCAGTGTGAAAGGGGTCTAAATGTAATTGTCTGCTTTTTTTCTCTGTCATCTGGAGCTGTAAATTCTCTTTTTTTTTGGGGGGGGGGGGGGTTGGGGCAGAGAAAGACAGGACAGGAGAAGAGATGTACATATAGTGAGGGAGCAGTGTTGCCGTTCTGACCTGTGAAATTCTCTCATCGGAACGGCAGTGTAGTTGCAGTAAGCAGATATTCCCTGTGCAGATCGTGGCTGACTGGCTGTGATGTAAAGGAATGTGATTTCAGCCCTGCGGAGGAGGAGCAGTATAGAGTGCTGTAATGGGAAAGCATACGGGCATAGAATCCAGGGCGGTGGGGGTGGTCAGAGGGCTTTGGGGGGGAGCAACTTAGATCTGGGGGGGGCTGGGGGGGGAACAAAAGCCATGGGGGGGTGGGGCCGGGCACACCAGAAGGAGGGGGGGGCTCTGTGCGCCTGTAGCCCCTCGAGGGCCCGGGGGGGGGGGCCCTGGAGGGGGGGGGCAGGGGCGGGGGGCGGGAAGGGGCGGTGGGGGTGGTCAGAGGGCTTTGGGGGGGAGCAACTTAGATCTGGGGGGGGCAAAGCCATGTGACACAAAATCTGGCGCCTGTAGCCCCTCGAGGGCCCCCTCAGAAGGTGTTAAGGGATCTGTTTTAGCAATTTCTGAAGGTTTCTCTGTCAGTATTGGCAGGTGTTGGGGGAAGGTCACCTCCCGGAGGTGTGTGTCTTTTCCCCAGTTGTCAGGGAAGTGGGGTAAGCAGACATCTCTGGGTAGGGGGTACAGAGAATCCCAGTTGGTGACTAGGAGACACTGAGCGGTGTCTTACCTCACCAGTGACATCAGTCCCATCATGGCTACAGGACAACACTCTCTTCCTCTTAACTCGCTGAGCTCAGTTACCATTCCATGTTGCCAGCACACAGCACAGACACTTCCCCATCCTCGGCTGTTCTCACTCCGTGCTCCTCTTCATTCAAGAAATGGCTCATAGTGTCTCCCCAGCCAATGAGAACAGAGGGGTATGGACTGCGGAAGGCAAAGTGGAAGCCCAGTCCTGGAGTATAGCTGAGGGGCTCTAGGGCAGATCGGAGCTGGACTTTGTGGAGGATACGATAATATGACAGGGAGGTTGCATGTGGTATGCAGTGGCGGCTGGTGCTCAAAATTTTAGGGGGAGCACAAACAAACCGAAAAATTCTGAAAAATACTTTTTAAAAAATACATCAATTGCAGCCTCAGTGTGCCCGTCAAATACAGCCACTGTGTCATCAAATACAGCCACTGTGCCCATCATATGCAACCACTGTGCCCATCCAATACAGCCACTCTGAGCCACTGGGCCCATCATTTGCAGCCACTGTGCCATCAATTGCAGCCACTGTGCCCCATCATATGCAGCCAGTGGGCCCATCATATGCAGCCACTGGGCCCAGCAAATACAGCCACTGTGCCCAGCAAATACAGACACTGGGCCCATCATATTCAGCCACTGGGCCCATCAAATACAGCCACTGTGCCTTCATATGCAGCCACTGTGCCCAGCAAATACAGCCACTGTGCCCAGCAAATACAGCCACTGGACGCATCAAATACAGCCACTGTGCCTTCATATGCAGCCACTGGGCCCATCAAATACAGCCACTGTGCCCATCAAATACAGCCACTGTGCCCAGCAAATACAGCCACTGTGCCCAGCAAATACATCCACTGTACCCATCAAATACAGCCACTGGGCCTATCAAATGCAGCCACTGTGCCCATCAAATGCAGCCACTGTGCCCATCATATGCAGCCACTGTGCCCATCAAATACAGCCACTGTGCCCATTGTATGCAGCCACTGTGCCCATCAAATTGCAAGCCCCATGTGCCCATGAAATACAGCCACTGTGCCCATCATATGCAGCCCCTGTGCCCACCAAATACAGCCACTGTGCCCATCATATGCAGCCAGGTGCATCCCTCGGCTGTCACTTTAACCAACCCCCCCGCGGCCGGTCCGGCGGCACTTACCACTCGTGTGGTGGGGCTCTGCTCCTCTCCTGGAGTGACGGGTTCTCCTCCTCTTCTTCTGCAGTGGCAGGAAGCGGCGACTGTGTCTCCTCTTCCGACAAAGCGTTAGACATCCGATAGGATCGCCTAATGCTTTGGCCAATCGAGTGACAGGTCTCACTGACCTGCCTCCTGATTGGCAGGGAGGAACGTTAATGTGAAAATAACAAACATTCATTTGCTATGTCACACAACAGGGTAGGATCGGGACGCAGTGCTCTGCGCCCGAGCCCACCCTATTTTGAAGCCTATTAGAGCCTCTGGCTCTAATCACGTACACACCCCCTGCCTATCCCCGCCATAGTATTTCATGTGTCCGGCATCCTGAAAGGGGCTGGGCACATGAATAGGGAGGGCGGTGGAGGTGTCAGGGGGGGGGGCAGAACCCATGCGCCCACAATGCCACTGGTGGTATGTCAAATGTGTCACCTTATATGGTTGAATTGCACAGACATGAAATTAAAATTTGACAGTTATTGTAATAGAGTTCTGGAATAAATGAGGGTGGCACAATGTTCAGTACTACTCCCCCATTTGATAGCAAGGCCTCATGGCTAATCCCTAGATCCCTATATTTAAAGCTCCATGCCAGACAATTTTATTCTGGTTTTGGAAAGCTTTGAACTTCCTGCCTAGGCCAACTGACTTCTGCTGCCCCCTTTCCTAACCTAGTTGGCTGGCTAGCTTGTTATATCATACCCACACAAGACAAGTTTGGGCTGGATGTAGGGAGGCTGAGAAATGAACTTCGCCAACATCATTATGACTAAAACTGTTAATTGGCAGAGTAAAGCAAACTGTTGCAATACTCTGTTTCCTATCCGGTTCTAGGTGTATGGACAGAGAGGGTGATTTGTAAGCAGGCAGTACACTATTCTACCAAAATGGAATATGCAGAGAGTATCAATGAGAGCTCAGGCAGCAGCAGGATGTGTGGCTATGCAGAAACCTGTCCTTGGATAGAGTGGGGCAGGATTAGATTATTTGTGAGGTTGTTGTAGTTCTGTTCGACAGATTCATGTACACTAGCAGCTACTGACAGCTCCTAGATTTGAGTTTAGGAACTTTTGGCGTTTATTTTTTTGCCAAAACTCCTAAACTCAACTCTATATAAGCCTATGTCACCATGTACACGTAGGCTTTTATCAGAGTTTAGGAGCTGCCATGTTTAGGTGAGGTTAAACCTCCCTCTCCTGAACACTGAAGAATACGCTCAGGATAGGAATGTTTTGACTGCTGGCCGTGGGAAAATGCGAATCGCAGCAAAATCACAGTAAAAACACGGTTTTCAATTTTGCTGTGGTCAGGATAGGCTAGTGTGCATGTAGCCTTACCCTCACTTCCCACTACAGGATCAGAGACAGGATCAGATGAAAAATCTCTCCAACAATGTCTGATTAAAGCTTATCTAACCCCCCCCCCCACAAAAAAAATAATAATATATTGCAGCTTACCAGCCCCTGGATGTTGTGGCTGCATTCGTTTTTTTTTTTTCCACCCTGTGATTTTGACAGTAAGGGCTCATTTACACTTGCTTCAGCTTCAAAACACATTAACGACTAGTTTACACTTGCTTCAAAACAAGGCTTCGGACAGGCTTTGTTAAAGCTCTCTGAATGCCAGTCAAAGCCACTATCACTAAATAAAATGGTTAGCTTACAGTCCTGTTTACACCCGCTTTTACTTTGCTTCGGCTTCGCATCACAAATTATAACCCAATGTAGCTTCAGTGGTGCTTTAAAGCGTCTTCAAAGCCTCCAGAGAAGTCTATGGCAAAGCTCCACTGAAGCCCCACAAAGCCTCATCGAAGCCCTACGAAGCCTCCCTGAAGCCACATCAAAGCTCCACCAAAGCCTCATTGAAGCCCCACCAAATCTCCATTGAAGCAAAGGCATGGTGTAAATAGGACTGTAAGATAACCATTTTATTTAGTGACAGGGGCTTTGACTGGCATTCAGAGAGCTTTAACAAAGAGTGTCTGAAGCCATGTTTTGAAGCAAGTGTAAACTAGCCCTAACACATTTCCTAGGGTGACAATGCTCATTTGCCCTTCTGTATCAGGACAAAAGAAATAAGGTAGGACTACAGAACCCTGCCTCTCTCCTACTTCCCATAACATAGAGCAGTGTGGTTTTGTGTTCCTGAGAAATATCTGAGATGTGATTGATAACTGTCCACACAGAGAGAACAGGAAGTTTTCCTTTAAAAAATAAACCATCTTTTATGCTAAAAGCCTAAACAAAGAGCTGGTACCTTAAAGAGGAAGTAAAGCCTCCTCAAAAAAAAAAAAAAAAAAAAAACAGAACCTGCAAGGCAAAGGCATAATGAGCTAGTATGCATAGCGTACTAGCTCATTATGAATGACTTACCTGGGAAAGAAGCCCCCGAAGCGGTCCTCAGCCACGACCTTCTCCGGCGCCATCAATCCCGGAGTGACTTCCGGGTCTCGCCGCTCCAGTGCTGTCATTCACTGGAGCGGCGATGACGTCACTCCTGCGCATGCGCACGAGAGCGGCATATCGCTGTGATCTCGGCATGCGCAGTGCGCCCGTAGACAGCGGCACGTGCGCCGTAGACAGCAATTCCTCTTTTTTTCTAAATATCTCCTAAATCATGTAGGTTTAGGAGATATTTATTGGACCTACAGGTAAGCCTTAATCTAGGCTTACCTGTAGGCCAAAGTGGTTTGTAAGGGTTTACAACCACTTTAATGGGTCTGGTTTTCCGGACTTTTGCACCTATTGAAATTAGTGGCATTTCTTCTTTAGCAGAGAAGTTACTATTTGTTTTTCATCAGCAAAATCCACAATTTATAGTGCCTGGCTAATGCAACCTTTTTTATAAAAAGTTTGCATCAAATGCTAAGTTACTATTTTCTGTGAATTCACTGCTTTTATTAAAGTGCAAGTTATAATACTGCATTGCTGATCAATGTTCATTACTGTATTGCAATTTGCATAAACATTCTTCATATTACATTTTAAATTGCATAGCTTTATTGAATTTAAAATGTAAGTCTAGGCAAAACAAAGAACCTGTATGCAGTGTTTTTCTGAAATACATATCCATGTCCCTGTGTTTTGTCCCTTTATGAACACTGCTGAATGGGAGATATCAATAGATTCCCCTGCCGGCTAATGTATTCTGACAGCCACCACTGTCAGAACACTCAAACAATGACAGCATCTGATTGGATACACGCAGTCATTGTTCTGCCAACAATTTTTCACCCAGATCCATTGAATTTTCAATCAAAGTTTACTGTGCTGGGTGGCTCCAACAGGGCCACCTACAGCTTGACTTTCAAGTGATTTAACAGGAATCAAATGAAATGTGTATGGCTGGCATACGTTTCTGTCAGTCCTATTCAATTCTCCTCTGTGGACTACAGAACACCTCACACTTATGTAAAGGAGATGAGACGGGGGTGGTGTTTCATAGTTTAGCAGAAAAAAATTGGGCAGGGCTGATAACACTTGAGATTTTAGTACAGCAGAGGCAAAGTGCACAGAAAGTTAGTTGCTTACTCAATTTCAGGTAGACCAGCAGGCAATTTTTTTTTTTAATCAGAAAAAGTCTTGATGCCCCACGAAAGAACTGTCAGATTAGTGGGAGAACAGCCCATGTTGTTCCGGAGAAGGCCGATAACGCTGAGACTTGGACCATAAGAGAGTTGATGGATAGACAGATCTAGGCCGGATTGAAGAAAACTGAGGATATCTTGGATCTCTGGATCCCTAAATGATCTGCCCGTAGAGGATGAAAATTCGACAAACTTGGCCCATATTCTTTTATATATCTTATTCGTGCTCGCCTTTCTAGAGCTCATGAGGGTAGAGATCACTCTTTAGGCGCACCCGAGAGATTCCAGCCTCTTCTTCTCAAGAACCAGACCATCGATTTCAGTAATGCCGGACACGGGTGCATAACTACCCCTTGAGAAAGAAGGTCCGGCCTGAGTGGGAGAGGCACCGGATCCCAGAAGCTAAGCTGGGTCAGGAGGGGAAACCATACCCTGTTTGGCCAGTAGGGCGCAATCACCGCCACCTCGACCTCTTCCGCTTGAAGTCTTATTGGAACAGAAACATAAGAGAATACAGCCCATATCAAAAAGATATGAAGTACTTCCAAAACAACCATAGACAGCATCAGGCATATTCAGAAAACTTTGTAGGCTTCATTGAATAAACAGAACAATAAGACATAAATTATAGCACTTTATAGCAATTATAGCACATAGTGCAAACACCAGAGCAATTACCACCTTAATTTAACTTATCCAGGATGTGTCTCCCACCTTCGGTTCTACTGCAAAGCTTTACACTCACATTCCCTAATTGGGGTGGTCCTGCCTAGCCTATGAACTGTCTGTCCATTACCAGCTTAGGCAGACTTAAGCCTGGGGTGTTCAGCCAGGGATCCCATAAATTATCAAATTTATGAGGGCGGAGCTATGTTGATATATATACTTTTCTAATCTAAGGGTTTCCCCAGTGCATTGTATCCATTCCTTGTAAGGAGGGTCAGTAGACATTCAATACCTGAGTATCACTATCCTAGACTGAAAGAGAGCTTTGACCACCACCTCTCGTGTGGGGCCGGCAGTTGTAGGTCATCTAAAATTCCTAATAGGCATGGTTTAGGCTTGAGGGGTATAGAAGTCTGAAACACTTTATTATTAGAGTTCAGGACACCCACTCAGTAGGCATGTAGTTTGGGGCATCTCCAGGTTAGATTAATCAAGTCCCCATGATCCCTCAAACACTTGCCACAGACAGGGGAATCCAAAATGGCCATTACATGTAACCTGGCTGGGGTGACGTGTGCCCTCAGAAGCAAATACAGTTGCATAAGGCTCTGTTTTACATTCAGCGAACATTGGGGTACTGCTTGCAACGCCTCTTCCCATTGATCATCTATAAATGGGCCCGGGTCTCTCTCCCACTCTGAGGGGAAATGATGTTAAGAAATCATTAAGCAACATTGCGTAGCATCTAGAAAATAAATCCCTTCGTTGACACGTTTTCGGCCATCATGTTAAACACTGGTGTTGGAGATTGCTGCCATTCCACTGCCAACCCCTGTGCCTCCACAGCATGCCTGAGCTGGATATGGTAAAAGAGCATGGATTTAGGTAAACAGAAATTCATACTTCGTTCCTCAAATGAGCGTAGAGCTCCATCCTTAAAAATATGGTGGAGATGAGTTATTCCCCATTTACGCCATCTAGTGGCTTGTTGTAATTTAGCCAGCTCAGGATAGTGATTATTGTGCTGAATAGGGCTGGCAATTTTTAAACTGGCAACGTTTTTGAAGAGACAAAACATAGTGACATTTGAATGTTACAGAGATATATTGCATATGTTTTTGTTTTTATATTTTGTTCAACTTACATTTTTATAATTGGTAATTTTTATTTTTTTTTAAACTGTTGCTACACGGAATGCTAAAGATGTACGTCATTATGCAACACACAGTAGAATGAGTTTATATGGGAATGGTGTCCTGACAGGAATATGCATCAGTATCTGTCTCATTTCTTGACCTTCTCTGTGTTTGTCATTAGTTGCTCTATGGTTACTCACTGCACACAATGTGAACAAACTTCCAGGAAGTGAGTTGCTCTTCATGCAACATCTGGATCTCTGCCCTGCTGATCCTTCCATATACAGATAGCACACATTTTAGGGCAAAAATCCAACACTTTACTCAGACCTTGTATAACTTGTCTACAGATGACATATTGACTGTTAAAGTTATATCTCCGTTTTCTCTTTTTTTTTTTTTTTAAGTTGCAGCATACCGCTTTAGACCTGCAGCAGTTGTGATTTTTTTTCCATCATGGGAGTATCTTTAACGGCTTAAATTTTTCTGTATATAGCAATTATCTTTGATACCATTATACTTCAGCTTGCATATTCTGACATAGGGATGCAGATCGTAGCCAATAGCCATGGGTGTCTGTTGAATCTGCAATCTATAGGTGTAATGCCCCGTACACACAATCGGATTTTCCGACAACAAATGTTGGATGTGAGATTGTTGGCGGAAAGTCTGACTGTGTGTATGCTCCATCGAACATTTGTTGTTGGACTTTCCGCCAACAAATGTTGGCTAGCAGGTTCTCAAATTTTCCAATAAAAAAAAATTTGTTGTCAGACTTTCCGATCATGTGTACACAAGTCCGTCGCGCAAAAGTTCACGCATGCTCGGAATCAAGTACGAGCTGGAAGTGCTTGGTCTTGTAAAACTAGCGTTCTTAATGGAGATATCACGTACGTCTTGTACGTTCCCACGTTCATAATTGTTGGCCAACATTTGTGTGACCGTGTGTATGCAAGACAAGTTGGAGCCAACATCCTTCGAACACAAATCCACGGTTGTGTTGTCGGAGAGCCCGATCGTGTGTACGGGGCATAAGGCGAGATTAGCAAGCATGGTGGGTCAGTAGAAGCTGTTAATCAGTCACTGCTCTGATTTTTAATTGGTAAGTGTGAGAACTGAGGTTTATAAGTAAATCCATGCTTCTGTCTCCAGTAACAGCTATGAGATAAAAGGAATGATTGAGAGCAAGACATGCGTATAAGAGATAGAGGTAGAAAATAACTTTCTACACTAATTAGGGGTGCATGTCTCAAAAATGTTTGCATAGTTATTTGTCCTGTGAAACTGCTAGTGCCTTTGGTCTGTGTGAATGAGGCAAAATTGAATGTTCTTCTATTCCCTCTACAGGTCAAATGTTATTCATTATTCAAATGTTACTGCATTATGGTCATTAGAGTTGGGAGAACAGTTCGAGCTGAGCAAAAGTTCGGCCTGAACATCGTCTGTTCGCCCGTTCGGCAAACACCCGAATTTGCGGGGCGCTCGGCTGGATGTCCAGTGGTAGCTGTCAGGATGTTCACCTGCCAAGCGCAAAGCGTTGCCCAATCAGGGCACAGTGAATAGCTGGTTGTTAAGGAGCAGGCCAGGAAGCTGGCCACCACGTCCATAACAACTGATGAGTCATCAGCTGTCAATGGGCAATAGAAAAAAAGTGAAAAAAAAAAATGGCATGGGGGTCCCCACCCCAATCCAAATCAGGCCCTTCAGGTCTGGTATGGATTTTAAGGAGAACCCCACGCCAAAATAATAAAAAAAAAAAAGATCCATACCAGACCCTTGTCTGAGCATGCAGCCTGGCAGGACAGGAAAGGGGAGGGGGCGAGCGAGTGCCACCCCCTTCCTGAACCATACTAGGGCACATGCCCTCAACCTCAACATTGGGGGGGTGCTTTGGGGCGGGGAGGCTCTGCCTCTTCCCAACAACCCTGGGCAGTGGTTGTGGAGGTCTGTGGGCAGGGGGGCTTATTGGAATCTGGAAGATCCCGGCACCCCACCATGTGATTGAGTACGGGTACTTGTTCCCCTACCCATTCACCAAAAAAAAAAAGTAAAAAATAAAAAAGACAGGAGGCAGTTTTTGGAAATTCCTTTAAAAAAGAAGAAAAAAAGTCCCCCGATGTACATGCATCGTCGATCACAACGCCCGCTACACCAGCAGACCCGAGAAAAGACAAAAGTGCTCTGCCCACAACGAAGGCTTACTGTTGAAGGCCTGCTCTTCTGTTTAACAGTTCTTAAATAGGTAAGGGGCCTTACCTATTTAAGACCTGTCAAGCGGCAAAGCAGGCATTCGGCTGTTAGCCTTCGTCTCAGGTGGAGCGTTTCATTTTTTTTTTTGGGTGCGGCGGGTGCTGTAATGGACCTACATCCGTGGACATTGTTTTTTCATTTTTTTTTTAAACACTGTTCCTTAGGTGGATGTCATATGGCGCCCTGGAGTTTAGGTGGTTAAATCTTAATCATTTAGATATCTTCTTTTATGGTCGGCGATTCCCTACAATGTAAAAACAATGATAGCAGCTCCCACCGCCCTCCGGTGCTTCTACCGATTACTATAGAGAATACCGCAGACCAGATGGTCCCAGCAGGCTCTATGACCTTCGGAGGCCGGGTGCGACGTTATGACGTCATGCCCTGACTCGGCAGATGTAAACACTGCTGTTGCCTCGAATGAGGAGCTCAGATCATTTTTTTTTATTTTATTTCAGGCAAGATCTGAGGACTTATAGACCCTGGATCTCACTGTAAAGAGGACCTATCATGCCCTATTCCTATTTAAAAGGGATGTTTACAAGTGATAAAAAAAATAAAAAATGTCAAGGGAAAGTGTCAAAATAAAAAAATGAACGTAAAATAAACAATAAACATTTTTAAAGTGCCCTGTCCCTGCGTACTCGCATGCAGAAGTGAACGCAAACATACTTTGCGCCCGTATATGTAAACGGCGTTCAAGCGGCGATAATTCTAGCCCAAGACCACCTCTGTAACTCTAAACAGGTAACCTGTAAAAATGTTTAAAATGTCGCCTATGGAGATTTTTAAGTACCAAAGTTTGGCACCATTCCACGAGTGTGCGCAATTTTAAAGCGTGACATGTTGTTAGGTATCTATTTACTCAGCATAACATCATCTTTCATATTATAAAAAAATAAAAATCAGGCCAACGTTAGTGTTTTTTTTTTTTTAATTCATGAAACCTTTTTTTTCCCCACAAAAACGCATTTGAAAATTTGCTGCGCAAATACCATGTGACATAAAGTTGCAATGACCACTATTTTATTTATTAGGGTCTCTCTATAATGTTTGGGGGTTCTGAGTAACTTTCTAGCAAAAAAAAAAAATATGATTTTTACATGTAGGAGAGGCATGCCAGAAGAGGCCCGGTATGGAAGTAGTTAATAAAGGAGTTGGCAAAAACTGCCCCGTCTATTTATTTTTTACACTTTTTGGTGAATGGGTAGGCGTACAATGTACCACATACTCATTCACATAGGGAGGGGCCGGGAGCTGGGGCCCCCTTGTTAAAGGGGGCTTCCAGATTTCGATAAGCCCCCTGCCCGCAGACCCCTACAACCACAGCCCAGGGTTGTCGGGTAGAGGCAGAGCCCCCCAGCGCCAAAGCATCCCCACACCATGTTGAGGGCATATGGTTCAAGAAGAGGTGGCGCTCATTCGTCCCCCCTTTCCCGACCTGCATGCTCGGATAAGGGTCTGGTATGGATTTTGGGGGGGACCCCACGCCGTTTTTTTTTTAAATGTTGTATTGCCGGCAATTTAAATGCCATTTTTTTTTACTTAATAAATGTCAGTTTTGCTGCAGCAGGTTCTATACACTATACAGATGTGCCACTTTACAGGCAGAATAAGGGGACCCCCATACCCTATATTTAAAGGAATTTTCCTTTTTTTATTGTTTCACTTTAAGCATCATTGAAATCACTGCTCCTGTAAAAAATATATTTAAAAATTGTTTGCATTGATATATGTCCCCCTGGGCAGTTACCAGGCCCCCATACCCTTTTTTTGGCCAATAACTTGCATATAAGCCTTCAAAATGGGGACTTTTGATTTTTCAAATTCAGATCCCATAGACTTCAATGGGGTTTGGGTCCAAACCTTTGCGAAGTTCGAGAGTTTTGGCGCAAACTGGATGGGGGGGGGGGGGGTGGGGGCTATTCGCCCCAACTCTAATGGCCAGGCTAGGTGGTGCTGAGGATCATAGAAAATAAAATACTGATCCTTCGCTCCGCCATACTATAATGTGGTATCTTCCAGAACCACGAAGTAACATTTGACCTATAGTTTTGCTTGACAAATAGTTATGTGAACTCTTCTTATACATACACTCCTAAATTTCTGTCTGAGTTTTTAGAAAATGGCTCTACTACAAAGTTACTGCTGGATCATATCTCAGTGACTATGGGACCTATGCAATATGAATTGTGACTAGCCAATTCCCCTTTTCTTGCCATGGTCCTCCAGATTTTAGCATTTAGACATTTACACTTATTTGAATCCCTGATTATGAGCTAACTTTAAGAACAAGTACTGTATATATTCATGTAAAATGCATCATTTTAGGTGTTTTTTTTTTGGAAGCTCAAATGTATGTTGTATATATAAAATGATCATTTGTCGCTAAATATGGAATTAGAAAGTGAAGCAGATGGATTAGTCGTCATACTGTACACTGACCACTTCTCCCTTTTCTTAGTATTTTCTGTCTGCTTAGCTGTATTTCTGATGATTAGAAAAGCCTTTTAAATATTATTATTATACGCGATTTATATAGTGCCAACAGTTTACGCAGCGCTTTACAATGTATAGGGGGGACAACACAATTACAGTACAGTTCAATACAAAAGGTACAGGAGGGCCCTGCTCGTAGAGCTTACATTCTAAAGGGAGGGGGTACAAAAGGTAATAGATGCAGAGAATGATTTGATGGGGGTGGCTCAGGGACAGTTAGGTGGGTGTGGGATAGGCTTCCCTGAATAAATGAGTTTTCAGGGATCTCCTAAAGGTGGACAGGGTAGAGGCTGGTCGGACATACTGGGGCAGGGAGTTCCAAAGGATGGGAGAGGCTCTGGAGAAGTCCTGAAGGCAAGCATGAGAGGAGATAACAAGGGAGCTAGAGAGCCGAACCGTCCCTCGGATGCTGCCGCCGCCATTTTGGGTATGGGAATTAGGAAATGAAGGCCTGCGGCTTCACTTCCCGGTTCCCTACTGCGCATGTGCGAGTCGCGCAATGCAATAGGAATGCTCCGTTCTGTCTCTGGGACCCGTGTGTGTCCCAGCAGAGAGCGCAGTGGGACAGGAAGAGGCATAGACTCCCGTGGGAGTCTATGCCCGGAAGTGGGTGCAAATACCTGTCTTAGGCCCCTTTCACACTGGGGCGGGAGACGCTGCGACTGCTTTACCGTCGTTTTAGCCTCGGTATGCGGCCACTCGCGGGGTGGTTTTACCCCCCGCGAGCGGCCGAAAAAGGGTTAAAATCCCCCGCAAAGCGCAGCCGTATCGGCGCTTTGCGGCGGTATTACCGCGGTGTCCCATTGAAATCAATGGGTAGGAGCGGTAACTCCAAAGATGCTGCTAGCAGGACTTTTTTGACCGTCCTGCTAGCACACCGCTCCAGTGTGAAAGCCCGCCGGCTTTTACACTGGAGTGAATGGGGCCGTTTTTTCAGGCGGTGTACAGGCGCTATTTTTAGCACTGTACCGTCTGAAAACCGCCCCAGTGCGAAAGGGGCCTTAGACAGGTATCTGCACCCCCCTGAAAGGTGCCAAATGTGACACCGGAGGGGGGGGAGGGTTTCCGATGAGCGGAAGTTCCACTTTAGGGTGGAATACCGCTTTAAGGTCATCACAGAGGACCAGGGGGCACGCTTTACATCTAGGAGGAAAAAAGATTTCATCTCCAAATACGGAAATGTTTCTTCACAGTAAGAGCTGTGAAAATGTGGAATAGACTCCCTCCAGAGGTGGTTCTGGCCAGCTCAGTAGATTGTTTTAAAAAAGGCCTGGATTCTTTCCTAAATGTACATAATATAACTGGGTACTAACATTTATAGGTAAAGTTGATCCAGGGAAAATACGATTGTCTCTGGGGGGGGGGGGGGGGGATCAGCAAGGAATTTTAACCACCTTTTCGTGCTGAAATTGCAATTTACTGCCACCTTTATGATATATGGAGCAGCATTGCCAGTGGTGTATATCCAGAAAGGGATCTTCTAGTATTGTAACCAGTCTTCAAGCAATCTGTGAACATGCTGCCCTGGCACACCCAAAAGTGTCCAGCGGGGCACACAATTCAGTTTGAGAAAATACTGGATCTCAATACCCATGACACCAGCTCTGGCTTCCATATACACTGCTATACCAGTGCTAATAAATCTCTTTGTGCAACAATATGTTTCACCCTCTCCGCCCACTGACTTGCCAAATTCTCATGCCAAGAAATGGCTCATACTTCCTCCATTTATAAAAATACAATAGAAAAATAGGTAAAACCAAGGTATAAAACCAAAACCTATTAAAATATTGTAGCAGCGCTCGGTATCAGAGAATAAAACGCTGATAAATATACAGGTAAACTCACGAATAAATTCACGGAATAAAGTTCATAAATATCTGTGAGAATGGGTGGTCAGAGTAAAAGTGTGGCAATAAAAGTGAAGTAAATATTGTTATATAGATATAAATATATAAAACACTATGATAAAAAATGATATAAAAAAACCAATGATATGGAAAAAAGATTACTAATCAATCATCGAATTTTAAACAGTTCATCTACAAAGTCCGGAATTGATTGTGATCTGATGTGAGAAAGTAGTCCATTCATTAGATGTGCCAAAACTGATTAGTCCATCCACCAGAGAAAATTCCACCACGTGTTAGGGGGTTCCCCTTTTGGGGATGCACTCACCAGAGCAAGAAAAACTACGGGCACATAAAGTGTCTTTCTCAGGTCACTGCTCCTTCTTTTGTAGGTACCCTCCAATTCTCTTCCACAGCCTCTGATTCACCAGCTCACCCATTGCTCATAATGACAAAACCACCTAATGTGGCTGGGCCTTGATGACAATGTCTGATGGTGAGTGCAATTAAGTGGGGTCCTGGGAAGGTGTTTTGGGATGTTCCTTGCCTCCAATTAAATCAGAGATGCCAGAGAGGTGTTTAGCACCATTGAGTGTTATCTTAAGCTGACCATACATTATAAAATTTTCTTATTCAATTTCATTAGATTTACCTTCAACCATGTAGAGCAAAGGGCCAGCATGATTGCATACAAATTGAAAGTGTTTAGGTTTGACCACATATTATATGGTTTTGGTAAAGCTAAAGAAAAAAAAGTGTACAAGAAAATTATATATAAATGTATGGCAAACCTAAGTCTTAAAAGAAAGTAAGCAGCAGGTTGCCCCTCTTAATTACCATGTGTTTTTCAGAGACTTGCCTTGGGAAACATGCTTTAAATCCAGTATTTAGAAGGCATGCCCTTCAATCACACACCATTTTGGATGTTGTTTAAAATCGTTGTAAACCCTTACAAACCACTTTGACCTACAGGTAAGCCTAGATTAAGGCTTACCTGTAGGTCCAATAAATATCTCCTAAACCTACATGGTTTAGGAGATATTTAGAAAAAAAGAGGCATCGCTGTCTACAGCGGCGAGCAGGCACACTGAGCATGCCGAGATCACGGCGATATGCCGCTCTCGTGCGCATGCGCGGGAATGACGTCATCGCCGCTCCAGCGAATGACAGCGATGGAGCGGCGAGACCCGGAAGTCACCGGCGGCGAGACCCGGGATTGATGGCGGCGGTGGCGGCGGAGGTCAGGTAAGTTATTCATAATGAGCTAGTATGCTATGCATACTAGCTCATTATGCCTTTGCCTTGCAGGTTCCGTTTTTTTTTTTTTTTTTAATGGAGGCTTTACTTCCTCTTTAAGAATTGTTAATGAAGCAAATGATAAAGAGATAGTTTGCCAAATGATTACAATTGTAATACACATGACAGATTAGTTGTCTTCCTCTAAGAGTAACCACATCCGCATGGCAGCAGGGTGATGAAACCGCAATATGTCAACACACTTCAATAAAATAGCCAACATCAGAAACCTGAAATTCAAAAGCTGTGCAAATGATTCAGAAGTCTGCAGACACAGAGGAACATCAGCCAATTTACAGCAGTGTGATGTTGCATAATAGTGGCCTGTGCGGCTCAGTCACTAAGTTCACTGGTATTGCCTGCTGTCCCTCAATATCAAATGAATAGTACTTCTTTCCTCAGAATTTATGCCATGGAATGCCTGCTGTTATGAGCACAAGTGTCTTCGAATTTTCAGTGTATGCGAGTGAGTGCAAGCAGGGTCACAGTACATACACTGTGCAATCAACAATATACTTTAGAGTGCAGCTATAATGTTCATGTTAAGCAGCAGGGATGCATAGAATGCGGACAACTGGGCACCTTTAAAAAATGGGGTTCTCTGACAAATATAGAGGAGTGGTGTATATATATATATATATATATATATATATATATATATATATATATATATATATATATATATATACTGAGTTCTGACCTGGATTAAAGCATCAGAAATAAAAGTGATCAGCTGATTTTAGTATGTAAATCTCCAACCTAAACCCTTTGTCGAAGGATTGGAAACTGTTTTTAAATGCTCCCTTTTGTCCCCTTGCTTCCTGTCCTTGTGACAACATGGCAATGGGACACAAATTAAAGGAAACATTTTCATGACTCTGTAGCAGGGAAACTCCAACAGCTTTTTATTGCCGTCTGCATTCCTGGGGGAAAGTGGGGGCAAATCTCCTAAACAAAACATTGGACAGCAATGACAGAAGTTTGGACCCTACCCCACCGTATCCAAAACGATTTAAAGTTTTTAAATTAAAATAAAATTTGCATGCCTCTTGTACCATAAACCTGTTTTATATGTAGTAGAAAGGCAACAAGAATGTTGTTCTCTTCTCCCGTGCTGATGTCAGACAATATGCTGGTGAGCAGAAAGGAATTTTGACCTACCTGTAAATTCTATATCTTGGAATATAATACACGACTGGATATTCATAGATCTTGGGTTATAGGCAGTTACCTTAAAGAGGTTGTAAAGGCAGAAGGGTTATCTTAATGCATTCTATGCATTAAGATTAAAAAAAAAAAACCTGTGTGCAGAAACCCCCCTTAGCCCTCTCTATCCAGTGATGTTGCACGAGACACTCGGCTGCCCGGGACTCTCCTCATTGGCTCCTGCTGCTGTCTGTCAAAGTCAGTGAGCCAATGAGGAGAGATGGGGTGGGGCCTAGCACAGGCGCCGTGTCTGACACACAGAGTTGCGTCTCGGTTAGGGTGCCCCCATAGCAAGCTGCTTTCTGTGGGTGCACTCGTCAGGAGGGAGGGGCCAGGAGAGCCGAAGAGGGACCTGAGTAGAAAAGGATCCAGGCTGCTCTCTGAAAAACAACTGCACAGAGCAGGTAAGTATAACATAGTTACATAGTAGGTGAGGTTAACCACTTTCAGACCGGACCATTATGCAGCCTAAAGACTAGAGGACTTTTTACAATTTCGCACTGCACTGGTTTAACTGGTAATTACGCGGTCATGCAATGTTGTACCCAAACGAAATTTGCGTCCTTTTCTTCCCACAAATAGAGCTTTCTTTTGATGGTATTTGATTGCCTCTGCGATTTTTATTTTTTGCGCTATAAACGGAAAAAGACCGAAAATTTTGAAAAAAAATGATATTTTCTACTTTTTGTTATAAGAAAAATCCAATAAACTCAATTTTAGTCATACTTTTAAGCCAAAATGTATTCAGCCACATGTCTTTTGTAAAAAAAAAATGTCAATAAGCGTATATTTATTGGTTTGCGCAAAAGTTATAGCGTCTACAAACTAGGGTACATTTTCTGGAATTTACGCAGCTTTTAGTTTACGACTGCCTATCTCATTTCCTGAGGTGCTAAAATGGCAGGGAAGTACAAAACCCCCCCAAATGACCCCATTTTGGAAAGTAGACACCCTAAGGAAATTGCTAAGAGGCATTTTGAGCCCATTGAATATTTTATTTTTTTTGTCCCAAGTGATTGAATAATGACAAAAAAAAAAAAAAAAAAAAAAAAAAAAAGTTTACAAAAAGTTGTCACTAAATGATATATTTCTCAAACATGCCATGGGCATATGTGGAATTACACCCCAAAATATATTCTGCTGCTTCTTCTGAGTACGGGGATACCACATGTGTGGGACTTTTTGGGAGCCTATCTGTGTACGGGACCCCGAAAGCCAAGCACCGCCTTCAGGATTTCCAAGGGTGTAAATTTTTGATTTCACTCCTCACTACCTATCACTACCTATCACAGTTTTGAAGGCCATAAAATGCCAAGATGACACAACCCCCCCCCCCCAAATGACCCCATTTTGGAAAGTAGACACCCCAAGCTATTTGCTGAGTGGCATGTTGAGTCCATGGAATATTTTATATTTTGCCACAAGTAGCGGGAAAAATGACAAACTTTTTTTTTTTCTTTTTGCCCAAAGTTGTCACTAAATGATATATTTCTCACACATGCCATGGGCATATGTGGAATTACACCCCAAAATAAATTCTGCTGCTACTTCTGAGTACGGGGATACCACATGTGTGGGACTTTTTGGGAGCCTATCTGTGTACGGGACCCCGAAAACCAAGCACCGCCTTCAGGATTTCCAAGGGTGTAAATTTTTGATTTCACTCCTCACTACCTATCACTACCTATCACAGTTTTGAAGGCCATAAAATGCCAAGATGACACAACCCCCCCCCCAAATGACCCCATTTTGGAAAGTAGACACCCCAAGCTATTTGCTGAGTGGCATGTTGAGTCCATGGAATATTTTATATTTTGCCACAAGTAGCGGGAAAAATGACAAACTTTTTTTTTTTTTTTTTTTTGCCCAAAGTTGTCACTAAATGATATATTTCTCACACATGCCATGGGCATATGTGGAATTACACCCCAAAATAAATTCTGCTGCTACTTCTGAGTACGGGGATACCACATGTGTGGGACTTTTTGGGAGCCTATCTGTGTACGGGACCCCGAAAAACCAAGCACCGCCTTCAGGATTTCCAAGGGCGTAAATTTTTGATTTCACTCCTCACTACCTATCACTACCTATCACAGTTTTGAAGGCCATAAAATGCCAAGATGGCACAAAACCCCCCCAAATGACCCCATTTTGGAAAGTAGACACCCCAAGCTATTTGCTGAGAGGCATGTTGAGTCCATGGAATATTTTATATTTTGCCACAAGTAGCGGGAAAAATTACAAACTTTTATTTTTTTGCCCAAAGTTGTCACTAAATTATATATTGCTCACACATGCCATGGGCATATGTGGAATTACACCCCAAAATATATTCTGCTGCTTCTCCTGAGTATGGGGATACTACATGTGTGGGAATTTTTGGGAGCCTATCCGTGTACGGGACCCCGAAAACCAAGCACCGCCTTCAGGATTTCTAAGGGCGTAAATTTTTGATTTCACTCCTCACTACCTATCACAGTTTTGAAGGCCATAAAATGCCCAGATGGCACAAAACCCCCCAAATGACCCCATTTTGGAAAGTAGACACCCCAAGCTATTTTATGAGAGGCATGGTGAGTATTTTGCAGCTCTCATTTTTTTTTGAAAATGAAGAAAGAAAAGAAAAAAAAATTTTTTTTTTCTTTTTTCAATTTTCAAAACTTTGTGACAAAAAGCGAGATCTGCAAAATACTCACCATACCTCTCAGCAAATAGCTTGGGGTGTCTACTTTCCAAAATGGGGTCATTTGGGGGTATTTTGTGCCATCTGGGCATTCCATGGCCTCTGAAACTGTGATAGGCAGTGAGGAGTGAATTCACAAATTCACACCCTTAGAAATCCTGAAGGTGGTGCTTGGTTTTTGGGGCCCGTACGTGGCTAGGCTCCCAAAAAGTCCCACACATGTGCTATCCCCGTACTCAGGAGAAGCAGCAGAATGTATTTTGGGGTGTAATTCCACATATGCCCATGGCATGTTTGAGCAATATATCATTTAGTGACAACTTTGTGCAAAAAAAAAAAAAAAAAAATAATAATAATTGTTATTTTTCCCGCAACTTGTGTCAAAATATAAAATATTCCATGGACTCGACATGCCTCTCAGCAAAAAGCTTGGGGTGTCTACTTTCCGAAATGGGGTCATTTGGGGGGGTTTTGAACTGTCCTGGAATTTTATGCACAACATTTAGACGCTTATGTCACACATTACCCACTCTTCTAACCACTTGAAGACAAAGCCCTTTCTGACACTTTTTGTTTACATGAGAAAATAATTTTTTTTTGCAAGAAAATTACGTTGAACCCCCAAACAATATATATTCTTTTAAAGCAAAGGCCCTACAGATTAAAATGGTGGGTGTTTCATTTTTTTTTTTTCACTTTTTCACTTTTTTCACTCACTTTTTGGGAAAAAACACACTTTTTTAAATTTTAATGCACTAAAACACACTATCTTGCCCAAATATTTGATGAAATAAAAAATTAGATCTTAGGCCGAGTACATAGATACCAAACACGACATGCTTTAAAATTGCGCAGAAACGTGCAGCGGTGACAAACTACATACATTTTTAAAAGCATTTAAACGCCTTTACAGGTTACCACTTTAGATTTACGGAGGAGGTCTACTGCTAAAATTACTGCCCTCGATCTGACCTTCGCAGTGATACCTCACATGCATGGTGCAATTGCTGTTTACATATGACGCCAGACCGACGCTTGCGTGCGCCTTTGCGCGAGAGCAGGGGGGGGGACAGGGGTGCTTTTTTTTTTTTTTATTATTATTATTGATTTTGCTTTTTTATTTTATTTTTCAACTGTTCCTTTCATTTATATATATATTTTTTATCATTTTTATTGCTATCTCAGGGAATGTAAATATCCCCTATGATAGCAATAGGTAGTGACAGGTACTCTTTTTTGAAAAAATTGGGGTCCATTAGACCCTAGATCTGTCGTCTGCCCTCAAAGCATCTGACCACACCAAGATCGGTGTGATAAAATACTTTCCCAATTTCCCAATGGCGCTGATTATATCCGGCGAAATATAAGTCATGAAATGCTCGTAGCTTCCGGTTTCTTAGGCCATAGAGATGATTGGAGCCATTCTGGTCTCTGATCAGCTCTATGGTCAGCTGGCGGAACCACCGGCTGCATTCTCAGGTTCCCTGTTGGGACAGGAGAGCCAGAGAAAACCATGGAAGACGGTGGGAGGGGGGGGCATTCCCTCCCACTGCTTGTAAAAGCAGTCTAGAGACTAATTAGCCACTAGGATTGCTTTTACATGAAAGCCGACCGCTGGCTGAAAAGAATGATACCAAGATAATGCCTAATCCTGCCGGCATCATTCTGGTATAACCACTCAAAGTCCAGCAACATACCAGTACGTTGCTGGCCCTTGTTTGGCATATACTGTAATCTTTTTTTTCATGCAGCCTGTGGGCTGAACGAAAAAAAAAGATTGATCGGTGGGTATGCCCACCATTAGAACCTCCCTTCATCCACCCACTTCTAATGATGGGCATACATGCACCATTTTGTTTTTAACTGTGGTGGTGAAATCACCTCCAACAGCGCTGGAGTCACGGATTTATGTATCGTGGGAGCAAGCGCTGTTGCTGTCAAGATAGATAAATCCGCGCTGCAACTGAATGGCGTACCTGAAAAAAAAAAAATGGTTAACAATAAAACATTGCAGAATAGAATACAGTAAAAAGGAGAACAATAGAGAGAGAGAATAGAGAGAAAGAGAACAATAAAACAACTATTTTTGGTTTTTTTATTTTATATTTTTTTTGTTTTTTTATTTTTTACTTTTTTTTTTTAAACTTTTGTTTGTAACTGTAACAGTTCTAACGGAACTGTTGTAACGGTTCCATCGGTTTTGGTCTCAAAATGCGATGGCATTCTTGAGAACGTGTGCCTAGTCTGTGCAATGCTGTACCCTACGCTAATACTCAACTAGTGTATGGTAGCGTTCAAAACATTCACCGATGCAAAGACCAGGATTGTCAGGACAGCGGGAGCAATAATAGCGGGTGTCACGCCTAAATCCGCGCTTTCTGCAGACACGACATTTTCTTTGGGGGGCTTGTTGGGTAGGGGTACTCGGGAGGACATAAATAAAATGCCGCTCATGCAGCCGGCTAACTGCATTTGGTTGGGGAATGTGAGGCGGAGCACCGTCTGGAAACAGAAGGGCTCCGATGATCTCTTCCTGGAATTTAAGGAAGGATCCAGTACGTCCTGAAGCTCCGTATAGCACATGAGCATTCAGCAAAGCCAATTGGAAAAGGTAAATAGACACTTTTTTGTACCAGCGTCTAGCCTTACGGGCAACTAGGTACGGCGCCAACAACTGGTCGTTGAGGTCCACCCCTCCCATGTTTTGGTTGTACTCGTGGACACAGAGGGGTTTCGTCACAACACCAGCCGCCGTAGTAATTTGGACCGTCGTGTCTGCATGAAGGGAGGTAAGAACGAAAACATTCTTATTATCCCTCCACTTCATAGCGAGCAAGTTATTACACTTCAAGCAGGCTCTCTCCCCCAGCCTAAGACGGGACTCTACAAGCCGCTGGGGAAAGCCCCGGCGATTAGGTCGCACGGTGCCACATGCTCCAATCTGATGATCAAACAAATGACTAAACAGTGGCACGCTCGTGTAATAATTATCCACGTACAAGTGGTACCCCTTTCCGAATAAGGGTGACACCAAGTCCCACACAATCTTGCCAGCGCTCCCTATGTAGTCAGGGCAGTTTGTCGGCTCTATGTGGCTATCTTTGCCCTCATAAACCATAAATTTACATGTATAGCCTGTGGCCCTGTCACAGAGCTTATACATCTTGACCCCGTATCTGGCACGCTTGCTGGGAAGGTATTGTTTGAATGACAAGCGGCCAGTAAACTTAATCAGGGACTCGTCAACGCAGACAACTTGATGGGGAGTAAACAAGTCTGCAAAACGTTGGTTGAAATGGTTTATGAGGGGCCGAATTTTATAGAGCCGATCGTATGCAGGGTCTCCACGAGGACGACAGAGTTCATTGTCGTTGAAGTGCATGAACCGCAAAATCAGTTCGTATCGTGCCCTGGACATGGAGGCAGAGAACACGGGCATATGGTACATTGGCTCAGTGGACCAATATGAACGCAACGTACCCATTTTAACTACGCCCATGATGAGGGAAAGGCCCAGAAAGATCTTGAATTCGGGGACCGTAATTGGTCTCCAATCTCTGGCAAGGGTGGACAACTGGGGATTAGCAGCGATGTGTTGACCAGCGTACAAATTGGTTTGGTCCACAATAGATCTATAGAGATCTTTGGTGAAAAACAGCGAAAAAAAATCAAGTGACGTAAAATCAGCTGTTTCCACCTGAATACCGGGTTGGCCAGTGAATGGGGGAAGTACGGGTTCTGCAGAAGTGGTGGGCACCCAATCAGGATTGGCAAATTCTGCAGGAAGGGCACTATGGGCACGACGGGCCTGTCTTTGTCGTCTTCTTGGTGGCAGCGGGACACTACTTGTGCTTGCCACCTCGCCAGCTGGAACTGCACTTATGGGACTCGCCACGTCACCACGTGATACTGCAGTGCTGGTTTGACTACGTCCAGGGTGTACTAGGCCGCTGGTGCTTGCCTGTTCACCAGAAGGAATAGCGGCTCTAGTACGTCTCTGCCTCCTACGAGCGACCTGCGGTTCCTGCACCTCAACAACAGAAGAAGGAGTTTGGGGTCTGGTACGCCTGACCTTAGCAGGGACCACAACTCCGCCGTCAGAGCTATCTGTCATGGAGCCGCTGTCGTCTACTGGGTCGTATTCTGAGCCTGATTCTGACAGATGAGTGACCTCCTCTTCACTATCTGTCATACTCAAAAACAAGTAGGCCTGTTCACTAGTGTACGTTTGACTTGCCATTTTGGGCTCTAAATTTAGTAGTACACTAGTGAGACTCACAGGAAAAAAAAAAAAGCTCCTGACTGTTAGCGACTGAATCAAAACGCTACCAAAAAACTGTAAGCGATCGCAGGGATCAGGCCTGACTCTGCGAACGCTGCAGTTATGTGTGCTTAGTGTTTTGTAAGTGACAGTGATCGATCGATACTGCACTTGGGTGGGCTGGGCGGAGGGGGGGGGGGAAAACGCAGGTGCTAGCAGGTATCTGGGCTGATCCCGCTAACAATGCGTTTTTGGGAACCCTAAACAGCTGGGGACGCTAGTATAGATCTGATCAGATCAGATATCGATCTGTTCAGATTCTATACCACTAAGGGAGGTGTATGCTGCGTGCGTGGGTGTTAGCGGTACTGGCACTAACCCGACGCTGCTTGGGGCGACGCAGACCCTATTTGACTCTAAAACCCAACTTATATCACCCGCCGGGCGATCAGGGGTTTAAACCTTTATTAGGTAATAAACGGCGGGTGCCCTGAAACTATAAAAAATAAACTAACTGACCAGCGTCACCCGTAACAGTTATATGGTGATCACTGGTGAAAGGGTTAACTAGGGGGCACTCAGGGGGTTAAAACCTTTAGTAGGTAGTATATGGGGGGTCCCTGACCCTATAAAACGCTGCGGCAAACCTAAATACCTACCTCCCTAACTAGCGTCAACTGTGACACTAAAACAGCAATCAAAAAAACGATCGCTTAGTGACACTGGTGACGGGGGGTGATCACGGGGTTAAACCTTTATTAGGGGGGGGTTCCTAGACCTAAAGGGGGCTAAATCTAACTGCCCTAACAGTTATTAGGGTCACAATGCACCAATGCAGTTAACAGTAAAAAAAAAAAAAAAAACTGCTTTGGTGTCACTGTGACAGGGGGGGCAATCGGGGGGGGGGGGGGGGGGGGGGGGGTGGGGTGTGAAATGTGTGCCTAGAATGTTCTACTGTTAGTGTAGTGTAGTGTAGGTGTAGTGTTGTGCAACTCACGTGTCTTCTCTCCTCGGCGTCGGTTCGAAAAGACCGCCACGAGGAGAGATGACCTCACTTCCCCTGGCTCTGTACACAATACAGAGCCAGGGGAAGCATTCCATTGGCTGGGAGCGATCGCGCGGGGGGGGGGGGCACGGACAATTTACAGACACGGGGGCGGGCCCGATCGGCCCCCCACCCGCGTCTGTTAGGGATGACATCACTTCCTCTAGCCCTGTTTACATGACGGGGCTAGAGGAAGTGTTTCATTGGCTGGGAGCGATCGCGAGGGGGGGGCCACGAATGAGTGGCCTCCCCCTCATCTCCGATCGCTCCCCCAACGATGCCGACCGCCGCAGGCACCGGGGGGGGCCCGATCGGGCCCCCCCACCCGCAGACAGGTAGGGACGTATATATACGCCCTCCTGCCTGTACGTGCCATTCTGTCGACGTATATCGTCGTGCGGCGGTCGGCAAGTGGTTAAGAAAAAGACACAAGTCCAACCTATGTGTGTGATTATATGTCAGTATTATATTGTATATCCCTGTATGTTGCGGTCGTTCAGGTGCTTATCTAATAGTTTCTTGAAACTATCGATGCCCACCGCTGAGACCACCGCCTGTGGTCTCAGCCATGTTTGTTATTTTTAAGAAAAAAAAACAAGACTTTACAATCACATTAAAGGGGTGTTTCAGCTTCAAAAATTTTTTTTTTAAAAGTCAGCAGCTAAAAAAAAAGTCGCTGCTGACTTTTAATAAGTACACTTACCCTCCCAGGGCGCCCGCGCTGCCGTTCGTGGAGGCCGAGAAGTCCCTCGGCGTTCCGGATCCAGCGCCGCCATCCTCAGTAAGGGCAGCGGCTTCGCGCGGCCGACTGCGCATGCGCGAGTCTTATTTGTGAATGGGGAACGCGGTGTGTTGTGGGACACAGTTCCCACAACACACCGCGCCCCATTCACCTGAAGACAGAAGAAGAGAAGATCACCGCGGCGTTGGAGGAGGCAGATTAGGACGATCTGCCTAGCAACAGCCATTTCTGGTAAGTAAAAAAAATAAATACATTTTTATTTTTTTTTATTTTAAATTGTTACTAACATTTTTTGTAGTTTTCATTTTTAGGGTGTCCCACCACTTTAAGGTGATTAGACACTGGCAACGATTTTGGACACACCCCTTTGGGCATACCTCTATAACCCTATACCCCTATACCAGTCTGTTTTGCAAGCAATGCAGAGTAACACAAGAACATAGGGGCAGGTGGTCTGTGCCCTGTACTGTACGCCAATAAATTGAATTTACAGGTAAGTCATAATTATTTTTATCTTCATCATACAGTGCACAGGTTACATTTTCATAGGCCCTGGGATGTTTCCAAGCAATCAGAGGGCAACAACAAGGCAAACAGGACTGTGCCAACAGGCCCAACAAAACAGACAAGGGTCAAAGACCAAACTCAGAGTGTTACTCAAAGAAAATTACGACCCAAAGCTGCATCTGCATAGGAACATCCATCTGTTAGAACTTAAAAAGAGTATGAACTAAAGACCAGGTGGAGGCCTTACTAAGCCGAGCAACAGATGATTGAGGTCAGAATTGGTGGAGTGAGCACATAAGGGTACCAGAGGTATCTTATTCTTTAGAGCATAAGCTCTTACAATGTATTTAACCATCTAGCAACAGTGGATGTGGAAACAGGGTATCCTGTTCAAACCCCTGTTGACAAGACAGATTTTGCTTTTTTGATAAAGGCTGTGGCGCTCTCCGATAGACCCCGATAGCACTGACTACATCCAAACACAGCAATTTCCGAAGGATGATTGGGAGCAGGGCACAACAACAAAGGACAATGTCCTTATTAGGGTGGAAGGCTGATACCATCTTAGGTAGAAAGGAGGGTCTTTGTCAAAAGAACACTTTATATTTGTAAAATATTAGGAAGGGATAACCACTATAAAGGCAAATTTGCGTTAGAGATCACCTAAGGGAAGTTCCCTAATGGGTTTATAGGGTGGTTTCTGCAGGGCAGAGAAAACTAAAATTGAGATACCGAGGAAGAACAGGGTGCTGCTCCATAAAACACGTTGGATGAAGGTTTTAACAAGTGAAAGGGAAGCCAAAGGTTTTTTGGAATAGGATGGACAAGGCTGAAACCTGTCCCTTAAGACTACTTAGAACCAAGTTTTGGTCAAGTTCTAACTGCAAAAAAGCCAGAATGTGAGGCACAGAGTTGTCTCTGTGGTTCAAATGCCTGTGTTCCTTGAAATCCAAAAAGGATTTCCAGGTACCGTAGTAATAGGATTTTTATAACAGCTTACCTGTAAAATCCTTTTCTTTTGAAGTACATCACGGGACACAGAGCCATAGTAATCACTATGTGGCCTTTAACCCACATAGTGATTACTATACCTCTGTGTCCCATGATGTACGATTAAAGAAACAAATACTATTCAGATACTGGGTTTTATTTTTGCTATAAGGCTACAGTAAAAGGTATGATGGCTAGATGAACCTATCCCTGTATGGGTCCAGGCTTCACCCTTTAAGGTGGGCATGCCCACTGTGCATCAGACTCTGGGGTCTGGACTGTGGTCAGTACGAATTTAAAAAATAAAAATAAAAAAAATTGGGTGTCAATGGAAATTATAATTGCTCCTGCATAGATGGTCAGTGAGAGTAAAAATTGCCTGTGTCGATGGAAAATAATGCTGCCCAATCATTTGTGTCCATTGAATTAGTAGAGCCTCCTTCCCCTGTATAGGTTTCAGTGGAGTAGTCAAATTTCCTCCTATTCCCCATCCAGCATCTGTGCCAGCGGGAACAGTAAAGGCCCCCTAGTATTGGTGTCAGTGGTCACTTTATCAGCACAGGCTCCATGTCCTTTGCTGCTCCTTGTGACATCACTTACAGGACTATACAGGCATTATTGGGCAAGTGATCAATCACAATGCTTGCCAGATGATGGAAATTGGAGTTCCAGTGACCAGCATCGCCTTCGGCTTAAGGGGCCTTCTCATTGTAGTCTTTTGGAAGGACCAGAACCAAGGTCCAGTATTTTTATATCTGCCCCTGGTCTAATTATTGAATATGAAGCGTGCGCGCTGAAGTAATCACTCTGAGTCTGTGTCCAGTGTGAAATTACTTTCGCTCTTTATTTCCTCTTTTTCTTTGAAGTTTATATAAGAATAAACATGGGAGGACTTTCAAACAAGCAAGGCAAGACATATGCAAAGAGAATTGCGACATATTACTGTAACAAGTGTATGTGTTTTTAAGCTGATTATGCTGAATTAGCAATTAATCCTAACTATGTTAGATAATATTAGATATTTTTGGTAACTTCTTCATCTCTGCTTCCTTTGAGACGTTGGATGTTGATGTCATGTCTGTCTGTCTTGGGTCCAGTTCTCGGAAAGAGAGAGGCACAATCTTTTTATAATTTTGCGGTTCGGCTTCAGGATGGGGGGGGGGGGGGGGAGCTAGCAGGTATATGAGTTAGCATTAAGGTTAAAACAATCAAACAAAGCAATGACATAATGTTACACATTAAAAAAGACATTTTAGCCTTAGCATTCTACCCAATACCTTTATAGATGATAATATTTCATTTTAATATTACCTTAACCACATCCATTACAGTAGGAGCCAGTTTATGGCAACGAGCAGGCTGTAAAAAATATATATCAAGTGATCTCGCACAGTAACAAATCTCATAAACACAGAAAATAGGTCCAAAAAGGGATGAAAGTGCAATAGTATAAAGTGCAACAGTTTCCAAGTGCAATGTATATTTAAAGTGATTAGAAGTGTCCTTTTCAAACATAATGAATAAAAAATAAATATAAAAAAAATGAGTGAACAGATATTCCAAAAATTGTGAATGCAAGTAGAAGATAAAGTGAACCTCCAAACCTTCTTAAAAGTGCAAGTCCTCCAAAATAAAATCCAATGTATAATCAATGATTACAAATAGATGAATAGGTGTCGATTTTATAATCAAAAAATATAAAATGTGATGTTATCCAAATGACTACACAAAATCTTTGAGTACCAGTCTCACAGAACTCTCACCTTACATATATGTAGTATATCTGTTAGACTGGTCCTCAAGAAAGATCTTGTGGAGTCATTTGAATACTATTGGTTACTCTGAGTAGCGTGAGGGACATCTTTTATCTAACGAGCAGGCTGTAATATGGGGACCGCTTTCCTTGAAGATGCAAGGAAAAAAAAGTACTGCATCATGGTGGACATTCACAGAAATTAATACAAGTCCCAGACTGGATGAAAAGTCTAACTTGAATAGCTATGCTAGGGGTTTGGGGTGGGGGAATCTTTAATCTTCGGTTTATACTATACCACACACTGTAATTCAGAAACCATGTTACTCTTCACTAGCTGCCACTTAGGGAAGAATGCTTTCAAAGGAAAGAGACCAAATCCACTGAACATGACTGATCTCTATGAAATTACAGCATCAACATAGACACTCACAAGGAAATGCTTATAGTGAACTCAAGGACTGAAAAGCTTCTGCATCAAATAATACAGGGGTTAATTTAGTAACACCGGAGAGTGCAGAATCTGGTGCACCTCTGCATAGAAACCAATCAGCTTCCAGGTTTTTTTAGTCAAAGCTTAATTGAACAAGCTGAAGTTAGAAGCGGATTGGCTACCATGCATAGCTGCACCAGATTTTGCACTCTACAATTTTAATAAATAAACCCCACTATGTTAACCTTTGAGGACAACAGAGCTCTATTAATTTAGCGGTTTTAATTTTCCTGAATTTGTATTTACCTTAAGTGCACAACCGCAAAAAAGGCCAGCTTCAGCCTAGGTTCACATTGATGCGATTTGACATGTCAAATTGGCAGCTATTGCCGGCAATGGCACCGCCCGAATCAGTTGCCGCGACAAATTTGCGGAGCCACACGATTCCCAAAAGTAGTTTCTGTACTACTCTTGGCAACTTAGGGTGCGATTTCAATAGACATCTGTGCAGGAATCCGCACAAATGTCTCTGAAATCACCCCCGGAAGTCAGACTGACATGCGGGTATGAAATTGTGGGAGTTCAGCTGAACTCGCAAGACTTCTAATTCACTCCAATGTGAACCTAGGCTCAGACATATTCTTTTATTTTGTTTTAGATAGAGTGGGGAAGGCTTCGACATAAAAGGAAGGAAAGGCACACCAACCTGGTGTAGTACAAATGGGTTTATTAAAGCTGAATTCTAAGCAGCCATAAAAGACCCAAATTATTTCAGCTCTGTAATCACTAATACCTCATTAAATGTGTTTTTAAAATACAAGCAGTGGAAGTGCCTCAATTTGACCCGGTATCAGCCACTTTCTGTCCTTGTATTTTTGCTTATTTTGGCTGGAGTTCAGCATTAAACAAACATCATCAAACTGCACCCACAAGTGTAGGTGGTTGCAGCACACATCTGTTATCCAGTAGAGGCCTTCTGCTTGTTATCTATGGTGGGACTCGCAACTTAAAAGTTCAGAAGGGCTGATTTTAGCTGAAGAACAAAGGACCCCTAAAACGTTGTATATTGATAGTATCCCAAAAATACACTGCACATTGACAGGCTGCTCACCTGGAAGTGGAAGGAGTTCTTTTGCACTGTTTTTCAGTGGGTCGTTGCTCTTCTGCCAGTCCCAACCTTTCAAACCTGCAAACCCCACTATTGGCCAAGATAAGCAAGCTTATCACATGCAGAAAGCTTTGGCTGGGCTACTGACAGGATCTGCAGACCTTCCACACCTATGAGTACATTGTAAGGAATTTTGTTTAGTGAACCCCTTTAAAATCACAAGCGCATTACAATCCCCTCTTTCTTTAACATTTATATTGGTAGCGGTTTCTACCAGCTTTGAACCACAAAACCCCTGTTTCCATCGCATAAAGCATCAGTGTGTTTTCAGACATACAAAAAATAGCCTAAGTTATTGGGTCTAAGCCATTCTAAACATTGCACTAAGGCCCTTTGGCACTGGGCGCTTTTGAGGTGTTAGCGGTGTGTTTTTGAAGGTCAAGTGACTCAAAAGAACCATTTTGAAGTGATTTTGTGCACTTCCTATTCATTTCAATGGAGCTTTTTTAGCGCTCCAAAGATGCTGCTTGCAGGAGTTTTTTCACCGCCCCAGTGTAAAAGCATTTATTGATTTTAATGGAAATAGATTTTCAGGCACTTTTTTTTTTAGCACGAAAGCATCTGAAAAGCACCTCACTGTAAAAAGGGGTCTAAATGTAACACTGGAGACTTATTTTATTGTAATTCTTCCCCACTGAATCTAAAAGGCCAGGTATTTTAGATGTCCTGATCTGCATGCTTGATCCAGACCCCATGGTAAGTGGAGCATGATAGCCAGTCAGAGATGGCACCTTCCAAACTTATGACAGGTCTACTTTAAATAGGGTGCTGTAATATACATCTTCTTCCTAAACATAATGGTTGTACCAAAGCTGATAGCTCTGTATTCTGAACTATAACAAATAGAGTCTAGTGTTATTTCCTACAATGTGCAACATCAAGACAACCAAATTATGGTGCAAAAATTTATGTTTATTACACCTTCTATTTTATTACAAAAAGTAGTAACAAACAGTACAATATAGGAGTTTAAATAAATGTGATGGTGTAGTTTTTTCACAAGGAAAATGTATACAGAGATGAGACCGGAAAACAGGAATATAGTGGCTGCAGAGGCTTCCTAAGTCACTGAAATAGTATACACATTACCTTACAGGTTCAATGGACATAGCCACCGTTTTCCATTTGTTTGGTGATGTCGAAGTGCCTCTCATATTCCCCTGATGTTGCTCACAGCTGCTTCTCTGCAGGTGACCATTATATACCTATCTGAACTGCTACAATATACTATCTTCAGAAAACAACAAGACATTATTTCATGTACTTGAACATGACTAGACAACAGTTTTTGTTTGACATTTTCACACTGAACATGATCGACGATCAACATTTCAGTGTGGCTCAAATCAACTTGGGATGCTCTTCTCTTGGCAAATCACAGATGTAATTTAATCTATAGTGTCATCTTATAGGAAACACATAATTATGGTGTCCTGGAGTATCATAGAGACAGAATAATGGTGCTTAAAACAGACCTCAACTTTCTCCTACAGTATCCCAAGACACTACTGATCCCCAGCAAAGTCTCTTGTATGACCCCACCTTAGACTCTGAATGGAACATCGTGCTTGATTTTAATGTTACCTGACTGCTATTAAAGGGAAACCACAGTATTTTCACGTTATGGTGGAGATTTACTGAAACGAGTGCACACAGATTCTGGTGCAACTTTGCATAGTAACCAATCCGCTTCCAGGTTTTATTGTCAAAGCTTAATTGAACAAACTAAAGATATAGCCGATTGGTTACTGTGTGCAACCGGTTTTAGTAAATCCCCCCCCCCCCCAATATGTCATCATTACTACTTTTACCTAAACATAATTTTTTATTCAAGTATCACATTTTTACTTGCATGCATATTTAAAATGATGGTATTTTATACAAACACAAGTACATCCTCCCTCTAGTGGTCACCTGTATGCACTTTTTCGATAGCATGGAAAACTGTTAAAAGCCACATTTTTTTTTTCTTTTACTATTTGAGTCCTAGATTATTTCCTGCATTTGTCCTGGTTGCAAATGTCACAGGGACAGAAAGTAATAGAGAATTAAAATGGTTCAGTTGCACACTCAGCCCTATGTGGTGTGAAGAGCCATGTGTTTAAATTTTTGTAATAAGACGTTGATTTTAGTGCAAAATGCATCTACCTGCTTGTCCCCCCCACTGTACTTGCACTGTCGGTGATCTGGTTTTAATGCTCATATTGAATAGAGTAGATTGTTGGAGTGCAGGTATCCAGATTTTTCTTGTTTGACATTGTGCACTATTCGAGCTGGGCTTGCACCTGACTGGAGGAGCTGTGAATGGATTAACAGAGGGTCTCACATCTGGAGTAGCGATATAGTGCTTTTCACGCTTTTGAACTTGCAACAAGCTGCATGGCAGCCCATACTGAATTGAAGAGCATCAAAAGTACAGATTCACCTGCACAGCCATGTTTAACAGGTATGCAAGGATGGGTGCACAGTTACCCCCGGGCACATAGTTTGTGCATTCAGGTCCATGCACCCATCCCTGTGTACCTGTCAAACTCGGCTGCTATGCAGGCGAGTCCTTACAGCCAATGCACTTCTATATAGCAACACGGGCTGCCTGCACGCAGCTTGTCACAAGCACAAAAAAATATAAAAAAAGCACAGCTTATCCCGCTTTACCAGGCTGAGCACCCATATGAATTTTACAGCTGCCAGAGACCTTGAAGGGGATTTTACTACTTTTGGAGAGATTTTCCTCTCCCTTTCTGTTTTTTTAAACAGAAATTTAAAATAAATCTGCCCAAAGAAACAACAAACATGGCTAAAAAAAACAGACATGGGTTTTAAACATTTTCTACTAACCAAAAAAAAAAAAAAAGGATTGCAAGTTTAATTTAGAGAATCTTCTGTTTCAAACAGACCTAACCCACTTGCAGAGTAAGGAATAATGAAGCACAGTCACTGTGCAGTACAACCAAGTAGAAAGCGGCGCCTGCATGTGTAATAAGAAAATATAGCTGCCCATGTAAAAAATAATTGCAAGGTACACTTAGAAACAAGGGTTTTTAACAAATCATCAGGATAATCATACTGACATACATGTCTAAAAACACTGTTTAAAAAAAAAAAAAAAAAGAAGAAAAAAAAAAAAGAAGACTATAGTTTCCCTTTAAATTTAGAATTGTAACTAATCTACATACAATTCCATGCAATTAATCATTTACTAGACCAAGATGGGTTTCCTCAGTAATATGTAGCAGGTAGTAGGAAATGTCTCCCTTATAAAGCAAAATACTTTAGAGGTCTTAATTCTTATAGCTCTGCCCCTGCACTCATAAATGGATTCACTGCAAGAACACCCTGGCAGCCAAGATGCCCTAACATTTCATTGTATTCCTGAGACCAATTACATACATCCTCCTCCAACTTGTCAGTTTAATTTAAATGAAAAGATTTGATATTTTATGATGCCAAATCTTCTCCTACCAAGTTGTTATACAAACAGTAATATACTGTAATTTTGTACATGTCAAAATTCACCCTTGGTATTGCTTTATACTGTAAATATACATGCTGTTCATAATGTACCACTGTCTAGTTAGCCTAAGTGGGTCTGACTATTTTATAGCTGCAACCCATTTACTTGGCTTATTTTTATAACTGCAGCTGTTAAAGTTCACCTTTCATAACACGCTACACCCATATTCAGGGTGTAACATGTTATGTATGCACCGGCCCCAGCGCCCTTTTCCCCATGTCTGCTGCCACAATTCAAAAAAGACACGGCCAGGTGGGAATGGAAAACTACAAGGTCCAGCAGTCTTTGCAGCTGTCGGCTTGTAGCTTTCAATGCACTGTGGTAGTTCATTGAGTCTTCCTGACAGAATGTGACGACTTCCTCATACACTGAAAGATCTGCAGGAGACCTGCATGGCATGAGCGATCTGCTGATGGCTGGTGCAATGCTTTACAGGCCCCCCAAAACAAAAAATAATAATAAATGCCTTTTTTTTTTACCCGCAAAAAAAATGAGCATGTATTATTTTTTTGTCACAAGGTAAACTTATCCTTTAAGTGGCAGAGGTCTAAAAACTGATGGCAAATAAGATCCCAATGATCAGATGTCCTGTGGGCAATCTAAAAAAAGTTATCTCCTGGACAATTCTCACATTTTATCCTAGGAAAACTACAATGAAACAAGTGAACAAGAAATAAAGTAAACAGAAAATGCCAAACACGTCCCCAGGAAATCTAGCCCACAATAAATGCCTTCTGCTACTACTTATTTGAAGCCTTCTACAAGTCCAGTTCTAGGTCTTCAATTTCCTCCTCTAATGCTTTCCTCCTGGACAGCTTTTCTAACTGCTCTTTGGATGGCTGTTTAATCTCTCCACAGTCTATTTTTTGCTGTAGGTCCTCCACCTGTCGAAGCTTCTTACGGAGATTCTTGAGTTTCTTTGCCTTCTCAGCTGCTGGGTCGTCGTTGCCCGTTTTGTCCTTTGCTTCTGTGGTTTCTGAAATGTTAACCTTCTCCAGTTCCTGCCTGGCCTCTTCCACTGGCTCCCGCTCACCTTTATCTTGTTTTCTTTTCTGACTGCGCTTCATATTCCTTTTGGCTGTCTTAGAAAGGGCGGTTTCTGTTTCTGGTTTTGTGGACTGCTGTGTCTTGTTAGCAGGGGGCTCTTGATGGCTCAGGCCTGGAGGAAGTGAAGGCTTACTTTTGAAAAATTTTACATATTTGTTTTCATAACTGTAGGGGGAGAGATAAAAAAAATAGTTTGTTTAAATGCAGGACAAACAGTTTTTTCAAAAAATGGCCTAGGAATTTTCTGTGACCATTTTTTTAAAAGATTTTTATTAACTTGGAGACCTGAATGGAAAAAAACGACAGTTATAGTAAGGCTTCGTTTTTGTTAAAACAACATGTCATCCTTACCTGCTCTGTGGTGGTTTTGCACAGATCAGCTCTGATCCTCCTCTTCTTGGGTCCCCCACTGGCTCTCCTGGCTACTCCCCTCCAATGAGTGCCCCCATAGCAAGCCGCTTGCTATAGGGGTACTCAAGCACGCTCGCTCCTGAGCCCCACGCTGTCTCTCCATAAGACACACAGAGTGGGGCTCAGCCCTGCCCCCCACTCCCTCGTCACTGGCCATGATTGACAGCAGCGGAAGCCACTGGCTCCTGTATCGCTGCTGTATCTGAGCAAGACTTGGCTCTCATGCACATCGCTGTCACATGATCTGTCATTACATATACACACCTTTTTGAAAGGCCCCAGAGGCTGCAACACCTAAGCAATAGGCACCACTAACCAAACACTGCCGTGAAGACCAAGGAACTCTCCAAACAAGGAACAATGTCAGGGTTAGGTTATAAAAAAAAATATCCAAATCTTTGATGAGCCCTAGGAGCACCATCAAATTTATCATAACCAAATGGAAAGAACATGGCACGACAGCAATCACAACGATCCCCCTGAGGAAGACACGGGATTAGCCCTGTGTCGTCACATGTAGGGGAGGGGCCAGGATGGTGGAGGAGCTCGGATACATGCTTGTTTGTACAAGCTGCTGACACATACAAGTTTGGAAGTCATTTGGAGAGGAATCCTATGCTTAATGCTTTTATAGTTTGGTGCGCTTGAAGCACCTAAAATATGTGGAGTACCCTGATGTTATGTTTTCTAAACTAGCGATAATGCACTATCCAGCCTCTTTCTTGTTTTAAAATTGAGGACAATTGCTCTGGATTTTCCTGTGGGATCCTGCTGAGACAGTTTCATTTAGAGCCCAGGAGTGGTTCAACTGCTTATGTGGACCAAACTTAAGTGTGCGGTCACACTGCTGGAGGTGAGCGCATTCAAATGTGGGGGGGGGGGGGGGGGGGGGAGCAGGTGTGTGAAGTCACCCTCTTCTTCTGATCAGGATTATCATCACTAGAGTCACTTTTTGGACAGTAATAAGTATAATACCCCAATTTGCACTTTTGTCTCTGTGGATTGATGAAAATTGGGAGAACAGAATCTCTTTTTTGGACACTTGATATTAAAGGAATAATACTAAATTTATTTCACTGTGAGCTTGCTTGTTAAAAAAAATATATTTTTTTATGTTCATAGTTAAATTTTTTAGCAATATTGATTTTCATTGTTTTTTTTTTTTCAAATAACATTTTTTTATTATTATTTGCATTTACAATACAAGAACACGTAAATTGAAGAATACAGATCGTATTATGCATCAATTCTTTCAGACATTTACTTGAAACTTCTTTCCATATGCTCCAAGACAGTAGTAGTCACATATCTGATGTTGTATATGCATCATGGTGACATATGATAACATGTAGCGACCTATGCAAGGTAGTGAGAGTCACAAGGATATTCAAGGTAGAGGAAAAGGAGAGGGATAGAAAAAGAAAAAGGTCATTGTAGCAGCTCATTTACCTGGTCATGGTGGGTCCTCCCGAAGGTGCCACAGCTCCCAGCCTGTCCTGCATCCTGGCAGTCATTCTCTCCATCAGCTCCACATCTTCAATTCTAGTGTACAAGGTCTCAGGAGTAGGGGGGGGGGGGGGAGTATTTTCCAGTTTAGGGCTAGAAGACAGCGTGCAGCTGTGAGGATGTGGCTTGCTAGTTTTTTGAAGGGTGTGGGGGTCATTAGTGGTGATAGGCCTAGTAGGAAAAATGTGGGGGTCATGGGGACCGGTGTTTCTAGAAGATGAGTCAACTGTTGGACTGTGTTCCAGAAGGGGGTAATTAGTGAGCAGCTCCAATAAATGTGGAGGAGGGTGCCTTTATCTCCTTGGCATCGCTAACAGCGATCGGAACTAGTGGGATAGATGGTGCGGAGCATATCTGGAGCCATGTACCAGAAAAGCATTTCTTTATATAGTGTGCAGAGTGAGCTCTTTGCCACCTGAGACCATATCACCTGCCATTGTTCTATAGGGATTTCCTCATTGAGGGCTTTCTCCCACCTAGTCATAAAGGTGTGTTTACCTTTTGTTTCTAGGGGGTAGGCATTTTGTAAATGTCGGAGATTAGGCCCTTCTGGGCAGAGCCTGCTAGAATTAGATTTTCAAAAGGGATTGGGGTTAGGTGCTATGGTCAGGGCATAGTAGCGTATTTGCAGATAACCATAAAACACCTGGCGAGGCAGATCAAATTTGGTCTGAAGTTCGGAGAAGGGCAATAACTTGCATTATCTAGGGTACACTAGGTTCCCATAGTGAAATGAATTCCGTGATGTCCACGGATATGACATTTGGTGAGTGATCTTTCTGAAGACAGCCCATGTGGATGCGATAATTTGAGCCAGAGCCCCCGAAGTTGAGACATGGATCCCAGCAAATGTTCGGGGGCTACCTCCGCATTCGCACTCCAAAGTAAGTTATTCGGGTGAGTCGGGGCCAGACAAATTTTTTTCAATTTCTGTCCACTTGTTATAGGACCGTTGAGTGAACCACAAAGCTATTGCACGAAGTTGGGTCACTTGATAATATTTGATGAGGTTGGGAAATGCAAGGCCTCCGTCCGAGTGAGCCGCCATTAGTACTGATTAGGATACTCTGTGTCATTTGTGGTGCCAGATAAATTGAAATAGGTCAGATTGGAGTTTTCTCAGGTGTTTGTAGGGGACAGATATGGGCAGTGTTTGAAAGAGGAATAGTAGCTTCGGAAAAATCGTCATTTTAACTGAAGTGATCCAGCCTAGAAGGGAGATGTGGTGCTTCTTCCACTGCAGAAGCAGGGTTCTGATCAAGCTGAAGCGGGGGGGGGGGGAGTTTTTCTGGTATAGAGCAGTGAATTTTGGGGTGATGTGTATTCCCAGGTATTTCAGGGTGGTGGCTTTCCAATGGTAAGAGAAGTTGGCTTTCAAGTGAGTAGTTTCCGCTGCAGGGATATTAATTGGAAGGGCCTCTGATTTTGATTAATTTTATATCCCGAAAGGGCTCCATAGTTGTCAAGTTTGGCATGGAGGTTTGGGAGAGAGATCCTAGGCTGCGTCAGGGTGAGGATGAGGTCATCAGCGAATAGTGACATTTTAAACTCTCTGCCCCTGACCGATACACCCCGTATAGCCGGATTACCTTGGATAGGGGCAGCTAAGGATTCAACACACAGCGCAAATAGCAGGGGTGATATTGTGAGAGTGGGCACCCCTGCCGGTTGCCATTAGTTACGGAGAAAGAGGAGGAGAGGGCAAAGGGAATCCTAACCTGGGAAGAAGGGTTGGAGTAGAGGTGCTGGATCGCTCGTAGGAAAGGTCCCCGAAACTCAAAAAAAGGCCTTTTCGGCATCCAAGCTAAGTAGCAAGGATGCCGAGTTCTCCCTGTTCGCACGTCCACCAGATCGATCAACTTTCTGGTGTTGTCACCCGCCTGTCTGAGTGGGACAAAGTCCACTTGATCCTTGTAGATAAGAGAGGGGAGGACTACATTCAAGCGGATTGAGAGCAGTTTTGTAAAAATTTTAAGGTCTGAGTTCAGCAGAGCGATGAGCCTGTAGTTGGCACATAGGATGGGGTCTTTATCTGATTTGGGGATCAGAGTGATAAAGGATCGCTGCATGTCCGATGGGATGGGGGTGTCCCGGAGAAAGGCATTGAAGAGTTTGCACATGTGGGGGAGTAAGAGGGGAAGGAAAGATTTGTCGTATTCATAAGGCAATCTGTCGGGCCTGGGGATTTGTGGGATGGTAGAGATTAAATGGTCTGTTCTATTTTTTCTTCGGTAATCGGTGCGTTTAGGGATGCTAGGTCAGAGGCTTGTAGTTGGGGAAACTCCGCTCTGTTCGAGATATTGTTGTATGCAATGGGAGAGGTCAGGGAAGGGGGTTACTGGGGATGTCACAGGATTGTTGTAGAGGTCCGTTTAAATTTCTGAAAAAGGTATGGTCTTTGTCTTTGGGGTGGGATAGTAGGCAGCCTGATTTGTTCTTAATCTGGTGGGGTGTTGTCGTGTGGAAGGTGTCACGTAGCTTTTTCGCCCGAAGGGAGTGGGCCTGGTTGCCCTTGTCGTAGTATACTTTTAATCTACACGGCACAATGCCAAATCCCTCAGGGACGCTTGCAAGTTTGTAATTTTCTTGAGTAGGAGACAGTTGTAGCTGACACTCTAGGGCCCTAAGCTCCTTCTCGGTTTGCAGCTTTGTGGCCAGAGCATCTTTTTTTCATGGCAGAGGATAGCGCCATACATTTACCTTGGAGGACTGCCTTATGGGCTTCCCAGAGTGGAGGGAGGGATATATCTGTAGTGTTATTTTCCGCGAAGTAGAATTTTAGGGTCGAGGTTAGCTCTGTTTTTGATGGGAGGTGTTGGAGAAGGAATGTGTTTAGTTTCCACTTGAAGGGCCTATGGTTGGGGGAGCCTAGATCTAATGTAAGCAAGATAGGGGCATGATCAGACCATGAGATCGGGAGTATCCACGCTTCATGTGTTATTCTAAGTGTGGGGCTGTTGACAAAAGAAGTAATCAATGCAGGAGTGTGTTCGATGGGGGGCTGATTAAAAGGTGTACTGCCGCTCCCCTGTGTGGAGAGTCCTTCAGGCATCAAAGAGAGCATAACGTCTGGTAAGTTGGCGAAAGAGCTTAGAGTCCCTGAGGGCTTGAGACAATGATGATCACCACGTGGCGATCCCACCACCAGAAACCCATGGTCAGCCCGAAAGAGGCGGGTAAACGCTTTAGACAGGAATCTATATTGTTTAATGTTAGTGGCATATAGGGCACAGAAAGTGACCGCCTGCGTTTGCCATAGACCTCGGGGGATGACGAAGTGGCCATGCGGGTCGCTATAATGTTCAGAACAGGTGAATGGGGACCCGTGTTTAACCACTTTCAGACCACTAGGCAGAACGGGGATATGCTGTTTACATCGGCATCTCCCCGTTCTTCCTCCCCGTGAGACTATTGCGGGTATCCCCGCAGCGATCGAGTCGGCGGGATCCGCGATCAGACTCACGGCGGTCCCGACTGACGTGCACGCGATGGCACAGCGGCAAATTCAAAAGGGACGTACCTGTAGGCTCTTATGCCTGTCCGTGCCATTCTGCCGACATACATAGTCGTGCGCCGGACAGGAAGCGGTTAATGAGTATGGCGACCCCAGCTCGCTTATGAGGTCCTGAGGAAGAGTAGATCTGGGGAAATTGTTTAGAGGTGAATGCTAAGGAGCCCACCTTAATCAAAGTGTGTCTCCTGGACAAAAATAACATCGTTGCCTGACTGTCTAAACTCCCTTAGTGCCAGATGCCTCTTTCTATTGGAATTTAGGCCGTGAACGTTCAGAGATAGGATCTTAGCCATAGTGTCGGGTAAGGGGGAGGTATCTTACCTGATGTGGTGAGGAGTTTCTGGAGACTGGAGGCCAGGAGCGGGCACACTTCAGGAGGAGGTCCAGGCAAATTCTGCGAACTGCGCGGTGAGCTACATGACGACGGAAGAGAAGAGAGGGAAACTGAAAGAGGAAGAGAAGGTTAGTACACAAAAAAAACATTGAGAGATTAGAGCAAATGTTTTCACACAACCTTGAGAGGCTGTCAGGCCTAGGTCGATATGGTTTCCTAGGGATCCCCCTAACCATAATGCAGGAGGATAGGTCAGGTGGGTTCAAGGGAGCCCAAAACTGGTCATATAAAACACAAAAAGTAAAACTGCGGTAACTTTAGTCACTTAACGGGGAGGGGTCGCTAAGCAAGAGAATTCCTACTCTCTCGGGTCTCATCAGAGACATGCCCATAAGGTAAACTGGGGATTAAAACTAGAGCACAGAGGGGGACCAGATACTTAAAAGTGTCCAGGTCAGGGTCACCAGCCTTGTTGGGTGGTAAGCCAGTCCATTAGCAGGCATCATATGAAGGAGGTGCATAAAGTTCAGCACCCGGCAGTGTAGGGTTTAAGTGTGTCGGTGGATCCGACTTGGTGATGGAACATCCCCTTTCCCCACCAGGTCATGGGCCACAGCCCCCACCCTTATCACGAGGATTCAACTAGGAATTGCTTATGAAACCAGATAACAAGAAATAGAGACACACAAGCTATTTTTCTTTGAAAAATGTCATAAAGAGAGATATGATCAAGGCTGTGATTCTGAAGACACTATGAAGCCCACAGCTAATCAATCTTAAAGCAGAACTTCACCCAAAAGGCCTATTCTCCCTCACTACCACTTTTGGGCAATTTTTTTGCTGTTGCTCACGTTCACTGAAAGCTTAGATGTGAATGGAACCTGAAGGTCATTAGTGTCTGATTTTGAACGAAAGTGGTCTCAAATGAAGAAGACTCCACTGTTGAAAGTAAAAACAATTATAAAATGCATAATTGCTTCTGGGAGAATGTTCTCTGGAAAGATGAGACAAAACTAGAGCTTTCTGACATGTCCCATCAGCTCTATGTTAGGAGTCAAAAAATGTTTTCAAAGAATACCGTACCTACTGTGAAACACAGGGGAATAAATCGGTTAGGTTCTCAGGCAGCTTTGCAGTACCTAGCACAGTGTGCCTTGAATCTGTGCTGGGCAAAATGAAATCTGAAGACTGTCAAGAAATTCTGAAGTGAAATGTACTGTCCAATGTCAGAAAATTCTGTCTCACGGGTCATGGGTCCTCCAACAGGGTGACCTAAAGCACACAGCTAAAAATACCCACAAATTACTATCTCCAACTCTATCCACTTTTAGGCGATCCCTGAAAACTTTTCTCTTCAGAGAAGCCCATCCTGCCTCCACCTAACTAACAACTGTACTTTTATTTTCTTCTTCAGCTCACCCCCCACAATTACCTTTTGTATCACTTGACCCTCCCTTGTAGAATGTAAGCTCTAATGAGCAGGGTCCTCTGACTCCTCCTGTATTAAATTGTATTGGAACTGTACTGTTTGTGCCAACGTTGTAAAGCGATGCACAAACTGTTAGCGCTATATAATTCCTGTATAATAATAACAAAAAACTTGGATTATTCTGAAGTGGCCTTTTGTGGGACCTGATCTGAATTCTATCCAAGTATGGAAGGAGCAAAAAAATGCAGTCTGGAGAAGGCACCCATCAACCCTCAGACAGCAGGCGCAGTCTCATACTGGGACAAACTACCAGTTGGCAGGTGCATAAGTCTTGGTGAGAGCTATAGAAATCACTTGTTTGCAGTGATTACCTCTAAAGGTTGTGCAACAAAATATTAGGTTAAGAGACCCATCATTTTTTAATTTGTTTTAATGGAATCGTACACAGTGGTTTAGCAAACTGTCATTCAGTCAGGGTATACATTTAATTTGAAATAAACCATTGTTTTTCACGGCATGGCCAAAGCACAGGTTCACACAGTGTTAAATTCTTCTTTATTCCATTGTCCACCCATTACATAAATAGGAAATGTATGCATAAAAAAAAAATTAAAAAAATGAAGGTGTAAAACCCATTAATGTACAGAAAAACTCAGCTTCCGTTAACATTTTTTTCATCCGTTTACATCCCTTTTTCATCTGCTTCCGTTTTTGTAAAAAGAAGAAAAATGAAGAAGACTTTCAGTTTAAACAAAACGGACCTGAACGAAAGCGGACGAAAAACTGAAAACAGACAGATGAAAAACAGACGGAACGCCCATGTGAAAGGGAATGAGTGGCTTTTTTTTATATTACTGCAGAATACATCACAGGAGATCACTGGAGCCATTTACCCAATGTGGTCATTTTGTAAATGTATCCTGCCCACAGAACACACACTCACGGGAGTGACAGCTGACCGTCAGATGGAAGTGATCCGGAGGCTGTGCAGCTGCTGGATCACTTTCATCCGACAGTAAGTTTGTTAGATTTACACGCACTCTGAGGATGGAGTCACCAGGAATGTGTGTAAAACTTCTCGCCAGCAGTGGCAGTAGAATTGTTAAAGCCTTCTACAACAAGCTACATTTTGAATTAATATACTTACACAGGAACCTCTTCTTGAGGCACATAGCCATCCTTCACTTTCCGCTGTTTCCGCCATGTACCATCCGGACGCTGAGTGGCTGCTATGTATTTTCCTACAAAAGAAAAGCAACACAAAATAGTAACTACATTTATCATGATCACATTTTTATATTGCATGAGCGCACTCTTATCAATAGCTGGTTTATATTACAAAAAATAAAAACCCAGGGGTGATGAAATACTACCAAAAAAATAAAGTTAAATTTGTGTGAAAAAAAGCATATAAATTTAATTTGGGTACAGCGTTGCATAACTGCACAATTACTAGTTAAAATAGTCTAGCAGGACTTACCGGTAATTTTCTGACTAAAGTTCCACTTTAAAGAGCAAATTTTTGTTCATCGAAAAGGATGAAGTCAGCAGCTACAAATGCTGTAGCTGCTGACCTTTAGACCCCATTCACACCTGTACGACTCTGCTGTGTCGCTTCATTTTTATTTATTTTTGCATGGATGTTTTGGTGCAATTTTGGAGCGGGACCATTCATTTTGAATGGGCCTCCCTCCGCTCTAAACACACACCCAAGAAGCTCATGTACTAAATTTTGGCACTGAGCCAGGCACGTTGGCGTTGTGTTTTTTTGCTGTGAATTTCGTGTGTTTTGTCGCAGGACAAACTCACCAAAATCGCACCACATTTAGGGTGGCATTAAGAAATAATTTGCATTGATTCTGGAATCACAGGCAGAATCACGTGATCCTACCGGTGATTCCAGTGCGCTCAGGTGTGAACGTGGGCCTAAAAAAATGTGGTAATTACTAGTCCCTGGAGGCTTTCTATAAGTTCATACTCCAAATCTGAAACGGAGTGTGGTCTCTCCAAAGTTCTCATACTAAGAATTTTATAGGCATCCTGACCTAGAGTACATTTTTATTTAAAAATGTTTCGCAGTGGCAGTACTCTTCTGTTACTTACAGTAATCTGGTACTGGGTTACACTAGTACTTGTGCAAGCGAATAATGAAGACACTGATTCTGACTGGCGCGGTTATGGGCTGTCCATCAGGAGACTGGCTCTGACTGGCAAACGCACTGGTTGGTGATCAGGATACTGGTTCTAGTACCATGGGAACAGAAACATCCATAGGGTATTTTTATGGTACCAATGAAATTCAAAATTATGCGATTTTTAAAAAAGTTATACTTCTATAAATTCACAGACCTCTCTTTACCCAGCGAGTTACCAAAAGTTATCATATGTCACCACAAGTGAGTGCTGCCAACTAAATGTTCTAATTAACTCGCTGACAAATGAATGTAGGTCAAATTAAAAAAAAAAAAAACATCAAAATTTGTCACACCCATCTTAACTTAATTAAAATGTACAAAATACAGGTTTTAAAAATTCACATCCACAGATGGTAACTGAATACTTTTTTCCCCATCACTTCCAAACCACAAATGCAAATGGACCATTGTATGTAAAAAAAAAAAAAAAAAAAACATTAAAAAGAAACTAGTTATTACTATTTTTCACAATATTTATATGATGTTGATGTAGTGACAAATAAAGGATATTTATAATTCAAGACTCTTTTAGTGCTCTTCTCCTGATTACAGTAAGTCAAACCTGTCATAACTGATCATATAAAGATAAGGACCACAAATACGGGGATCTTGGGGGAGGGGGGTTTCCTGCTTTCAATACCATATTAGGTAATGATTACATCACCCGCCATATTTAGTACTGGACCTTATAAAGTCATATACTCAATGATCTAAGCAGGGAAACCAACCAGTCACCCATCAATGTACCAAAAATTCCAGCTAGTGTGTGAGAAGGCAGATGATAAAGCTTGCACTACTTGTTTGTACATACTGGTCAAGGTTTGAGAACTAGGGAAACCTATGCTTGAAATGCTGTCCCATTGAGACATTGTTTCCTTCTTCACCTTCAGTTCCGGGGACTGACATATGTTGGACTTATTTTCTGTGACACTCACAACTACCACCAGCACAGTAACCAAGCATGGATCTTCTCAACAAGGACAGAGCAATAAAAACCTAAAAAAGTTACTACAGAAAAAAACCCTGATGATGTTTCCCACATGCGTTAAGGCCCCATTCACACCTCAGCGTTTTGTAGCTTGAAGCCTGAAGCTCCAAAACGCTGGAGAAAACAAATCAATTATTCTATGGAGATGGTTCACCTCTCCACTCCAAATCACCTGAAGCTCAAAAAAGTTCTGGAGCCTTTTTTGTAGCTCAATTCGGGTGTTTTTCTGCTTTTTACATTGGTGACCTTTTGACCTGTACAAAATCGTGGCAAAATCGCACGACTTTCTGCCTGAAAACTATAAGCTCAGGTGTGAATGCAGCTTAACATTATTATTATATAACTTGAAGTTGAATTAACTATCAGACTTATAATTAAAGTGCTTGTTAAAAGGGGTTAGGGCAGTGCACACAAGCACTGCCAGCCCCTCTGCTAGGATAACCCGCAGTATATACTGTATACCGTTTTGTAAAATTCATCTTCTAAATACCTCATTTCTTCTCCCCGATCAGTGATCACGTGACCGCCTGTCGCTCTTCCTCCGATGTATGCACTAGGGAGGGAGGGGCCAAGATCTCCCTCTGACATTTGCCGGGCAGTCACGTGAATTCCCTCTGTAGTACATACATTGGAGGAAAAGAGGGACGGGCGGTCACTTGACCACTGAACGGGGAGAAGAAATAAGGTATTTGGAAGATGAATTTCACAAAACGGCATACAGTCTACACTACATGTTATCCTAGCAGAGGGACTGGTAGTGCTTGTGTGCAGTAATGTTTGCACTGCTCGGAACGGTGCCAGAAGGGGAAGGTAGGGGCGGCTCACACACAGAGCTGACAGACAGGGAGGGGGTAGAAGGACAGAGGAGGATACAGGAGAGCAGAGAATGACGGAGGCAAGTAAACTGACCACGATGTCATGATTAACCGTGGTCAATTTACGGGGGGTGGACATAGCCAGGCAGGATCAGCCAGGTATTTTGGGTGATACGGGGGGGGGGGGAATTACACAGCACAAGCACTGTACTGTTATTTATGCTTTAAAGGAACAGGATTGTTTTTTTTAGGGTAACAAAAACGCTTTAAGCCTCATTTTTTTCTTTTTTTTAACTAACCAACCTGTTATACTTACCTGCTCTGTGCAATGGCATTGTGCATACAGCCTCACAGCTATATAGCTGAAGTGTAAGATTTAAGGTAGGGGTGCTCAACCCGTGGCATGCAGACTCCTTGGATGTTGCCCGCGACCTCAAATCAGGGAAGTGCATACCTATGCCCTGGGATAGCGAGTCGGCAAGTCCAGATCGCGATCAACGGGTTGCTGACCCGCCATCCCAAACCAGCAGAGTGCATAGAGCTGGTGCCGGCAGCAGAGTAAGAAGGTGGTCATGGAGGGAACAGGAGCGATGCTTGCTCAGTAGCGCCAGCTCCTGTCCCAGGCAGAGCGATACCAATTGTGCTTTGCCTGGGACCTTTCTAGTAACCCAGAGAGCAATGCCAGCAGAAGCTGGATGAGGAAGAGAAAGGTCAGTGTATCACATAATCATAAACATCACATAATTTAGCATTTTCGCAAAGGGCATATTAGCACCTATAAAAGGGTTAGCAACTATGAGGCTGCTTTCACACAGATTTGTGGGTGCAGCGCAGTGCACATGCGGGTTAGCTTAGCTACACTGAGCCACAGACTTCTAATTATTTCCTGTGTGTTTGATGAGCTTTCTGAAAGCGCACCAAAACTCTTAAAATGCAGAAGTTTTGTTGCGCTTTCAGAAAATGCACCACATCCAGAAGATATAATAGAAGTCTATGGCAAAGTGCAGCTAACCCGCAAGAAAGCCGTAGGTGCGGTGCAGGTAAACTGCAGCGCATCATTGTGAACAGCCTTATAGGTGGCTCTAGACAGTAAGCACGTGTTTGCGTTTGAGGGGCAGTAAAGCTGAGGCGTGTTTTTACCCCCACAACCACTGGTGTAGTGTCACAGGTCGCAATTGCGACCCTGCCCCATGTTCCAGGGGGCCCATTCTGTTTTACAATTGGGTAAGGAGGGGCGGCATATACGGGAACTGAACCTTTCCATTTTCCTCCTGCAACCTGCTGAAATAGACAAAGAGTCCTTGTAAAAGGTAAACAAAGTCAGTGTTCGCACCAGTGTCATCCACTTTTTCTTTCTGTGATTAAACAGTAGGTAAACATCCAACAGGGATTGATCCCACAGAAAAGGATTACCCTGGTTGTTGTTTAAAACCTTTTATTATGCTATTCAAAATAAAGCATTTTTAATTCAAAACCATTTCATTGTTGCCCGCGATCAGTTACAAAAACACTTAATTGACCCGCGCTCTTCAAAGGCTTGAGCACCCGACCGAAAGGCATCGCTGCCTCTGACTGCTAGTCTCGGAAGATGAGGAATAAATACTGGAGATTATACAGAAACTTCTTTGCTGCTCACTGTTCTCCTTGCTGGAGGGTCTGACTCCGCCCCTATATCAAGATGGCCACGTCCACGCAAATACTGTTCAGAACAAGGATGGTCTTTTATATATTTAGAAATCATGTCTTTTATATTTACTAACATTATAGATTTCATAAAACAGCAAGATTTCTATTTCTTAATCAGTTTCCACGTCCCCCCCCCCCTTTTATCATTATTTTTTTTTTTTAAATCACCTGAACACTCTTTAATTCCACCCAGCCAGGAAAATCAAGGTATTAGTATATAAATACTAATACATTTGACACTTCAGCCAAAACATTTTCAAAAAGCTCCAAGGACGTAAATATAAGGCTCTGTTCTCACCATGGTGTTCCGGATCGCGGACGGAATCAACACGATTCTGACAGCGATCCCGAATCGCACAAAAAGGCAGGACGCGCTTGCGATTCACATTACTTTCAATAGCACCTCAAACGTGGTGCGATTTTTCCATGATCGTCGCCTGACGAATTGCGCTAAAATCGTGCAAACAGAATCGGGGGACACTTGTCGCCCAAAAGAAGTTCCAGAACTTCCTCCCACGATCCGGAACGCCATGATGTGAACAGAGCCCAAGGAAAAAAAACAACAAAAGATATTTAAATATCATTCAAAAAATGAGCACAAAATATTCTAAAGTCTAACGTCTCTTGCACATGATACTCCTGTTTGAGCATCTACTGTCAGACTTTTTTTTTTTGTATGCATTTGCATGTATTTATGCACATTTTCACGTATATGCATTTGCGTATTTTCGCGAAAACGTATTCTCACATTTTCCTTCTGCACCATATGTAAATGATCATTTGTGTGCATTCGCATGTATGAGGCATAAATTACTGACCAAAAAAGCTGATTTTTCTATTTTCTTTACTGAAGATTGCACAGTGCTTGTTTATGTGCCTGTGTGCAAAGGCTCATTACAATTAATGTGCTGTATTTTAGCTCAATAAAAAAAAAAAAAAGTAAATAATGAAAAAGCGCAGTACAGCTTTTTTAAGAGGCCTAAAAGAGTTTAAGGGTGGGCTGACACCAGATGCAGCCCACTGCTCTTTTAATCTGCACAGTGTTTTCAATGTATTGCAATGGCCCTAGTTCACACCAGTGCAGTCAAGAAAAGTAAAACATGCTGCATTTTTTCTGTAGGGAGTGCATCTGAAACATGGAAAAAATTTATCAAAAATGCACATGTAATGAACTGAAAGGAAGAAAAATTAGAGGGGGAAAAAAAACACATCACAAACACACAAGAACGCATCAAAAACACGCATGCAGAAATGGATTTGAAACACAGAAATTGTGCTGTGAACTGACCCTTAGTGAATCTGCAGTTTGCCCATGCAGGAAAAAGCAACAGATTCCCTTTGATAGCAGTTCCTCCAGGAGACAAAAGAGAAGATACAGTATATACATCTGGGTATAGGGTAGCATGACCCACTCTGCCCATAGGGTAGCATGACCCACTCTGCCCATAGGGTAGCATGACCCACTCTGCCCATAGGGTAGCATGACCCACTCTGCCCATAGGGTAGCATGACCCACTCTGCCCATAGGGTAGCATGACCCACTCTGCCCATAGGGTAGCATGACCCACTCTGCCCATAGGGTAGCATGACCCACTCTGCCCATAGGGTAGCATGACCCACTCTGCTATCCATGTGACAGCACCACTGCTACCCAGGTATCCAGTGATGTTACATGGGGAAGGGATAGAGTCCTTAACTGCAACTTGAAGCTTAACCACCTGCTTACTGGGCACTTAAACCCCCCTCCTGCCCAGACCAATTTTCACCTTTCGGCGCTGATGCACTTTGAATGACAATTGCGCGGTCATACAACACTGTACACAAATGACATTTTTATCATTTCTTTTCCCACAAATAGAGCTTTCTTTTGGTGGTATTTATTTTTTGCTAAACAAACAAAAAAAGATGGAAAATTAAAAAAAAAAAAAAAAAAAACATGTTTAATAGTTTGTTATAAAATTTAGCAAACAGGTAATTTTTCTGCTTCATTGATATGCGCTGATGAGGCGGCACTGGAGGGCACTGATAGGCTGCACTGGTGGGCACAGATAAGGTGGCACTGATAAGGTGGCACTGTTGGGGACAGATAAGTCGGTACTGATGGCCACAGAAAAGATGGCACTGATAGGGGACACTGATGAGCAGCACTGTAAAGGCACATTGTGGGCACTGGCACGTGGCACTTTTATAGGGCACAGGTGGGCACCATGGACCCTGGGCACATTGCAGTGAGAGGGACTGATGTCCCTCTCACTGCCGCCGGTGATCGGCTTTTTTTTTTCCTCCTCGCAAAAAAAGCAGATTACCGGTTCTGTTATTATCACATGATCAGCTGCCATTGGCTGACAGCTGATCACGTGGTAAGGGATTGGGATCGACCCCTTACTCAGATATGTGATCCAGCGAGTCTCACAGACTCGCTGATCACAGAGCGGGCCGCACGCGCCCTTCGGGGGGCGCGCAGGCTGCTCGTGGCTGGGACGACGTCAATAGACGTCATCCCGGCATCTTAGATCCGTGCTGTAGCCGTGATTCGGCTATAGCGCGGATCTCAGGTGGTTAAACGGGCACTTCTTTTGCTTCCTGCAAAGGAAGGCAACTACATAAAAAGAGCAGATTGCTTTAATTCTAGCCTAGGTTTCCTTCCACTTGCAGTCCCCTGAGATATCAACGACATATCCCATGAGGCTGTCAGCATCCAGCAGCGCCAGGAAAATACATTGGGCACTGCGTCATCAGGAGGCCAGCAGTAGGAATCAGGAAGAGACAGTCGACTCCCTGACGATGTCATAGAGCAGGGATATGCAATTAGCTGACCTCCAGCTGTTGCAGAACTACAAGTCCCATTAACCACTTCAGCACCGGGCGATTTTACCCCCTTCCTTACGAGAGCACTTTTTGCGATTCGGCACTGCGTCGCTTTAAACTAACAATTGCGCGGTCGTGCGACGTTACACCCAAACAAAATTGATGTCCTTTTTTTCCCCACAAATAGAGCTTTCTTTTGGTGGTATTTGATCACCTGTGCGTTTTTTTTTTTTTGCGCTATAAACAAAAGAAGAGCGACAATTTTGAAAAAAAAAACAATATTTTTTGCTTTTTGCTATAATAAATATCCAATTTAAAAAAAAAAAAAAAAACTACTTTTTTACTCAGTTTAGGCCGATACGTATTCTTCTACATATTTTTGTTAAAAAAATAAAAAAAAAATAAAAAAAATCGCAATAAGCGTATATTGATCGGTTTGCGCAAAAGTTATAGCGTCTACAAAATAGGGGATAGATTTATTGCATTTTTTTTTTTTTTTTTTTACTAGTAATGGCGGCGGATCTGCGATTTTTTTTTTCGTGACTGCGACATTGCGGCGGACACTTCGGACACTTTTTTGGACCATTCACATTTACACAGCGATCGTTGCTATAAAATTGCAGTGATTACTGTGTAAATGTGACTGGCAGGGAAGGGGTTAACACTAGGGGGCGCTGCAGGGGTTAATGTGTTCCCTAAGGTAGTGATTATAACTGTGGGGGGGAGGGGACTCAAAAGGGGAGGAGACCGATCAGTGTTCCTCCGTACTGGGAACACATGATCGGTCTCCTCGCCACTGACAGGACGTGGAGCTGCTCCACAGTCCCGCTGTTTTCACGGGGCAATCGCGCGTGCCCGGCGGACATCGCGGCCGTCGGGCACGCGTACCGGGTCCGAGCGACGCCGCGGGTGCGCGCGCCCCCCTAGGCGGCCGGGAATGGTAGGACGTCATATGACGCCCACCCAGGATGGGAGATCCACCTTGTGGGCGTCATATGTCTATGGGCGGTAGGGAAGTGGTTAAGGAATATCAAGACTGACAGTCACAAGCATGACACCCAGAGGCAGAGGCATGATGGGACTCCGCTAATTGTATATCCCTGTCATAGAGGAACACAGGATGGGACCTACAGGACAGCGGAGAGACAGAAGGGGAGAAATTTGGATTCTCTGGGCTTATGAATTATATAGCATAAAAACAGCAGCAAAGGTAAAAGGGCACATGAACTGAGTTTGTTTGTGGGGAGAGTGAAGTTCCTCTAATGTTCTTAAGTTTCTTCAATGTCAAATCAACATGCTAGAGGTGTGTTCTTGACCAAGGTTTGTACAACTGCAGTGTAGATAAAAGGTCTCCCTATGTTGTGTAGCTAGGTGCCTGTATCATAAAACTGCCTGCCTAGGAATACTAACACTTTTGTAGGTACGGTGGTTCCTATATACAGTATATACAGTATATCAACTGTTTATGTAGTTGTTTGTTTGGGGTTTAGCTTTAAAGGTCTTCAAAGTCATGCCACAGCATGCTACATGATTAAAAACACCTTTAGCAAAGCAGCACTTCCTATCTTTTGAACGTATGAAGTTCTAGGTAAAGATAGTACTGTAATGTCTCACAGATCAGATTTCAGGTCATTGAAGCTGCTGCTACAAATTACAAGGGTCACATCATTTATTCACCATGTTCTTCAGTGCTCTTTTACATCAATAAACACATGGTGATGGAAGCGCCTTAGAGAAGAGGCTTCGCAGGAAAAATCCTTTGGATGGAGGGAGCCCACACAAGCAATGACATTGGTGAGACTGTCACAGAGGCTGTCTGTTGCAGAATAGAGAAAACATGGGTTAACCACTTCCCAACCGGCTCATATACGGCAGCAGGTTGGCTCTCCTGCGCTAATCGCCATATATGAACGGCGGCGCGATCGCGGGTGGCCGGCACGAGAGCCAGAATGGGATTTGTGTATGTAAACACACTCCTCCCCTTGAGGGATTTGAGACAGATTGTCTGTTCCTACAAAGTAGGAACAGCGACCTGGCTCCTCCTCTATTCATTGCCATCCCCTCCCAGTAAAGCCTCGTACATGGTACGATTGTTGGCAGGGGATTGTCTGTTGACAGACTGTTGTCCTAAAATCTTACCGTTAGTACGCTCCTTTTGACAATTGTCTAATTTTCACCAAACACAAAAATAGCAGAAGGGGCCCAAAGGGTGGCACTCAAGAGCTGAAATTCCTCGTAGTACGTCACTACGTTTGTGTTTGTTGCACGACAATTGTGTACCGTTAGTATGCAAGACAAGATCCTGGCACACGCCCTTTTGACAAAAATCAGACACTTAGTTGGCCAACAATCTTACCGTGTGTACGATGCTTTAGAAACACACCTAGGGAACACACTTAACCCCTTGATCGCCCCCTAGTGTTAATCCCTTCCCTGCCATTGACAAAGTAATCAGTGCATTTTTATAGCACTGATCGCTATATAAATGTCGCTGGTCCCAAAAAAAAAAAAAGTGTCAAGTGTTCGATCTGTCTGCTGCAATGTCGCAGTCCAGCTAAAAATCGCAGATTGCCGCCATTACTAGTAAAATAAAAAAATAATTAAAAAAATGCCATAAATCTATTCCCTATTTTGTATTCCCTATTTTTTTTTTACCAAAATATGTAAAAGAATACATATTGGCCTCAACTGATGACGAAATTTTTTTACTACTTTTATTAAAATTTTTGTTATAGCAAAAAGTAAAAGCTACGTCAGTCAGTTAAAGCTACAAAGTGCTGTATCGCAAAAAACGGCCTGATCATTAAGGGGGCAAATCCTTCTGGGGCTGAAGTAGTTGAAGTGGCAAAGATTTCTATGGGTAACTGTTGTTTCTCTTGAAAGTATAGGAGTTTGAAGATAGGGAGAGATTGAAGCCAATTAGCTAGTAGTCAGAGAAGAAGAAAAGGATTGTTGGAGAGTTTAAAAGGAGTGCAGAGGTGGGAGAATACAAGATGAAGAGAGTTGCCATTAGCATGAGTAGAAGTGTGTCCATGTTGTTGGGTCAAAAGGGGGAGGTTAGGCTGAGAAGTTTAGAGGTAGCTGGAGTGTGAGCATTTGCAGGGATGCTGAAGTCACCAAGAATAATTGGGGGAATTTCAGGAGAAAAAGTAGGGTGGCAAGGCAGAAACGTCACCACAGAAGCTTGATATTGGTCCAGAAGGTTGATAGAGCACTGCCATCCTCAGAGAAACTGGAGAAAATAGATGAATACAGTGAGCTTCAAGGGATGACTTTAGAAGGTACACAATTTTCATGATAGCCAATCACATGGATTCAGATTTATTATGTTATCTTTGGTAAACCTCCTATCCCATAAAAGGTATAAGTACATTACAAGGCTGGAAGTACTCATCACAAAGAATGTCTTACATATACTTTATCATGTTTTGTGCTTTGCCCATTGACAACCAAAGATAACTTAATAAACTTGATTGGAAAGTGTAAATCTTTAAAATTCTAAACATTTGTAAATACATATTTGCTGTATGTGGCAGGGATAATGGTACAAAAATGGCTTTAGCCAGTGTGAGGAAACTGTACAAATACACCATTTACTAAATAGAGAGACAGTGAGGGAGGTGAGGGGAGAACCTGAAAGGTTTCCGACTCTACCTCCCACCCTCATCTACTGGGTCTAGGTGATTAAGTCCAGTGGAAGCCACCATGGGAGAAAGTAGCTGGAGAGTCAGATTCTTGAAGCCAAGTTTCAGTAACAGTAAGTAGGGTAAAGGAGTGCTTTATTAAAAAAAAAAAAGTCATAGGAAAGAGGTTGTTACAGACTGAGTTGGCATTCCAAAGGACACATTAGAAGGGGCGGTTGGTTCTGGAAAAAAAAAAAAGAGAACATTAAATTAGAGTGTGTGGACTGCAGCTGCTGCCAGAGTAAGAGGGGTGCTAGGTGTGGGGTGGTAGTTAAATGGTGGAGGGACAAGATTAAGGGATATATTCCCAAAAGTTAGGAGAAGCAAAAGTATGAGGGATGTAATATGTGTTTGATTCATATGAGGGGATTTACGCCCCAGTGCCCGGAGGGTTTGTCAGCATGTGGGCTAAGAATTAGCAGAAGGTGATGAGTGCAGTAAGGCTGGATTTACACCTATGCAGTTTTAGTGCCTTTTGCAAATTTTCACTACAGAACGTGGTCCATAGGAAACCACGTTAAATGGACTGTAGTGCAAATCTGCAAAAAGCACTAAAACTGCATAGGTGTGAATCCAGCCTAAAAGGGAGGGAAGGGTTCGAACTGGAGTAAAGGTGATACATATAAGCTGTAGAGTGGAGAAAAGGGTTGAAGGAAAGAGAACACAACTGGGAGAAGGAAAAGGTAGTGAGTGCATGTTACAAGGTGGAGAGATTAGAAAGCAGACTGGGAAAGAAAGAGATGAAAAGCAGGATGGAGAAACATTGGATACCTGAAGTCTGTTTGTTGGCGATTTTTCTTTTTGTGCCTTAGCTCAAAGCATTTTTGCACCCATCCCACCATTTTTTTTTTTTTTTAAAACCCCTACTTACCTATTGGTGAGTTCAGATACTCAACCACCCAGCAGATCCTGTGTTGTCCAGCTGAGATCTTCTGGCAGCGTATGGTCCCGCGCCACCATGTTTTGATAGGACATCATGGAGAGGCTGCCGGCTCTCCTGGGTTCAGCCGGTGCGCCTCCTGCATAGAAGGCTTTGCCTCCTGGGATATGTAAAATGCATATCCCAGAAGGCAAAAGGAGGACAGTGCGCCTTATTTGTCTAGGCGAATAACAAACAGGGGGGCTGGACAATTTATAAAAGAAATAGTTGAAGAAAAAAAAAAAAAAACACTAATCCATACAGAGAACTGGAGGAGGGATCATGTTTTAGAGAGTAGATCTGCTTGAAGTGCAATTCTAAAGTGCCCTTGGTACTTCAAAGTGGTATCTGAATGAACAAACATACGCGATAAGGGGGGCGTGCACCGGGGAATAAACAAACATACGCGATAAGGGGGGCGTGCGACGGGGAATAAACAAACATACGCGATAAGGGGGGCATGCGCCGGGGAATAAACAAACATACGCGATAAGGGGGGCGTGCGACGGGGAATAAACAAACATACGCGATAAGGGGGGCGTGCGCCGGGGAATAAACAAACATACGCGATAAGGGGGGCGTGCGACGGGGAATAAACAAACATACGCGATAAGGGGGGCGTGCGACGGGGAATAAACATACGCGATAAGGGGGGCATGACATCACCACCTATTGATCATGCTTGCCTATTCTCTACCACGTGATGTTGATGGCTGAGTTAACATGTCTTGTTTGATGCATATTTATTTTGGATTACATGAGCCAGTTCATCTCCATGGAATATTTGCTTTGCAGAAAGCACAGGATTTTCATTTTTCCTCACCAAACTCACTTCACAAGTTAGATATAGATATAGATATAGAGAGAGAGAGAACATATTAATAATGCAAGCCCCCTGTGAATGACGGCTCTGTCACCAAGGGCTCGTTTTTTAAAGCAGAAAACGCAGTACAAACCCACGTGCAAGAAAAGTTAATGTACTCCAATAAGGGTAGTTCACACCAGTGCAGCGCTCTCATGTGCATTTAAAACCAATGCATCACGTTGCATTTTTCTGCGCCATAACACACACAAATGTGTGCAAATGCAACGTAATAAAAGGAAATATAAAAAATATACCAAAAATGCATGTAAACACACTGCAAACACATATGCAAAAAAGCAGAGTGAGTGCAAAGAGGAATGACAGAAAGGAATGCCCATAGACTTTAACAGGGTGATGGAATGCCCATAGAGAATAATGGAACTAAATGGGCATTCCTTTCTGTCATTTCTTTTAGTATGTCCCTGCAAAGAGTGTGATATAAATGGGATCCAATGAGGGGGAGGACCAAGTGTCAGTGTGTACAGTGAATGGAGCTGGATGCTGCCACCATACACCACACTACGATCAGGGGATGCTCTGAACACAGTACACACTCATACACCGGTAGAAGCACATTGACAAAAGAAGCCTTCCTGTGAGTTAGGAGTCAGTGATGTGTACAGCACACACCATTGCCGTCTAGCAGCCCTCCACTCACCGGATTCATCGGTCACATAGGGACTGGCCATCTTGGTCCTCTCAACACGTTCACTTCCGCCGCCGCCGCCGGTGTAACGTGAAAGCAAGCATGCGGGAATCCCTGTCTGCGTGCCCGCTCCCGTGCGCGCCCCCGCTGCTCAGAGTGAGTACCGCGCATGTGCGCCAGTCCTGCGGGAGGTGTAGCTGGTCATGTGGTGCGGAGTAGCGCCAGTCAATTATTTAGGAGTGCCTCTGTTTAGTGCGGGTGTTTTCAGTCCAGACCTCTCCATTTATCACTGTGTCTGTATCATAACAAGGGTTTAATATGTGATTTTTAGGTTTGGATAACATGGGCAATGGTCTCCTGTCTCCACAGGATCACTTTAACAAAAAAAAAACAAAAAAACTTGCAAAAGAAGTGTTCATTTACTTACCTTTCCAGCAGCCTGTGTAAGGAAAAGCCTCAGCTTCTCTGCTTCCCAGCAGCCTGTCTAAGGAAAAGCCTCAGCTTCTCTGCTTCCCAGCAACCTGTGTAAGGAAAAGAATCAGCTTCTCTGCTTCCCAGCAACCTGTGTAAGGAAAAGCCTCAGCTTCTCTGCTTCCCAGCAACCTGTGTAAGGAAAAGCCTCAGCTTCTCTGCTTCCCAGCAACCTGTGTAAGGAAAAGAATCAGCTTCTCTGCTTCTCAGCAACCTGTGTAAGGAAAAGCCTCATCTTAAAAAAAAAAATTTTTTTCCCAGCAGTGCTGTGAAAAGCCTCAGCTTCTCTGCTTTCCAGCAACCTGTGTAAGGAAAAGCCTCAGCTTCTCTGCTTCCCAGCAACCTGTGTAAGGAAAAGCCTCAGCTTCTCTGCTTCCCAGCAACCTGTGTAAGGAAAATAATCAGCTTCTCTGCTTCCCAGCAGCCTATGTAAGGAAAAGCCTCAGCTTCTCTGCTTCCCAGCAGCCTGTGTAAGGAAAAGCCTCAGCTTCTCTGCTTCCCAGCAACCTGTGTAAGGAAAAGCCTCAGCTTCTCTGCTTCCCAGCAGCCTGTGTAAGGAAAAGCCTCAGCTTCTCTGCTTTCCAGCAACCTGTGTAAGGAAAAGCCTCAGCTTCTCTGCTTCCCAGCAGCCTGTCTAAGGAAAAGCCTCAGCTTCTCTGCTTCCCAGCAACCTGTGTAAGGAAAAGAATCAGCTTCTCTGCTTCCCAGCAACCTGTGTAAGGAAAAGCCTCAGCTTCTCTGCTTCCCAGCAACCTGTGTAAGGAAAAGAATCAGCTTCTCTGCTTCCCAGCAACCTGTGTAAGGAAAAGAATCAGCTTCTCTGCTTCCCAGCAACCTGTGTAAGGAAAAGCCTCAGCTTCTCTGCTTCCCAGCAGCTTCAAGCATGATGTTGGCATAGTTGGCAACATTCTCAAAACATTTTTAGGGACACTTTTTGAAGGCGGGGTATTATTTTAATAAGGCTGGTGCATTTTGTGTGTAGGGATGAGCCGAACACCCCCCCGTTCGGCTCGCATCAGAACCCGCGAACGGACCTAAAGTCCGTGCGAGCTTTAGAACCCTATTAGTTATAATGGATGCAAACGTTCGAAATCAAAAGTGCTAATTTTAAAGGCTAATATGCATGTTAATGTCATAAGAAGTGTTTGGGGACCTGGGTCCTGCCCCAGGGGACATGTATCAATGCAAATTTTTTTTTTTTAAAACGGCCGTTTTTTCAGGAGCAGTGATTTTAATAATGCTTAAATTGAAACAATAAAAGTGTAATATTCCTTTAAATTTCGTACCTGGGGGGTGTCTATAGTATGCATGTAAAGGGGCGCATGTTTGCTGTGCTTAGAACTGTCCCTGCAAAAAGTGTCATTTTTGCAGGAAAGAAAGCTATTTAAAATCACTCGCGGCTAAGGATGAGCTCAGGCGTGTTCGCATGGTCCATGTGCAGAGCCCGCCAGGAAGTCGGCGCAGTGCTGACCTAATCACAAGCAGTGAGACATTGCCCGATCTCTGCAGCCGCGCATCTGGGCAATGTCTCACTGCCTGTGATTAGTGCAGCGCTGCAACGACTTCCTGGCGGGCTCTGCACGTGGACCATGCGAACACGCCTGAGCTCATCCTTACTCGCGGCTAATGTGAATTGACGGCTCCCGTAATACAGAGAACAGTCATTCATTGAAAGTCATTCATAAAAAAAAAAGTCATTGATAAAAAATAAAAAAAAATGAAAAAAAAAAAAAAAGCGTGGGGGTCCCCCCAAATTCAATAACCAGGCCCTTCAGATCTGGGATGGATATTAAGGGGAACCCCAGCCAAAAAAAAAAAAACTGGCGTAGGGTCCCCCTCAAAATCCATACCAGACCCTTGAGGTCTGGATGGATTTTAAGGGGAACCCTAGCCAAAAAAAATGGCGTGGGGTCCCCCTCAAAATCCATACCAGACCCTTATCCGAGCACGCAACCTGGCAGGCCGCAGGAAAAGAGGGGGGGACGAGAGCGCCCCCCCCTCCCGCCTGAACCGTACCAGGCCACATGCCCTCAACATTGGGAGGATGTTTTGGGGGTCTAAGACCCCCAAAGCACCTTGTCCCCATGTTGATGAGGACAAGGGCCTCGTCCCCACAACCGTGCTCGGTAGTTGTGGGGGTCTGCGGGCGGGGGGCTTATCGGAATCTGGAAGCCCCCTTTAACAAGAGGACCCCCAGATCCCGGCCCCCCCCCCCTGTGTGAAATGGTAAGGGGGTACTTACCCCTACCATTTCACCAAAAAAGTGTCAAAAATTGTAAAAATGACAGGAGACGGTCTTTGACAATTCCTTTATTAAAATCTTCTTTCTTCTTTCTTCATCCTTCGGTTTCTTCATCTTCTCCTTCCATCATCTTCTTCCATTTTCTTCTTCCTCCGATCCGCTTCTTCTTGCGCTGGTCTTCTCGTCCGGCATCTTCTTCCATGGCGTCGGCATCTGTTCTTCTGTCGGGCCGCTCCTCGCAATGGGAGGCTCCCGCTGTGTGAGGCTTCGCTCCGTCTGACAGGTCTTTTATAACGGAGGGCACCTGGTGACCCCGCCCCCCTCTGACGTCATGGGGAAAGCCATAGGGAATTCCCCTATGACGTCCCCGTGCGTCAGAGGGGGCGGGGTCACCAGGTGCCCTCCATTATAAAAGACCTGTCAGACGCAGCGAAGCCTCACACAGCGGGAGCCTCCCATTGCGAGGAGTGGCCCAAGAAGAGACGCGAACGCCATGGAAGAAGATGCCGGACGAGAAGACCAGCGCAAGAAGAAGCGGATCGGAGGAAGAAGAAAATGGAAGAAGAAGATGGAAGAAGATGACGGAAGGAGAAGGTGAAGAAACCGAAGGATGAAGAAAGAAGATTTTAAAAAAGGAATTGTCAAAGACCGTCTCCTGTCATTTTTACAATTTTTGACACTTTTTTGGTGAAATGGTAAGGGTTACCCCCTTACCATTTCACACAGGGGGGGGGGGGTGTGGATCTGGGGGTCCCCTTGTTAAAGGGGGCTTCCAGATTCCGATAAGCCCCCCCGCCCGCAGACCCCACAACCACCGGGCACGGTTGTGGGGACGAGGCCCTTGTCCTCATTAACATGGGTACAAGGTGCTTTGGGGGTCCCCAAAGCATCCTCCCAATGTTGAGGGCATGTGGCCTGGTACGGTTCAGGCGGGAGGGGGGGCCGTTCTCGTCCCCCCCTCTTTTCCTGCGGCCTGCCAGGTTGCGTGCTCGGATAAGGGTCTGGTATGGATTTTGAGGGGGACCCGTACGCCATTTTTTTTTTTTTTTTGGCTGGGGTTCCCCTTAATATCCATCCCAGACCTGAAGGGCCTGGTTATTGAATTTGGGGGGACCCCCACGCTTTTTTTTTTGTTTTTTATCAATGAATGACAGTTCTCTGTATTACAGGAGCCATAAATTCATTAGCCGCGAGTGCTTTTAAATAGCTTTTTTCCTGCAAAAATTACACTTTTTGCAGGGACAGTTCTAAGCACAGGAAACCTGCCCCCCTTCACAGGCCACCTATAGACACCCCCCAGATGTGATACTGCAATGCTGTACTTACAGCACGCACACACAAATCCCCAGAAATAGAGCACATATTCTCACTTTCTCAGCAGTCAGCAGCACACTGACACGCTGACACTGAAACATAATATGCGAGGCCGCCGCCGCTTATACCGTGGGTCATGTACTAAAGCCCCTGAGCTATAATTGGCTACAGGCATCCTGCCTGTAGCCAATTATGGCTCTCCCCGCTGCCGGCGCTGTGATTGGCCAAGCATGCAGGGTCACAGTGCATGCTTGGCCAATCATCAGCCAGCATTGCACTGCGACTGGCGCAATGCATTGCGGGCCGCTCGCATCACGAATTTGATGCGAGCGGCCCAAATAGTTCTGGGCTCACCGAACGGGCGAACACCCGATGTTCGATTCGAACATGGGTTCGAATCGAACACCGGGCCCATCCCTATTTGTGTGTAGGGGTGGCCTATTAGGAGAGAAAGACTGCGGCGAACAATGAGTTTCAATGATGCTAAATGTTGGGCGTGGCTTAAAAGGGGTGTAGTTAAATAGATACCTATCAAAAAACCTGGTTTGTTCCTGTCAAGACTGGCAGGAACCAGAAGACCAAATGAGTGTCACAACGTGCAATGTGAAGATAAATAGTAGAAATGTATTATGAATAGAAAAAATACAAACTACTCCACAAGGGGAGGTAAAAGTATTGACACCTGCAACTAAATGACACCCAGAGATTCCTGTGTCATGCAATCTCTGAATATGACAACATAAAGACAAAATAACATAAAACACACTATACATGCAACATAAAACAAAGCGTCCAGGTGTGGATAAATATGTGGTTAAATAGAGTCTGAGATGCCTCACATAGTGGAGAATGGGGTAATATATAGAGGGATGGAGGGAGAGAGGAAAAAAAGAAAGTGAGGGAAAGAAGGAAAAAGGGATAGAGAAAGACGGAGGGAGAGAGAAAGAAAGAGGAATGGAGGGAGAAAGGAAAAAAAAGAAAGGGAGGGAGAAGGAAAGAGAGAAAGAAAATGGGATAGAGGGAGGAAGAGAAAAAAGCAAAGAGAGATAGATAAAGGAGGAGGAAGAGAGAAAGAAAGAGGGATAAAGGGAGGAGGATAGAAATGAAATGGAGGGAGAAAGAAAGAAGGAGGGAGAGAAAGAAAAGAACGAAATAAAGAGGGATAGAGAAAAAAAGAGAAGGTAAGAAAGAAAGAGGGATAGAGAAATAAATAAATAGAAGGAGAGAGAAAGAGAGGGAGAAAGAAATGGAGGGAGAGAGAAAGAAAGAAAAGAGAGAGAGAGGAAGAATGAGACACTTTCAATTACTGTTAAAGCAAAAGAGAGTTTCTTCTTTCTCACCTCATTCAGCTTGCAGAGCAGCTCCATGCCACAACACTGGAAGCCCGGACAGCACACCCATTGGCTGGGGCAGGGTGCAGCCTGCCTCCCGCTACCTCCTCAGCCAATAGGTAGCTGCAGTTTGGTCTTACATCCCTCCCAGAATCTTCTGACTCCCAGCTCACCCAACTTACTATTTGGGTTGGTCGGATTGACCATCCGCACGCCACAACAGGTGGTGGAAGAGTGGTGCATTTTTTTTATGGGGGATCAGACCCCCCAGCACAGTCTGCCCCTGCCTGGGACAAAGGCTATTTTCCGGGATTCTGCCTGGGACATGCTCAGGCCGGGATATGGGTTTGAATTCTGTGAATGTCCCAGGCAAATCAGGACTGTTGGCAACTATGTGTTGGTTGAATAGAATGCTTTCTACCCTGACCAACTGATGCTGTTCCTCCCACTGCCCCCTGCATCTTGTGGTGATGTATAAACCAGCAGAAAAAAAACACAGCAGCTGTTGGAGGGGTGCAGGCTGCAGTAGATTTCAAGCATTCAGCAGGATCACTTTAAATTCACTGTGAAGTATTTCCTTGACTGTACAGTTGGAGAGATTTTCTTCTTACTAAGTCAAAGTCAAAGAGTCATAATATAAAGTGGGAGGAAATCATGTTGTGAGTTCATTTTGTAAAAAGAAGGGGCCATCAAATTACATATTTACTGGCCCCTTCCTCTGCTCTCCATCTTAAAACTAACCACCACAGCACCACAGCGCTGCCAGCTTCCCCTCCTCTTCCTCCTGCCAGCTGCTGTGGCGGTTCGTTTCACACAAGGGAGTCTGGGCAGCATCATTTACTGCAATTGATCACCTGTGGTTCCCCCCTGCAGCAGCTGAAGGCTGACAGGAGGGAGAGGAGGATATTCCGGCTTTTAGCTGCTGCAGAGGGAAACTGCCGGGGATCAGTTTCAGTAAATGCTGCCCCCGCTGCCCCTCCTGTCCAGGTTCCTCTTCCTTCTGCTTGTCAGCTGCCTGGGCCCCCCTGTTGAACTGATGGGGCCCAGGCATCGTACAGGGGAACCAGTTGTTTCTCCCTTATCGGCGGCCCTCTATCCCATAGTGTCTTGCTACCTGCAAGCAGTGATTCCTGTACTGACTCTATGTCCCCATCAGAGCCTTTCACATGTCTGTGTCCCCATCAGAGACTTTCACATGTCTGTGTCCCCATCATAGCCTCCTCTCATCACCTCTGTAGCTCAGCAAGCAGGCTCTGTGAAATGTGTGACACAGCAGTGCCTACTCACAGGACATAATGAATACATTTTGGAAAGATGCAGCGTGGTATGGTAGGCAGTAAACACTCACAATTTGCAAACAATGTTGTATTGAAACAGTGGGTCAATAGCACAAACAGGCCCAGTGGGAAGCTCACCCGTCCATTGCCACTTACAACTATGCAACGAATTGACAGCGAGCAGAGGACTAGGGATGATAATAGCATTTGCCATGAGGAGCAAACTGCGGCCTGGCTGGCCCAACCCAAACCCAAAACAAGGCAAAATGCTTTTTATAGTTTTGGATAGAGTGGAGAGGGATTAGAACACCTGTCAGGTTTTTATTGCTGTCTGTGTCCCCGTTAGGGAGATGCACTCTCTCTATTTGTCCTGTTTACCACTATAACTTAGGCTGAAAGTGAAAGAAAATTCCACCAAGAACAGGAATAAAGGGGAAATCTTCCATCTTGTTTTAGCTATGGGATAAGAAGTGAGGGGAAACCTCCATAATGGGACACAGATGGCAAAAATAAATAAATAAATAAATAATAAAAAATAAATAAATAAACAAAAAAAAACTGAAGGGGTTATAACTCTCCTTTACTCTATCCAAAATCTTAAAAAAAAAAAGCCTTTAAAGTGTTACTAAACCCAGGACCCTGCATTCACTCTATCTCGTCTCCCACAGCACGCAGAACATGGAAATGGAATTATTCTAGTAACTATAAACTGCTAAATACCTTTTCTCATCAGCAGTATATAGCAGTCTTGTGACTTCTATTAGTGTTCAGCCAAGCACTGGTTAAAGCTTGTAAAAGGAGTTTTCTGACTGTCCTATGGGACTGAAAGACCCCTGACCCTCTGTATGGACAGTGCTGATTGGCCCTGTGCTGATCACATGAGCCCTTCCAAGAAAAAAAAAAAAAACATCTCTCTAGCAATACACACAAAAACTGAGCATGTACAGCCTGACTCCATAGACTCTGTGTTATCAGGAAAGAGGGGAGGATCAGAGAAGACAGGATCAAACAGCCTTTTTCTTGTTAAATATTTTTATTGAAATTTGTATAAAAGAATACAAATTATAACAAGCGTCATAACTTGGGATATATATATAAATAATAGAAACATATCTCAAACAGCCTTTTTACACAATGCAGAGGATTAACCCCTTAGGTTCCACAGTGAGTATAACAAGCATGATTTACTGCATATACAGACTGATTTCAAAATTCCAAAGGTCCGCATATCGAAACTTTTTACCAGGCTGTATATAAAGATTTCATAAAATTATGTGATACCTCAACAAAAAACAAGGTCCAGAATTTAAACATTGACGAAAGGAAGGCCCTTAAAAATCTCACCAACAATAGTGATATCATCGTTAAACAGGCTGACAAAGGGGGTAGTCTAGTTATTCAAAATAGGCAGGACTACCTTCGGGAGGCTGATAGATTATTGGCAGATACTAACACATATTTAAAACTTTGTTCAGACCCATTACCTATCTTCCAACAAGAGTTATTGAAGCTAGTAGAGAAAGCTTATAAGGAAGGAGTTCTCAACACCAAAGAAAAAAGTTTTTTACTGCCCAAGGTTTGTAGTACCCCCTACTTTTACCACCTTCCAAAAGTGCACAAATCACTCATAGATCCCCCGGGTAGACCCATTGTTGCCAGTACAAATAGTTTTACAAGTGGTCTTTCTATCTATATAGACCATTTGTTACAGCCAATTGTCATCCAATTACCATCTTATATTAAAGATTCGAGCCACATCATTGAAACTTTAAAAGATTATTTATGGCAAGATAATTATCTTTGGGCCTCACTAGACGTTTCATCGTTATATACCTCAATACCCCATGAAGTTGGCATTGCCGCAGTACAATACTTTCTTAGTAAAAATGATGATATGAATTCCAACCAATCAGCGTTCCTGTCCGACAGCATAGATTTTTGCCTTCGTCACAATTATTTTACCTTTTTAGATTGTTTTTATTTACAGCAGAAAGGGACTGCCATGGGAGCCAATTTTGCCCCAGGTTACGCTAATCTCACCATGGGCTATTGGGAGAGTCACAAGATCTGGTCAAACAACCCTTTTTCCCAATATATCGTCTTTTATGGACGATATATTGATGATATTTTAATTATTTGGAGTGGCGATAGAGATCTATTCCTTTCTTTTGCAGAATACTGTAACAATAATACTTTCGGTTTGGCCTTTACTCATGAAGTTAGCCAGAACGAATTAGTTTTTTTGGATCTGGTCCTATCCCATGAGAATGGGGCTATAATTATGAAAAATCATATTAAACCAACAGCTGGGAATTCTTATCTCCATTTTGACAGCTGTCATCATCCTATATGGAAAAAGAATATTCCAAATGGTCAATTCCATAGATTGCGCAGAAATTGTACCAAATTGGATGAATACAAAACACAAGGTCAGGTTATGGTAAAAAAGTTTGTTGAAAAGGGATACCCAAAGGAACTAATCTCTAATGCTCTCCTTTTCAATGAGAAGCCATCTCTCGGTAGGTCAAAAATAAACACCGATGAGATGTCCTATTCAGCAAGGTTTGTTTCAAGTTTTAACACAAAATTCAGATCTATCTCAAAAATTATTTTTAAACATTATGATATCTTAAAACTTGACCACATTTTAGCCCCGGTCCTTCCCCCCAAACCACAAGTGACCTTTAGGCGATCTCGAACTGTAAAAAATATCATTACCCCCAGCAAAATTAAAAAATCGAAAGTCCCAATAGACGATACTATCAATATTCACTTTGAGGACAGACAGGGCATTTTCCAATGTCGCAAAAAGGGTTGCCTCACCTGTCAATCTATTCCCCACGGATGTACACAAATAACAACAAAGAAGGGTGAAATCTTTGGAATCAAACAGCTGATTACTTGTTCCACCGAGTTCGTAGTCTATGTGCTACGTTGCCCTTGTGGCATGCTTTACGTGGGACGCACCATCCGCACTTTGCGTACCAGGATAGGCGAACATCGGAGACTCACTAAAAAAGGATGTGTTAAACATAGTGTCCCTCGGCACTTCTGCCAGGCCCACAATAGAGATTTCGGCCTGATGGAAGTGCGCGCCATAGAGGTTATACCCAAGGAGACCCTCACAGACAATGAAAGGTTTTCACGTTTATGCCAAAGGGAAACCTTCTGGATATATCGTTTGGGTTCCCTTGCACCCGAAGGTATGAACGAAGATATTGATGTCCTAAGCATCTTGTAAAAAAGGGGAAAAAAAAATTTTTTTTCTTTTTTTAGCATATCATGTTGTGTCTTAAACGAAAAACTAACTTTGTATTAATTTGATTCAATGTTCATATTCAATTTACGTACTAATCCCAAATGCCTTTTCATTAATGCGTAATTGATTCATTATCAAATAATGTTTTGTAATAATCCTTTTTTAAAAAAATAATAATTTTTTTAAATTTGTCCCAAATTGTCTTTTTAAACATTTTTAATATTCTAAATAGTTTTATTATACCATACATTTAACGGTACCTTTTAAGGGTGCACGTTATTTTTATTTTTCAATTTTACTTTTCATTTCTACAACAATGTATTTTTAACAATTTATGCAGTTGTAACCAAATATTTACCCCAATGAGAACGGTATTATTATATTTTATACTATTGTGACCATACACTGTTTACCATTCAACAAACCAATTTCATTTATCACCCTTGTTATTTATTTATATTTGTCCATGAGTGTTTTGTACTGTGTTGCCGTTTTATGTAAGTTAAATGTGTATACATATCACAAGGGGATCGCTGACAGGTGACGAGTTGATGTTATTATGTACTTTTTTCTCGTTACTCTGGTGTTTTGGCGCCCTTTTTACTTTTAAATTCCAGTTCCGCTATGGCTCCCGTGACTTTGACAAAGCGCATGCGCGCGAAACTAGTAAGTCACGGTCGCCTTGGATACCCCCCAACAGTACGCGTCCAGCCGTCACGTGTTCCTGATCGGCGATGTGTTTTCCTCTTCCGGATGCCAGATCGAGGTTTTCTTTCCTCCTCACAGCGAGACGCTGAACGCTCCGGACGCCGGCGCGTGAGAGTGCATGGGACAACCCATTGTTGTCCCCCTTATTTAATCTTTTGCATCCAGCGGGAGAGCTTCACCAACCACCTAGGAGAGTGTTCTTGCGCCTTGCTCCTCCTCGATACCATCCCCCCTTTGAGGTACATGGAGTGGTGAGTTGGTCTTCACAGACCTTAAAGGTTAGACATATTAACATCAACACATCCCCAGTCATCAGGACCTGAGGCGGCATAATGCTATACTGTGCTCTTTTATATTCAAATGACAGTTTCAATACCCCAATGTTTCAAAGATCCTAACAACATGCTATATTGAACTGTGATCTGTTCTGTTTTTACACTGGAGCAGTTTTTAGTAATAAACTTCATTCATGAATCCATTGAGCGCTGTTTTCTGTGTTGCATATACAGACTGATTTTACTGTTGTGGGTTTAGTAACACTTTAAGTGATATTAAAGCTTCAGATTTTTTTGTTTACATTAAAACAATTAACTTACCAGCCATACCTGATCTGTGCAGTGGTTTTGCACAGAGCAGTTCCGATCCACCTCTTCTTGGGTCCCTCGCCGGCACTCCTGGCCCCTCCCTTCCGCTCCCTGGCGCAAGCAGCTTGCTATGGGGGCACCCATGCAGGCTCACTCCCGAGCCGCTACTCTGCATGTCCATTCACACAGAGAGACGTGGCTCTGCCCCGCCCTCCCCTCTCCTCGGCTCACTGGCTGAGATTGACAGCATCAGGAGCCAATGTCTCAGCCAATAAGGACGGAGAGTCCCCAGATAGCAGAGGCTCTCATGCACAGCGCTGGGGGAAGATCTTACTCAGGTAAGTATTGGGGGAGCTGGGGGGCACTGCTTCACAGAGAAGGTTTTTTTTTACCTTCTAAAAAACATTGAGCCTTTAGAACCACTTTTAGTTCTACTTTAACTCTACCCTAATTTTATGTTTAATTTTTAAATATAATTTTTATTGTAAAGAATCCCAGAGACTTTGTAAAAGGCAATGAGATGTACACCTACCACAAATAACTGATAAGACCAAAACAAAGTTATGTGATATAACTGACAGTACACTGGAAATGACCACATTACAGAGTACCATTATGCATACATGCTAAGCTCAGGTTAAAGTTTAAGGTAATGTGCACAAAGAAGGAAAATGAAAACGATGTACTGTAGTGGTACTTGTTAGTGTAGTCAATGATCACTCTGGATTCTAGAGATTTAGTGTAAAAGAACAGAAGTGGATTATGGAAATGAGACTGCGTGGAGGAAGATAGGGACTGAGAAGGAGGGGTTGAGGAAGGGGGAAGTGGGATTTAGGGATTAGGGAAAGCCTGCAGCATAGAAATGGGATGTAAAGGGGTAGGACCAGAGTCAATAAGTGATGACACTTGATAGAGACCCAGTGAAGTTAGCATAAGGGGAAAAGACTTAAAGCGGAGTTCCACCCAAAAGTGGAACTTCCGCTTTAAGGCCCCCTCCCCAGCTCCTGTTTGTGAAACTGAGCTTTTGGGGAGGAGCTACACGAATTTGACAGGTACCTGCTCCCACTTCCGTTCCAGTCGACTAGGCGATCGGAAGCAGAAGCACTCCCTCCCGTAGTCTTCTGGGACATATGACAGGTCCTAGAAGACTTTGGGGCCAGTCACAGACCGCTGCACTGCTAGTGCATGCGCAGTGGGCACCTGGCTGTGAAGCCCCAAGCTGTCGCAGCTGGGTGCCCATAGTGAAGATGCCGGCGCTGCCGAGGGAGGACATGGGGAGAACACGGCTGCGGTGAGTGGCTGTTTATTAAGTCCTCATGCACACGGACGTTTTAAAAAACGGGGTGTAAAGCTAGTACAGATGCCAGGAAAAAAGCAGCGTTAAAAATGTTTTTTTTTTTTTTTTTTGCGTTTTGCATTGAATTTAATGCACGTTAAGCCGCGCTAGCTTTCAGCCGTGTTTCTCTGTCTCTATTCAAAAATCAATGGTTCCCTATGGGAGCCCATTGATTTGATTAGAAGTCGCACCAGAAGTCAGATCAAGATGATCCGACTTGCGGTGCGACTTGTGTGCTGAGAATCTTGAAGGGGGAACCCAGCGAAAATTAAAAAAAAAATTTGCGTGAGGTTCCCCACCAAGACGATACCTTCGGTCTGGTATGGATCTTAAGGGGAACCCCCCACATCGAAAAAAATGGGGTGGGGTCCCCCCCAAGATCCATACCAGACCCTTATCCGAGCATGCAGCCTGGTAGGTCAGGAAAGGGAGGCGAGCGAGCGCCGCCCCTCCTTCTGGACCATTTTAAGCCACATGCCCTCAACATGGGGGGGTTGGTGCTTTGGGGCAGGGGGGGGGCCCTGCGCCCCCCCTGCCCCAAAGCACCTTGTCCCCATGTTGATGAGGACAAGGGCCTCTTCCGACAACCCTTGCCCGGTGGTTGTCGGCAGTGGCGTAACTAGAACACTCAGGGCCCCCGATGCAAGAAACCATGAAGGGCCCCCTGACCCCCGGACAGGGCTCTTTTCTCCGAACCCGATGGCGGAACACCAGAGCCCGGTCACAAGTGGGTGGAACCGATTTCTCCATTTCCCCCTGCTTCTCCTCCTCTCCCTCCCACAGGCATTCAGCGGCTGCAGGAGGAAAATGGAGAGATGGGTTCCTCTATGCCAGTGTTTCTCAATCTTTTTCCAGTCAGGGCACTCTTGAAGTATACCCCTAGGTAAATGGGGCTACACTGCAACCACCCTGCAACTGTGTGCATTGCATGCAGTTGCAGCATAGTGATGATGCATTTAAGGGGTTAAAACAGGTGGTCAGTAGGCAACATATTGCCTCTTTACCGGCTGTCAAATGCATCTGAAAAGCGATCTGAGCATGGATGGCTTTTCAGAGGAACAGCATTTTTTTGCTTGTACTATGAAAAAGCAAAAAAAAAAAAATCGGTTCTGATTGTACACATATAGGGGGTCAGGATTAAATTGGTTGTATAGGACTGGGAGTTTCTCATGGCAACGCTGTCTCACCTAGGTATTAACTCCCCCCTCCTTCATCAAATAGAGGCACTCTATAGAGGCCCAACAGCTCAATTACGGATAAATGGTACGCTAAGCGACTCATTTGAGCTCCATAATGGTACGCGCCAAGGATGCCCCCTCTCGCCAATTCTATTTGCGCTCTCCCTGGAACCCTTCCTATCCAAGATTAGGCAGAACCCCAACATACATGGTATAACAGTTGGCCACACTGACCATAAGTATGTCGCGTACGCGGACGACATTCTTTTCTATATCCGACAACCCCTCATAACACTTCCTAACCTTATGTCCGAATTCTCGGCGTATGGTCGGGTCTCTAACTTTAAAATTAACATGTCCAAGTCCGAAATCTTAAACCAATCCGTCCCTCCCCATCTGGTGACCCACCTTAAGCAATCTTTCCCTTTCACCTGGCAGCCAAAACACATGAAGTACCTGGGGATCTATCTTACATCTAACCCAGCTACCCTCTTTCGCACTAATTTTATTCCCCTGCTTAACACTCTCCGCTCAGACTTACAGAAGTGGTCACAGCTTGCACACTCCTGGCTAGGCCGAATAGGAGTGATTAAAATGAACTTACTGCCCAGGGTACTGTTTATGCTCCAGATGATTCCATATAACATCCCTATTGGGTTCTTTTCCATTTTAAACTCCTCAACGATTAGATATGTGTGGAATAGGAGAAAGCCCAGACTGCCAAGGTCTCTCCTCATCAGAGCCAAGAGAGATGGTGGCCTAGCCTTACCGGACTTTAGGTTATATTATCGGGCCATTATTTTGACTAGACTCCTGGATTGGAAATACTCTGCTGACACTAAACTGTGGGTAACTTTGGAAAAGGACTTATGCGGCTCTGCCCTCTCCACACTCATGTGGATCCCAAAAAAATTCAGGACCTTATCCCCCACCGCCTCTCCGCTCACCCGATCCTCCCTGGCAGTATGGGACTCCTTATGTAAGACTCAGGGATGGCTCTACAATTCACCGCTACTCCCCTTGCTGGGGCATGATTATTTTCCTCCGGGAAACCTGCCTTCCAGCGTCCAAAACTGGTACCTGGGGTCAAAAACTCTCCTATACCAAGTAACCTCCCTCAGGGGGATTCTTCCATTGCCCACCCTGCTTGCGATGGCACCCTGTGGCCAGGGGTGATCCTTATGGATCAATGGAAACACCACCAACTCACTGCCTTTGTCCAATCTCTGCCAAAACCTCTAAGATCGTTTGATGAGTTGTCTCCCTTGGAAATTGCATTTTCCGAACCACATGCCATTGGGAAACCCACTTCATACTTCTACCAGGCGCTAATTTCTCTCCATTCGAGCAGTAGCCCCGCCTTCATCCGTAATTGGGAACTCGATTTACACAAGGATCTGTCTCCTGAACAAAAGAGTAGGGTGCTCACGTTGACCCACACCTCTTCTGGAGCCTCTAAAATGGCAGAAGTTAACTACAAACTTTTAACCAGATGGCACTATACCCCCGCTTTGCTCCACAAGCTGTTTCCACAAACCTCACCCCTCTGTTGGCGGGAGTGTGGTGAGAAGGCAACCCATGCCCACATTTGGTGGTATTGCCCGAGGCTACGCCCCTTTTGGTTAGCAATCCTATACTGGATCAAGGAAATACAAGGCTGTGAAATCCCCAATGACCCTTGGTGTGTGCTATTTCACTGTACAGACAAACCAGTCGGTCCATATAAACGTTCAGCGACCCCCCATTTACTCAACGCTGCTAAATCTCTTATTCCACAATTCTGGAAGACAAAGACCATTCCGAATTTGCGTCAATGGTTAACGAAGGTAGACTATGTATACCGCATGGAAGACATGACTCTCTCCTTAAGGGGTAAAGCGGACCTCGCGAGACAGATCTGGACCGGCTGGTTTGCCTTTAAGTATTCCACCGCCTATGCGGAAATTATGTCTAACCCTGTGTGAGCCATGTACTACATGTCAATTGCTGTTTAAGTATTTGTGGATGGACCCGTGCAGAACCCCCCCCCACCCCCCCTTTTCCCCTTCTCCCCCACCCTCTCTCCTTCCTCACTCCCCCCTTCTTCCCCCCTCCCCCCCTTTTTTCTACTCCTTAACCTTTATACATGTTCTTCTTCTCTATCTCTTTGTGCTCCCCTCTGAAATTTGAAGGGAGGCATACCCTCTTTATGTTGGTTACTGAGTGTTGACACCCGGTGTTCTGATAAGTACATTCATTGCATGTGTGGTTATATTACCATTTGTGTTGAACACTGTCATTGCTATTTGTTTTGTATGTTTTTCCTTTTCTTTAATAAAAACTGATTAAACAAAAAAATCGGTTTTATAGTCCAAAAAAATGACTTTTACCTACAGGTAAGCCTATAATAAGGTTTAGGAGATACGTACGTACGGTTTAGGAGATATTCCCTGTGAAATGCGCCACTGACTGCATGCGCACGGGGGATTCTCGGCTGAAAGGCCGGCAGAATCCGAACCCTGCCGGGAAGAAGTCTCCCGTGCGCATGCGCGGGAGTGACGACATCGCGGCTCCAGCCACTCACATCGCTGGAGTCGCGATACCCGGAAGACACGCCGAGGCAACATGTCAGCTACCTCGGCGTGGACCAGGTGAGTCACCGACGCCTCGTTCTAGCTCATTATGCCTTTTCCCTTACAGGTGTGTTAAAAAAAAAAAAAAAGTTTCAGTGGGTTTACTCCCACTTTAAAAGAGCATACATGAAATGTGCATACATACATGTAAACACACACACATATACTAGATATATATATATATATATATATATATATATATATATATATATATATATAAATGCACATATGCACGCACATATAAACAAGTGGCGGCTGGTGCTCAAAATTTATAAGGGGGCGCAAGCAAACTGAAATATTCAGAAAAAAAAACATCAATTGCAGCCACTGTGCCCATCAATTGCAACCACTGTGCCCATTAAATGCTGCCACTGTGCCCATCAAACGCCACCACTGTGCCCATCAAAATGCTGCCACTGTGCCCATCAAATGTCGCTACTGTGCCCATCAAACTCTGCCGCTGTGCCATCAAATGCCGCCAGTGTGCCCATCAAACGCTGCCACTGTGCCAATAAAACGCTGCCACTGTGCCCATCGCAGTCTGCCACTGTGCCCATCTAAGTCTGCCGCTGTGCCATCAAATGCCGCCACTGTGCCCATCAAATGCTGCCACTGTGCCCATCAAATGCTGCCACTGTGCCCATCAAACTCTGCCACTGTGCTATCAAATGCTGCCACTGTGCTCATCAAATGCTGCCACTGTGCCAATTAAATGTCACCAGTGTGCCCATCAAATGCTGTCGGTGTGCCCATTAAATGCTGCCACTGTGAAACCCCCCCGCCCGCTCGCCATCTGCCCGGCACTTACCCTTTCTGGGGGGGGGGGGTTAGCGGGTGACGCCCACGAGCGGGGTCCTCCATGCGTCTCCTGCCATCCTCATCTCCCGTCCTCTCCTCCTGATAGGCGTTCAATAGCTGCGCTTATCGTTTATGCGCTTACCTGATTGGTGGAGAGGCGGTTCAGTGTTAGGAAAGTGAATATTAATTCGCTTTTCTAACACACCTGGGTGGACTGTGAGCGTCAAGCATGACACTCGCAGTTCACCTGTTTTGAAGCCTATTAGAGCCTATGGCTCTAATCAGGTGCTTCAAACCCCCCCGCCGCTGTAATTCAGGTGCCCGAAAAGGGGCCGGACACCTAGATATTGGGGTGGCAGTGGTGGCCATAGATAGATTCATGCTATGCATGAATCAATCCATTGGTCATAGAGGGGGTGTCTGGAGAGAGGGGGTGGCGCCTGTGCGCCCTTATGGTTGCACCGCCACTGATAAACACACACACATACATGCACACTCACATACATGCACACTCACATACATGCATACTCACATACATGCATACATACATACACACACATACATGCATGCACATACACACACATACATAAATACACAAACACACACACATACACATACATGCACACACACACATACATGCATGCACACACACACACACATATAAACACACATACAGTAGATAGATAGTCTTATAAAAAAACGGCAGTCCTTTACCTTAGCTCTTCCTGCCGGGTACTGTACTGTAGGGGGAGGAGACAAAGAGCACAGCACACACTGCTTTCACTTTAGATATTTCCGAAATTAATATGACGCGCTCTCTGCACAGTGCAGATTACAGTACGGAATCGGCTGGCGATCGGGGAGCTCGTCTCAGCCGCCCCTGCTGTTCCTCCTATCGAAGAGTACAGGGGGCCCTCGAAGGCCCCCTGCAGCAAGGGGCCGGGTCGCCATGGCGATCTCGGCGTCCTCTATAATTCCGCCCCAGATCCCGGCACCCCACCCTATGTGAATGGGGGGTACTTGTGTCTCTCTCTTGAGGGTCCTTATAGGATTCACATGTTATGCACATTGAATTCGCTTAAAACGCATATAAATCTCATACGGTATGTGAACCAAGCCTAAAAGAGAGCTATATTCCAGAGTGAAGTGAAAGTCAAGCCAATAATAACAGGTTTTTATTGAATTTGTTTTCTTGGTGGTGAGGCCATAAGGTCTTCTATGTGCATTGCCTTGTTGATGCAGGGAAACTATTGTGACATATTGGGAAGGTGTAGTTTGTTTTCATAGAATCAGAATATAGGCTCTAGCAGCATTTAGTAGTAGCTGAATTACCAATGAATGTTTATATCTTTTTGAAGGAGAGATGCTTGATTTTAAAAAATGAGAGAGGCTCAAATGTGAAAGGAATTTCAGTTTGCTTAAAGCATATCATATTCATGGAATTCCAGAAGGGTTTAGGAAGGGGGCACACCCAGAAGATATGGAGAAGGGTACCTCTCCAGGAAAGGCTTCGCCAACAGAGTGAGAAGCTTTGAGGGTATATTTTGTGTTGAAAATATGGAGTTTTGTACCTACAAATGTGAGAAATTTGTATCCTGATTCCTGAACCCTACTGGAAGTTCAGGATTTATGGGCCAATAACAAAACAAGGTCTATCTGATTCTGCCTTAGGGAACAATTTTGTTCTTTTCCCCATGCTCATATATATATAACAACACATGTAAAGAAATAAAGCTGCGCCAAAAAGAAAAATAATAATAGCTAATGTGGTTTATACAATAAAAATGTGCCCCACAAGATAGTGTCCTTAGTGATAAGAACTTGCACTGCCTACGGGAACCCTGATGTCCCCTTAAGGTTAACAGTCTCTAACAGCAATGTCCTGAGAATGGTGATAAAAACAAAGGAAAGCTGTTTCAACAATGTTCAAGTAGAGACATATCGGGAAAAATGGTGGTGAAGGAAATGATCCTGGTGTTGAAAAGTAAGCAGATAAGGCACCCCGGTCACTTGGAAATGACGGCAATGGTGAACACAGTGCCCGACACCCTTATACACTGGCTGCTTACCAGAGGGCAGAGGTATGAAGGCTCTGCTAAGATAATAGATGACCAATGGCTGCGATTCCTCCTGTTTTCCTGTGGTAACTATCGATACTCCAAGCGATAAGGATATAGGGGACCACTTTCTCACATGGGGTCCCTCGTCTGCTGCCACTTCCAGCAACGTCTTCTCTCTACTTCCTCCCGACTGAAGTAGAGAGAAGTTCACCATTGCCGTCATTTCCAAGTGACCGGGGTGCCTTATCTGCTTACTTTTCAACACCAGGATCATTTCCTTCACCACCATTTTTCCCGATATGTCTCTACTTGAACATTGTTGAAACAGCTTGTCCTTTGTTTTTATCACCATTCTCAGGACATTGCTGTTAGAGACTGTTAACCTTAAGGGGACATCAGGGTTCCCGTAGGCAGTGCAAGTTCTTATCACTAAGGACACTATCTTGTGGGGCACATTTTTATTGTATAAACCACATTAGCTATTATTATTTTTCTTTTTGGCGCAGCTTTATTTCTTTACATGTGTTTTTGTGTGTGTATCCCACCTTGAGCAGCAGCCTAATATTATACACTAGATGTAGCGCGGTTTTTATTTTGTTATATCATATATATATAAGTGCGAGGGTAGTGGGTATTCAGTTTGACTATTGAATAGTGGGCAATAGAGAGTGTATGTCGATGAGAAGTCGCTAGGCGGACTTTTTTAAAATTGATTGTGTCTCTATATAGTTGGTTGGCAGATGGTATGGAGTAAAGTCATCTAAAGCCTCATACACACGATAGGACCTTGTAAAAACCTTTCTGTTGATTTTTGTACAAAGGGAGTCGGCCGTGAACTTGTATTGCATACACACGGCAGGACTTTTTCAGCCAACTTTCACCAAATCACGTGTTTTTTCTGCTCTTTACCGCCACCTTTGGTCAACTTCTGTATTGTTGTCTGAGCTTTTGCATTGGTTCTGAGCATGCGTGTTTGTACTTTGTACAAAAGTCCGATGGTTTTGTGTACACACGATCAGACTTTGCTCTATTGGACTTTTGTTGCCGGAAAGTTTGTCCGTTCGCACAGCCAACAAAAGTCAGATGAAAACCGAAAAAGTTTGTCCGATGGAGCGTACACAAGGTCGGATGTTGCCTTAAAACAGCTAATTTGCATGTTTGTTGTCAAAAAGTCTGATCGTGTGTATGGGCCTTAAGAATGATCAAAACTGAGTTATTAGAAGGGGTTTGGAATCAAGAGCTCAATTTTTTGAAAAGTATAAGATCCAGGATGAGCCAGTTTGTGCTAAGTTCAGTAAAGAGGGTCAGAGTGTCCAGGGGGGAAATGTCAGAGAACCCAAAATGGTGGTTAGGGAAGAGTGGAGAGAGGAGAGTTAAGAACTGCAAAAAAGTTTACATGCTGATGTCCAATTGGAGGCAATCAAGGGGTGTCGTTTAAAGTTATATTAAAGGCTTGACTTTTTTTTATTAAAAATAACAAACATGTTATACTTACCAGCTTTGTGAAGTGGTTTTGCACAGAGCAGCCCAGATCCTTCCCTTCTCGGGTCCCTCGATGGCTCTCCTGGCCCCTCCCTCCTGCCTAGTGTCCCCACAGCAATCAGCTTGCTATGGGGGCTCCTGAGCTGAGTCACAACTCAGGCCTCGGCCCTGCCACTTCTCTCTCCTCATTGGCTCACTAACTTTGATTGACAGCAGCCAATGGCCCCCCACTGCTGTCTCAGCCAATGAGGAGGGAGGGTCCTGGACAGCTGAGTCTCTCGTGCAACATCGCTGGATCGAGATGGGGCTCAGGTAAGTATTAGGGGGGCTTAATGCATAGAATGCATTAAGATAAATAACCTTCTGACTTTACAACCACTTTAAGTTCAGATGGGAATGGTCCGCCTATACATGGTAGACCCTTCAGGGGAAGGGGGGGAAATTTTGTTCCAACTTAGCCCAGATTTTGTGCGAGTGTAAAGTGCACCAGTCAATTACTCTAGCCCAGGGTTTCTCCAAATGTTTTTAGGAGTTCCTTGAGCAATGAGCAATTTCTGCCCCTCAGATAAGTTTCAACTGACACAATTGATCTTTTTAGTTATCTGTAAGAGGGTAATTTCTGTCAGAAACATTTTTCCCACTGACCATCACACCAATGTATCATGAGTTATATATTTATATAAATATTTATATTTATATATCCACTATTTTATCGATTCCTGGGTACACCACTATAGTAGCGCGGGAATACCTACTTACCTTTATCATGAGTTATAGATATAGTCATTTTTAGCAGGGATTCCCTGATATTGGAAAGTTATTTCAAGGGTTCCTAAAAGGGTAGAGAAAGGCTGCTCTAGCCAGATGGGCAGCTTCATAATATCTAACTAAAATCCTAACCAATCCTTGGATTTTAGTAATCTGAAGATCTGGAAGTCGATTCTAGCCTTCTTTCCAGATGTGTAGAAAGGGTGAAATGAACATTCCGTAAGATGTGTGGAGGAGTGGCACTGGGTATGCTTTGAAGAAGGTAGGACAGTCTGGGGCTGACCTCATAGGGCAGCACAGTGGTGTAGTGGTTAGCACTCTCACCTAGCAGCAATAAACAATTAAATCCTCTCTCTAAATTGGCCCTAGTATGTGTATATGTGTATGTGTTTGTAAGCACGTTGGGACCCTTCGGGGTAAAGGACCACACTATATCAAGGTGCAGCTCAACTCATTGTTTACCAATCGCTCTGCAAAACATGTAATCATTTTTTGCTATATATTTTTAATTCTTAAATACTTAAAGTGACACTAAATATTCTGACTCCAATAGTTGTAATAGTGACTATCCCTTCCTGAGACCTCTATGCCTGGCCTGTATATAGCAGAGACACTCACCACAGACAATCTTCGAACACTGGAAATCCATAAAAGTCTTTACTGCATGCAGGAAGCTATGGCAAAACAATAAGGTGCAGTAGACCTTGGGGGCCGGTTCACACAGGGGCGACACGACTTGCAGGCCGACTCTGTGAGGCGACCTGCACACGACTTCAGTGGCGACTTGCAAAACGACTTCTATATAGAAGTCAATGCAAGTCGCTGCAAGTCGCCCCCAAAGTAGTACAGGAACTCTTTTCTAAGTTGGAGCGGCTTGAGTCGTTCCTATTAGAACGGTTCCATTGTACAGAGCGGAGCGCGACTTGTCAAGCGGCTAAGTCGCCTGACAAGTCGCCCCTATGTGAACCGGCTCTTAATAGAAGTACTTAAGGTGGTCAAAAAGGAGTATTGGCCTTTCCTAACTCCAGTATGTGTCTTGTAGGGGGAGGAAGCATAAAACTCACAGACAAGGAAAAGAAAATTAATTTAGAAGAAGAGGAAAGGAAATACAGAAAAAAGTAAATAAAATGTAATACAAAAAAACAATCACAAGGTGGCAGCATAGTAAAAAAAAACAATTAAATAGGAAACCAACGCAGGCAGTATACACAAATACAACTAGATTTTCTATGTACTGTGGGGGTAGCACACCAAATAATATCCTTATTCTCCAAAAATAATCCATACACATCAACTAATTAATGGCCATGTAATATATTTGTGATGAAATTGTGTCTTACTGTGTTTTTCTGCCTCTATGTAATACCCTCCATGAACTCCCAAACCTCTGCCCCCCCCCCCCCCCCCATCTCTGTTTGTTTGGAATGATTAGTGTACCTTCGTTGGTGGTCATATGCACTGCTCTATGTACACTACAGATCCCATAATCCTCAATCCATCTCAGACATAAGCTAGAAAGGGTGGCTACTTTACTATATATGCATACCTCCCAACTTTTTGAGATGGGGATGAGGGACACCTATCAGCAAAAGTATGCAGGCATAGGACACACCCCTGGCCGTGCCCCCTTATAGGAAAATTGTACAAAAAAAAAACAAGATTTGTTAAATCCACAAGTGCTTTTTTTACCACTACTATTCTTTTATATTGGCTTTTGGAATTTACAAATGCAGCAATTTAGAAATCAGATGAAAGGTTTAGCGCTGGGAAACACTTTTTGATAGATAAAAAGCGCATTTTATATACAACTATATAGATCAGACCATAATGAGGGACAAATGAGGAGGAATGAGGACAGAGGGACATTGTTCCAAATCAGGGACAGTCCCTTTGAAATCAGGGACAGTTGGGAGCTATGCATACGTAAGACCAATGATAATAAACATAGCTACTAGGGATGAGGCAATGGTTTGGCTTAAACCTGTTCGGTAGGAGTATCATATATATGAGTGGTATTTCCTCCTACTGCTGTGACTATTTCCTAAGGAAGCAGTGGGTGCTTGCACCTGCCATATCCTTAGGGACTGCTGACATCACCGGGAATCCCCACCACATAAGCAAATGGGTGGGTATACTAGTGATATCACTGGCCATATCTGAGCTTTGAAGTCACCACTAAGCATGGTCCTGATGTTCGAATCGAACGTGAGTTAGACTCGAACATCGGGTTTTCGTTTGTTAACAGACGAACCGAACATATGGGGTGTTTGCGTCAAATTCGAGTGCCATGGAGTGCCCCATAATGCACTGCGACATCGCAGTGCATTGACAACTGCTGATTGGCCAAAGCATGCACCTAACCTGTATGCTTTGGCCAATCACTGCGCAATCTGCTGTGAGAGCCATGATTGGTCAAAGGCAGGGTGCCAATCATGGCTCAAGGGGCTAAGTCCACGCCCCACACTATATAAGGCTGCTTACACGATGGCCGTACGTAGTGTGATAATGTGGAGATTGAGAGAACTTGAGCTAGATTAGGCAGCTTAGTTAGTGGTGTGCAGGCCGTTTAGTATATATATATATATATATATATAGTTGATTTAGTGTAGACTATATATACAGTGCAGTCAGTGTACAATATATATACCGTGCAGGCAGTGTAATACATATGTAAATAAATATATATATATATATATATATATATATATATATATATTTATTTATATATTTACAGTGCAGGGTATATAGTGCAGTGCAGAGTATATAATACAGTGTATTGAAGTGGTTAAGGGGAACCCTAAGACAGAATACAGAACAAAAACGGCATGGCCCTTTGGGTCTGGCATAGATTTTAAGGGGAACTCCACAGCACTTTTTGACACTTTTTTGGTGAATGAGTACCCCTTGTTAAAGGGGGCTTCCAGATTCTGATAAGCCCCCCACCCGCAGACCCCGACAACCAATGGCCAGTCTGTGTGCTATTGTTTTTTTATAGAAGCTGGCAATGAAATGTAATTGGACCCTTAGATCATAAAGGGTCACTAAAGCCTTCCCACCAGGGGTTAAATGATAACGATCCACTGGAGAAATACGTCACACTTGGCAGATATGCCAGATGGATGTCAGTCAGTCCTCATGGAAAAGCTCAATCCCATATCGCCATCAATCATGTGAATGAAAAATTTAAAAAACCATAGTGTTCTCTGCTTATAAACAGTTTATTGAAAAAAAGAGATGGGAATATAAAAACTTACAAAGAGGGCACCTATATCCCGGTGCTAGGAGGGTACAGCGTATAGCAAAGTGCACAGATCGGGCTGCGGGTGATGTCACTTTCGTCCGTATGCATTACGTCCATATGCAGGACTTCATCAGCGATCTGTGCACTTTGCTATACGCTGTACCCTCCTAGCACCGGGATATAGGTGCCCTCTTTGTAAGTTTTTATATTCCCATCTCTTTTTTTCAATAAACTGTTTATAAGCAGAGAACACTATGGTTTTTTAAATTTTTCATTCACATGATTGATGGCGATATGGGATTGAGCTTTTCCATGAGGACTGACTGACATCCATCTGGCATATCTGCCAAGTGTGACGTATTTCTCCAGTGGATCGTTATCATTTAACCCCTGGTGGGAAGGCTTTAGTGACCCTTTATGATCTAAGGGTCCACTTGGTGAGGTGAGCGGCCATTTCATCTGTGGTGGAGGTTTTCTTTCACGTTGTCACCTGCATATGTATGCCTCCGTCATCACCTTAGAAAGACACCATTGGACTGTTTATGGACATATTTTTAGAATTTTTCAATTGTTTTTTATTTATGTGTGTTTAGCGCTGCACCTTTTTTATATATGTTTCTACAGAGGGGTTTTTGAAGGTTGACCCTTGGTGTTCAGCTGCTTCTAATAATTTTACATAATATTTGATATACCATTGCGCTGATTTATTTTATTATTATAAAATGAAATGTAATTTGCTGACAATTCTAAACACCGTTTTCCTTTGTAAATGTCAGTGCTGCTGCACCACTTTCTATACATCACAGCAGAAAGAAAGGCATTTGGAGATTGCAGGATAGAATGTACTTTTTTGAGTTAAGAATGAATACTTGAATATAATTTACTTAACCACATGCCGACCGCTCTATAGTCGAAAGATGTCTACAGCGCGGTCGGCTAGTTCTAAGTGGATGTCCTACGGACGTCCTCCCAGAAACTTGCTCCCGCGCCCCCTGGGGCGCGCACTAGGGAACATCCGTGACCGCCGGGTCCCGAGGACCCGGCGCATCACGGTAAACAGACGCTGATAGCGGCCGTTTACCATTTGATCGCTCCGTCAAATGACGGAGCGATCACATGTACACAAACCGTCGTCATGTCACGACGCCGGTCCCTCCTTCTCCTCTCTGTACCGATCGGTACAGAGAGGAGAGAAGCGGAGAGGGGGAGAGACAGGACCAGCGCTGTGGGCTGGATGTGTAGTGCCCACAGCGCTGGTCAATACACTGCCACCACTGTGCAATACTCTGCCACCACTGTGCAATGCTCTGCCACCGCTGTGCAATGCTCTGCCACCAACCACTGTGCAATGCTCTGCCACCAACCACTGTGCAATGCTCTGCCACCAACCACTGTGCAATGCTCTGCCACCAACCACTGTGCAATGCTCTGCCACCACTGTGCAATGCTCTGCCACCACTGCAATGCTCCCACCACTGCAATGCTCTGCCACCACTGTGCAATACTCTGCAACCACTGTGCAATGCTCTGCCACCACTGTGCAATGCTCTGCCACCACTGCAATGCTCTGCAACCACTGTGCAATGCTCTGCCACCACTGTGCAATGCTCTGCCACCACTGTGCAATGCTCTGCCACCACTGCAATGCTCTGCAACCACTGTGCAATACTCTGCCACCAACCACTGTGCAATGCTCTGCGACCACTGTGCAATACTCTGCCACCACTGTGCAATGCTCTGCCACCAACCACTGTGCAATGCTCTGCCACCACTGTGCAATGCTCTGCCAATACTGTGCAACACTGTAATACTCTGCCAATACTCGCCAATACTCTGCCAATACTCGCCAATACTCGCCAATACTCTGCCAATACTCGCCAATACTCTGACAATACTCGCCAATACTCTGCCAATACTCGCCAATACTCTGACAATACTCGCCAATACTCTGCCAATACTCTGCCAATACTCTGCAATAATTTTTAATAGAAACAAAGAATTTTTTTTTTTTTTTTTAACCGAATTTTCAGTATTTTTTGATTTATAGCGCAAAAAATAAAAAACCCAGCAGTGATTAAATACCACCAAAAGAAAGCTGTATTTGTGTGAAAAAAAGGACACAAAATTCATTTGGGTACAGTGTTGTATGACTGAGTAATTGTCATTCAAAGTGTGAGAGCACCAAAAGCTGAAAATTGGTCTGGTTAGGAAGGGGGTTTAACTGCCCAGTGGTCAAGTGGTTAAAGAGGTGTGCCCATTAAAAAAAATTTTTTAACAGTCAGCAGCTACAAATACTGCAGCTGCTGACTTTTAATAATCGGACACTTACCTGTCCTAGGGTCCAGCGATGCGGAGGAACGAAGCCCCCCCTCGTTCCCTGCTCCGCTCGCGGCGCCTGCATCCTTACTGTGAAGCCACAGCCGTGCACCCACTGCGCATGTGCGAACGGCGCCGCGTGCCGTGATATAACACTCAGTCATCTGGGACACGTGACAGGTCCCAGATGACTGAGCGGCGCCGAGGGAAAGTGATGTCAGTGCCCGGGCACTGAAGGTGGCAGACTACGAGGGACCCCCTAGCAACAGGCATTTAGAGGTGAGTAAAATAATTTTTTTTTCACATTTTTTATTTTTTTATTTTTTTTTATGCACATTTATTTTTTTTGGTGGCAACAACACTATTTCTTACCTATTCTATCACGCATATAAATATGTTTGCTTAGCTATGTTGATTATATATCAGTAAAAATTATTTTAAAAATCTGTGCTTCACACTTCATTTTTGGGGGTGGCTACAATAGCCCTACATGGTCTCACCATAGGTGTAATGTAGCCACCACTCCCCCATTGGTGCATTCCTAATGTGTCCTACAATGCAACGTGTGTGTTTGCACTCCAGCTAACTTCTTCCAGCTGTAAGACCAGCCATTTCCTTCTTGTTTCAGTTGTTTGAAATATTGGTGCCAATTAAAAATCACAGGGCACTAATTCATCTTCTTGCTACAATTTTTTTTTTTTTTTAGTTTGAATGATTGTGATCCATTTATTGTAACCACTAGATGGAGCTAGCTTTCAAGAAACATAAATTACCACTCTATTGGAATGGATTTTATGTTTTATCTAGTTACATGTCAGCAGTTGTATAAGTGCCAATATTCTTGCAAGAGTTAGGATGTTGCATTTATCTAAATCACCCCTTATTTTCTGTTAGCGGAGGAGTCCCCCTATCAGAATACAATGGCAAAGCGGGGAGGATTGCTCCATCCACCTTGCTTGTGTGAATTGTGGAATGTGTTTCATCCAGAAATCCAAAATGTTGTGTTGTTACCAGAACAGTAATAGAGGGCAAATCTTCCAATGGGGACACTAGTTTTAATTAAAATCAATAATTCTGTCACTTCCTGCTTTAGCTATAGGACAGGAAACGACGGTAAATCTCCCCAATGGGACAAAGATTGCCGAAAAAAAACCCAGACAGGGGTTATAACCCTTCCTTACTGTATCCAAAATGAAAAAAAATAAGTTTTGCCTATAGTTCTACTTTAAAGTGATTGTAAAGTCTTTTATTTTAGTTAAAAATAACAAACATATTATACTTACCTGCTCTGTTAAATGGTTTTGCCAGAGCAGCCCAGATCCTCCTCTTCTCAGGTCCCTCTTTGGTGCCCCTGGCCCCCTCCTTCCAGTTGAGTGCCCCCACAGCAAGCATCTTGCTATGGGGGCACCCGAGCTGGATCGAGAGGGGGCTCAGGTAAGTGTTAGGAGGGCTGAGGGGGGTTGCTGCACACAGAAGGTTTTTTTATCTTTAAGCATGGAATGCATTAAGATAAAAAAACCTTCTGACTTTACAACCACTTTAAGGTATAAGACCTTTTGCTTTTTTAACCACTTTAACCTGATGCGGACCGCCCTACGCACATTTACTGCGGCAGGGCGGTCGCTCTATGCAGAATCACGTACAGGTATATGATTCTGCACTTCCAGGTCTGGGGCACCTACGCGCGCCGTGGGTGACCCGGCGGGAGCCAATTAGCAGGTCCGGAGGACGCAATGTCCGCCGGGATCCGCTGATCGTTCCAAGCAAAGGCAGAACGCCGATTTGCCTATGTAAACTAGGCAGATCGCAGTTCTCTGGCAAGGGAAGGCAGTGATCTTGTGTTTCTGCTAAACAGGAACACAGATCTCTGCCTTCTCACAGTACAGGCACCCCCACACAGTTAGGAAGAACTCCCTAGGAACCCATTTAACCCTTTGATCGCCCCTGATGTTAACCCCTTCCCTACCAGTGTCATTAGAATAGTGACAGTGCATATTTTTTAGAACTGATCACTGTATTAGTGTCACTGGTCCCAAAAAAGTGTCAAAAGTGTCAGTTAGGTGTCCCATTTGTCCGCCGCAATATCACAGTCCCACTCTAAGTCGCTGATTGCCGCCATTACTAGTAAAAAAATAAAAATAAATAAAAATTCCAAAAATATATCCCATATTTGTAGACGCTATAACTTTTGCGCAAACCAATCAATATATCTTTGATGGTATTACCAAAAATATGTAGCAGAATGCATATTGGCCTAAATTGATGAAGAAATTTGATTTTTTTATTTTATTTTATTGGGTATGTTTATAACAGAAAGTAAAACATATTGTTTTATTTTCAAAATTGTCGGTCTTTTTTTGTTTATAGCGCAAAAAATAAACATTGCAGAAGTGATCAAATACCACCAAAAGAAAGCTCTATTTGTGGGAAAAAAGGACATAAATTTTATTTGGGTGCAGTGTTGCCCAATTATCACTTAGGCCCCTTTCACACTGTCGGACCATTCAGGTCTGCCTGTCAGTTTTGTCGGCGGACATGAACGGGCGCTCCATGCTAGTCTATGGAGCGACAGTTGTCAGTGGTGACATGTCCGCTGACATCCGTCCCGGTCCGATCCGCTAAAATCAGACGGATGGCCCTACATTCGCATCCGTCGCTGGTGGATCGGATCGGGTAAGATCTGATGAAAACGGACATGGTGTCTGTTTTTGTCCAATCTTTCTGTAGCAACCAGCGGCGCTCGACAAGCCCCCCCCCCCGCTCAGTGAGCAGGGATGGACCTGTCATCCCCCGGCTCAGCGAAGATCAATGGAGAGATCTTGCGCTGAGATGGTGGACAGAGGTGGACTCCGTGGCAGCGGATCCGCCTCGTGAGAGTGAAGCCTTAAAGTAACGCAGTGCCATATCGCAAGAAAATTGCCTGGTCATGAAGGGGGGTAAACCTTCCGGAGCTGAAGTGGTTAATCTCATGAACTGTAGAAGCATTACCTATGTAAAATTTTGAGTATCATAGGCACATATCATAGGCACATTGGTGTTAGGAGGAACTACTTTGCGTTTTACTGCCGAGCTCTTCTGTAGGTGCCCAGTCAAACTTTTGGTCCACACTAGTGTTGGTGGGCGATAAAAGGAGAGGGTATCATTATGCCATTCTCTCTGCCTGGGAACAGCAGTGGTAGGAGAAGTAGTCCTTAATTGGAGACACACCACTCACAAGACAGCCTCAAACCCTAGTGTTGAACGTAAGTTTTTAGGGGGCTGGTGGTTTCTTATGAACATAGTATCAACATGATCTAGAAAATTAGGCCTGTATATCAACTTTTATGATCTATTTATTTATTTTATACAATTTATTTCACCATTAAATGAATATCTGTAAGTTTTTTTTTGTGATTTATATAAATATGCTATAATGGATCATGATTATCTATAAACTTGAATGCTGCACTCCTGTTTTACACCCTCTCTCTCATATCCTTTCTCCCCCACCACTCTCTTTTATTCCCTCTCACTTTCTCCCTTTCTTTATCTCCCATTCTCTCCCTCTATTGCACTCTTTCTCCCCCTGCTCACTCTGCCCAGAGAGTGTGATGATTGCTCATTTGCTGCCCATGTATTGTCACAATTGCCCATTTTTTGCTCAGTCTTGTCAAGTCAGCGACCATATTACTATATACAGTATCCAATGCAGGCCTGTCACTAATAAAGCACAGCACTCCTAACCCTATATTTGTCTGTGGAGCTCTGCTAATAAACAATTGCTGCCAATTCAGCATGGCATGCTGCGTATGCCACTGTTTACCTCTTTTCTTTCCATACCCCTCACCCCATCACAATCCCAGCCTCACCAGCTTTGGAAAGTTCCCAGGTATGCTATTCTTCAAAATATGTACTATTCATTTTCAACTTTTGCCGCGTACACACGGTCGGAATTCTCGTCGGAAAAAGCTCTGATGGTTTTCCCGTCGGAATTCCGACGGAATTTCGCTCAAACTGTCTTGCCTACACACGGTCACACCAAATTCCGACGATCTGTAACGCAGCGGCATAAAACACGTTCGACAGCACTATAAAACGGAGGTTTAATGCTTCCGAGCATGCGTCAAATTGTTTCTGAGCATGCGTCGGAATTTTGCGTGTCGGAATTGCATACACAGGATCGGAAAATCCGATAGAAAGGTTTTCCGTCGGAAAAATTGAGAACAGGTTCTCAATCCAAAGTCCGTCGGAAATTCCGACAGAAAAAGACCGATGGGCATACACACGGTCGGAAAATCCGTTGAAAAGCTCCCATCGGACTGTTTCCATCGTGTGTACGCGGCATTAGTGTTTCTTTCTGTTTTTCTAAAATAACTTGAGTTTCAGGATTGGCGACAATACCCCTAGCACCCTCACAGCACTTGCAAAAAACAATAGTTGGAGCCAGCCCTGTGTATTACCATGTTCTTGTAACGTAATTCTTTATCAGGGCAAAAGATTGTTACTGTGATAAGTTACAGTCATTTGTACAATTTATTTCAGTGATTTCCAGTCTAATGTCATTCAGTATTCATCTGTAATGTGCAGACTGGTCACATCATCCTTCTTCTGAAACATGTAGCGTGATAAAAGATGACTGCGTGTTTCATCCATCCCACGGTAGCTTATCACAGGGATCCCTTTCAGAGATTGAGGTATGCAAATAGGCTATACGTCACAGCAGCTGTTTGTAGCTGATTTAGCACTTCTCTTTTTCCACATTCTCTCACATAAAAACAGTGATCCTCTGCTTGTTCCATACTATGATAAAAGGAAGTGTCTCCATTTTTAATTTCGGATCAGTGACCTACTAAACTCAATAAAGTATAATAATCACACAATACAAAAAGTCCATTAAGCCCCATACACACGGTCGGATTTTCCGATGGATTCTGTCCTATCAGACAATGTTGTCGGAAATTCCGACCTTGTGTAGGCACCATCAGACAGTTTCCATCGGATTGTCCGACGGACAAAATCCTATCTCCTGCTGGATAGATTTTTTGACAACAAAGTCCGATCACACCAAATCCGATCGTGTGTAGCGAATTCCGACGGACAAAGTGCTACGCATGCTCAGATTACATTACAAGACCAAAGCTATTGGCTACTAGCCTCTACGTAGTCCCGTCGTAGGCAACAAACGTCACCACGTTCAGAATGATCGGATTTTCCGACAACTTTGTCCGACCGTGTGTACGCAAAACCAACATCAGACAAAGTATGACAGACATGATCCGACGGACCTGGTCCTCGGATAATCCGCGCGTGTGTATGGGGCTTTAGACAAATGAAAGTCCAATCAGGCAAAGTATCCTTTCTTATTCTGATATGATAGTAGAAATGATAATAGAAACAGTGTCCGTAATGAATATAATGCAGGCAAATAGACGTTTAATCGAACCCCAGCAGCAGTGATCAACAGCAGCCAAATCCTTGCAATGATAGTGTATGAGGGTTCTTACCGGATCGGGTGGAATTCCTTGTGAGCGGAGTCAGCTGAGCGGGCAGACACAGCTCACTGCAGGGACAGATGAAAACTCTGTAGATACGAGCTCCACCGGCGGAGTCCGGAAGTGGACGAGGGGACACAGACAGCAGGAGGCGGTGCGCAAGTAGACTGACACACATATGTGCTATTTTGCAATTTGCACTTCATGTTGCATTCATTTAATTATCTTTTAATTTAATGGGTTTCTCTAATCTCAGTAAAGTCACACTTACTGACGCTGAATCTTCCATCCTTGACAAAGGACTTATATTCGCACCTCCTAAAATACTCAACAAATTTGAAAGGTATATGGACATACATAAATATACGCGGAAATTGAACATCGATAGATATATGTTGTCCAATGCAGGGGGGAATAAGATGGTTAATTCCACAGGTGTTAAACATGCAGGCCTTAATAATGCCTCCTTATTTAATCCTCCCTGTGGACGAGTAGCAGAATGTATTTTGGGGTGTAATTTTGGCTATGTGCATGCTATGTGTTAGAAAGATCTTCTAAATTGACAACTTTGTGAGAAAAAAATAGGTTTTCATTTTCTTTCCACATATTCCAAAAACTTGTGGAAAGAAATGACATGTTCATTATGCCTCATAGAATATATATTGGGGTGTTTTATTTCCAAAATGGGGTCACTTTGTGGGTAATTCCATTGTCCTGGTGCTCCAGGGCCTTCAAAAATGTGATAGGTACTCAGGAAATTAAATGTGTAACTTATGCCTTTAGAACACCTGATGGTGCTACATGGATGTTTGGCCTCTGTATGTGGCCAGGCTGTGGAAAAGTCTCACACATGGGGTATCGCCATACTCAGAACGGGTATCAGAATGTATTTTGGGGTGTAATTTTGGCTATGTACATGCTATGTGTTAGAAACATCTTCTAAATTGACAACTTTGTGAGAAAAAAATAGGTTTTCATTTTCTTTCCACATTTTCCAAAAACTTGTGGAAAGAAATGACATGTTCAAAAGACTCATTATGCCTCATAGAATATACATTGGGTTGTTTTCTTTCCAAAATGGGGTCATTTTGTGGGTAATTCCATTGTCCTGGTGCACCAGGGCCTTCAAAAATGTGATAGGTACTCAGGAAATTAAATGTGTAATTTATGCCTTTAGAACGCCTGATGGTGCTACATGGATGTTGGGCCTCTGTATGTGACCAGGCTGTGGAAAAGTCTCACACATGGGGTATCGCCATACTCAGGACGAATAGCAGAATGTATTTTGGAGTGTAATTGCAATTATGCCTGCACCATGTGTGAGAAATAACTTGTAAATATGACAATTTAGTGAAGAAAAAAAAAATATATATATTTCTTAATTTTCCAAAGCATTGTGGGGGAACAATTGCAACTTCAAAAAATTCATTATGCCTCTTACTAAATACCTCAGACTGTCTTCTTTCCAAAAAGGGGTCTATTGGGGGGTTATTGTACTGTCCTGACATTTTAGGGCCTCAAGAAATGAGATAGGCTATCAGTGCATTAGGATTGATACATTTTCAATAATGCATAGCATGGCTTGTAGGCTCTATAACTTGCACACAAACCAATGATCATACACTTATCAGGATTTTTTTTTACCAAAGACATGTAGTAGAATACATTTTGGCCTAAATTTTCGCCAAAATTAGATTTTTTTTTTGGTTTCTTTTAAAAGAGAAAGTAGAAATTTTTTTTTTTCAAAATATTCGCTCTTTTTTCGCTTATATCACAAAAAATGATAAATGAAGTGGTGAATAAATACTACCAAAATAAAGCTCTATTTGTGTGAACAAAATGATAAAAAAATTATTTGGGTACAGTGTAGCATAACTGAGTAATTGTCATTCAAACTGAGAGAGCACTGAAAGCTGAAAATTGGTCTGGGAAGGAAGGGGGTTTAACCACTTGCCGACCGCCCCATGTAGATATACGTCGGCAGAATGGCACGTACAGGCAGAACCACGTACCTGTACGTGCCATTCTTTAGGCGGTTGGGGGGTCCGATCGGACCCCCCTCCGCCGGCGGGGACGGTCGGCATCGCTTCAGGAGCGATCCGGGACGAGGGGACGGCCAGTGGTTTCTGGCCACCCCCTCGCGATCGCTCCTGGCCAATGAGAAACTTCCCCTTCCTGTCTATTGTATAGACAGGAAGGCGGAAGTGATGTCACGCTCGGTGCGCCGGTCTATGTGACCGGAGACGCCGAGCGGCGAACATGTTAAGGTTAGTGCACAACACTACACTGACACCAGTACAGTTAGGCACACAAAACACCCCCCTGTCACCCCCTGATCACCCCCCAGATCACCCCCCTCCCCCCCCAGTCACAGTGTCACTAATTGCAGTGATCATTTATTTACTGATCACTGCATTTAGTGTCAGTGTGACTGTAATAACTGTCAGGGCAGTTAGTTTTAGGTCCTAGGTAGCCCCCTACCCCCCCCTAATAAAGGTTTAACCCCCTGATTGCCCCTAGTTAACCCCTTCACCCCCTTTTGCCAGTGTCACTAAGCGATCGTTTTTCTGATCGCTGCATTGTGTCGCTAGGTAACCATTTTTTTTTTTATTTTAACCGCCATGTTTTATATAGGTTCATAAATAGTTTTATAGGTCAGGTACCCCCATATTACAACCTAAATAAAGGTTTTAACCCCCTGATTGCCCCTAGAGTTAACCCTTTCACCAGTAATCACCGTATAACTGTCACTGGTGACGCTGGTTAGCCAGTTAGTTATTTCGTTATTTAGGTTCCCCGTCAGGTTTTTATATAGCGTCAGGTACCCCCATATATTACCTAATAAAGGTTTAACCCCCTGATTGCCCCTAGTTAACCCTTTCACCCCCTTTTGCCAGTGTCACTAAGCGATCGTTTTTCTGATCGCTGCATTAGTGTCGCTAGGTAACCAGTTTTTTTTTAGGTTAACCGCCATGTTTATATAGGTTCATAAATAGGTTTATAGGTCAGGTACCCCCATATTACAACCTAAATAAAGGTTTTAACCCCCTGATTGCCCCTAGAGTTAACCCTTTCACCAGTGATCACCGTATAAAATGTCACTGGTGACGCTGGTTAGCCAGTTAGTTATTTCGTTATTTAGGTTCCCCGTCAGGTTTTTATATAGCGTCAGGTACCCCCATATATTACCTAATAAAGGTTTAACCCCCTGATTGCCCCTAGTTAACCCTTTCACCCCCTTTTGCCAGTGTCACTAAGCGATCGTTTTTCTGATCCCTGCATTAGTGTCGCTAGGTAACCAGTTTTTTTTTGTATTACTGTTACGGGTGACGCTGGTTAGTTAGCTTGTTTTTTATACTGTCAGGGCACCCGCCATTTATTACCCAATAACGGTTTAACCCCCTGATCGCCCGGCGGGTGATATCAATTAGGTTTTAGGGTCAAATAAGGTCTGCGTCGCCCCAGGTTAGTGCCAGTACCGCAAACACCCACGCGCAAAGCATACACCTCCCTTAGTGGTATAGTATCTGAACAGATCAATATCTGATCTGATCAGATCTATACTAGCGTCCCAGCAGTTTAGGGTTCCAAAAAAACGCATTGTTAGCGGGATCAGCCCAGATACCTGCTAGCACCTGCGTTTTCCCCCTCCGCCCAGCCCAGCCCACCCAAGTGCAGTATCGATCGATCACTGTCACTTACAAAACACTAAGCACACATAACTGCAGTGTTCGCAGAGTCAGGCCTGATCCCTGCGATCGCTAACATTTTTTTTGTGGTAGCGTTTTGATTCAGTCGCTAACAGTCAGGAGCTTTTTTACCTGTGAATCTCAAAAAAATAAAAAAAACAAAAATAGTTGTCGTTTTATTGTTCTCTCTCTCTCTCTATTGTTGCTCTTTTTTTACTCCATTCTATTCTGCAATGTTTTATTATGTTTTATCATGTTTTATCATGCTTGCTTTTCAGGTATGTAATTTTGTTTACTGTGTTTTAGTGTTAAGCATTTTTTTGTTTTCAGGTGCGCCATTCAGTTGCAGCGCGGATTTATTTATCTTGACAGCAACAGCGTTTGCTCCCACGATACATAAAGCCGCGACTCCAACGCTGTAGGAGGTGATTTCACCACCACAGTTAAAAAAAAGAGCATATATGCCGAAGCATGGGGGCAGCAGGGGGCGGGGAGGAGCGATTGGCTCCTAATGCCACGTACATACGGTCGAAATTCCGACCGTGTGTACACGGCATAACTTTTGCGGGAGGATGCCCCCATGCATCGGCATATATAAATGGTGCATGTATGCCCATCATTAGAAGTGGGTGGATGAAGGGAGGTATTCTAATGGTGGGCATACCCACCAATCAATCTCTTTTTTTCGTTCAGCCAAGAGGCTGCATGAAAAAAAAAAAAAGATTACAATATATGTCCAGTATGTTGCTGGACTTTGAATGGTTATACCAGAATGATGCCTGCAGGTTTAGGTATCATCTTGGTATCATTCTTTTCAGCCAGTGATCGGCTTTCATGTAAAAGCAATTCTAGCGGGTAATTAGCCTCTAGACTGCTTTTACAAGCAGTAGGAGGGAATGTCCCCCCTCCCGGATATAAACCGCGCCATTGGGAAATTGGGAAAGCATTTTATCACACCAATCTTGGTGTGGTCAGATGCTTTGAGGGCAGAGGAAAGATCTAGGGTCTAATAGACCCCAATTTTTTCAAAAAAAGAGTACCTGTCACTGCCTATTGCTATCATAGGGGATATTTACATTCCCTGAGATAACAATAAAAATCATAACAAAGAAAAAAAATGGAAGGAACAGTTTAAAAATAGAATAAAAAAGCTAAATAAATAAAAAAAAAACTAAAAAAAAAAAAAAAAAAAGCACCCCTGCCCCCCTTCTCTTGCGCAAAGGCGTACACAAGCGTTGGTCTGGCGTCATATGTAAACAGCAATTGCAGCATGCATGTGAGGTATCACCGCGAAGGTCAGATCGAGGGCAGTAATTTTAGCAGTAGACCTCCTCCGTGAATCTAATGTGGTATCATGTAAAGGCTTTTAAAGGCTTTTAAAAATGTATGTAGTTTGTCGCCACTGCGTGTTTGTGCGCAATTTTAAAGCATGTCGTGTTTGGTATCCATGTACTCGGCCTAAGATCATATTTTTTATTTCATCAAAAATTTGAGCAATATAGTGTGTTTTAGTGCATTAAAATAAAAAAAAGTGTATTTTTTCCACAAAAAATGCGTTTGAAAAATCGCTGCGCAAATACTGTGTGGAAAAAAAAAATGCAACACCCACCATTTTAATCTGTAGGGCCTTTGCTTTAACAATATATATAGTGTTTGGGGGTTCAACGTAATTTTCTTGCAAAAAAAAAATATGTTTTCATGTAAACAAAAAGTGTCAGAAAGGGCTTTGTCTTCAAGTGGTTAGAAGAGTGGGTGACGTGTGACATAGGCTTCTAAATGTTGTGCATAAAATGCCAGGACAGTTCAAACCCCCCCCAAATGACCCCATTTTGGAAAGTAGACACCCCAAGCTATTTGCTGAGAGCAATGTTGAGCCCATTAAATATTTTTTTTTTTTTTCCCCAAGAGATTGAATAATGAAAAAAAAAAAAATATATATATTTTTTTTACAAAAAGTTGTCACTAAATGATATATTGCTCAAACATGTCATGGGCATATGTGGAAATACACCCCAAAATACATTCTGTTGCTTCTCCTGAGTACGGGGATACCACATGTGTGGGACTTTTTGGGAGCCTAGCTGCGTACGGAACCCCAAAAACCAAGCACCGCCTTCAGGCTTTCTAAGGGAGTAATTTTTTTATTTCACTTCTCACTGCCAATCACAGTTTCGGAGGCCATGGAATGCCCAGATGGCATAAAACCCCCCAAAATGACCCCATTTTTGGAAAGTAGACACCCCAAGCTATTTGCTGAGAGGTATTGTGAGTATTTTGCAGATGTCGCTTTTTGTCACAAAGTTTTGAAAATTGAAAAAAAAGAAAAAAAAAAATTTTTTTTATTTACTTTCTTCATTTTCAAAAACAAATGAGAGCTGTAAAATACTCACCATGCCTCTCAACAAATAGCTTGGGGTGTCTACTTTCCAAAATGGGGTCATTTGGGGGGGTTTTGTGCTATTTTGGCATTTTATGGCCTTCGAAACTGTGATAGGTAGTGAGGAGTGAAATCAAAAATTTGCACCCTTAGAAATCCTGAAGGCGGTGCTTGGGTTTCGGGGCCCCGTACGCGGCTAGGCTCCCAAAAAAGTCCCACACATGTGGTATCCCCATACTCAGGAGAAGCAGCAAAATGTATTTTGGGGTGCAATTCCACATATAACTATGGCATGTGTGAGCAATATATCATTTAGTGACAACTTTTTGAAGAAAAAAAAAATTATTTTTTATTTTTGTCTTTATTCAATCACTTGGGACTAAAAAAAAAAATATTCAATGGGCTCAACATGCCTCTCAGCAAATAGCTTGGGGTGTCTACTTTCCAAAATGGGGTCATTTGGGGGGGGTTTTGTACTTCTCTGCCATTTTAGCACCTCAAGAAATGAAATAGGCAGTCATAAATTAAAAGCGGTGTAAATTCCAGAAAATGTACTCTAGTTTGTAGACGCTATAACTTTTGCGCAAACCAATAAATATACGCTTATTGGCATTTTTTTTACTAAAGACATGTGGCTGAATACATTTTGGCCCAAATGTTTGACTAAAATTGAGTTTATTAGATTTTTTTTTATAACAAAAAGTAGAAAATCTCTTTTTTTTTCAAAATTTTCGCTCTTTTTCCGTTTATATCGCAAAAAATAAAAATCACAGAGGCAATCAAATACCATCAAAAGAAAGCTCTATTTGTGGGAAGAAAAGGACGCAAATTTCGTTTCGTTACAAAATTGCATGACCGCGCAATTACCAGTTAAAGTAGTGCAGTGCGAAATTGAAAAAAGACCTCTGGTCCTTAAGCTGACAATTGGTCCGGGGCTGAAGTGGTTAAGTGCTCTGTATTGAGGTGGTTGAAGAATACAGATGCATACATTTTTACACTTTTTGATAGTCACCAAAAACATCTTGTTTGAAATCTCTCATATCCATATTATACTTGAAAGTGGGGTCTCTTTTAAATGAGATTGTATTTTTTATATATGTTTACCGGTTTTAACAAGCATCAGTTACTCAGGAGAAAAATTGCCTAACAAGCGTTATTAACCTTTTAAAGTGGTAGTAAATCCTGCTTGGTCAATTTACCTTATTATAGGCTTACCTGTAGGTAAAAGGAATATCTCCTAAACATGTTTAGGAGATATTCACTCTGAATGCAGCCAGTTACATCACCGACACATGCGCTCAGACTCAGAGCTTCGTGCCTGCTACGAGGGCTCCCATGCATGCGCGGGAGTGATATCATTGTGGCTCTGGCCCAAAACATAGCCAGAGCACGCAAAACCTGGAAGAAAAACCAAAGGGAAGATGTCAGCCCTCTCAGCGGTGACAGTACAGCGCTGGAGGGCTTTGTTCCAAGGCACATTATGCTATTGCCTTGCAGGTGTTTGTTTGTTTTTTCACAACAGCCGCGGTTTACAATCGCTTTAAGATTTTCTCAGTTCCTCATATTTTCTAAATAGACAATCTTTACCCACAAGCAATAGTAAAAGATTTTTAAAAAACGGTATATTTTACCTTGAAGCTAATTTAGGCTCCAATCACATATGCATGCTCCGGGAATGCGTGCAGAAATGTGCAATCCCGCGTGCATTCCCAGAACATGTGAAAACGTTCATTGCGCTTGCGGTGCCTTTGATTTTTAATGACATGCCAAATGTGGCTAGGAAACACACGTTTTGTCATGCAACAAACGCAGCAAAATGTACGGTAAAAAAAACATGCAAATGTAAAGCGGAAAAGTGCTTTAAGAGCTACTTTTGTCGAATTTGTTGCACGTCGGGCAGCCTATTCAAGTGAACGCAAGCAAAAAGAGAAGGATTGGGACTTTATATGAGGCAATGACTAAGGTAGTTCATATACCTCCATCCCTGGTAAATTTTAAAAGAAGAAAAGGGTCGTGGGACTTTGTATGAAGCACACTACTAAGTTGAACGAACCAATAAGTATAGTAATTGTTCATTATTACAAAGGGCATACATACATATAAAATAGTAGAAACATATATATATATATAATAAACTAGGTCTCAATAGATATATCTAAGCAATTCATGATTATACACAATTATTCCAATATGACACACATAGTAATGGACCTTGGATATGTAGACCCAAATTGTACCGGTAACATATAAACATGATGAAAATGATTTGTTAAGGTAAACGATAATAAAATACAGATATAACACATGGATACTGTGATGTAGCATCATAGGAAATCTCTATGCGTTTTGTGGTCATATTACCACTCATCAGGAGCAGATGCAGATTTGGGAGTATCTATAGTAGGATAAAAATGGCAGAATAGTATGATGGTAGAAAGAAGGGGAGTATGACACAAGGAAAAAAGAGGGGGAACACAACGGATCCCAAACACTCTAACCTAGCTGTAGTATATGGGTAAAAATGTTGATGATATTGAGAATTGGAGGCACTATAGAAGACGTCTTCCCCGGGAGCTGAGGTGGTAACGCCTGCGACACGGCGGCAGCACCAACAACCAATGAATAAACATTAAAATGAGATCTCCAGTTATCAGCTGTGGTGTATATAATTTGTGCTGTATATAGTTCCCAGGAGTTTCTGTGAAAATTAATAAATTATCAATAAAGTGATTGCAGGACTGATAAACTGAAGAAATGAAAGGTAACCCAAAACCATGTAACTATAGTAGGTAAACCAAGCTTTCTCTCATTTCAGATCTACCCCTCAGATTTAAAGCGACTGCACTTCCAACTGCACTTACAGTGCAATTTCAAGTGCACTTTGCACTTGTAGTTTGCACTTGTAGTGCAAAGTGGATTTGCCTTTCGTAAATGACCCCCATAGTGTTTAACATCAAGAGTGCAGTGCAAGTGTGGTATAAGTACCAGCTGTGAGCCCCAGGTAACCACCAACGTCACGCAGCGTCATAAAAAGCGGAGTCGTCGCCGCCGCCTGAGCAACAATTCGCGCTCAGCGGCTGGCACTCAAACCTACCTCGTGGTATACACAGATGGGAAAACATGTCGGTGCGTGGCGTCATCAATGATGTCACCAGCTTGGCATGTGGGCGTAGCGTCGACCCGCATTGAGTGCCTGCCCGTCCCCCCACAATGGGAGAAGAGAGGAAGGCCCCGGTGCGCATTGCAGCTCCCAGGGATAACAAAAGCCAAGGCTACCACCCAAAATCCAGGAATTGGCCCCTATATCAAAAATAAAAAACATAATGGCAAATGTAGGTCACAGATTGTATTAAAAGTAAGTGTAATAAATTAGTTGTGTGCTTCTATCCCTGGTTTAATGAGAACAAAAAGAGAAGGACTTTATATGAGGCAATATGTGTAATAATAAATAATTACTATACTCATGTAATGGACTAGTGGTGTCAAATTGTCAGTATCAGCAGTTGTGGGATAACCGGAGGATATTTCTGGTTCAAAAAGAACAAATAAAGCAGCAGGATGTTAATGGACTAGTGATGTCAGACTGTCTGTTGTCGCTGCTACCAACAACAAATAAGATAGCAGGATCGATTTGTTATCTTCATTCTATGATTCGCTGCTGATAGTATACAAGTGACACAGTGCTGCGATTCGTTGCCCGTGGGAAGTTCATCTGACACACTATTGGATGTTCCAAAGGTTTGATCATTCACTTTGTGTGGCCAGCTGTCACTTTTTCTGGAAACTACATGATAGTGGATAACATATGGGTCGTGCTTAGTAACCTTATTTTAAAACACCTAAACCATTCAATAGAAAGAGATAAGACATGGCTACTGTTTTTCTGTCTTGCAGTGAGTCAAATCATTTCCCAAATTCAAAATTAGAGGTGGGATAATTTATTACTTTGTAATACTTTGTAATTACTTTTGTACCATTGAAACCTTCCTCTTTAAATGAATTTACAGAAAGATGATGAGATTTGTTACTTCATTACAGAATATTGTGAATATACCATTAAAACTTTTCTCTTAAGAATATACAGAAAGATGATGAAAGATGATGGCTTTTTAAAAACATATAGTTATTTAAACCGCAGTTAGTCGCTAAATTATAGTTTAGCCCTCTACTATTGTATTAGCCCATACAAACAAGTTCTTATTAAGCAAGTAGGATGAAATAATAAACTACGATTGTTCATGATCTCTTTAGTTAATTAGATAATGTTTCCGATAAAGAATTACAAAAGCGTGTCTGTTCTAGAATGGCCAAGGTTAGGGATAATATGAAACATTTTAAAGCAGAATTTTAGCAGGCAGTATGTGCAGGAGAGGAATACAGAGGGTATGACAGTGGGCAGTATGTACAGGAGAGGAGTGCGGAGGGTATGACAGTGGGCAATATGTGTAGAAAAGGAGTGCAGAGGGTATGAAAGACAGCTGGCAGTATGTAATGGAGAAATGTGCAAGAGGATGTGAGGGTATGTCCAGGAGAGAAGTGCAGACATGGATCCAGGGGGGTGCTGGAGTGGGCTGCGCCCCCCCCAGGTCTCAGCTGTGCCCCCCCCCAAAGCCATCTGACCACCTTCCCTCCACCCTGGATGCTCTACCTGGCCGTTGAGCTCCTTCTTTCTATTCCAGCACTGTACACAGCTCCTCCTCCCCACACTACACGGAGCTGAAATCATATTCCTTTACACACAGCCAGTGTGTTTTGACCCGGGAATTTCACAGGTCAGAACGGCAACATAGCAGCCAGCTACACGTCGTGGCGGACTGGCTGTTTGTCTTCTTCCTTTCCAACAGTGATCCCTGTTCTCTGACTCTCCAGCAGGGATCCATGTCCTCTGACTCTCCAGCAGTGATCCCTGACTTCTGACTCTCCAGCGGTGATCCCTGTCCTCTGACTCTCCAGCAGGGATCCCTGTCTTCTCCCTTACCAGCAGTGATCCCTGTCCTCTGACCCTCCAGGGGTGATCCCTGTTTTCCTCCTCTCCAACTGCAAACCCTGTCCCCTCCCTCTCCAGTGGTGATCCCTGTCCTCTGACTTTCCAGTGGTCATCCCTGTCCTCGGACTCTTTAAGGGTGATCCCTGTCCTCGGACTCCCCAGGGGGAATCCCTGTCCTCTGACTTTCCAGCTGTAATCCCTGTCTTTTCCCTCTCCAGGGATGATCCCTGTCCTCTGACTCTCCAGTGGGGATCCCTGTCCTCTGACTGTCCAGTGGTAATCCCTGTCCTCTCTCTCTCCAGCTGTGTTCCCTGTCCTCTCCAGTGGTGATCCCTGACCTCTGCCTTTCCAGTGGTGATCCCTGTCCTCTCCCTCTCTAGTGGTGACCCCATCCTCTCCCTCTCTAGTGGTGACCCCTGTCCTCTCCCTCTCTAGTGGTGAACCCTGTCCTCTGACTCTCCAGGCGTTATCCCTGTCCTCTGACTCACCAGGGGATATCCCTTTCTTCAGACTCTCCATCAGTGATCCCTGTCCTCTCTCTTTATAGTGGTGATCACCACCTTTTGTCTCTCCAGTGGTGATCCTTGTTCTCTTCCTCAACAGCAGTGATCCCTGTCCAGTTCCCTGCCAGCGGCGATCCCTGTCCTCTGCCTCTCCTGTGGTGACTTCTGTACTCTGTCCTTCCAGCGGTGACTCCTGTACTCTGTCCTCCCAGCGCTGACCCTTGTCCTCTGTTCTGTCAGTGGTGATCCCTGTCCTCTGCCTCTCCTGTGGTGACTCCTGTACCCTGTCCTCCCAGCGGTGACTCCTGTACTCTGTCCTCCCAGCGATGACCCCTGTCCTCTGCCCTGCCAATGGTGATCCCTGTCCTCTGCTTCTCCAGCAGTGATCACTGTTATCTGTCTCTCAAGTGGTGACCTCTGTCCTCTGCCCTGTAGCACTGACCCCCTTCCTCCACCCTGCTTATCCCTGTCCTCGGCTTGTGCCTTGTTGCTCGTCCCACTTTTGCACATACTGCCCACTGTCATACCCTCTGCACTCAGAGTTGGATCTAGTCTGTCTGATGTGGAGGTGGAGTAAAAAATGGCAGGGGGCAGAGGATGGGAGGTCAGCAGGGCAGAGAACCGGGGGCAGCCAGGCAACTTACAGGGAGTCAGCAGGACTGCTATACTGACATGTAGTGATGGTTTTGGGCCTTTACTTGTTTACTGTGTGATTTGGTTTTTCCCCCTTTGTCCCCTCTCCTGTTTAACCACTTCCCGACCGGCCACTGCATATATACGTCAGCAGAATGGCACGGGCAGGCAGAATCACGTACCGGTACGTGATCGTGCATGTGCCTGCCCGTGGTCGCGCGTGCGCCGCTAGCGGCACGCTCGCGACCCGGTCGGGAGCTCCGTGACCCCGGCCGCGGGACCAGCGGACCCGATCGCCGCTGGTATCCCGCGATCGGGTTACGGAGCTGAAGAACGGGGAGAGGTCTATGTAAACAAACCTCTCCCCGCGCTTCCTACACTGACTGTCAGTGATCGGCGGTTCCCTGTCATCGGGAACGCCGATAAATGACGTCAGACGTACAGCCACGCCCCCCTACTGTAAAAAAAAACACAACATGTCACACTGACTCCTCCCCGCCCCCTAGTGGTTAACCCCCTAACTACAACTGTAATTTACATAGGAATCAGTGCTATTTAAATAGCAGTGATTGCTGTATAAATGACAAATGTCCCAAAAATGTGTCAAAAATGTCCGATGTGTCCGCCAAAATGTCGCAGTCACAATAAAAATCGCTGATCACCGCCATTACTAATAAAAAAAAAAATATTAATAAAAATGCTATAAAAACTATCCCCTATTTTGTAAACGCTATAACTTTTGCGCAAACTAATTAATAATCGCTAATTGCGATTTTTTTTACCAAAAATATGTAGAAGAATACGTATCGGCCTAAACTGAGGAAAAAAAATGTTTTTTTATATATTTTTTGGGGATATTTATTATAGCAAAAAGTAAAAAATATTGCATTTTTTTCAAAATTGTCGCTCTATTTTTGTTTATAGCGCAAAAAATAAAAACCGCAGGGGCGATCAAATACCACCAAAAGAAAGCTCTATTTGTGGGAAAAAAAGGACGCCAATTTTGTTTTGGAGCCACGTCGCACGACCGCACAATTGTTAGTTAAAGCGACGCAGTGCCGAATTGCAAAAAGGGGCCTGGTCCTTTAGCTGCAAATTGGTCCGGGGCTGAAGTGGTTAATGCTAGCTCAGTCCTAATAGACCCTCCCTGTTTCTTCCACGTTCCTTCAGTCAGTGTTAGTACTTTGCAGAAACAGGGCATAGGAAAGTAGTTTTTTTCTAACACTTTAAAACACTGGAAAAACATCCTCTGTACCGCAAGTAAAATTGCATTGGATTCATCTTCTGTTTAAAAGTTAAGCTTCCTGTGAATGGTATCAAGTCAGAAGGCAATCATACTATCTAAACAGAATGGGGTTGATTTACTAAAACTGGAGAGTGCAAAATCTGGTGCAGCTGTGCATGGTAACTAATCAGCTTCCAGGCTTTTTTTATGAAAGCTTAATTGGAAAAGCTGACGTTAAAAGCTGATTGGCTACAATACACAGCTGCACCAGATTTTGAACTCTCCAGTTTAGGTAAATCAACCCCACTGGGTCTAAAGCCTCGTACACACGATCAGATTTTAGGACGTCCGTTCATCCGTTTTTTGTTGCATGCTAGTTTCACGTCGAAAGTGAAGAGGCTAGTCGCCATACGAAAATTCTCATACCACAGAATACAACTTCAGAAGTGACGTAATGTGTTGACTAGTTTTGTATGTATCTTTTCATTTGTGAGCATGCGCAGTCATGCTCTTACGTTTTCTTTCGTGCAAAAGCTGTACTAATTAAACAAAAATCAGACGTTGAGTTCACGTACGACAAACATTTTATAGTCTGCACATCCAGCTTTTGTCTTGAGAAAAAACAGAATCTGCTGTCGAAAGCACCGTGCTAAGGACTTGAAAATCGGCAGATCGTTCATCGGATGAAATTTTACATTTTTATATGTGTTAACCACTTGACCACTGGGCACTTAAACCCCCTTCCTAACCAGACCAATTTTCAGCTTTCCGTGCTCTCACACTTTGAATGACAATTACTTAGTCATGCAACACTATACCCAAATTAATTTGTCCTTTTTTTTCACACAAATAGAGCTTTCTTTTGGTGAAATTTAATCACTGCTGGGTTTTTTATTTTTTGCGCTATAAATCAAAAAAGACTGAAAATTCTGTAAAAAAATAATTCTTTGTTTCTATTAAAATTTTTTGCAGAGTATTGGCAGAATATTGGCGAGTATTGGCAGAGTATTGGCGAGTATTGGCAGAGTATTGCATTGCAGTGTTGCAGAGTATTGCACAGTGTTGGCAGAGTATTGCACAGTGTTGCACAGTACTGTCACTGAGCAGCGCTGTGGGCACTACACATCCAGCCCACAGCGCTGCTACCATCTCTCCCCCTCTCCGCTTCTCCCCTCTCACTGTACCGATCGGTACAAAGAGGGGAGGGAGGAACCGGCGTCATGACGTGTTTACATGTGATCGCTCCGTCACTTGATGGAGTGATCACGTGGTAAACGGCCGTTATCAGCGTCCGTTAACTGCGATCCGTGATCCCTCCCCCACCCTTACCGTTCAATGTGGTACATCCATACCGAAAAATTTACAAGATTACTTAAGGATTGTCTTTGTATTGAATAATATATGCTTATAACCATCTGCTCAGACAAGTTTTAAAATCATATTGATAATATACCTCGAAAAGTGCTTGAACCTATTTTCTTATATAATGTAATATGTTTGTGTTTTCCTACCGACATGGCATTGTATTATGATTTCATATTATTTCAATAAAACTTTATGAAACAAAAAAAATAAGAGATCTCGCCATTTACAATATGGGAAACGCATAAATGCGTTATGCGAGGCATATTGATTAAAAAGGCGCCGGAAATATGGAAAAATAGCCAAGCAGCTTTTAAGCTCAATTAAATTTGGTAGCAGACTTAGAAATTAAACATAAAAAATCACTTTCACAATCCGTAGCAGTAGACCTTAGGTTAGAGCGTGAAAAACTATCTTCTCTGATGAGACAAGAGACTAGCATACAGATATTGAGGGCCATGAATATACATTATGACCAAGGAAATAAATCAGGCAAATTGCTGGCCCACTCACTTAGGGAAAACTCACGGAGAAATTATGTCCCACATATAGACTCTGACGGAGGAAAGTGTACTTCTGTATCTGGTGAAATAGCAGAGGTCTTCCGAGAATATTATCAGTTGCTATATAATCTACAGACTAATATTTTGCCAGATCAGATGGTACAAAAGCAACAATCAATTTGAGATTATCTTGCCTCTGAGGATGCGTCTGAATTACTAAATGCGCCGATATCAATCGATATCAATTGACCAATATATGAGTGCAATCAATTGTCTTAAGCCCTATAAAGCTCCTGGCCCCGATAGGTATACAGTAGTTTACTATAAGGCATTTGCCTCTATCTTAGGCCCGAGGTTTATACAAGCATTTAATTCCCTTCTAGAAGATCGACAAATACCAAGAGATACTCTTAGGGCACATATTGTAGTTATTCCCAAGGAGGGTAAGGATCATGCCCAATGTAAGAATTACAGACCTATTTAATTACTAAATGTTGATTTTTAAATTTTTACATGGATATTAGCCACAAGGCTACAACCTCTCCTTCAGAATGTTATCCACCCTGATCAGGTAGGCTTTATGCCTACTAAAGAGGCAAAAGATAACACCATTAGAGCCCTAGATATTATCCACCTGGCTCACTCTTGTAAAATACCATTGTGTCTGTTATCTTCGGATGCAGAAAATGCCTTTGACAGGATGGATTGGATATTTTTGAAGGAGACTTTGACTCATATTGGAGTAGGCGTTCAGTAAATGGATAGAAGCTATATATTCTACTCCATCTGCAGCGGTAAGAATCAACGAGGTGACCTCCTCATATTTTAATATGAGCAATGGTACAAGACAGGGTTGTCCTTTGTCTCCGATGATTTTTATATTAACCCTTGAACCATTTTTAGGACATGTACGACAAAATATTGATATTCAAGGATGTGTGGTCGATAAATAGGAGCATAAAATCGTGGATTTTGCAGATGATATACTGTTCTTCATTACATCACCAGAAACTACGCTACCAAAGCTTTTAATTAAGTTTGATCGCTATAGCTTACTTTAAAACTTTAAAATCAATGTTCAAAAATCGGAAATATTAAATATTACGTTGTCAACCACGGGCGTACAGGCTCTTCAACCATCGTTTTCCTTCCCATGGGCTTCTTCAATTTTGACATATTTAGGAGTCAAATTGACCTCCTCAATAGACAAAGTTTGTCAAAAACCCAGGGGGGTATGGCTTTTCCAGATCCGATAAGATACTATAAAGCAGCACACCTTGCCAGGGTACTTGCCTGGTGTAGAGACGAGGGACATAAAATCTGGATATCGATTGAACAATCATGTACAGAGATCCCGCTCCGATGCCTGCCTTGGCTACGGCTAAGAACATTGGGAACCTTAAGATACCACCCCCTGATAGGGGCAACTCTAAAAGTAATTGAACAGAGCCATCTTTTTTCCAAATTTGATAGGGAAATTACTCGGCTCTATCCAGTTTTGGGAAACCCATTATTCCTAGTTCCCTGGCTATACAGATAGTGGTTTTAAACAACCTATGCGACGGGGTAAATTTAGACTAGGTGACTTTCTTGAAGCATCAAGGTTGAAGACCAGGGCGCAAATACAGTTGCTGTTTAGTCTGCCATTGGATCCATGGTGGATGCAATAGCTTACTCATTTCCTTACCTCCCTTAATAGGGGGGAGAGATCGGACCGCTTAAACACACTTCTGGAAAATTTATGTTTGATAGAAAAGCCTTCTGTCCATGGGGTATCTGAGGTATACAAAATACTAATAGATCCCTTTGAAGACTTTGTTCCAAGATTCCTTTTGAAATGGGAAAGAGATTTAGATATTACATTTTCCAAGGTGCAACAGAGCTATAACTTCTATTATGCTCATTATTCCTCAACAGCTAGTAGATACCAAGAGCTATGCTATACAATTCTGACAAGTTGGTACAAAGTTCCATCACTATTACAAAAAATGTATCCGGAGAGGACGAACACTTGCTGGTGGTGTGGAGAGTCAGAGGACAATTATGCTTCATATCTTTTGGTCGTGTCGGAAGTTAGTGGATTTCTGGTCTAAAGTGCGAGACACAATAGGACAGTTAACATATAATGACTTGGGATCTGACCCAGCAAGATATCTTCTTCACCTTCCTGACCTTTTAAAATGTAACTATCGGAACTCGCTGGTCGCTCATCTTTTGAATGCGGAAAAAAAGGCCAGATTAACCACCTGATTACTTTGCACTTAAACCCCCCTCGTGACCAGACCAATTTTCAGCTTTCGGCGCTGACACACTTGGAATGACAATTGCGTGGTCATACAACACTGTACCCAAATGAAATTTTTACCATTTTTTCCCCACAAATAGAGCTTTCTTTTGGTGGTATTTAATCACAGCTGGGGTTTTTATTTTTTGCTAAACAAATAAAAAAAGATGGAAAATTAAAAAATAAAATAAAATCATGTTTAATAGTTTGTTATAAAATTTTGCAAACAGGTAATTTTTCTGCTTCATTGATATGCACTGATGAGGCGGCACTGGTGGGCACTGATAGGCTGCACTGGTCGGCACTGATAAGCTGCATTGGTGGGCACTGATAAGCTGCACTGGTGGGCACTGATAGGCTGCACTGGTGGGGACAGATAAGTCGGTACTGATGGGCACAGCAATGATGGCACTGATGGGCACGGATGGGTGGCACGGATGGGTGGTACCGATGGGCACTGATGGATGGCACTGATAGATGGCACTGATAGATGGCACTGATAGGTGGCACTGATAGGTAGCACTGATGGGCACTGATAGGTGGCACTGATGAGCACTGGTAGGTGACACTGAATGTGCAGCACTGGCACTGTGGGCACTGACAGATGGCACTGTGGGCACTGACAGATGGCACTGTGGGCACTGACTGATGGCACTGTGGGCACTGACAGATGGCACTGTGGGCACTGACTGATGGCACTGTGGGCACTGACAGGTGGAGCTAGTGGGCACTTTATTTTGGTAAATGTGGGCACCATGGACCCTGGGCACATTGCAGTGAGAGGGACTGATGTCCCTCTCACTGCCGCCGGTGATCGGCTTTTTTTTTTCTCCTCGCACTGTCAGCGCGAGCAGGAAAAAAAGCCGATTACTGGCTCGGTTATTTTCACATGATCAGCTGTCATTGGCTGACAGCTGATCACGTGGTAAGGGGTCGGGATCGACCCCTTACTCGGATCTGTGATCCAGCGAGTCTCACAGACTCGCGGATCACAGAGCACGCCGCGCGGGCCCTTCAGGGGGCGCGCAGGCAGCTCGTTGCTGGGACGACATCAATAGACGTAGTCCCGGCACATCAGATCCGCGCTGTAGCCGTCATTTTGCTATGGCGCGGATCTCAGCTGGTTAAGAACATCATGGGCCTGGTGCTGAGGATTTTGGTGGGGCCTTTTATAAACAATAAATAAATAAATAAAAATGCAAACAATTTTTTGTTATAACAAATTAAATTAAAGAGAGAGGGAGGATGAGAGAGAGAGAGAGAGAGAGAGAGAGAGAGAGAAAGGGGATGAAAGAGGTGTGAGGGGTAAGGGAGGGAGGATGAGAGAGAAAGGGGGAAGAGAGAAAGAGGATGCACATGAGCATGTGTGGGAATGACATCAACGCAGTCCGGCCAAGGCAAGTGACCGAAGGCACAGAACCAGCAAGGAAGACGCCCGGAAGATGGAAGCGCCCGGGCCCCGCCGGATTGATCCAAGCACAGCACTAGAGGGCTCAGTCTGACAATTTAAGTGTACCCTAATGTGCTAATATGCTGTGCATACTTGTACAGTATGGCATAACCTACCTCAGGCCTCTAAAAAGTAGTAATGTTAGAAAGGTTTACTACCGCTTTAATATCCCAGGAGCCTCTCATGGGGCCCCCTACTTACCATGTGGCCCTTGGGCAGTGCCTAAGCGCATAGTTGCCAACATTCCAAAAATATTTTCATATTTAGAGTAGCTAACATCCCTTATGTTCCTCTATACATCACAATAGTAATTACAAATTGAAATACAGGGGGTCCTCTACTTACAAACATCCGACTTACAAACGACTCCTACTTACAAACGGAGGGAGACAACAGGAAGTGAGAGGAAATCTACCCCTAGGAAGGGAAATTCACTCCTGTAAGAGTTAATATGGGAAAAAGGTGTCTCCACTGGTGCTTTTTTTTATCTCCAGTCCATGTTTCCCTAACAACCCAAAATTTTCAAAATCCAATTGTCATTGGGACAGAAGGTGAGGTGAAATCTCTGAACAGGGGCACAGACAGCAAAACAAATGTTACAGGGGTGATAACCCTTCTCTATGTTATCTAAAAAAAACGTAATAGATTTTTTGGCTGGAGCTACACTTAAAAAAGTACCTGTTCCGACCTACAAACACATTCAACTTAAGAACAAACCTACAGTCCCTATTTTGTTTGTAACCCGGGGACCCCCTGTAAGTACTAATGGGGCAGAACAAATATGAGGACTGAGAGGAGTGTGGAGGGTATGACAGTGGGCACTATGTACATGAGAGAAGTGCGGAGGGTATGGCAGAAGGGACTATGTACAGGAGAGGAGTGTGAAGGGTATGACAGTGGGCAGTATGCACAGCAGAGGAGTGTAGAGGGTATGACAGTGGGCACTATGTATAAGAGAAGAGTGAGGAGGGTATGACAGTGAGCAATATATACAGGAGAGGAGTGTGGAGGGTATGACAGTGGGCACTATGTACAGTAGAGAAGTGTGGAGAGTAGGACAGTAAGCAGTAATTACAGGAGAGGAGTGTGGAGGGTATGACAGTGGGCACTATGTATAGGAGAGGAGTATGGAGGGTATGACAGTGAGTAGTATGTACATGAGATGAGTGTGGAGGGTATGACAGTGGGCACTATGTATAGGAGAGAAGTGTGGGGGGTATGACAGTAGGCACTGTGTACAGGACAGGAGTATGGAAGGTATGACAGTAAGTAGTATGTACATGAGAGGAGTGTGGAGGGTATAACAGTCGGCACTATGTATAGGAGAGAAGTGTTGGGGATATGAAAGTGGGCACCATGTATAGGAGAGGAGTGTGGAGGGTATGACAGTGAGCAGTATGTACAGGAGAAGAGGATGAAGGAATCTGGAAAGGAAAAATGTAAAGGTTTGTGAAAGGATGTTTAGGGACTGCGTAGTGGTTAAGCGGGCCATACATGGATTGAAATTACACCAATTAAGCAGAGACCAGCCATAGTCGATCTATGTATGGGCTAGCTGGTTTTACACAAGTCAACCTATTAACCAACTTGAGTACAACCAGCCTGTCAGTTTTTCCCCAAAACAATCAGTGCTGCCAGCTATAGTTAGCAACACTAATTATTGTATTCACTGGCAGAACACAATAACACTGCAGGAGTGATTCCCCCATTCACAGGTCAGCAGGTGAGAGGGTGTGTGGGGACAGGCTGGGGAGAGATACTAGTCAGTGGCTGGGTAGGCACTGGTTAGTATCAGAGCCAGATACACACAGGTTACATATGCCGCGGTCGTTAGAGCGAGAGCAATAATTCTAGCACTAGACCTCTTCTGTAACTCTAAACATGTAACCTGTAAAAAAAAATTTTAAGCATTGCTTGGTACACAAAAAAAAACGTGCTAACTTTAGTGTTTTTTTTATGAATGAAATAGTTTCTTTCCAAAAAAAAAAACTTTGAAAAACTGCTGCGCAAATATCGTGTAACATAAAAAGTTGCAAAGACCACCATTTTATTCCATAGGGTGTCTGCTAAAACAATATATATAATGCTTGAGGCTTCTGAGTCATTTTCTAGCAAATAAAAATGATGATTTTTACATGTAGGAGAGAAGAGTCAGAATTGGCCTGGGTGGCAAGGGGTTAAGTATCATAAGTAATATACCGTATTTATCGGCGTATAACACGCACTTTTTCCCCCTTAAAATCGGGGAAAGTCGTGGGTGCGTGTTATATGCCGATACCCCCAAAAAAAAATGACAAACATTACAAAAATGACAAGCGCCGCCGAAAAATAGCGAGCGCTGCCGAAAAAGACAGAATCGCGGCCGAAAAAACCCGAAGTGGCGCCGGAATAGACCGAGCAGACTGTTCGGCTCTGCTCGTAGTCCCGCCTCCCTGCGCTCGCTCCGGAAACAGCAGGGAGGCGGGACCGCGAGCGGAGCTGAACAGTCGGCTCGGCCTTTTCCGGGGGCGCTTCGGTCTTTTTCGGCCGCTCTTCGGTCTTTTTCGGCGGCGCACGCGACAGAGTCTCGGCGGCGGGAAATTTAAACCGGGACCGGACTTCAAATGACGCTGGCAAGTTCCAAAGAAACTGGGCATGGCTGCAATGACACTGGGCAAGCTGCAATGACGCTGGGCAAGCTACAATGACACTGGGCAAGGCTGCAAATGACGCTGGGCAAGGCTGCAAATGACGCTGGGCAAGGCTGCAATGACGCTGGGCAAGCTGCAATGACACTGGGCAAGGCTGCAATGACGCTGGGCAAGGCTGCAATGACACTGGGCAAGGCTGCAATGACGCTGGGCAAGCTGCAATGACACTGGGCAAGGCTGCAAATGACGCTGGGCAAGCTGCAAATGACGCTTAAATGTAAGTTTTTTTTTTCCCCTAAACTTCCCTCCTAAAACTTTTTTTCCTTAAAATGCCCTCCTAAACTTGGGGTGCGTGTTATACGCTGGTGCGTGTTATACGCCGATAAATACGGTACAAATAATTATTATAAGCACTGTGAGTTCATCCTCTCAGTCTGCTGCAGAGTGTGCCAGCTTGTATTTAAACTGGCCGCTCTGTATGTAGCTTCTAACAGGCTGCACAAGCAACCCTGTATCTCCGGAACCATAGATGAAAGCAGCCCCATATTTTAACCAGTGCTGGAGTAGCTACCTACCCTCCAAATGTGGGGTCTCTGACTCCTGATCGCCGAGCTACAACCCTCGAAGTAGATATATATATTTTCTTTTATTTTATTTTTTTTATTTTTTATTTTTTTGGGCAAATGGGCCTATCTTGAGAAAGGGGCCTGGAGCTGCAGCTCCAATAGCCCCTATGTTAATCCAGCCCTGGCGGCAAAGGCCTGTATCCCAGCTGTTTGGGGACAGGAGTCACCCCCTTCTGGTAAGGAAGAGAAATGTAATAAATAATGGAAACCATGGTCTCTTTTTGTATGTACCAGGGAATATGGCTGTGCACTTGGGGAGCGGGAGCAGGTAGGGTCTTAGGGGGAAGGAAGAGAATGAGATAATTTAATTATCCTTTTAGAAAAGTTTTTTTTTTTTCTTCTCCCCCTCTCCTTATCGTTTTCCTTGGTAAATAGTACTTGTCTATAAGTGAGAAGTGAAGAGGGGAAAAATATATACATGAATGATAGAATGGAAATATTAGAGAGAGAGGAGGGATCCATTTTTCTCCTCTTCCCTATATAATATAAATTTTCATTCTTTTTTGTGTTTGTATGTTAGATAATAAGCCACATATATCTATGGAAAATAGAATTACTGTGTGTTAAGTTATATTTTGTGATACACAAACAACAAAATGTCTTTGTTTACATGTTAAAAAATTAAAAAAAAAAAATTACATATAGAATTTAAAAAAAAAGAAATTTTACTAATTGGATACAATTGAAAGTTGTTTATTTTTGACCTCATATTATATGTTTTTTGGAAAATCTAAAGGAAAATTGTACAAGACAATTGAACATGTATGGCCAGCCTAAGGAGGAATGTCAATGCATAAACTGACATTTGAAAGGGAACAGAATAATAAATAAAAAGAAAAAATAATTTGAATGAGCCAGGCAAAATTTCCATAGAAAATAATAACAGCCTATGCCACATTTTACATGTTTTACATGTTTACATGTTTTACATTTTCAAGGACAGTATTGAAATATATTAACTTTTGTATGCATGCTTCACTAGTGAAAAATGTCACTTTATTTTCAGTGGAATAACCCTTTCAATTTATGAAAAGAAATGATGACAGTAACTAGAAAGTAGGCGTAGCCCCAGGATACAAGGTGATACTGCCAAAGAAGAATAGGTGTGAAATTCCAGGTAGTTTTAATGAATACCCTTCATTGCAAAAATATGCAAGCTGCTATGCTATCTTATGCATACCTCTTTTTAAAAATGTAAATAGTATTAGAGCTGAACTACGAGTTGAAGCAAAAAAATAGGCTTGCGGTAATTGCTCTGATGAATAGGGGTGGCGGAATAAGGAGAAATACAAACATTATTCTGCGCTCCAGCAGGTTCCCTTCATCAGTGGGACTAGGTCGCTGCTGCTTCTCCATTCCCCCTAAATGCATTGGCTTGATGTACATGTTCATACTTTTAATAAACGTCTTATAAACTATAAGCCCTAGCTTAAGAACTAGGAGCCCAAGGCCCCAAGAGGGTCCACCATCACCATCGGCACGACCTACTGGATGGGACCTCTTCCTCTTTGCCCACACAATCACCCAACCACAGCCATCAACTCATCCAGTCAGTCCAGCATGGTCTTCAGGAAAACCACGTTTTAAAGTTGTGAGTAAGGCCCGGTTCAGACTGCTGCGGTGCGGGAGATCGCATATGATTCGCACCGCACTGCAGTTCAAATCATATGCGATCTCTGTGCGATGCAAATTCAGCCATACAGATAGTATGGCTGAATTCGCATCGCATTCGGCCCAAACTCGCACAGGACCCTTTTTTTTTTTTTTCGGTCCGTTGCAGAATCGGATCGCATGGTGTTCTCACCATGCGATCCGATTCCTGTCCGAGTTTGCAGATCGCACTGCGATATGCGAGCTGCTATGGGGGTGTCATTAACATTTCATTGACACTACCAGCAGCTCGCATAGGGCAGTGTGAACTGCCGGCGGGAGACATGCGGTGCGGGAACCCGCAGTAGATTCGCAGCGTTCCCGCACCGCAGCAGTGTGAACCCAGCCTTATGAACGCTGTACTGAGTGGATGCTGCACCTCTGAGTACACTAAAACTCTGGGATTAAAGGCACAGAAGCTTTACTTTTTTTATTTTTTATAACTAGGGGTGCAACGGATCAAAAAACTCACGGATCGGATCGTTCCTCGGATCAGAGTCACAGATTGGATCAGCAAAAAAAAAAAAAAAGACAAATCTTGTTACACCCACCGGAGTTTTAGATTTCACAGTTATTTTCAGCACAAAACGGGGCTAATATACTTAAATACAGTATTTGTAAATCCAACAGACTGTTTAGATGTTAAATTTTAAAAGCAGAAGCAAACCTGCTAACCTTACATGGTTTCTAATGTGACAGAACACCTGATTTTCACATTTAACTAAATGTTAAATGTGAAAATTAGGGATGAGCTTCGACTTCCCTATGGCTTTCCCCATGACGTCAGAGGGGGGCGGGGGCCGTCATGGGGACGTTCTCTGACGTCATGGGGAAAGCCATAAGGGAAGTCCCCATGACGTCCCCGTGCGTCAGAGGGGGCGGGGTCACCATGTGGCCCCGTCCTCCGTTATAAAAGACGGAGATGAAGCCTCCCACAGCCGGAGCCTCCCATTGCGCGGAGCGGCCCGACACAGAAGAAGAGACGCCGATGCCGTGGAAGAAGATGCCGGACAAGAAGACCAGAGCAAGAAGAAGAAGAAGCGGATTGGAGGAAGAAGAAGATGGAAGAAGATAGAAGAAGAAGATGGAAGAAGAAGATGAAGAAACCGAAGGATGAAGAAAGGAAGAAGACCAGAAGAAAGAAGATGAAAGAAGAATTTAATAAAGGAATTGTCAAAGACCGTCTCCTGTCATTTTTAACATTTTTGTCACCTTTTTTGGTGAAATGGTAGGGTGAGCCAATACCACAAGCAGGAAATTATGTTTCTGGGGAGTGGTCAGTACACATTCTGTTTACAGAACAACTCCAGGTAGCCATATTGCATTGTATTTTCAGAAATTTACAGTGGTTGCAGATTGCAAAGGTAAGGTCATTTTTAATAACATTCAATTACAATATGACTTGTGTCGCAATTGTATACACTTTATTATTTTTTCTTTATTTGCAATTCACCCCCCCCCCCCCCCCGCGGAAGTTGAGTAATCCTTTAAGTAAGAAAAAAGATGTACTTTAGTACTGGCCAAAATAGATGTGTCCTGGATGGCAGGTATGCATTTCCTTTCTTTGTGCACCAGGTAGTGGGCTCTTTAAGAGACACAGCAGGGTTTAATGCAGGAAGAGGTAGGGAGAGAAGAAGAGTGTTGAGAGAAATTTCTAAATCAGATGCCTATACCATGCCCCAGGTGGACAAACTCATTGAAAGACTCATCACACTTTGGACCTTACAAAGGGATATTATTGGCAGATACTTTTTACAAATATTGCCTGGGTGAAAGGAGTTTTCTCCACTCCAGAGGGATACTTACCATACAAAAGAATGCCTTTTGGCTTTCAGAGTGATCTAGCCACATTCCAACAGGTGATGGACAGGATGTTATGACCCCATTGTACAACCCTAATTGCAAAAAAGTTGGAGCACTGTGTAAAATCTACATAAAAAAAACAGAATGCAATGATTTCCATTACTGACCAATTGGCTACAACTGCTGATTGACAAAAGTTTTCCAACAGTCCCGTTCAACAAAAGTTGATTATTAAGATGGGAATGGCCACAGATGGATTAAAATTCGACCAGTCCCTGCTGAACCAGTCACATTTTGATCCATCTATGGCTGGATCTCTTGTGATTAGCTTGTTAGTGTTTTTAAACTTTAATTGTGGTAACACAAATTTTTAGCCAAATGTTGTTTTTTAATATTTTAATATAAACTTTAATATTCAGACTTGTTTCATGTGTTTAGATATCGACATTGTAGTTTCAATTGCCTTGTAGGAATATTTCCAAAGATTCAGTAAGAATATCAACATGGGAGTTTTGTGAAGATCAATGATATTACTCTGCACTATATACTGCTTATCATATGTTTTTTATGTATTTGGACAGGTCTGAGATTACACCTTAGGCCTAAACAGCTTTGGGAATATTCTCTGGTTACCTGTGGGACAAAGGTCACCATGGCTGTATATCTCAACGTCAGCTGAACTGGGTTCCTCATTGTGTAAACTCTCCCTGGCATGAACTGTCTGTAGGTTCAGGAAAAAAAAGTTGTTGTTCAAGCTTTGCCTCATTCATTTTACTGCTCAGTAATCTAAAGGAAACTGAAAGTGAAATGTGTATCCATAGAAGAGCTTCCGATGATGTAAGGAAACAAGGAAATAGTATATTTTCCCAGTTCATTCCCCAGCACCGAAGCCACTGGGACTTATTTTTCCGGTCATGGCATTTCCAGGACAATAGCAGGGTATTGATTGGCTGGTTAAGGAACTGCCCACATTGCAACTTTTGACATAATAAACAGCGTAGGAAGCGAGTCATAGCTACAACCACAATCAAAGATAACCAAGTGCATTCGGACGGTTCTCAACATGTGTCATTGTGCAACAAAGAATATTTCAGTCTGTTGTAGAATAAAATCACAAGCATTTCTGTTGTAAATTTCCCTAAATGTTTGAATAGACCTGTAAAGAAACAATGTGGATTGTACAATAATATTATGAAATATATTATGATATATATTTATATATTATGATATGTTATAATATATTATGAAACAAACTATTTCATTAATCACTAAATGGCTAAGCCGTTCAGGTCCATCATGCACTCAGCATTTTAGGATGCAGTCATTTTGTCATAGAATGATATACCCGTCATATATGCAGAGTCTAGGCCTAATTTACTATAAAAGGAAAACGCACGTATATAGATGCACTTGCAAACCTGGTTGAAAACCTAAAGTGCACTCGTTTAGTATTTGCTAGGCGTTGCTCACATCTGCTTCCAGCTATCAAGGCCAGGACAGGGGGTTGGCAGGAGGGGCGGCCATCCTGGCACTGTGGTATCTTGTGAGGTGAGAGGGAACCTTGAGGAGAGTGGGGGGAGGGGGGTTTGTGTTTGAAGGGGGAATTTCGGGGGGGCCCCAAGGGGTAAGAATTGTTCTAGGAGGGGAAATTTAGGAGGGGTGCTAGGAGTGGTGGTTTAGCGGGGGGTCTGTGTTGGGAGGGGGGATGAGGGAGGAGGATTCGTACTAGGAGGGGGATTGGGAGGTTTTGTGCTAGAAGAGGTGATATGGTGGGTGGGGGGGGGATTTGTGCTTGGACTGGGGATAGGAGGGATTTATGCTGGGAGGGGGGATTTAGAGTGGGGGTGTGAGAAAATGTGTACTTGGAGAGGAAGTTTTAGGGGTAGAGGATTTGTGCTAGGAGGGGTGATTTCTTTTGGGGGTGGGCATATGTGATGGGGTGATTTGGGGAATGGGGGGGCAAAAATGTTGTACTGGGAGGGGGATTTCAGCAGGGGGTTGTTTTTTCACTGGGAAGAGTGGGAATTTATGCTTAGGGGGTGATCATGCAGATAAGTTTTTTTTTGGTGAGGGGGTTTTGTTTACACTTACTGCTGATGCATCTTGTGTGTGTGGGGGGGGGGGGGTGTTCACTTAGGGATGTACTCATTTTTGTTGCCAGCGGTTTAGACATTAATGGCTGTGTGTTGAGTTATTTGAGGGGACAGCAAATTTACACTGTTATACAAGCTGTACACTCACTACTTTACATTGTAGCAAAGTGTCATTTATTCAATGTTGTCACATGAAAAGATATAATAAAATATGTACAAAAATGTGAGGGGTGTACTCACTTTTGTGAGATACTGTACATGTATGCTTTACTGTACATGTATGATTTACGATTGAAAGGGCATGTACACTATTTGATATGCTGCTCGCCCTTGGTTGTTGTAATGATAAATGCCTTAATTTCTAAGACATGATGGTATGAGTTTTTTTTTGAGCTACTCCTTTTTTTGGCATTTTTTTTCCACAAAGCATTAAAAAATGTGCTTAGCTTTAATACCAAAATTAGAGAAGTTATACATATCTACATTTTTCACCCATACAGGCATTAGCATGAAAGAATAAAAAACAATGAATGGCGCCCTGTAAAATCAGTGAACAAACATAGTATAAGCTGCCCCTTTAAGAGCGAACAAGTCACCGAAATCTGCAAACAATATATTAAAGGTTGAGGCGCTAGCGATGTTCAGTAAATCATTGATTGCAAATATAAATATACATAGCATAGCAAGCTAGAAAGAACATATGTGATGAATCCCAACGCCAAAATGTGATGCTCAAAAAATAAGCTTCTAGTTCTTCACCACAAGTGCTCAATAGATGGGTGGCCACTCACCAGAAAATGATGACCCCTTTTTGCAGGAAGGTCAAACAGCACTTCTGGAATACCAAATGATTCCACTGAGTTCCACTCTACTGGCCTCTCAAGATAAACTAGGATGGGAAAAATGACTCCACAAGAGACATAGAGCAAGGTCTCATAGTGTAGTAATTTTATTAAAGCGGAAGTAAACCCATCGATTTAACAGTCTAAAAAAAAAAAGGCATGCCGTGAATGCTAACTGCACATTGGCTGTGCTCTCAACCAAACAGTCAAACCATCCAATGGCTGGTGTCATAACGGATCACATGTGCAGCACTGTGGCAGTTGAAGATTAAACAGAGGCAAAGATGGCAGCTTCCTTGGCTGAAAACGATAGGGGGGTTTACTTCCACTTTAAGGTAAAAAAATGACAACGAATGTTGATTACACGCACATGTTACAGTGCCGATCCAGACACCAGGTGTAATCAGCGTGTGCAAGTCGGCTAGGTCATGAAGGATGGCATGTAGTCCGCGTCTCTCCTAAGGGCAAAGCCTGAGTGGAATGTAGAATCAGGACCTGGAATGGCGGATCCTCTACTCCGACATATGTTTCACCAGGTTGATGTCTTCAGGAAGGCATTGGCATACCTAGTATATCTGCCACCCTTGTGGATAATTTTAAAAAAAAATCCTATACAATAAAATCTTTTTCAAAAATAATAATGAAACATCTGGTGGGCATGGGTGATGTTTCCCGGTATGCGGCTTGTAGTGTGGGAGTGAAATAAACCCCATTGGTGTCAGTGTAAAAAGTAGTAAAAGTAATCCCCTGTTTCTTAACCGCTTCCCGACCGCCTCCTGCACATATACGTCGGCAGAATGGCACGGCTAGGCAAAAGCACGTATATATACCTCCCCTTTAATTGTCTAGCAGTGGGGTCGTGCGTGCGCCCCCGCCGGCGCGCTCGTGACCCGGTCGGGAGCTCTGTGACCGCGGCCGCGGGACCAGTGGACCCGATCGCCGCTGGTGTCCCGCGATCGGGTCACAGAGCTGAAGAACGGGGAGAGGTTTGTGTAAACAAACCTCTCCCCGCGCTTCCTACACTGCCTGACACTGATCCGGCTGTTCCCTGTCATCGGAACATCGATCAGTGACGTCAGACGTCAGCCACGCCCCCCTACTGTAAAAAAAAACAAACACATCACACTAACTCCTCCCCGCCCCCTAGTGGTTAACTCCTTCACTGCCACTGTCATTTACATAGGAATCAGTGCATTTAAATAGCACTGATTTCTGTATAAATGACAATGGTCCCAAAAATGTCCGATGTGTCCGCCATAATGTCGCAGTCACAATAAAAATCGCTGATCGCCGCCATTACTAGTAAAAAAAAAATATTAATAAAAATGCTATAAAACTATCCCCTATTTTGTAAACGCTATTACTTTTGCGCAAACCAATCAATAATCGCTAATTGCGATTTTTTTTACCAAAAATATGTAGAAGAATACGTATCGGCCTAAACTGAGGAAAAAAAATGTTTGTTTATATATTTTTTGGGGATATTTATTATAGCAAAAAGTAAAAAATATTGCATTTTTTTCAAAATTGTCACTCTATTTTGTTTATAGCGCAAAAAATAAAAACCGCAGGGGCGATCAAATACCACCAAAAGAAAGCTCTATTTGTGGGAAAAAAAGGATGCCAATTTTGTTTGGGAGCCACGTCGCACGACCGCGCAATTGTCAGTTAAAGTGACGCAGTGCCGAATCGCAAAAAGGGGCCTGGTCCTTTGGCTGCAAATTGGTCCGGGGCTGAAGTGGTTAATGGTCACTGAGTGAACACCTGACAGTTACTGAAGCAATGCATGGATCCAACGTCCATTAAAACATTTCTATCATTCCAGAGGCAGCATAACCAGTGACATACTATGTGAAGTAAGGTGCTGTAAATAAATCTTTAAAATGAACAGAATGCTAAAGAGGTTTTGGTAGAATGGTCTTGCAGAAAATAGAATTAATGTGGAACTCCAGCTAACTTAATTTTTTTCATCCTTTCACCTACCTGCCACATCCTAAAGCCTGCAGGCTGGTTATTCTATTCACTGTTGAGGCTCTCTGTGTTACCTACTGTTGTATGGAAGTGGACCAGGGGGGATGAAGTGTATGGAGTTACAGACACATCATCCATCTACATGTGAGGAACAATTGATGTAAGTGGAAACTCTGATGTAAGGGGCACACTGATAGGGACAGTTTATGTAAGGGGAAGCTCTGCTGGACACACTTGATATAAGGGAGCACTTTGATAGGGACAATTGATGTAAGGGGGCACTCTGAAGAGGGCAATTTATGTAAAGGGGCACTCTGATAGAGACATTTGATGTAAGGGGGCATTCTGATCAGGACATCTGATGTAAGGGGGCACTCTGATAGAGACATTTAATGTAAGGGGGCATTCCGATGGAGATATTTGATTTAAGGGGACACTGTGATGGGGCAATTGACGTAAGGGGGCACTCTGCTGAAGACATTTAACCACGTCAATACTGGGCACTTTCGCCCCTTTCCATCCCAGGCCAATTTTCAGCTTTCAGCACTCTTGCATTCTGATCAGGACATCTGATGTAAGGGGGCACTCTGATAGAGACATTTAATGTAAGGGGGCATTCCGATGGAGATATTTGATTTAAGGGAACACTGTGATGGGGCAATTGACATAAGGGGGCACTCTGCTGAAGACATTTAACCACGTCAATACTGGGCACTTGCCCCTTTCCGTCCCAGGCCAATTTTCAGCTTTCAGCACTCTTGCACTTTCAATAAGAATTGCGCGGTCATGCAACCCTGTACCCAAATGAAATTTTTTATCATTTTGTTCACACAAATGAGAGAAAGAGCTTTCTTTTGGTGGTATTTATTATTTTTTATTTTTTGCGATATAAGCGGAAATTAAAAAATAAAACTATTTTCTACTTTCTGTTTTTAAAGAAATCCAATAAAATCTAATTTTGTCATAAATTTAAGCCAAAATGTATTCTGCTACATGTCTTTGGTAAAAAAAATCCTGTTACGTGTATAATAATTGGTTTGTTTGATCACGGACATATGTACACAGATGATCATGTACAGATGTGCGCTGATGATCACGGACATATGTGTGCAGATGATCATTGGGAAATATGATTTTACTGTTACATATGAGAGGAACAGGTGTTTTTACTGTGTGGGGACATGTGAGGGGACAGTGTTTTGGGGACAGTGTTTTGTGGAAATTGTGAATTTACATAGTGTGGGGACATGTGTGGGGACACTGGGCTGGTGATCAGTGTGTAAAAACAGCTAATACTCACTGATCACCCGCTGGCTTCAGAGATCCGCTCTCCTCTCTGACAACTTCGGTGTGGGGAGTGGAGAGCCGATCACCTAGCAACCGGCTCTCTATTTACATTGCATGACGACTGTGATTGGACACAGCCGTCATGTGATCAGGAGGGCCAATCACAGAGCCCTCCTGCCGATCGGAGATGCGCCGTGTCTATTATATTAAATATAGGATTTTTCAGCATCGCAATGCCAAGTACATGTTTATGTTTTAGGAGATTGGGAAAAATGGAAAGAACTCTGATGATAGTGTTATAGAAGGGACAAAATTCAACATCCCACTGAGAAATTGTATCTTTAAGTGCTTGTCAACCTCAAAAATGAAAAGGGAACAAAACACATCACATCCCAGTATAATGTGTACTTGCATGGATCCAAAGCACAGAGTCTGGTTCCTCTCTGATCTCGGATCCCTCTGCTATCTGCATGAGTCACTGATAGAACTCTCAGTCGATACCTGACAAGACCTTCCATTCAACAAGAAATCCTTGAGGATAGAAAAGTTTATTGAAACACAAAATAGTAATTTATGACAGTTGCAAACACACCTACAACTTAACAGGAATGTCCTGACAATGACTTACATCATCTACATTGCCCAACTGTCTACTACTACAGGGGATCCCCTACTTACAAACATCCGACTTACAAACGACTCCTACTTACAAACGGAGGGAGACAACAGGAAGTGAGAGGAAATCCACCCCTAGGAAGGGAAATTCACTCCTGTAAGAGTTAATATGAGAAAAAGGTGTCTCCACTGATGCTTTATCACCAGTCCATGTTTCCCTAACAACCCAAAATTTTCAAAATCCAATTGTCATTGGGACAGAAGGTGAGGTGAAATCTTCTGAACAGGGGCATAGACAGCAAAGGTGTAGTGAGGAGAAGGAGAGAATTTGTGTTCAGAACGGAATGCATCTGCGAATCAAACGCGTGCCCAAAAACCGCACGCGTTTTTTCTGCAATGCGCAGTGCGAATGCACCGCATATATGTGAACCAGCCTCATTAAAATTAATGTCTTTTGAAATGTCCTGCGAATTGGATGCGTTGTAAGCCACATCTAATTCGCATAGCTGTGAACGGAGGCTTAGAGTAAGTTGAAACAAAAATACCAAAATGCATTCTTTAATATCCATATATATCTGATATATCCATTTGAGAATGTTCACACAATAATTTGCTTACATTATTCAATCATGTGCAGAATAAGCAAAAAGGGATTTTCTTTCCATATGATAGGATAATTGAAGTGAATGTTCATGCTATTTATTTTGTGAACATTCTCATATTCTTTAGTAAATCATCATATTTTATATAGTACATTCTAAAGTGGGTGTCTGCATCCCGCCATCCTTGCTCACCCCCGTTTGATGTGCTTCCCCCCTACCTGCACAGTGAGAGGGGAAACCACACGCCTAGTGTACTGAACTGATCGAAAAACAAACACACAGCACTGCTACTTCCACTTTACTAATCCTCTTTATAAGAAACACCTGGCTGAAACCTGCGGCAGGTTCTGGTAAGACTGTATCATGATGAAAAAGGCATCACTTACGGCAATATCGACAAACAAATCTTCTTTATTCCTAAGAAACAATGCATAAAATTTACATAAAAGGCCAACGTGTTTTGGCCGTTAGGCCTTAATCATGGCTAACTATAAACAACTTTAACACACTTTATATAAAATATAGATACACATGTGATAGTGAAGGACAGAATGAGTTAAAACATACAAAGATCGGTCCGGAGTATGGAAAAACAATACAAAAGTCTGCTAGATAAAAACACTAATACACAGAATAAATAAATGAAATATCAAGCTGTAAGAAAGGTTTATTTAAGGTGCAAATCAACATCCCAGTGGTAATTGAGACCGTGTGGTGCACAGGTTTGAAGTTTTTAAATCTGCAGTCTTTCTATTCCACAAAAAAAGAAAAGTTGACATTTGACTATTGTGTACACTTCTGAAGTGCTTAGACAGATATTTTTGGCATTCATATTTACCTCTGCATAATACTGTTCCCCTACCTTTGTACGCAAGGGGCAGGTAGTGCAAACCACATATTGCACGTGACAACTGGTACATTGAAATACATATACCACAAAAGTAGTCCCACAATTTATATATTGTTTAAAAGGATGCTGTTGTCCTGTGGTGGGAGAGGTGACTGTTTTGGTAACTTTGTGTACATGGCAGTACTTGTATTAAGGCCACAATGAAAAGATCCAAAATAATGCATACAGGTGTCTTTGTTTGAGCTGTGACTAGAAAAATAGCTAGGTGATAGAAGTCAGGCTAGAGTAGGTACCCTACAACTAGAAAAACAACTGCCTCTAGACAAAATAGAATATAATTCTCTATGAGAGTAAAGTATAGCAAGATTGCCCTTGATTATTTTACCTATTTAGTTGTATTTCACTGAATAAGGGGCCACAAAGGTCACACGTGAATCTTTTTGATGACCTTTTATCTTAATTTTGTGACTATCACTCAGTGATTCTGTTCTTTGTTTAGCTGAGGCACTCTGGTAACCTCTCTGGATGGACCATTTAGGGTATCCTCCCTGTTTTAATCTCATCATTATATTGTTACACTCTGAGAGGTAATTATGCTATCCTAGCTCCAATACATTCACCTGTGACAATCCAGTAGTCTCCCATTTGATATTACACAGCAATAAAGAAAGAAATATTATATAAAGTCAATGCATTTTTTATTTATACAAAACTTATTCAAAAAGAAAAGACCTTTGTTCAGACATCATAATACATTCACTAAATGGTGACCCTAACACACCACAATACCCATAAACCCACTGGGTTGGTAAAGAAATGTTTTTCAGTGGATTTTATGCATTGTTCCTTAGAAATAAAGAAGATTTGTTTGGGGATATTACTGTAGTGCCGGCTTTCCTTTGGGCATTCATCCATCCTTTTCCTCACGCTGCTGATCCCTGTACACTGCCCTACTGACCCCTTTCCTTTGCTCTACTGACCCCTGTCCTCTACCCTATTGACCTTTTTCCTTTGCTATGCTGACCCCTGTCTTCTGCCCTTTTGATCCCTGTCCTCCACCCTGCTAACCCCTACACTATGCCCTGCTCATTCCTGTACACTGTCCTGCTGACCCCTTTCCTTTGCTGACATCTGTCCTCTACTCTACTGACCCCTGTTTTCCATCCTGCTGACCCCTTTCCTTTGCTGACCCCTGTCCTCTGCCCTGCTGACCCCATCTTCTGCCCTGCTGGCCCCTGTCCTCCACCCTGCTGACCCCTTTGCTTTTCTCTTCTGACCCACGTCTTCTTCCATACTGACTACTTTTCTCCACCTTGCTGACCCCTTTCCTTTACTGTGCTGAGCCCTGTCCTCTGACCTCCTCTGCCCTGCTGATCCCTGTTCTCTGCCCTGCTGACCAAATATACTGCCCTACTGACCCTTGTCCATTGCCCTGCTGACCCCTGCCCACTGTCCTGCCATGTCTTCTGCCCTGCTGGCCCCTGCCCTCCCCCTGCTGACCCCTGTCCTCAGCCCTGCTGACCCCTATCCTCTGCCCTGTTGACCCATATCCTCTGCCCTGTTGACCCCTGTACACTGCCCTACTGACCCCTATAATCTACCCTACAAACTCTTTGACTCCTGTACGCTTCCCTACAAACTGCTGACCAATGTACTTGGCCCTAGAATGTACTGACCCTTGTACACTGCCCTACATACTGACCACTGTACTTTGCCCTACATATAATGACCCTTGAACATTGCCCTACTTACTACAGACCCTTGGGCACTGCCCTACATACTAATGACCCCTGTATACTGCCCTACATACTACTGACCTCTGGACACTGCCTTACAATTGAATGACCCCCTGACACTGCCCTACAGACTACCGATCAGTAGACACTGCTCTACATATTAATGACCCTTGGACACTATCCTACATACTACTGCCCCCTGTGTACTGCCATACATACTACTGATCCCAGTATACTGCCCTACATACTACTGACCCCCGGACACTGACCAACATAATAATGACCCCCGCACACTACCCTACATACTACCAAACCCCTGGACACCGCTCTACAGATTACTTACACTGGCCAGAGCTCAACCCAGCCAGTTAGGCCAGAACTCAGAGTAGACAGCCAGGCCAGAATTGAAGCCAGCGAGGCCTGAAACTACTTAAGCAAGTCAGCCTGCAGTGCCAGTTGTTCTGCCTTCATGGACTCCTGCATTAGACTTAGTGACCAATTATTCTCAAGACATGAAAAAAATTATGAATGAAAGTAAATGCCAAGTTTGTCACTGAAGCTAACTTTTATAGTAGGATAAGTTTCTATTTTTTTAATGCCATTTGTTTTTTTATATTTTCCTATGTTTTCTTCATGCCGTCCTTAGTTTTTATTGGGGCCTTGTTATTTGATTTCTTTCTTTCTTTTTAAACGCTGCACCCTGGTGATTTTTGATCTCTTCCGTGTTGTTTATGTAGTTCTTTACCTCTGAAAGGATGCCTACCCCTAAGGTGATTGTCCAATCCAGTTGGAGTTGTTTGTAAGTCAGATGTGTATAACCCGGGGACCGCCTGTATATGTTTTAAAAATGCTTCTTTTGCGTTTTTTTCACATTACTCTTAACGAAATGAAGGCCCTGGAGTCACATGTTTTTAAATAAGTTTTATTATTCTGCTTATAAAAACAAATATAACTTTTTTTTTAAAAAGAATACAGATGCATACATTTTTATGCTTTTTCATAGTCACCCAAAACATCTTGTTTGAAATGTCTCATATCCATATTATACTTAAAAGTGGGGTCTCTTTAAAACGAGATTGTATTTTTTTACATTTGTTTGCCAGTTTTAACAAGCATCAGTTACCCATGAGAAAAATTGCCCAACAAGCGTTATTAACCTTTTAAATCGGTAGTAAATCCCGCTTGGTCATTTTTACCTTATTATAGGTTTACCTGTAGGTAAAAGGAATATCTCCTAAACATGTTTAGGAGATATTCAGATATTGCAGCCAGTTACATTACCGACACATGCGCTCAGACTCAGAGCTTCGTGCCTGATCCGAGGACTCCCACGCATGTGCGGCAGTGATGTCATCACAGCTCCGGCCCATAACATAGACAGAGCGTGCAAAATCTAACTTGTTTAATAATAATAAAAAAAGGAAAAAAGAGTAAACGTAGTCAAAACATAGCCAGACTTCAGGAACGGATAGTCAGACAAGCCAAAACGTCAGGGAGCCAGAGATGAGCATAGAACAGCAAGCAGGATCTGGAGCCAGAAGGAATGTCAGCCAAGCAAGTCTTTAACAGGAACACAGGAGAACGTCTCTAGAGATGTGACCAAGGCGAAGGCAGAGATCATCTGGGCTGGCTGGCTCAAGTAGGCAGGACTAACGAGCAGGATATTGTCAACAGGTGAGTCCCTGTGGAGACATAGGAGCTGGCAATTAGCCGACAGCTGAGCGGCCAGCTCAGAGAAGGAAGGGCCTCAGCCCAGCCCTGACATACAGCGCTGGAGGGCTGTGTTCCAAGGTGAGTATTTCATAATGCATATTAGCACATTATGCTATTGCCTTGCAGGGGTGTTTGTTTTCTCACAACCGCTTTAAGATTTTCTCAGGTCTTCATATTTTCTAAATAGACAATCTTCTTTAGAAACAATGTCTTTTTTTTAATTATGTAAATTAGGGTACTTAGTGGTAAAGAATAAATTTACCCACAAGCAATAGTAAAAGATTAAAAAAAAACGGTATATTTTACCTTGAAGTGCTCCGGGAATGCATGCAGAAATGTTCAATCCCGCGTGTCTTCCCAGAATGTGTGAAAATGTTCATTGCACTTGCGGTTCCTTTGATTTTTAATGGCATGCCAAATGTGGCTAGGAAACACACGTTTTGTCATTCAACAAATGTAGAAAAATGCACGATAAAAAAAACAAAAAAACATGCAAATGTACAGCGGAAAAGTGCTTTAAGAGCTACTTTGTCAAATTTGTTGCACGTCGGGCAGCCTATTCAAGTGAACGTGAGAAAAAAGCGAAGGATTGGGACTTTATATGAGGCAATGACTAAGGTAGTTCATATACCTCCATCCCTGGTAAATTTTAAAAGAAGAAATGGGGTGTGGGACTTTGTATGAAGCACACTACTAAGTTGAACAAACCAATTAGTATAGTAATTGTTTATTATTACAAAGGGCATACATACATATAAAATAGTAGAAACATATATATAATAAAATAGGTCTCAATAGATATATCTAAACAATTCATGATTATACACAATTATTCCAATATGATACACATAGTAATGGACCTTGGATATGTAGACCCAAATTGTACCGGTAACATATAAACATGATAATAATGATGACAATGATTTGTTAAGGTAAACTATAATAAAATACAGATATAACACATGGATACTGTGATGTAGCATCATAGGAAATCACTACACGTTTTGTGGTCATATTACCACTCATCAGGAGCAGATGCAGATTTGGGAGTATCTATAGTAGGATAAAAATGGCAGAATAGTATGATGGTAGAAAGAAGGGGAGTATGACACAAGGAAAAAAGAGGGGGAACACAACGGATCCCAAACACTCTGACCTAGCTGTAGTATATGGGTAAAAATATTGATGATATTGAGAATTGGAGGCACTATAGAAGACGTCATCCCCGGGAGCTGAGGTGGTAACACCTTCGGCACGGTGGCAACAACCAATGAATAAACATTGAAATTAGATCTCCAGTTATCAGCTGCGCTGTATATAATTAGTGGTGTATATAGTTCCCAGGAGTTTCTGTGAAAATAAATATATTATCAATAAAGTGATTGCAGGACTGATAAACTGAAGAAATGAAAGGTAACCCAAAACCATGTAACAATAGTAGGTAAACCATGTGAATGGAAAAGACATAGTGTTTAACAACAAGAGCGCAGTACAAGTAGAGCTGTGAGCCCCAGGTAACCACCATCGTCACGCAGTGTAATTAAAAGGGGAGGCGGCGCCACTACCTAAGCAACAATTTGTGCTCAGCGGTTGGCGCTCAAACCTCCTTATGGTATACGCAGATGGGAAAACATGTCAGCGCGTGGCGTCATGAATGACGTCACCAGCTTGGCATGTGGGAGTGGCATCGACTCGCATCAAGTGCCTGCCTGTCCCCTCACAATGGCAGGGGAGGGGAAGGCCCCGGTGCGCATCGCAGCTCCCGGGGATAACAAAAGCCAAGACTACCCCCAAAATCTAGGAATTGGCCCCTATATCAAAAATAAAAAACATAATGGCAAAGGTAGGTCGCAGATTATATTACCGTCACCGAAATACTGGAAACTTGTAGGTACACTCTACTGTTCTCCCGATGACGTTCATGAAGAAGACCAATCGTGAACGTCATTGGGAGAACAGTAGAGCGTACCTACAAGTTTCCAGGATTTCGGTGACAGTCCAGTCTACTTGCCGATTGGTGCCATCTATGCTTGTTTGATCCGTTGTTGCTGACAGTCGGGTCCACCGGTTCCAGTAAGCGTGCATAAGTCACACCATTTGTCTGAAAGATATTGCCATGTGATGGTCTACACGACTTTAAGATATCTTCACGGGGATATGTTTTAATTTTTATGATGAACATTTTTATATGTGTTTCATTTGGGGATTCTTAATTCAACCCCCACTGTTTCCTTTACAGGTCATATATATACACGTATTGTTAGTGATTTTGTTCACACGATTGTTTCAGCGCTACATTTTTTACCCTCACCATTTTTTTCGAATTTTTGTCACATTCTTGTGTAGCTGCTTACTTTTTGTATTTTATTTATTTTTTGGGGTAAGCGCAATAATCACCTTTCATCCACATGCCCCATGCTGTGACATGATAAAACGTGCATTAGCGCAACATGCAGGGGTGAATGGGGCCTAATGCCGCGTACACACGAGCGGACATTTCGACGGACTAGGTCAGACGGAACGAATCCGCCGGACAATTTGAGCGTGTGTGGGCTTAATCGGACCTTTGCTGTCTAAAAATCAGACGGACTTTAGATTTAAAACATGTTTCAAATCTTTCCGACGGACTCTAGTCTGGTCGAAAAATCCGCTCGTCTGTATGCTAGTCCGACGGACGAAAACCAACGCTAGGGCAGCTATTGGCTACTGGCTATGAACTTACTTATGCTAGTCCGGTTGTACATCATCACGTTCAAATCCGTGGTGTGTTTGTGCGTGGCCAAGTCCGTTCGTTCGGAAAGTCCGTCAGAACTCCGCCGAAAATCCGTCGGGAAGACCGTTGGACCTAGGCCGTCGAAAAGGTCCGGTCGTGTGTACGCATAACAGGGTAGTAAAAATGTAATGGACTAGTGGTGTCAAATTGTCAGTATCAGCAGTTGTGGGATAACCGGAGGATATTTCTGTTTCAAAAAGAACAAATAAAGTAGCAGGATGTTAATGGACTAGTGATGTCAGACTGTCTGTTGTCTCTGCTACAAACAACAAATAAGATAGCAGGATGGATTTGTTATCTTTGTTCTATGATTCGCTGCTGATAGTATACAAGTGACACTGTGCTGCAATTCCTTGCCCGTGGGAAGTTCATCTGACACACACTATTGGATGTTCCAAAGGTTTGATCATTCACTTTGTGTGGCCAGCTGTCACTTTTTCTGGAAACTACATGATAGTGGATAACATATGGGTCGTGCTTATTAACCTCATTTTAAAACACCTAAACAATTCAATAGAAAGAGATAAGACATAGCTACTGTTTTTCTGTCTTGCAGTGAGTCAAATCATTTCCCAAATTCAAAATTAGAGGTGGGATGATTTATTACTTTGTAACTATACCATTGAAACCTTCCTCTTTAAATTAATTTACAGAATTTACAGAAAGATGATGAGATTTGTTACTTCATTGCAGAGTATTGTGAATATACCATTAAAACCTTTCTCTTAAGAATATACAGAAAGATGATGAAAGATGATGGCTTTTTCAAAACATATATTTATTTAAACCGCAGTTAGTCACTAAATTATAGTTTAGCCCTCTACTATTGTATTAGCCCATACAAACAAGTTCAGAATAAGCAAGTAGAAATAAAAAATCAGGAATAAACTACAATTGTTCATGATCTCTTTAGTTAATTACCGTATTTATCGGCGTATAACACGCACCCCAAGTTTAGGAGGGAATTTTAAGGGAAAAAAGTTTTAAGAGAGAAGTTTAGGGAAAACAAAAACTTACATTTAAGCGTCATTTGCAGCTTGCCCAGCGTCATTTGCAGCCTGCCCAGCGTCATTTGCAGCCTGCCCAGCGTCATTTGCAGCCTTGCCGAGCGTCATTTGCAGCCTTGCCCAGCGTCATTTGCAGCCTTGCCCAGTGTCATTTGCAGCTTGCCCAGTGTCATTTGTAGCTTGCCCAGTGTCATTTGCAGCTTGCCAGCGTCATTTGTAGCTTGCCCAGTGTCATTTGTAGCTTGCCAGCGGCATTTGCAGCCTTGCCCATGTTTAAATTTCCCGCCGCCGAGACAGACCGCGCATGCGCCGCCGAAAAAGACCGAATCGCCCCTGAAAAAGACTGAAGCGCCGCCGAAAAAGACCGAGCCGACTGTTCGGTTCCACTCGGAGTCCCGCCTCCCTGCTGTTCGGGAGCGAGCGCAGAGAGGTGGGACTACGAGCGGAGCTGAAAAGTCGGCTCAGTCTTTTTCAGCGGCGCTTCTGCCTTTTTCGGCGGCGGTTCAGTCTTTTTTGGCGGCGGTCGCTATTTTTCGGCGCCGCTCGCTATTTTTGTCATTTTTTTGGGGGATATCGGCGTATAACACGCACCCACGACTTTCCCCTGATTTTAAGGGGGGAAAAGTGCGTGTTATACGCCGATAAATATGGTAGATAATGTTTCTGATAAAGAATTACAAAAGCGTGTCTGTTCTAGAATGGCCAAGGTTGGGGATATTACGAAGCATTTTAAAGCAGAATTTTAGCAGGCAGTATGTGCAGGAGAGGAAAACAGAGGGTATGACAGTGGGCAGTATGTGCAGGAGAGGAAAACAGAGGGTATGACAGTGGGCAGTATGTGCAGGAGAGAAAAACAGAGGGTATGTCAGTGAGCAGCATGTACAGGAGAGGAGTGTGGAGGTATGACAGTGGGCAGTATGTGTGGAAAATGAGTGCAGAGTGACAGACAGCTGGCATTATGTAAAGGAGAAATGTGTAAGAGGATGTCCAGGAGAGAAGTGCAGACATGGCTGGATCTAGGAGAGTGCTTTGGGGGGGGGGGGCAGATCTCAGCTGTGCCCCCCCAAAGCCCCTTGACCACCCTCCCTCCACCCTGGATGCTCTGCCTGGACGCTGTGCTCATTGTTTCTACTCCAGCACTGTACACAGCTCCTCCTCCCTACACTACACAGAGCTGAAATCACATTCCTTTACACACAGCCAGTGTGTTTCAACGCGGGAATGTCACAGGTCAGAACGACAACATAGCAGCCAGCTACACCTTGTGAAAATCGTGGCTGACTGGCTGTGTGTAAAGGTCTCTGTCTTCTTCCTTTCCAACGGTGATCCCTGTCCTCTGACTCTCCAGCAGTGATCCCTTTCCTCTGACTCTCCAGCAGTGATCCCTTTCCTCTGACTCTACAGCAGGGATCCCTGTCTTCTCCCTCTCCAACGGTGATCCCTGTCCTCTGACCCTCCAGGGTGACCCCTGTTTTCTTCCTCTACAACTGCAAACCCTGTCCCCTCCCACTCCAGCAGTGATCCCTGTCTTCTGACTCTCCAGTGGTGAACCCTGTCCTCGGACTCTTCAAGGGTGATCCCTGTCCTCTGAATCTACAGCGGTGATCCCTGTCCTCTCACTCCCCAGGGGTGATCCCTGTCCTCTGACTCTCCAGCGGTGATCCCTGTCTTTTCCCTTTCTAGGCATGATCCCTGTCCTCTGACTCTCCAGGGGTGATCCCTATCTTCTGACTCCCCAGGGGTGATCCCAGTCCTCTCCCTCTCCAGTGGTGATCCCTGTCATCTGCCTCTCCAGTGGTGATACCTGTCCTCTCCTTCTCCAGCGGTGATCCCTGTCCTCTCCCTCTCCAGCGGTGATCCCTGTCCTTTGCCTTTCCAGTGGTGATCCCTGTCTTCTCCCTCTTTAGTGGTGATCCCTGTCCTCTCCCTTTCTAGTGGTGACCCCTGTCCTCTGACTCTCCAGGAGTGATCCCTGTCCTCTGACTCGCCTGGGGATATCCCTTTCTTCTCACTCTCCATCAGTGATCCCTGTCCTCTCCTCCTCCTGCAGTGATCCCTGTCCTCTCCCTTTCTAGTGGTGATCACCACCCTTTGCCTCTTCAGCGGTGATCCTTGTTCTCTTCCTTAACAGAAGTGATCCCTGTCCAGTTCCCTGCCAGCGGTGATCTCTGTCCTCTGCCTCTCCTGTGGTGACTCCTGCACTCTGTCCTCCCAGCGGTGACCCCCTGTCCTCTACCCTGCCAATGGTGATTCCTGTCCTCTGCTTCTCCAGCAGTGATCCCTGTCATCTGTCTATCCAGTGGGGACCCCTGTCCTCTGCCCTGTAGCACTGACCACCTTCCTTCACCCTGCTTAGCCCTGTCCACGGCTTGTCCATTGCTGACCTTCCATTCTTTGTCCTGCTGACTCCCTGTACATTCTCTGCCCTGTTGAATCCCTGTACACTGCCCTGCTGACCCCCTGTACACTGCCCTGCTGACCTCCCATCCTCTGCCCCCCTGACATTTTTTACTGCACCCCCACATCAGACAGGCTAGATCCAACTCTGAGTGCAGAGGGTATGACAGTGGGCAGTATGTGCAGAAGTGGGACGAGGGTGGTATAACAGTGGGCAGTATGTGCAGAAAAGAAGTGTAGGCAGTATGTGCAGGAGAGGATTACGGAGGGTATGACAGTGAACAGTATGTGCAGGAGAGGGGTGAGGAGGTTATGACACTGAACAGTATGTGCATGAGAGGGGTGAAGAGGGTATGAGAGTGAACAGTATGTGCAGGAGAGGGGTGAGGAGGGTATGACAGTGAACAGTATGTGTAGCAGAGGGGTGAGGAGGGTATGACAGTGAACAATATGTGTAGCAGAGGGGTGAAGAGGGTATGAGAGTGAACAGTATGTGCAGGAGAGGGGTGAGGAAGGTATGACAGTGAACAGTATGTGCAGGAGACGGGTGAGGAAGGTATGACAATGAACAGTATGTGCAGGAGATTGGTGAGGAGGGTATGACCGTGAACAGTATCTGCAGGAGAGGGGTAAGGAGGGTATGAGTGTGAACAGTATGTGCAGGAGAGGGGTGAGGAGGGTATGACAGTGAACAGTATGTGCAGGAGAGGGGTGAGGAGGATATGACAGTGAGCAGTATGTGTAGGAGAGGGGTGAGGAGGGTATGACAGTGAACAGTATGTGCAGGAGAGGGTGAGGAGGATATGACAGTGAGCAGTATGTGCAGGAGAGAGGTGAGGATGATATGACAGTGAGCAGTATGTGCAGGAGAGGGGTGGGGAGGGTATGACAGTGAGCAGTATGTGCAGGAGAGGGGTAAGGAGGGTATGAGAGTGAACAGTATGTGCAGGAGAGGGGTGAGAAGGATATGACACTTAACAGTATGTGCAGGAGAGGGGTGAGGAGGGTATGACAGTGAACAGTATGTGCAGGAGAGGGGTAAGGAGGGTATGACAGTGAACAGTATGTGCAGGAGAGGGGTGAGAAGGATATGACACTGAACAGTATGTGCAGGAGAGGGGTGAGGAGGGTATGACAGTGAACAGTATGTGCAGGAGAGGGGTAAGGAGGGTATGAGAGTGAACAGTATGTGCAGGAGAGGGGTGAGAAGGATATGACACTGAACAGTATGTTCAGGAGAGGGGTGAGGAGGGTATGACAGTGAACAGTATGTGCAGGAGAGGGGTGAGGAGGATATGACAGTGAGCAGAATGTGCAGGAGAGGGGTGAGGAGGGTATGACAGTGAACAGTATGTGCAGGAGAGGGGTGAGGAGTATATGACAGTGAGCAGTATGTGCAGGAGAGGGGTGAGGAGGATATGACAGTGAGCAGTATGTGCAGGAGAGGGGTGGGGTGGGTATGAGAGTGAACAGTATGTGCAGGAGAGGGGTGAGAAGGATATGACACTGAACAGTATGTGCAGGAGAGGGGTGAGGAGGATATGACAGTGAGCAGTTTGTGCAGGAGAGGGGTGAGGAGGATATTACAGTGAGCAGTATGTGCAGGAGAGGGGTGGGGAGGGTGTGACAGTGAGCAGTATGTGCGGGAGAGTGCAGAGTATAGGAGAGTGGACATTATATGACAGAGAGGAGTGCAGAAGATATGACAGCTGGACAGATTGTGCAGGAGAGGAGTGTGGAGGGTATGAAAGTAACAGCATTTGTAGGAGATTTTGCACTCTCCAGTTTTGGTATATCAACCCCACAGTGTTATGTGTGCACTTGCTCTTTCTCCCCCTTTGGCAGAAAGGAAGTAGAACATTTCTAATTTATTCTTCCTTAATTAAGGATTATGACCCTGACTTACTAAAGGAATAACGTCCTAATGCATGAACAAGAGCACATAGCCACAATATTTCTGCTGTTTTAATATTTATGTGGGCATCGTACCATTCTCATATGATAATTGATATTTGTATTGTACTATTTGAGTGTATGTTTTTTTCCAATAATATTTATTTTTTCCTGTGTGTTATTGATCTATATTAGGTTGCCTTTATTTGAAGTATACTAACATGTAGTGATGGTTTTGGGCCTTTACTTGTTTACTGTGTGATTTGTTTTTTCTCCCTCTGTCCCCCCTCCTGTTTAATGCTAGCTCAGTCCTAATAGACCCTCCTTGTTTCTTCCACGTTCCTTCAGTCAGTGTTAGTACTTTGCAGAAACAGGGCATAGGAAAGTTGTTTTTTGTTTAACACTTTACAACACCCTAAAGCCTCATACACACGATCAGACTTCCATCGGACTATTCCGTGGATTTTTGTCCGAATGGGTGTTGCCCGTGAATTTGTCCTGCATACACACGGCAGAACATTTTCAGCCAACTTTCACCAAATCATGTGGTTTTTCAGCTCTTTACCGCCACCCTTTGGGCAACTTCTGCTATTTGTGGCTGATGTTTAGCATTGGTTCTGAGCATAAAGTTTGTACTTTGGACTTTAGTCCGATGGACTTGTGTACACACGATCGGATTATCCTCCATCGGATATTTGTTGTCGAAAATTTGAGAGCATGCACAGCGAACATTTGTCCGTTGAAAAAGCAACAAAAATTGTCCGATGGAGCATACAGACGGTCGGATTGTCGTATAAAGCAGGTCCGTCGGACTGTTGTTGTCGAAAAGTCCGATCGTGTGTATGGACCTTAAGAAAACATCCTCTGTACTGCAAGTAAAATTGCATTAGATTCAACTTCTATGTAATGCCCAGTACACACAATTAGATTTTCCGACAACAAATGTTGGATGTGAGCTTGTTGGCGGAAAGTCCGACCGTGGGCATGCTCCATCGAATTTACTGCCAACAAATGTTGGCTAGCAGGTTCTCAAATTTTCCTCCAACAAATGTTTGTTGTCGGACTTTCCGATCATGTGTACACAAGTCCGTCGGACAACAGTCCAAGCATGCTCGGAATCAAGTACGCGATATAACTAGCGTTCTTAATGGAGATATCATGTACGTCTTGTACGTCACCACGTTCGTAATTGTTGGCCAACATTTGTGTGACCGTGTGTATGCAAGACAAGTTGGAGCCAACATCCTTCGAACAAAAATCCACGGTTTTGTTGTCGGAAAGTCCGATTGTGTGTACAGGGCATAAGAGTTAAGCTTCCTGTGAATAGTATCAAGTCAGAAGGTGATCATACTATCTATCACCATACTAACGACTTGAAAATCGGCAGAATGTTCGTCGGGCGAAATTTTACTTCCGATTTTTGTATCATTTGTATGGGCCTTTAGGCTGGCCATACATGTTTAATTGTCTTGTACAATTTTCCTTTAGATTTACCTTAAACTTTGTAGTGCAAGGACTTTGTTTAAAATTTGACCTCTGACCCATGTAAACAAGGACAGTATTGAAATATCTTAACTTTTGTATGCATGCTTCACTAGTGAAAAATGTCACTTTATTTTCAGTGGAATAACCCTTTTAATTTATTAAAAGAAATTATGACAGTAACTAGAAAGTAGGCGTAGCCCCAGGATACAAGGTGATACTGCCAAAGAAGAATAGGTGTGAAATTCCAGGTAGTTTTAATGAATACCCTAAAAATATGCAAGCTGTTATGCTATGCTATGCATACCTCTTTTTAAAAATGTAAATAGTATTAGAGCTGAACTACAAGCTGAAACCAAAAAATAGGCTTGCAGTTGGGCTCTCCCGTGCTGCAAGCGGTATTTGCTCTGATAAATAGGGGTGGCGGACAACGCTGTATCCTGGCCTAAGCCGACAAAGCCCAGGCCTAGGGCAGCACTTTGCAGGGGGGCAGCACGGAAAGAGTTGTTAGTGTAGTGACAGTCTTATGGGGTGGACTGGGCTGAGAGGCAAATTAGCCTAGCGCCCCCATAAAGCGGCCGCACTGCTTCCCGTATGCCGGCGGCCGGCATTCTATGTAGGGGGGGGGTGCCGCTTCTAATTTTGACTGTCCTATCATCCTGGACCACAAACCTTCCTCACTATGCTATAAGTTTTCTGCTGCACAATTGGCATGGTTATATCTTCTTAGTCCACTCCATAAAATTATCAGAAATTTCTGCTTAAAGTAGAACTATAAGCAACACTTTTTTTTTCAATTTGGATAGAATGAGGTAGGGTTATAGCCCCTGTCAGTTTATTTTTTACCATCCTTGTCCCATTGCAGAGATTTCCCTTCACTTCCTGCCCCATAGCCAAACAGGAAGTGAGAGGAAATCTATGCAAATTAAGGGAATCCATTGCCCCCCCCCCCAGGCCCTCAGAACTAGTGTCCCCACTCGAAAATTTCAGGGCGGGTCCTAAACAGCAAGGGGTGTGGTCTTGACAAGAAGGGGTGGGTCATATTTAAATTAGAGGGTGCAGAAGTTTAGTCAGGCCTAGGGCAGCACAAAACCTAAATACACTACTGGTGGTGGAATAAGGAGAAATACATACATTATTCTGTGCTCCAGCAGGTTCCCTCTATCAGTGGGACTAGGTCGCTGCTGCTTCTCCATTCCCCCTAAATGCATTGGCTTGATGTACATGTTTATACTTTTAATAAATATCTTATGAACTATACATAAAAGTTGCAGTTTTCTGGACACCGGGTGCTCCTTCTATCTGACCCAAGACTTTTTCGTTGAAACGACCATAAGGCCATATCGGAAAGGTAGCAGCCCAAGGCCCCAAGAGGGTCCACCATAACCATCCACCATTGGGCACGACCTACTGGACGGGACCTCTTCCTCTTTGCCCACACAATCACCCATCCACAACCAATCGACTGATCCAGTCAGTCCTGCATGGTCTTCAGGACAAGCCAAGTTTTAAAGTTGGGAGTTATGAACGCTGTACTTGGGGAAGCTGCACCTCCGAGTACACTAAAACACTGGGATTAAAGGCACAGCAGCTAGACTCTCCATGTGCAAGGAGCTTTACTTTTTTTATTTTTTTATAACTAGCGCACCCCCAAAGGAGCCACTGAGTGAATAAGCCCTCTGAGACTAATCTGATGGACGAACTATTGATGTTAACTCTGACATACCCCCTGCTCAATAAGCCAGGCAACACCAAATGTAGAAGGAACTGTGACTCTATTAATATCAAACAGTCCAAATCAGAGTAAAGTAACACATCAAATGAACAGAAGGAAACAATAACCCCTAAAGCCTAGTACACACTGCTAGGTTTTTTTTCGTTTAACCCAGTGGGCTGAACAAAAAAAAACAGACAGCCCAGGTCGGAACTGGTGTACTAACAATACGATGTTAGTACAGCAATCTCTCCTGCTGTTCTTTTGTGTTTTGACAGCCATTGGTTGAGAGCGCTGATCGGGAGCTGGTAGGAAGACCTTTTTTCGTCATGCACCTTCCCCGTGGTTGCAGGAAATAAATTTGCACCATCTATGGGCTTCCTAAATCACAAAAGAACTCAACCTGTTCTGCAACCCCATCATGTCAAAGACCCCCCACACATTAGAGTCACTTCCTTCACATCACAGTCCCTCATCACAACAGAGTCCTCCATCCCTCCTTCACAAATAATCACTCCAGGCAGAGGGTGAGAAGCAGAGCCGGTTTGGACAGAAGCAGGACTTCCTTCTTCTGAATGCCTGCCGTGGATCAATGTCATTCATTTCCATGGTACAAGTAGGTCATCTACCAGCATCATAGCAACAAATGGTAAAGTGGTCCCTCTGCACCATAGAAATGAATGGTGTGGTGTAATGTGGTGGATAGGGCAGGGCACTGTGCAGCCAAGCCAGCTCTGCATTACCAAGACCCCAGTCCCTCACTAATGGCACTGGTCCATAGGAGGGGCAACCCCAGCATCCCATTAGGTCTGACCCTGCAGAACAGTAGTGATTGCTCTTTATTACAAGAAGCTCCTGCATGGAGGCAAATCGTAGAACTTTATTCATGGTGGATTAGTGATTAGATCACAAAGAACACCAAGAGTTAAAGCGTAATTCCACTTTTGTTAAAAAAAAAACATTCCCCTTTGGGTGATCTATGTACATTGCAAGGATTATAACTACCTTTTGTTATTCTGAAGAAATCACTGTTTGTTGCTCTGTGCCTCTGTGCTCAGTGGGTCTAATGGGAGTGATTTCGTAATTATCAGTCAGCTGTGCAGCTTCAGGGGACTAATGAGGAAAGCTGCTGGGCCTGCATTCCTTTAGACATGTTCCTATTGGTAGTGTCTCACCAAAAATGACATATTTGTTGCAGGGGATGCCTGAAATCTGACTTCTATCTTAGTGTAGACTTCTGGGAATATTGGTGAGCCAATACCACAAGCAGGAAATTATGTTTCTGGGGAGTGGTCAGTACACATTCTGTTTACAGAACAACTCCAGGTAGCCATATTGCATTGCATTTTCAGAAATTTACAGTGGTTGCAGATTGAAAGGGTAAGGTCATTTTAATAGCATTCAATTACAATATGACTTGTGTCGCAATTGTATACACTTTATTATTTTTTCTTTATTTGCTATTTTTTCCCCCCACGAAAGTTGAGTAATCCTTTAAGTAAGAAAAAAGATGGTTCTTGTATTTAGTCGATAATTTTTTGCCTGGATTTCAGCTTTAAAGTTGATCAATTAATATGTACTGGCCAAAATAGATGTGTCCTGGATGGCAGGTATGCATACCTTTGTGCACCAGGTAGTGGGCTCTTTAAGAGACGCAGCAGGGTTTAATGCAGGAAGAGGTAGGGAGAGAAGAAGAATGTTGAGAGAAATTTCTAAATCAGATGCCTATAACATGCCCCAGGTGGACAAACTCATTGAAAGACTCATCACACTTTGGACCTTACAAAGGGATATTATTGGCAGATACTTTTTACAAATATTGCCTGGGTGAAAGGAGTTTTCTCCACTCCAGAGGGATACTTACCGTACAAAGGAATGCCTTTTGGCCTTCAGAGTGATCTAGCCACATTCCAACAGGCTATGGACAGGACGTTATGACCCCATTGTACAACCCTAATTGCAAAAAAGTTGGAGCACTGTGTAAAATCTACATAAAAAAACAGAATGCAATGATTTCCATTACTGACCAATTGGCTACAACTGCTGATTGACAAACGTTTTCCAACAGTCCCGTTCAACAGAAGTTGATTATTAGATTGACTTCTGTCAAGCGGGAACGGCCACAGATGGATTAAAATTCGGCCAGTCCCTGCATCTATGGCTGGATCTCTTGTGATTAGCTTGTTAGTGTATTTAAACTTTAATTGTGGTAACACAAATTTTTAGCCAAATGTGTTTTTTTAATATTTTAATATACCTTTTAATATTCCGACTTGTTTCATGTGTTTAGATATCGACATTGTAGTTTCAATTGCCTTGTAGGAATATTTCCAAAGATTCAGTAAGAATATCAACATGGGAGTTTTGTGAAGATCAATGATATTACTCTGCACTATATACTGCTTATCATATGTTTCTATGTATTTGGACAGGTCTGAGATTACACCTTAGGCCTAAACAGCTTTGGGAATATTCTCTGGTTACCTGTGGGACAAAGGTCACCATGGCTGTATATCTCAATGTCAGCTGAACTGGGTTCCTCATTGTGTAAACTCTCCCTGGCATGAACTGTCTGTAGGTTCAAAAAAAAAGTTGTTGTTCAAGCTTTGCCTCATTCATTTTACTGCTCAGTAAACTAAAGGAAACTGAAAGTGAAATGTGTATCCATAGAAGAGCTTCCGATGATGTAAGGAAACAAGGAAATAGTATATTTTCCCAGTTCATTCCCCAGCACCGAAGCCACTGAGACTTATTTTTCCGGTCATGGCATTTCCAGGACAATAGCAGGGTATTGATTGGCTGGTTAAGAAACTGCCCACATTGCTACTTTTGACATAATTGATATAATAAACAACGTAGGAAGCGAGTCATAGCTACAACCACAATCAAAGGTACCTAAGTGCATTAGGACGGTTCTCAACGTGTCATTGTGCAACAAAGAATATTTCAGTCTGTTGCAGAATAAAATCACAAGTCTTTCTGTTGTAAATTTCCCAAGATGTTTGAATAGACCTGTAAAGAAACAATGTGGATTGCACAATATATTATGAAATATATTATGATATATAATTATATATTATGATATGTTATAATATATTATGAAACAAATGAGGCAATTGATGTAAGGGGACACTCTGATGGAGACGTTTGATGTATGGGGTTACTCTGATGGGGGCAATTGATGTAAGGGGCACTCTGCTGGAGACATTTAATGTAAGGGGGCACTCCGATGGAGATATTTGATTTAAGGGGACACCCTGATGGGGCAATTGATGTAAGGGGGCACTCTGATGGAGACATTTAATCTCCAATGGAGATTTTTGATGTAAGGGAAAACTCTGTTAGGGACAGTTAATGCAAAGGGAAACTTTGAGAGGAGCAATTGATGTAGGGGGAAACTCTGACGGGGCAGCTTATGTAAAAGGTGACTCTGATGGGGGAAAATTATGTAAGAGGAGACTCTGATTGGGTCATTTGTTGTAAGGAGACACTTTGATAGGGACGCCTAATGTAAGGGGGCACTCTGAAGAGGTCAATTGATGTAAAGTGAAATGCTGATGGGGACAGTTGATTTAAGGGGGCAATCTGAGGGGGGCAACGGATGTAGAGGGCACTCTGATGGGGACATTTTATGTAAGTGGACACTCGCATCGAGGCAACTAATAGAAGGGGACACTCTGATACAGAAAGTTGATGTAAGGGGACACTCCATAAGGACAGTTGCTGTAAGGGGACACTCTGTGATACCTAGGCACTGGAAGAAATATGGAAGACTTCCATTTTTCCACAGTCATATCATCACAGTCACTGGGAGGAAAACATTTTGATAATCAAGGTCTTACAATAGAATTATGTATTCCAAGGTAAAAAAAAAAAAAATTGACAAGCAGACAATGTATTTAGAAACTGAAAAGCAATTATATTTCCCTCGGAAAAAGCCCAAATACTTACAGCAGCAGTCTCTGGCAAACAACAACCAAGTATACAACTAACTGTACAAATAACGACCAAGTATGCTAGCAAGTGTACAAACTATAACCAAGTATATAACCAAGAGTACTATTAGATTGTAAGCTCACATAAACATGGCCTAACCCTATTGCATTGTATTGTATTTGTAGTGTCTCCTTTTATATTGTAAAGCGCAAACTGTTTGAGCTATACAAATCCTATATAATAATAATGATAATAATAATTATAAAGTGTAAAAACTATAGCCAAGTATACAACCGAGTGTACAAACAACCAGCAACACAACCAAGTAAATAAACAGTTGCACAAAGCAAGAATAATAATTAAATTATAACTATGAGTATTGAAAGTTCTGTGAACAACAGCCCTTGCATTGCTCAGGTGTAGACACAGGAACGTGCTAGTTGGGTGGTTGTTGAGGTGGTTGGTATGAAGAATGTCCATAGCTGTTATATTTTGCTTTATTTGACTTTAATGCCATATTCCCCCTAACTACTATAGTAAGTAGTTTCAGCAATAAAGTCTTCACAAGTTGCTTTTGTTGTTTGGACATCTTGCTTACAGTAAGGCACCTGAAAGCATTACAGTTGTTGCTTTCTTTTTTCTGCAGGGCTGCTGTTGCCTGTGCAAGGGAGGTGCTTTAAGCATCCTCCAGACTCTTCATTCTTTGCATCATTGTGGTGGTTCTGCAGGTAATGAAGCCATATTCTGTGAGCCATACACAGTCCCTTATTGGTAAAAAATGGAAGGAACTCTGATGATAGTGTTATAGAAGGAACAAAATTCGACATCCATCTGAGAAATTGTATCTTTAAGTGCTTGTAAATAGGGATGGGCCCGGTGTTCGATTTTGAACCCATGTTCGAATCGAACATCGGCCGTTCGTCCACTCGTCGAAACCAGAACTCTGAGGGCCGTTCGCATCAAATTTGTGTGATGCGAACGGTCCACAGTGCACTGTGCCAGTCGCAGTGCATTGCTGGCTGATGATTGGCCAACCATGCACTGTGACCCTGCATGCTTGGCCAATCATAGAGCCAGCGGCAAGGAGAGCAATAATTGGCCACAGGCAGGATGCCTGTGGCCAATTATAGCTCAGAGGGTTTAGTACATGCCCCACACTATATAAGGCCGCCGCGCAGGCGGCCTCGTGTTGTGTGTTTCGGCGTTAGGAACAGTGTCAGTGACAGACTGTACTGTACGGTGTACACACTATATCTGCTTGTGATTCATTTCTGTGTGGGGAATAGTGTAGGGAAAGAGGAAAAATGGGCAGGGATAGTTTATTCTTCTCAGTGCTGTTCTCAATCTCTACCAATCCAGCCATCTGCAGGAGTTAGTGTGTGTGCGTGCTGTGTGAGTATAGCACAGCAGTAGCACACTAAACCACCTTACCCTGTATCTGCCCTTCTGCTCTGTTGTCATCTAAGGCAGCCATCTGCAGGAGTTAGTGTGTGTGTGCTGTGTGAGTATAGCACAGCACACTAAACCCCCTCACCCTGTATCCGCCCTTCTGACCTGTTGTCATCTAAGGCAGCCATCTGCAGGAGTTAGTGTGTGTGTGCTGTGTGACTAGCACAGCACACTAAACCACCTCACCCTGTATCTGCCCTTCTGCCCTGTTGTCATCTAAGGCAGCCATCTGCAGGAGTTAGTGTGTGTGTGTGCTGTGTGAGTATAGCACAGCACACTAGACCACCTCACCCTGTATCTGCCCTTCTGCCCTGTTGTCATCTAAGGCAGCCATCTGCAGGAGTTAGTGTGTGTGTGTGCTGTGTGAGTATAGCACAGCACACTAAACCACATCACCCTGTATCTGCCCTTCTGCCCTGTTGTCATCTAAGACGGCCATCTGCAGGAGTTAGTGTGTGTGTGCTGTGTGACTCCAGCACAATATACACTACCCATTACAATGTCTGGAAGACCAACAAGGAGAGGCAGACAGTCACAAGCCAAGAAAACAGGGCAAGCAGGCTCTGTGTCTAGAGATAACAGTGCTGGTCGTGGACGCGGTGCATTGTCATCAGCACGTGGCCATGGGACACGCTTGTCCTTATTTTCGGCAGCTGGACATGTTGAGCCGCATCATGCCGAAGGCTTGGTAGAGTGGATGACCAAGCCCTCCTCATCCTCCTCATCCTCTCTCACGCAGGCTCAGGGTACTGGAAAAGCAGCTGCCAACGCGTACTCAATGTCATCATCAGGCACCCCTTCCCTAGACCCACCATGTCCTCCTGAGGAGTCCCCCGAACTGTTTGAGCACAGTGTTGGGTACATGCTCCAGGAGGATGCCCAGCATTTTGAAGGTTCCGATGATGATATCCAGCTAGAGGAAGGCAGTAGCGTGAGCGCAGAGAGAGGGGATGCTCAAGGACAGCAATCTGGCAGTCATGTTCCACCAGCTGCAGCTTACTGCCAGGTTTGCTCCAGTGGTGAAGAGGGAGGGGGATGATGAGGTCACTGACGCCACGTGGGTGCCTGAACGGAGAGAGGAGGAGGAGGAGGCGGCACATCTCCAACGAGGCAGGATGCCCTCCGGGGGCCAGCTTGAGGCCAGCACACCAACTGAATCACACCGCAGAGCTCCGCCTGTGCAGGGCGCTGCCTCTGCACGTTATTACAAAAGTTCCTTGGTGTGGGCCTTTTTTGAGATGAGTGCATCAGATCACACCGCTGCTATTTGAAACATATGTCTCAAGCGTATCTCACGTGGCCAAAACATCAGCCGCTTGGGCACCACAAGCATGACCAGACATATGATATAGAGGTTGGGAGCCTAATCCCCAACTAGGCTACCAGGAGAAATGGGGGCAATTTGGACTATTGCAGTACAATAAAAGCAGTACAAAGAATAATATAACAAAATTATAAATATAAACGTTACAGATGATTTTATTGATGATAAAATACAAATCATCATTTACATGTTAAAAACATATTTATTTATTTATTTATTTATTACAGGATTTATATAGCGCCAACAGTTTACGCAGCGCTTTACAATATAAAAGGGAGACAATACAGTTATAATACAATAAAATACAAGAGGATTAAGGGGGGCCCTGCTCAGAAGAGCTTACAATCTAATAGATTGGCGGTACATATGTAAATCACCAATCAGTAGTTACAATAAAACAATTGATCACAGATGTCTTTTTTCTCGACTAGTTTCGCGGTCATGTACCGCTTCATCGGGAGATTATCTGTGATTAAATCAAAAGAATCAATATAATGATCAGAAAATGAAAAACATAAAGCATAAACATACAGCATCATGATGGAGGAAATATTTTAGGAATAAGAACGGGGAGAGAGCAACGCAGCTTACCTATGCTCCAACAGGCTAACAGCTCACAGTGTTACCACCTAATATATGGTCCCCCGCGGCAACTCGGGGGAGCTACAGTGTGGTGATTGGAATCTGGGTGGATAAGGTAGAAATAATAGGTATAATATCAGCTTCTAAAAGGCAAAACTAGTGGAGTACATGAAAATAATGTGTGATACACCTAGGTGAAAGTAATAAGGAAGGAGTGAAGAGGTGCATAAGTGCACAAAGGATGTTAAAAAAAAGGACACCGGAATATTGGTGAGGGTGAAAGTTAAATGGCAATGTGAAAAGAGACAACAATTTAGGTAGAAAAACAAGTGAAAGTGAGAGTAAAGAGTGGCTGTGTATTGGGGATGTGGGGTGAAGAGGAGGAAAAAGGATCTATCTGCACCTTTTTCCTCCTCTTCACCCCACATCCCCAATACACAGCCACTCTTTACTCTCACTTTCACTTGTTTTTCTACCTAAATTGTTGTCTCTTTTCACATTGCCATTTAACTTTCACCCTCACCAATATTCCGGTGTCCTTTTTCTCACATCCTTTGTGCACTCTTCACTCCTTCCTCATTACTTTCACCTAGGTGTATCACACATTATTTTCACGTACTCCACTAGTTTTGCCTTTTAGAAGCTGATATTATACCTATTATTTCTACCTTATCCACCCAGATACCAATCACCACACTGTAGCTCCCCCAAATTGCCGCGGGGACCATATATTAGGTGGTAACACTGTGAGCTGTTAGCCTGCTGGAGCATAGGTAAGCTGCGTTGCTCTCTCCCCGTTCTTATTCCTAAAAGATTTCCTCCATCATGATGCTGTATGTTTATGCTTTATGTTTTTCATTTTCTGATCATCATATTGATTCTTTTGATTTAATCACAGATAATCTCTCGATGAAGCGATAAATGACCGTGAAACTAGTCGAGAAAAAAGACATCTGTGATCAATTGTTTTATTGTAACTACTCATTGGTGATTTACATATGTACCGCCACTATGTTTTTAACATGTAAAAGATGATTTGTATTTTGGCATCAATAAAATCATCTGTAATGTTTATATTTATAATTTTGTTATATTATTCTTTGTACTGCTTTTATTGTACCGCAATAGTCCAAATTGCCCCCATTTCTCCTGATAGCCTAATTGGGGATTAGGCTCCCAACCTCTATATCACTTGATTTCTGGATGATGGTACAAGCTCTTACATTTCATTCTTATTTTTTATCATAAGAGGTCACACTTAATTCTTCATGACCAGACATATGTTGATCTGCCATGCAGCTCGTTGACAAGCGCCCATTAAAGACCCACACCAAAGAACAAAGCGGACCTCTCCTTGCTCATCAGCTGGGATCTCCAACCCCACTATACCTTCAGTCCTCTCTGAAAGCTGCACTGAGAGGAATGAAGGTGTAGAATTAGGTGTGTCACAGCTAAGTACTTGCGGGCACTCTGCTAGCAGTACACCGACGTCTGATAGTACCAGGCAAATTTCCCTGCCCCAGCTGCTGGACCGTCAAAAGAAGTTTACTCCCAGCCATCCACATGCCCAGCGGTTGAATGCTAGCTTGGCTAACTTGCTAGCACTTCAACTGCTTCCTTTTCAGTTGGTAGACTCGGCCCCCTTCCGTGAGTTTGTTTAATGTGCGGTTCCTCAGTGGCAGGTTCCCAAACGCCACTTTTTCTCACGGAAGGCGATTCTGGCTCTCTACCGGCATGTGGAAGGCAATGTCCATGCCTCGCTGGACAAGGCGGTCAGCGGTAAGGTGCATATTACTACTGACTCATGGTCCAGCAGTCATGGACAGGGACGTTACCTGTCTTTCATGGCCCATTGGGTCACTCTATGGGAACAGGAAAGGATGCAGGACAAGGTGCAGTAGTGTTGGAGGTTGTTCCGCCACCACGCCTCCAAAAAGCTACTACTGGTTGTGACACACCTCTCTCCTCCACCCCCTCCTCTTCTTCTTCCTCCATGGCCTCTTCGAGTGCTCTGTCCCCGGAACCAGCGGTGCTCCGTAGGCGTCCAAGGGGCTACACAAGTACGCAGGCAAAAAGATGCCATGCCGTGCTTGCTCTGGTGTGTTTGGGGGACAGGAGCCACACTGGGGCAGAGGTTCTGGCAGCTCTGCAGGGGCAGGCCGAGAGGTGGTTGACACCATGCCAGCTTAAGCCAGGAATGGTGGTTTGTGACAATGGCACCAACCTTCTCTCTGCCCTGCGACAGGGACAGCTGACCCATGTGCCCTGTATGGCTCACATCCTTAACCTGGTGGTGCAGCAGTTCTTGGGCAGGTACCCAGGCTTACAGGATGTCCTGAGGCAGACCAGGAAAGTCTGTGTGCTTTTCTGCCGATCATATAATGGCAGTGCTCGGCAGGCTGAGCTGCAAAAGGAGTTGAACCTGCCCAGGAACCGCCTTATATGTGACATGCCCACCAGGTGGAACTCAACGTTGGCCATGCTGCAGCGACTGCACATGCAGGAGAGGGCCATCAATGAGTACCTGTGCGACTACGACACCAGGACAGGGTCAGGGGAGCTCAGATTTTTTTCCCCACACCAGTGGAGCATGATCAGGGATGCATGCACTGTCCTGTCACCATTTGAGGAGGCCACGAGGATGGTGAGCAGTGACAGTGCATGCATCAGTGACACTGTACCTCTTGTCCACCTGTTATAGCATACGCTGCGTGGAATAATGGACAGGGCACTTGAGGCAGAACAGAGACAGAAAGATTAGGACTTCCTTGCCTCTCAAGGCCCCCTTTATCCAGACAGTGTTCCTTCTCTCCCACCCATCACACAGGAAGAGGATGAGGAGGAGGAGGAGGAGGATTGTGTCAGCATGGAGGTGGAGCCTGACACTCAGAATCAGCAGCAGCAGTCTTTTAGGGATGATTTACAGTCCCAAGAAACCAGTGGACTTGTACGTGGCTGGGAGGAGGTGGCTGCGGATCATGTCGTCCTCAGTGACCCAAAAGACTCCAGACCGAATGCCTCAGCTAACCTACATTGTATGGCCTTCCTGATCCTGCAAAGCCTGCAGAAGGATCCTCGTATTCTTCGGATCAAGGAGAGGGACCATTACTGGCTGGCCACTCTCCTTGATCCACGGTACAAGGGTAAGGTTGCGGACCTTATCTTGCCGTCGCAGAGGGAGCAGAGGATAAGACATCTCCGGGAGGCCTTGCAGAAAGGTCTGTGCAACGCGTTCCCAGAGACTGGGAGGTTACAAACTCCTGGTCCTGGATGACGAGTTGCTGAGGCTTCGGTCAGTAGCAGAAGGAGCGGTGGGGAAGGTGGACGTCTGACCCATGCGTTCAGACAATTTTTTAGTCCGCAGCCCCAAGGTATGATCGGTTACAGCAACCACCGCCAGTGTCTGATATACATGGTGCAGGAATACCTAGGGGCAAGGTCAGACTTGGACACCTTTCCCACCGAAAATCCTCTGGCTTACTGGGTCTTGAGGATGGATCACTGGCCAGAGCTTGCACAGTATGCAATTTAGCTACTGGCCTGTCCTGCATCCAGCGTTCTTTCCGAACGCACATTCAATGCTGCTGGAGGCTTTGTCACCGATCACAGGGTGCGCCTGTCCACCGACTCGGTTGATCGACTGACCTTCATAAAGATGAATCAGTCTTGGATCACCACCAGCTACTAGTGTACTGACTGGCGGAGGAGACAGATCGCTGTTCCTAATCACTATGAACATCAGCTCTGTCTCTCCTCCCCTGACAGAACGAAGATCTGTCTGTTTACATTGACAGATCTCCATTCTGTCTCTCTGAGGAGCGATTGTGGGTGGCCGGTGGACATCGCAGCCGTCGGCCATGAGCAATAGGCTCTGGCGACGCGCCGCAGGTGCGTGCGCATCCCCTAGTGGTTTTAAAGTGGCCGACGTACAATGTTGGGGATTCGCCCAGGAGAGCAAATCTGCCGCAGTACAACTGCGGTGGCTGGTCCTTAACTGGTTAAAGCAGAACTTTGCCCATAACAACTTGATAAAAAATAATGTCCTTTAGCTAGGAACATACATTCCATATGAATCATTATTTTACTAAAATTAGTGTGTGCTGTAAATTGCCTCCAGAACTGTTCGTGTTTCTTCTTCCTGGAGGCTGCCGTTTTGCTGAAGCCCAGAGCTCCAGCAGTAAATCATAATGTGGAACTAAATTCATAGATTTAACGGTTTTAAAAAATAGTTACATTCCTGAAAAACCGAGATTGCTAATTGTCACATTTGCTTGTGTCCTCAACCAAACTGTTAAACCATCAAATGGCTTGGGCCATAACTGATCACATGTGCAGCATCATGGCAATTGCAGATCAAACAGAAGCAACTTCCTTGGCTGTAAAAGATAGAGGGGGTTATTTCCTCTTAAGGCTGTCAGCAGATCATCCTCAACAATCTCAGCCGTACCAAAAAATGCCTAAAAATGGAGAGCAACTGAGCATGTGCAGAGCAGGAAGAGACAGCGTATTACTGGATTGTATACAGTATAGGCACTTATTTTTTATGTTTTACATAGCTTACACCTGCAAAAGGGGCCAGCCTGAAGTGATTAGCAAGGCTTCATTTTTTTGACTAAAGTTCCACTTTAAGATGGGGCAAATTTTGGAAATGTTATGGAGGTGAATACAGCAAAATTTGGACAGTGGTTAGATGTGGGGCCAAAAGGAGAGGTCAGAGTCCAGGATTACAACTAGCACCCTGGTATGAGAGGAGAGAATGCTCTAGCAGGATTTAGCAGCACAAGCACATATACTTTACTGGTGGTTACATAGGTGTGGGAACACATTTAGTGATTGCAGCAGCTAATAGGTATTATTTTCATTTTTAATTTTATTTTTGTTAAAGGGGCAGCGCACAATTACTATTTGTCAGTATATTTAAAAACACGTGGATAGTGCTTATTACAAGGAAAGCCAGCCTTTGACGTTTGGTTTCAATATCTCATCTATTTTATTGCGGCAGCTCTTTGTTAAACATACAATGTCAAAGAAAAATATGTTTTTCTTCCTGGTGAAAAAAATAACACCGTGGTTGAACAAAAAATAAAGTTCAACCCACAAAGAAATTCCTCATTGGTACGTGGCAAAACTATTGTTGTGACATTGAGATAACCTTGTTCTATGTTGTCCCGGTAAACATAAAAAACAGACGATTTGCCTCAAAGTACATCTGTATTGTTTAAAAGAAAAAAGACTACATTGCTGCTGAATTCTAACACCATTTTGTGCCCATTGGGGATAAGAGCATGCTTTGTTCATTTTACAATTCAAATCAAGGTTCCCTGTAACCACTTTGGCTCTAGAGCATTTAAAAAAAAAAAAAAATTTGCACAAAATGTAAAAATGCAAATTGTAAAAAAATCTGGGTTTCTAACTATAAAAAGCAAGGGTCCTGTAGAATAAAAATATAGTAGTTGCATTTTTTTTATGTCTCATGATATTTGCACAACTGTTTATCAAACACTTATTTTCATGAAAAAATACAACAGTATGTTACTATAGAAAATCTGTTTGTATGTGAAGAAAATATGTAGCCAGTACTGTATCATTAAAGGGGTTGTAAACCCTCATGGTTTTTCACCTTAATGCATTCTATGCATTCCCCCCAGACCCCCCCTACCTTTTCTTAACTGAACCCGATCGTTCCAGCGACGGGGGTGAGCCCAGTGGCTCCTACCGCTGTCTCGGGTCCTCATTGGATAGATTGATAGAAGCAGGAGCCATTGGCTCTCACTGCTGTCAATCAAATCCAGTCAGGAGCCAGGGAGCGGGACCGAGTCCTGCTGCCTGTGTCAATGGACACAGCAGTAGGACTCAGGAGCGCGCTCCATACGGGTGCCCCCATGGAATACGGCTCTCTGTGGGGCACTCTAGAAGAGGAGGGGCTAGGAGCGCTGCCAGGGGACCACAGAAAAGAAGGATCTAGAGATTTCGGTTTGTTTAGTTTCGGTTTGAGTGTCGATATTCGTTATACTGAATCTCGAATCATGTCAAATTCATTCGTTATATGTGCTATAATTTCGTTCGAATTCGTTTGAAATTTGATATTTATGCATGTATATATATTCGTGATAATGATCCGTAGTTTCGTAGTTTGGAAAGTCGTTTGTTTATTGAATCTTTTAACACACACAATGACGATATCTCTTTTCCTCTACTTAAATACAATACAACACCCTTCTCACTCAGTTCTCAGGAATGCACTTTGCCATTAATCCAACCTCCAGCACAAAATTAATCAGCTGATTGACTGTAAGATTTACTTTGAGTTGAACTTTTGTTTCATTAGATCTTTAACGAATTACCGAATCAGGTCAAATTCATTCGTTATATCCGCTATAACTTCTTTTGTCTTAGTTGAAATTCGTTATTTTTTTATTCGGACATTCAGATGCATTTGAATGTCCGAAAGATGCAAAATTCGGCCGAATTTCGATTCGTTACGAAACGAATTGCACAAGCCTAGATCGGGGCCACTTTGTGCAAAACCCTTGCACAGCGGAGGTAAGTATAACATGTTTGTTATTTAAAAAAAGAACATTGAAGGTTTACAATCACTTAAAGGAATGACGAGGTTGCGCTTGATACAGACCCTAAACCCCCTGTGACATTTCCAATAAAGAAAAGCAAACACCAGGCATCCAAGAGAAGACATAAAGAAGAGTTCTGCCCCCTGGCAAAAAATAGTCAAGTCAACAGCTACACATACTATAGCTGCTGACTTTTAATATTAAGACACTTACCTGTCCTGGAATCCAGCGATGTCAGCACCCTAGCCGATGTTTTCATCAGCTCTTGGGTGCTGTCCCCGCCATTCGTAGTATTCGTAGCATACTGTGCATGCTGCACGCTGCACTCTCTGAATGGCCCGGTGGCGGGGGAAGGAGGAGGGGGACTGAAGTTCCAAGTGATTGCACCACGGCGCGATCTCCCGACCAATCACAGCGCCGGAGCCGAGAGACCCGGAAGTCACTCCGGGATACATGGCAGCGGCGGAGATGAAGAAGGAGGACCGCTTCGGGGGCTTCGTTCTCAGGTAAGTTATTCATAATGAGCTAGTATGCTATGCATACTAGCTCATTATGCCTTTGCCTTGCATGGTTTATTTTTATTTATTTTTTACATGGGTTAACTTCCTCTTTAAGCTGGCCATACAATTTTCTTATTTTTTTGCTTCAAAAGTCCGGCGGACTAGGTTTTAAGTTTTTTTAAAATTTTCTTATTTTATTTCCTTTAGATTTACCTTCATATTATATGGCTTTGCTAAATCTAAAGGACAAATGTACAAGAAAGTTGTATACAGGGTATGCCTGTAATGTATGGCCAGCCTTAATGTAGATTAATTGCCCTCAGAGTTTCTGGTCATCCTGGTCAGCACTGAAATGAACCCTGTATGCCTAACACAATCTTTTTCAGGCTGTAAAAATCCCAGAGTGTCTCCTCAGCTAAAAACTGACATCTGTTTCTAGTCCTGGAAAAAAGACCCCACAGCTGTAACCTCCTCGATACCGGACACTTTCACCCCCTTCCTGCCCAGGCCCAGGCCAAGACCCAGTATTCAGCACTGTCTCACTTTAAAAGACTATTACTCAGTCATGCAACACTGCACCCAAATGTAATATTTATAATTTTTTAAGACAGATATGGAGAGATTTACTAAAACCAGTTTTAGTAAATCTCCCCCATGGAGCTTTTTTTTTGTGGTATTTAACCGATTGCCGACCAGTTGCCGCAGTTGTACTGCGGCAACATGGCTCGGCTGCGCAAATCGCCCTTATCTTACGCCACTTCCTTATTTGGCCACTAGGGGCATGCACGTGCCCCCTGCTCGCCCGCGGAGCCGATGCGAGTGCTACCGCGATCGCTCGGGGCACATGGAGAATCGGGATCTGTGTGTAAACACACAGTTTCCGGATCTCTGAGGGGAGAACAGACAGATCGTCTGTTCATACAGAGTATGAACAGCGATCTGTCATCTCCCCTACACAGTTCCCTCCCCCTTCAGTTAAAACACACACTAGGGAACACAATTAACCTGTTGATCGCCCCCTAGTGTTAACCCCTTCCCTGCCAGTGACATTTTTACAGTAATCAATGCATTTTTAGAGCACTGATCGCTGTATTAATGCCAATGGTCAAAAAAATTTGTCAAAATTGTCCGACTTCGCCGCCATTACTAGTAAAAAAAAAAAAATTATAATAAAAATGCTATAAATCTATCCCCTATTTTGTAGACGTTATAACTTTTGCGCAAACCAATCAATATACGCTTATTGCAATTTTTTTACCAAAAATATGTAGAAGAATACATATCGGCCTAAACTGAGAAAAAAAATATTTTTTTTATATATTTCTGGTGGATATTTATTATAGCAAAAAGTAAAAAATATTGCGTTTTTTATTTATAGCGCAAAAAAACGCAGATGTGATCAAATACCACCAAAAGAAATCTCTATTTGTGGGGAAAAAAAGGACGTCAATCTTGTTTGGGTGCAACATCGCACGACCGCGCAATTGTCAGTTAAAGCGACGCAGTGCTAAATCGCAAAAAGTGCCCTGGTCAGGAAGGGGGCTGAAGCGATTAATCACCACAGATTTTTAAATTTTTTGCTATATAAACGAAAAAATACCAAAAAAATGAGAAGAAAAACACAGTTTTCTGTTATAAATTTTTGCAAATAAATAAACGTTCTTTATAAAATTAGGCCAAAAGGTGTTCTGCTACATTTCTTTAGCAAAAATAGTCAGTGTATATTATTTAGTCTGTGTGGAAGTTAAAGAGTCTAGAAACTATGGTATATTATGTATATTTTAAAATTGATCAATTCTGATGTACTGACTGCCTATCTCAGCAAGCCCCCTAACATATTTTCTAAGAGGCCAAAGTGCAATTTTTTCCACAAGTTTTTGGAAAATGTGGAAAGAAAATTAAAATGTATAAAGAAGTTGTCAAAGATATTTCTAACACAAAAGATGGACATACTTACAGTGGTGTGAAAAAGTGTTTGCCCCCTTCCTCATTTCCTGTTCCTTTGCATGTTTGTCACACTTAAGTGTTTCGGAACATCAAACCAATATAAACAATAGTCAAGGACAACACAAGTAAACACAAAAAGCAATTTGTAAATGAAGGTGTTTATTATTAAAGGTGAAAAAAATCCAAACCATCATGGCCCTGTGTGAAAAAGTGATTGCCCCCCCCTTGTTAAAACATACTATAACTGTGGTTGTCCACACCTGAGTTCAATTTCTCTAGCCACGCCCAGGCCTGATTATTGCCACACCTGTTCACAATCAAGGCATCACTTAAATAGGAGCTGCTTGACACAGTAAGGTCCAGGGGGCAAACACTTTTTCACACCACTGTAGATTTACACCCAAAAATACATTCTCCTACCCCTCCCGAGTATGGCAATGCCACACATGTGAGACCTCACAGCCTAGCCACATAGAGAGGCCCAACTTCCAAGAAGCACCTTAAGGCGTTCTAGGGGCATAAATTACATAGCTAATTTCATGACTACCTATCACATTTTTGGAGACCCTGGAATCCTAGAAAAATGTAAACAGGCACACAATGACCACATTTTGTAACGCAAACACCCCAATGTATTTTCTAAGAGGCATAATGAGTCTTTTGGTAATTTCATTTTGTTGTCACAAGTTTTTGGAAAATGTGGAAAGAAAATGAACGTAAAGTGTCACTAAGGCCACATCATAAAAACTATAAATGCCATATTACATGCTGGAGAGGCATGACACAGCCTGTGACTGGCAGAAATCCACCCACACCATGTTACTGCCAAAAAATAATAAAGATTTCAAATAAATCAATAATATTGATTTCAAATATATATGCGTATGACAATTTAAAACACTTATTGATATATATATATATATATATATATATATATATATATATTATATATATATATATATATATTGATTAAAAGTTTATTGATATTAATTGTTTATTTTTACTCTGTATTCCAAAGGCTGTTTTTTTATTTTTTTTTATTTTGAACATGTGATCAGCAGCAGAGGACTAGAAATTCCTCCTTCTTATGTTTTCCAGCAGACAGGCTGGGAAAGATCTGGGTCATGTGACACCTGTATATCGATTAGGAAAAAGGTACTTAGGTGTTATTTTTTATTAAAATAATTACAGTGCCATCACCCATATAGAGAAATAGAAGGAACAATGTAATTTGAACAGTGTGTTTAGTATCACTTTAACACAAAATTGTCAATCTATAAGATATTTTTAACATATAAACCATAACAAATAATATGAGTACAAAAAACGAAATGATGTGCTCAAAAATACTCCAAGCAGTCCTCTATTATGACATGTAATGTCTATAAATAGAGGAACTTGGATGTGTGATGTCTAAAAAAAAGTCAGTGACAAACTTCAATCATGTGTGATGATAATCCTCAACCACATGTGGATGTGATATAGTGACAGTCTTTAACTTCAAATATGTATGATGTAATAACAGTTAATAGTAGATCCACCACCAAAGACACCAGAAGCTGCTTACCAGAGGCACTGAACTCAAATAGGTGTACACCTAGTGAGTCAATCAAGCTTTGTGGTATAATATACCAAGGGAATCAGATGCTCTATCCAGATATGACCTCCAGATGGACCTCCGAACAGGTGTAAGGTATGGTAGATATAGAAAAGCAAAGGAAATACACTCACGTGTTTAGCAGTAAAATCAAGCGCTTGTATAAAAGAAGACAGTGGTCTCAGCATATCCTCCCGACGCATTTCAACTTAGAAGTCATCATCTTTGACCCCAGATGATGACTTCTAAGTCAAAACGCATCGGAAGGATATGCTGAGACCACTTCTATACAAGCGCTTGATTTTACTGCTAAATGAGTCTATTTCCTTTGCTTTTCATGTATTAAAATTTCCATACGGAGTTACCGTATTTACTCGAGTATAAGTCGAGTTTTTCAGCACATTTTTTTGTGCTGAAAGTGCCCCCCCTCGGCTTGTACTCGAGTCAAGCACTTTTCTGCAGCAAAAAATGACATTTTCCGACCCGAATTTGCGGCCCCGTATCTCCCAAATTTGGAGTGTAAACCCAGTGGAACCAACACTACAACATATCCAAATGTGGGGTTCCTAGCACCAAGTGGCCCCCGAGATACGGGGCCCCAAAGTCGGTTCAAATTCTCTGCTGCAGAAAAGTGCTTGACATTTTCCTACCCGACTTTGGGGCCTCGTATCTCTGGGCCAATTGGTGCTAGAAACCCCAAATTTGGAGTGTAAACCCAGTGGAACCAACACGACAACATATCCAATGTGGGGTTCCTAGCCCCAAGTGGCCCGAGATACAGGGCCCCAAATTCAGTCAACAGTGTCAATCTGCAGCAATGTCATTTCAGGACCCTTTGGGTCCAGAGACCCCAAATTTTGGCTGCAGCTAGGGGGCATCTGGGAACCCTTAACTACCAAATTCAAGTTCAGGGGACCTATAGCTGCAAATGGGCACAGTGAGGCATGCAAATGGGCAGAGTAAGGCTTATACTCGAGTCAATACGTTTTCCCATTTTTTTGTGGTAAAATTAGGTGCCTCGGCTTATATTCGGGTCGGCTTATACTCGAGTATATACGGTACGCTATATGCCTTCCTCTTTCTTTTAATGGTGGAGCTGACTGCCTATATCTATTGAGTCCATCCATACCTTACACCTGTTCGGAGGTCCATCTGGAGGTCATATCTGGATAGAGCATCTGATCCCCTTGGTATATTATACCACAAAGCTTGATTGACTCACTAGGTGTACACCTATTTGAGTTCAATCCCTCTGATAAGCAGCTTCTGGTGTCTTTGGTGGTGGATCTACTATCAACTGTTATTACATCATACATATTTGAAGTTAAAGACTGTCACTATATCATATCCACATGTGGTCTCCATCCAGCGCTGTGCACATCTGCAGCAGCTCTTTTCCCTTGTCTCAAAGGCTTGGCTGAGAGCAGACGTAGTACCTGGAAGAGTAGTAGTGTCTGGAAGATATTAAGTGCCATGGCTTTATATACATTGATAGTAAGGCCAGATATTTTTGAAAGTTGTTTAGGTATGGAAAATAAAACAGGTAAAGCTTTATGTGGTTGGGTTAAGGTTAAAAGAAAGTCGTCAGCAAACAAGCTTATTTTAAAAGATTTGGGTCCCAATTCGATACCCCAATATTTGGGTTGGATCTGATGAGGCATTCCAAGGGATCCAAAGCTAATATGAACAGGGTGGGGGAGAGAGGACACCCTTGGCGTATGGATTGGGAATGATACAGATCGGTGAGGTAGCGTACTGGAATAATTACATTTTTAGATTTACATTTGTCCCCATCTGTCCCCATCTGTCCCCCCACATGGGGACAGATGGCAGCGGGCACAGATGGGGACAGATGGCAGCGGGCACAGTTTTTTTTTTTTTTTTTTACTTACGGCTGCTACAGCCGTTCATCTCTCTCTCCTCACACGCTGTCTGTGTGAGGAGGGAGAGCGGCGCTGACAGATGATCTCATATGTTTCCATAAGAGATCATCTCTCTTTGGACACGCCGATCTCGCTATAAACGGCCACTGTGATTGGCCGTTTACAGCGATCTGTGACCGGCTGTGTCCGACGGACACGGCCAGCACAGAACTTGCCCGATGCGCGCTCTCAGGAGCGCGCATTAGTGAAGTAAACAGGAGGACGCCCAGGGAGCGTCCTCCCGGCAGGGAGCGTCCGCGCTGCAGCCGTCTTTCGGCTATAGCGCAGGCGCGAAGAGGTTAAAGGGGGCTTCCAGATTCCGATAAGCCCCCCGCCCGCAGACCCCCACCCACCAAGAGGCCCTTGTCCTCATCAACATGGGGACAAGGTGCTTTGGGGGTCTCAGACCCCCAAAGCACCCTCCCAATGTTGAGGGCATGTGGCCTGGTACGGTTCAGGAGGGAGGGGGGGGCGCTCTCGTCCCCCCCTCTTTTCCTGCGGCCTGCCAGGTTGCGTGCTCGGATAAGGGTCTGGTATGGATTTTGAGGGGGACCCCACGCCATTTTTTTTTGGCCGGGGTTCCCCTTAAAATCCATCCCAGACCTCAAGGGTCTGGTATGGATTTTGAGGGGGACCCCACGCGATTTTTTTATTTTTTGGCTGGGGTCCCCTCTTAATATCCATAGCAGACCTGAAGGGCCTGGTTATTGAATTTGGGGGGACCCCCACGCTTTTTAAAAAAAAAAAAAAATATTTTTTATCAATGACTTTTTTTTTATGAATGGCTTTCAATGAATGACTGTTCTCTGTGTTACGGGAGCCGTCAATTCACATTAGCCGCGAGTGATTTTAAATAGCTTTTTTTCCTGCAACAATTACACTTTTTGCAGGGACAGTTCTAAGCACAGGAAACATGCGCCCCTTCACAGGCATACTATAGACACCCCCCAGATGTGATGCTGCAATGCTGTACTAACAGCATGCACACACTAATCCCCAGAATCATAGCACATAATGTCAGCAGTCAGCAGCACATAACACTGACACTGACGCTGGAACACAACACAATATGCGAGGCCTATCATCAGCCAGAAATGCACTGCAACTGGCGCAGTGCATTGCGGGCCGCTCGCATCACACGAATTTGATGCAAGCGGCCCAAATAGTTCTGGGCTCGCCGAACGGGCGAACGCCCGATGTTCGATTCGAACATGGGTTCGAATCGAACACCGGGCCCATCCCTATACAGCATACCCCTTTCCCTTTTTTACCCGATAAAGGGAATACCCTTGAATGGTTGTCAGCTAATCATGAGAGCTGTTGAACCAAGTCTCTGAAATGCTCACAAAATCTAAATCCTCCTCTTACAACAGTATCTCTAGTTCTTCCATCTTGTCTGCCAAGCTCCTGGCATTGGTGAACATGCCACGCAGTTTAGACCGGTCGCATACTGTCCTCTTCATGGGTGTTCCGAGATTGCAAAAAGGACTTGTTACTATACTTACCTCGGGTTTATGTGCTTTAGTAAACCTACCACTAATGCCCCCAATACTACCCTCTGGAATATGCTCAGTGCTGACTATCTCTACCTCTGGACCCTCCCCCCCGTCGCCTAGTTTAAAAGCCCCTCTAACTTTTTGGCCGTCTTCACTCCCAGTAGATCTGCACCCCCCTCATTTAGGTGCAGTCCATCCCTTCTATAGAACTGGTGACCGACTGAGAAGTCGTCCCAGTTCTCCAGGAACCCAACCAGCTCCTCAGCCACTTGTTTACTTCCCTAATCTCCCTTAGTCTATTTAGCTATTTTGGAATCTTAGAACTTTAGAACTTAAAAATTCTAAAATATCTAAATTAGCTATTTTAGGTAATACCCCAAAAATAGGTAATACCCCAAAAATGGTAGCCCATAGAGCAAGAAACTTGGGTAATATCTTGATCCATTCAGAGTTTGCCTATGGATAACTGTCTAACTATCCCAGAACCAAAGGGATGTTCTGATGTAGGAAATGTCAACTATGCCCCTTTGTGGATCGCAAGGCTACCTTCATGGACTCAGAAAATAGGAAACAGTATAAAATAAAGGACCTAATTGTTCCACTACTAGGGTTGTTTACATGCTCACCTGCCCTTGTAATGCATTTATATAGGGAAAACTAAAAGACAACTACGTTTGAGGATAGGTGAGCATATAAGAGAGATCAAAGAGAAAGAACCTGAAAAACCTTTGGCGAAGCATTTTCAGAAAGTACATGGAGGAAGCTGTGAGGGGCTGAAAGTTAAGGGTATCTATACTCTAAACTTGCCCTCTAGAAGAGGGGACTTTGATAAAGTACTCCTAAAGAAAGAAAAATGGTGAATTTATAAACTTGGAACATTGATACCGTTAGGGTTGAATACTGAACTGACTTGCCAAGTTTTCTTCGAAGAGTAGCGCTCAGGACTTAAGTTTATTATTTCCACAGGTCTCCAATTTGCTCTATGATGAGAAAATGCATTTGCACAACATTGTGGGTGCTTTAGGATATTCTATAGAGTTTTCCCTACATTTCCTTCTACATCAATATGCACGATAGTACTGTTAATTTACTTCTAAAGGATGGAAGTCACTACTTTTTCACTAGTTTTTAATATTTTGTCACTTTAAGAAAAACTAGTTGACGGCCCCCCTCACAAGATGCTTACTTATTTAAGGACATGATGAGGGAGGGCACACTATCCTGATAAAGATACAAGTGGATGTAGCGAAATGCGTTGACGTCACAGACATGTCACGAACAGCTGGGATGCTTTGCCCCACATGGATAAACACTGAGCCGATTACCTGGGGGAGTTCCCCTTACACCACAGAGACACTGGAGGGCGCAGCACATGTCCATCACAGCCGACACAGAAGTCTCAAGTCTGACACGAGGCGTCAGCCTCCGATATCGCCGGCAAAAATAGCAATGCTGTAAAAATAGCAGTGCCAACAGCACACATTTCCCGTCAGAAAATATGATTGTGTGTACGAGACTTAATGGTAAAACACCTAAAACACACCTAAAGCACATATAAACTGCATCTAAAACAAACCACACAGATGTAACCAGCTCTTAAAATGGTCTTAACCCCCCCCCCCCCCCCCCCCCCCCAAAAAAAATGTATATTGCAGCTTACCAATTCTTATATTTGATGGCTGCATTTATTTCTTTTTTAGTTAGTATTTTTTTCCTTTATGTTCACCTGGTGATCTGGCCAGTTACAGACTTCCCTACTTAAGGTCTCCACTCTGGATGTAGAAGGAGAGGAGGCACCCTTGGACAACAGCACTGTTAGCCTGTGGAGACTAGTACAATTAGATGGACTTATAACAACTTAAAGCCAAATTCCAACTAAGGCTGGCCATACATTATACAATTTTCTTGTACAAATTTCCTTTAGATTTACCAAAACCATAAAATATGAGATCAAATCTAAACACTTTCAATTTGATGTAGTCAGGCAGGCCCTTGCAATACATGGTTGAAGGTAAATCTAAAGGAAATTGAATAAAACAAATATATAATGTATGGCCAGCCTAACACTTTATAAGCAGTTACAAAAAACTTTTATTTTCATTTTGGGATAAAGATTTTACATAAAGAAATCAAAGCTGATTATTGTCAGAACCACTGTCAGTGTTAAATTGTTTGTCTAAACCCTCTGACTGCCATTTGCTGGACGGCTTGGTCTATTAAAGTAAGTTGAAAAACAACAGACATACTGGCTGGAACAGGTGAAAAGAAAGGAAAAATACCTAAGGGTATGTTGACACCAACTTCTGTGTTAGTATCCATTCACATATATGTGAATCGGATGCGTTTTGAACCGCATTCGACTCGCATAACATGTAAACTGGCAGCCTTCTTTACATGTGCGGGGCGGCCATGGTGCAGTTTTAAAAAGAGTCCTGTGCATTTTTCAGTTCATTTCAGGTGCAATTTCATGTAAATATTTGCACCTGAATCGCACCCGAACCGATGAACAGAACTGCTCTAGTCTCCCACACTGAAACCGCAGCCGCATTTATGTGAACACAGCGTCACAATAAGATCATAGCAGTGGTGATGTTTCAATCTTGGTGCTTCTCACAGTTCCGTTTTTTTAATGAACTTTATTGAGATGTCGCACTGACATCTCATAAAGTCCAATTGCCTCCCCTGCAGCGTGAGGCAGTGGATTTCCTCACACCATGCTGTGCTAAAAAAAGGACTGCACATAGAACTCTTTTCCACCGCACACCACCACAATGGAGACAAGGCATGGGACTGCACTGGAATAGCCTCCCAACGCAGTCCCACTGCATGGGGTGTGCATAGACACTTAAAAAAGAAAACAAATGCACCCACAACATCTCAGAATTGGTGTGTTGCAATGCAATATTTGTTTGGGTGTTCAATACCGCTTTAAGCAGCATTGCAGCCTCTTGTTACATGATTCTGTAGGCTCCCAAAAAGGGAACAGAGGACCTGGGATTAACCGGCCTGTGATTTCACACACTTTAAGCCCCCAAAAGGTTTTACCCCCTTAATGACCAGGCCATTTTTTGCGATACAGCACTGTGTTACTTTAACCGCTTTCCGACCGGCGCACAATGATGTACGTCGACAGAATGGCACGGACAGGCATAAGGGCGTACAGGTACGTCCCCTTTAAGATGCCGCCGTGCCATCGGGCGCGCGCCACCAGCGGTGCACGCTCGGGCCGGTCGGGACCCCCGTGAGGCCGGTCGCGGGTCCCGCAGACTCGATCGCCACGGGGATACCCACGATCGTCTCACGGGAAGGCTAAACAGGGAGATGCGGAAGTAAACAGCATCTCCCCGTTCTGCCTAGCAACTAGTGACGCCGATCTCTGCTCCCTGTGATTGGAGCAGAGATCAGCATTCACTAGCTGACAGCCACGCCCCCCCACAGTTAAAAACACGCCTCTAGGTACATGTAACCCCTACACTGCCACCTAGTGGTTAACCCCTTCACTGCCAGTGTCATTTATACAGGAATCAATGCATTTAAATAGCATTGATTGCTGTATAAATGACAATGTTCCCAAAAATGTGTCAAAAATGTCCGATGTGTCCGCCATAATGTCGCAGTCACAAAAAAAATCGCTGATCGCCGCCAGTACTAGTAAAAAAAAAATTATTAATAAAAATGCTATAAAACTATCCCCTATTTGTAAACGTTATAACTTCTGCGCAAACCAATCAATAATCGCTTATTGCGATTTTTTTTACCAAAATTATGTAGAGGAATACGTATTGGCCTAAACTGGAGGAAAAAAAATGTTTTTTTATATATTTTTGGGGGATATTTATTATAGCAAAAAGTTAAAAATAATGCGTTTTTTTTCAATATTGTCGCTCTTTTTTGTTTATAGCGCAAAAAATAAAAACCGTAGGGGCAACCAAATACCACCAAAAGAAAGCTCTATTTGTGGGAAAAAAAAGGACGTCAATTTTGTTTGGGAGCCATGTTGCATGACCGCGCAATTGTCAGTTAAAGCGACGCAGTGCCGAATCGCAAAAAGGGGCCTGGTCCTTTGGCTGCAAATTGGTCCGGTCTGAAAGTGGTTAACCAACAATTGTACCCAAATAAAATTGATGTTCTTTTTTTTCCCACAAAGGGAGATTTCTTTTGGGGGTATTTGATCACCTCTGCGGTTTTTATTTTTTGTGCTATAAACAACAAAAGAGCGACAATTTTGAAAAAAAAACTAAACAATATTTTTTTATTTTCTACTATAAAACACATTAAAAAAATCTAATTAAAAAATCAAATTTCTTTATCAATTTAGGTCAATATGTATTCTGCTACAGTGTCTACAAACTATGGGATCGATTTATGGAATTTTTTTTTTTGTTATTTTTTTACTAGTAATGGTGGCGATCAGCAATTTTTAGTGGGACTGCAACATTTCGGCAGACAATTCTGATACTAAGTGACACTTTTTGGGGACCAGTGAGACTAATACAGTGGTCAGTGCTAAAAAAATGCACTGTCACTGTACTAATTAACATCAGGGGTCCCCGGAAGTGCTTGCTAACTGTGTGGGGGATGCTTTAACTGGGGGAAGACAGAGATCCATGTTCCTACTTAGCAGAAACACAAGGTCTCCATCTTCTCCCCTGTCAGAACAACGATCTGCCTCGTTTACACAGGCAGACCGCAGTTCTGCCTCTCTCGGAAACAAGCGTGGATAGTCAGCGGACATCAGGTCTGCCAGACCCGCTGATTGGCTCCCCCTCTGTCTAATCAGTGCGCGATCGGGTCTCCGGCGGCGCGCGCACGTGCCCCCTAGAGGCTATTGTGCGATATGACATACAGGTACGTGAGTTCACACAATAGAGCCACTTTGTTGTAGTAAAGGTACATTACGTGGTCGGCAAGTGATTAGGGAACATTTAGAAAATGACAATACCAGCAACCATAGCATGTGTATTCAGGCTTTAACCACTTGCCGTCCGCCCGCCGTCGTTATACATCGGCTGTTTGAAGAGGAATATCGTTGTTAGGGCAGCAGCTAGCTGCCATAACCCCGGTATCCTCCTCTTCAGCGGGCGGGCGACTTTCAGATAAAAGTGGTCTTTGTGGCGGATTTGACGCAAGATCACTTTTATCGGTGGCGGGAGAGGGGATCCGGAGCCCTCCGCCGCTTACTGGAGCCGTCGATAGCGGCGGAGGTCGATCGGATCCTTCTCGGTCTGTGGTATGGAGCGAGGGGAAGATGGCCCCTGCTCGGCTCCATACCATTGCAGGGTGGAAGTGACATCAAAACGTCACTTCCACCCATAGCTCTTAAAGGGACATTTTTTTTTTTTTTTCAAAAGCCATTTTTTTTTTTTTTTTCATTGTATTTTAGTGTAAATATGAGATGTGAGGTCTTTTTGACCCCAGATCTCATATTTAAGAGGTCCTGTCATGCTTTTGTATTACAAGGGATGTTTACATTTCTTGTAATAGGAATAAAAGTGACACAATTTTTTTTTTTAAAGAACAGTGTAAAAATAAAAATAAAACGTAAAATAAATAAGATTTGTTTTGTTAATGCGCCCAGTCCCGCCAAGCTCGCGGGCAGAAGCAAACACGTACGTGAGCAGCACCCACATATGAAAACGGTGTTCAAACCACACATGTGAGGTATCACCGTGATCGTTAGAGCGAGAGCAATAATTTTAGCCCTAGACCTCCTCTGTAATGCAAAACATGCAACCTGTAGAATTTTTTAAACGTCGCCTATGGAGATTTTTAAGGATAAAAGTTTGTCGCCATTCCACGAGCGGGCACGATTTTGAAGCTAGATATGTTGGGTAGCAATTTACTCGGCGTAACATTATCTTTCACAATATAAAAAAACTCCTCTGTAAGGCCCCTTTCACACTGGGGCGTTTTTCAGGCGGTACAGCGCTAAAAATAGCGCCTGTTCACCGCCTGAAAAAATCCGGCCCCTTTAACTCCAGTGTGAAAGCCGGAGGGCTTTCACACTGGAGCGGTGCGCTAGCAGGACGGCAAAAAAAGTCCTGCTAGCAGCATCTTTGGAGCGGTATGGGAGCGGTGTATTCACCGCTCCTATACCGCTCCTTCCCATTGATTTGAATGGGAAACCGCAGCAATACCGCGGCAATACGGGGGTCTTTAACCCTTTTTCGGCCGCTCGCGGGGGGTAAAACCGCACCGCGAGCGGCCGAATACCAATACAAATATGGAGATTTGTAAGGGTAAAAGTTTGTCACCATTTCACGAGCGGGCGCAATTTTGAAGCATGACATGTTGGGTAGCAATTTACTCGGTGTAACATAATCTTTCACAATATAAAAAAAGCCTCCTCTGTAACTCAAAACATGCCGCCTGTAGAATTTTTTAAAATATCGCCTATGGAGATATTTAAGGGTAAGAGTTTGTCACCATTCCACGAGCGGGCGCAATATTGAACATAAAAATATAAAAAAAAATTGGGCTAACTTTATTGATGTCCTACTTTATTTTTTCCAAAAAAAGTGCGCTTGTAAGACCAAATGCACAAATACGGTGTGAAAGAAAGTATTGTAATGACCGCCATTTTATTCTCTAGGGTGCTAAAAAAATATATATAAAATGTTTGGGGGTTCTAAGTAATTTTCTAGCAAAAAAAAAACTTATTTTAACTTGTAAACACCAAATCTCAAAGCTCTGTCCTTAAGTGGTTAAAATGTGTACGCACACAGTAAAGCCCCATACACACGGTCAGACAATCCGCGGACCAGGTCGGTCGGATTTTGTCCGTCGTACTTTGTCCGATGTTGGTGTTGCGTACACACGGTCGGACTACGTTGTCGGAATATCCGGTCTGGAAGAACGTCGTGACGTAAGTCGTCGTCCACGAGATTACAAAAGGGAAGTTCAGCACCACGTCAGGCACCCGTTGGGCTCCTTCTGCTGATCCCGTGTTTATCGAGAGTTAGTGGAAGTTTGGTGACTTAAGATTCGCGCTTCTCAGTTTTCTGACTCAGATCGTTACTGCTCTTCAGTTTGTGCTTGTCGTGCGTATCTGTTTATTAGTGCGTGTAGTCAGTTCGCATTTGTTGGTCATTGCGGCCTATATCTTGATATAGGACGCTTTGATTTGCACTGCTTATTGTCTGCTCGTTGCTGGTATTCATTTCGTTCTTTCAGGCCTTGCTGTTTATCGGTGCTTTCTGTTTGTCCGTTCTGACCAGCCGACCTTTTGTGACCTTGTGAGCGATGTTTCCCGTGCGTACTCGTCGCCGAGTTCGTGCTGTACGCGGAATTGGTGTCGGGCTTTTAGCTTTGAGCCAAGACCCGTCCATGAACAGAGTGACGAGGAGTATGTGGACCAAGAATTGGTTGCTTCAGCGTGACCAATTCTCGCACATGCCTTTGCTTCGTGAGATCCGGGAGAATAATCCTGATGATTTCAGGAACTTTCTCAGGATGACGGACCCCGATTTTCACCGTCTTTTGGCTTTGCTGACCCCCTTTATCAGCCGGCAGGATACCTGCATGAGACAAGCCATTACTCCGGAGCAGAGGCTTGTTGCCACGTTGAGGTACTTGGCGACAGGGAGAAGTCTTCAGGATTTGAAGTTCTCTTCAGGTATCTCTCCCCAGGCCCTGGGAATCATTATTCCAGAGACCTGTTCTGCCATCATTCAGGTCCTGCAGGAGGACTATATTAAGGTAACATTTGTCCTTTACTATTCCCTTCTATGTATGCTCTGTTTGCTAATGTCTTCTATTTTTGACCTCCTTCCCTAATTACCATGATTGCAATATGTTCTAATATGCTGTGCCCCTTTTCTCCTTCATGCATTTTTCCCTTCACTTACCTCCCCAGCATGCTCTTCTGCCCCAATAGACACCTATGGCCTAGTCACTTAATCAATGTCTTTTGTCTGCTGCATAGTATTGTTTGCCCCCAAACACCCCCTAAAATATGCACAAATGTTTGCTGTGTGGTTTACTTCATGTAGAGCCCCTTTAGAATTTTTTTTTTTTGGTGGGGGGGGGGGGGGGGTGGCAAACTCATTAGGAACCCCCTCCCCCAACTGCTCTGTCAGATGGTACCAATCCTTTATCTGCTGGCTTTCCCAAGGTCCATACACACTATATACCTACCTCTTTATAGTGGGCATATTTAGGGATGAATTCAGCAAAGCATGTAGTGCAAGGGGCTGCCTCCATACATTCCATTTCCTAATTTTTTGTCTTCTTTCCCTCCTATTAGCTTGCTTGGTAATTTCAGAATGTCACAATGTGCCTGCCTTTTTTTGGGGTGGGGGGGGGGGGGGGGGTTGAAATGTTATTTTATCTTTCCTGGGGGCTGCCAATAGTGTTAAGTACAGAGGGTCTCGCCAAACTAGCACACATTATTGAGCCATTTGCCAATCAATGAAGTGCAGAGGGTTACCTGTCCCCCCCCCCAAAACCCTAGTTATTGCCAATGGCCCATCAGAAGTGGGGGATTGATGGGGGTGAGTCATCTGTGAAGGGGAGCCTCTACTTTTCTGTGCAAATACTTTCCAGCCTCCAATTTTATACAATGCTCTTGTTCCAAGATGTTGATTGTCTAATCTGCTTGCAATGTTTAAGTGCAAAGTGACTAATTTATTTTTCTTGTTTCACTCCACAGTTCCCTTCCACGCCACAGGAATGGCAGACTGTGGCCTCCCACTTTGCCAGCCGTTGGGACTTTCCTAACTGCGGAGGGCAATTGATGGGAAACACGTCCGCATCGTCCCACCGCCCAACTCGGGGTCCTACTATTATAATTATAAAGGGTTTAATAGTGTAGTGATGTTGGCGGTGGTGTCGGCAACATACGAGTTTATGTATGTGGACGTGGGGATGAACGGCCGGATCTCGGATGGTGGTGCCATTACGCACACGGAGTTCTACTGGCGTCTCCAAAGTGGCAGTCTGTGCTTGCCACCTCCAGAGGAGAATGCCGAAGGACTCCCCTTCGTCTTTGTCGCAGATGAAGCGTTTGCGTTGACTCCCCATGTGATGAGGCCGTTCCCGATGAGGACCCTCACCCCGGACCAGAGGGTCTTCAACTACAGGCTGTCCAGAGCCAGAAGAGTGGTGGAGAACACTTTTGGCATCCTGGCCAGCCGCTTCCGCCTGTTCCTGACGGCATTTAACTTGGCGGAATACAAACTGAACCACATAGTTCTTGCCTGTTGCATATTGCACAACTTCCTCAAAAGACATAACAGGAACTATGTGGTGCCCGTTGGCCCAGATGTGGAGGGCCCTCCAAATGCGGACCTCACAGCCCTTCAAGTGGCACGTCCAGGCTTGCCCCCTCTAAATGCCCGCGTGGTCCGCGAGCAATATATGGAGTACTTTGTGGGTAGGGGGGCCATTGCTCTGCCTGACGATGTGTGAGAGGCATTTTTTAATAAATCTGATATTTTAACCAACCTCTGATTTCTTGTCATTTCAGTTATCTTTTTAGCTTATTTTACTTTGACATTTTTGCCTTTGCCTTCGACAGTGGGAATGCACTTTCTGGGCAAAAGGAGGTAACAGTCTCTTCTTCCCAAAAAGATTATTCTCATGTTGTGTGTTTGCTACCTAATCTTTGGTCTAGAGAAGGTTTGTCCTGCATAACTGACAGCCAAAATACTCCTTTTCATCACCAGGTCTGACATGTGTGTATTCTGAAAAATGCTGTGCTCCGTGTTTTCTTACAAAGCACTGTGGGTGTCATTTACATAAGTCAAATCCGCTATGCTCTACAAGTGCATTGAAAAAGTTCCCTGGGAAAGGAAATTGCAGTGCAAAGTGGATTTGCCTTTAGTAAATAACACCCATTGCCCCCCATATCCTTTACATTTTACATACATAATGCATTGTGTTTTTTAACTAAGGAAGCCACACATTTAGAAAAATAAAAAAGTTTACTTGGAAAACATTCACAAGTGCGTTTACAATCTTCACGCCAAAACTGACAACATCTTGGTTATTTACAACATTGTTTACAAACATTCCGCAATTGGTAAAACCAGGCATGGAGCTAACCAGAACCTATGAACTAGGAAAGTTCAACTTTGTAAAGTGAAGACAAGATCAGACATGACTATATGTTCAAAGTGTGTTTGATCTTGCCTTCATCACATGGGGGGGTCACCCCCGAAAAGTGGAAATTTCGAACATGCACACAATTTGGGTCTGAAAATGGTCATTAGATGGTAAAACACATGCCTAGAAGCTTCAAAAGTGCCATTTTCCATCATGGGGATGAATGGACGTTTTTTGGGGGTGCAACCCCTTCACCACAACCACTTTCGTAGTTCGTAAAGTGTTTGCACCCCCAAAAAAAACGTTGGCATTCATCCACCATGATGGGAGCTAGCACATGTGGACACAATGTGTGCATGTTCCAAATTTCACACAGTTTTTAAGTTGCAAATGTGTTCAGAAGCTGGCACAAATGTGTGTTAATTACTTGGTGCGTTTTCATATTTTTCCTAAAACATCAATGATGTTCTTCAATTTTTGTTGAACATCATTGATGTTTTGCTTTATGTAATCTAGATCTCTATTGCAGACCATTATCTCTCCGATGAGTACGTGGGCACTCTCTGTGGTAAAGTGCGATTTTTCTTCCACAACATCCACGTCACCTAAAAACCACAAACAAACAAAAATGGGGTGTTGGAAATGAGGCAGCCATACATGGATTAGCTTACCAGTAGCTGTGTTCTCCCACACTCACCTGTTGTGGTGACAATTTCTCCAAGTTCGATGATCTCTCCTTCCTCCTCCTCCTCCTCTGCTTCTGCTCTTTCCCCTTTTTTGGGAGGTGTTGGTTTGGGGGTTTCCTCAGACGGCCCAAGTTTTCGCTCCCCTATGAGAATGTACAAAAGGAAGATTTAGCAACACAATCTATTGAGGGCAGAAATAGGAAATGACAAACATTGGTTGAAAGTGACGGACACTATTTTAGTTTGGCCAGTTACAAATGCCAACTACATGAATGTAGTCACTTTGTAAAGGTGCTAAACTGACTAGCTTTTTGGTAGAAGTTTGTGTGATGGAGACACCCCTCTAATATCCACTGGAGCACATGTGTGGAAAAGCCTAATAAAAAGGGGGTTTGGGTGTCCCAGCACTAGTGCTCTAGAGTCCAGATGGGTAAACAGCTACTGGGTGACCTCTCCTTTACATTGAATAAATTGGCTTTACATTCTTGATGACATTTCTAGTGAGAACAAACTTCCTTTCCCCCAAAAAAACACCAAACATCGTATTATAAGTGGCCGAACGATCGAGGTTGCGTACGATCGAATGGACACACACACACACGACCATGACAGTGGCAGAAAGATCGAGGCTGAGTACGATCGAATGCACAGACGAACCTGAAAGTGGCCATTTTGGAATGTACAACTTTGTAAAAATCAAACCACAATGGAGCAGTATGCAAGCAAGAAATCAAACACAAAACACAACTACTTACTTTTTTGAAGAATTCGCTTGATCTTTCTGTACTGATCGGCCTCCCTCAGTTTCAGGTCTGACCAGCGTTTCCTCAGTTGCTCCTTGGATCGTTGTACCCCAAACTGATTGTACAGCCTCCTCACAACTTTAGACATGATCTTGGCCTTGCGGACATTGGGGTTGAGGTAAGGCCCATACTTCCCATCATAGTCGCTCCTCTTTAATATGTCCACCATCTCCAACATTTCTCCAAATGACATATTGGAGGCCTTGAATTTCAGGCTCCGGGATCGGGACGTTTCTGCCTCCGGACTTTCCTCGTCCTCCTCCTCGTTGGTGGGATATTTGGGGCGCACCTGCTGTGTCCACGCCATGTGCTCTCCCCACTGCGCCGTAAAGAGAAGGGGTGGGGAATAGACGAGAAAGATCGTCAGGGGCGGGCGGAGTTTGACGCATGCGCACTGTATATAAAACGTCACACGCCTGTGTCGTAGCCACGATCTGGGAGACGAGGGGAGAGAAAACTCACACGAGACGATCGCTACAAACGAAGGTACAATTTGACGTTGGTACATAACTAGCCTAGACTGATTTGAACTTGAGGCTTCTTTATGGAGAAGATTAGGAGAGTTTAGCCTGACATAATTGAGAGGGTTTTGTGTGGTGTTGTGTCTTGCAGAGATTATGCAGGGATTCAACGACATGAGTTTTCTCCCCCCTCTTCATTGCCAAATTCAGGGAATTTCCCGTTTTATGGCAGGGTAAACACCCACATTACACCAACAAACCAAAGAGGCACGCAGCCCTGGAGGAACTTGTGGAATTTGTCAAGCCAAGGTTCCCCACGGCAACTGCTGATGATCTAAGAAAGAAAATTGGCAGCCTGAGGAGTGCGTATATCAGGGAGCGGAAGAAGGTCGTGAAGTCTGAGGAAACTGCAACTTCAGCAGATGAGGTCTATGTGCCCAAGCTCTGGTACTATCAGAGTCTCCATTTTCTGAAAGACCAGACTGATGTCACGGAGCCAACCTCGACTCCTCCTTCCACGCTTCCTTGCGCGCAGCCCACCCCTGTTGAGGCTTCCGAGGAGCAACCTGGGCCTTCCAGTATGGAAGAGGTGGAGGAGCCCAGCTTGTTCCAGGTATAGTATTTTTGTTACCATTTATGGGAATAATGAATGATGTTCACTTAATTCAGGATCCCCAATTGCTTAGTTCCTAACGTGTTTGACATATCAACTGACAGTAGTGTTGGAGACATTTGGGGCCAGAATCTAAACTGCTGGGCTGAGAATTGTATGGTTTTCTATTTGTAAACATTTTGCAACAGTCACTAGATGAGAATTGTGTGTGTTTGATGAACAAATAACTGAAACTACGTCCCTTTTTCATACACAGGAAGACCTCAGCCAGGAGGTGGCTGTGGAAGGTGGCAGTCAGGAGGAGGCAGGGGTTAGTGGCAGCCACCAGCTGGGTAGTGGCAGCCAAGAGGGGGCTAGGCCGCGGAGCCTGACTGACACCCAAACCCCTCCCCTCCGCCTTCCGTACAAAAGGGCGAGAAGGGGGGGTTATGCGGCACAGTCAGCGCTCCGCATGATCAGAGAGGCTTCAGACTCCCTACATGCCACACCCGCCGACGAGGAGACCTTTGGCTCGGTGGTTGTCACAAAAATGATGGGTATGGAGGTGAGGCAACGCAACATGTGTGAGGGGCTCATCCTCCATGTCCTAAATAAGGGTAGGGCTGGGAGATGACCCCAGTCACACATGTTTGCCATAGCTACCATGCTCCGCCTCCTCCTCCTCCTCCTCCTCCTTCTGCCACCCCACCAGCACGACAGCCACAGCGTGCAAGGAAGCGTGGAAGGAAGACCTGAGAGTGACGACCTGGAATCAGTCTGGTCTGAGAGAAGATGGAGCCTCTTGTAGTACCAGAGCCTGGGGACCTAGATGGCATCTGCTGCAGTTCCGGATACTTTGGACTTCACGACCAGATTGCACTCCCCTTAATATACGTACTCCTCAGGCCCCCAATTTTCTACGCTTGAACAATGATGGTTGCCGTGGGGGGCCAAGGCTTTGCAAATTCCCCAAGTTTCACCATGGCTGCGTTCCTCTTTGGTTTGTTGGTGTGACCTAAATAAAGGTTTTTTTGATTTGAAATAATCATTGACTATTGTGTTTTACTTTGCTACAATGACAGTTTTTCTTTGAGTAGGCAGGTACATTTCACTAATCCTAAAGTAGAATTAACAAGGGGCACCAACAACAAACAACCTCCTAGTAAATTTAAGCAAGAAATACAAATGTTAATAATGTGTTTTTGGTAATTTGAGACACACAACCCCCCTCCAAAAAAAAAAAAAAAAAAAACATTCAAATATGTATTCCCAAAAAAAAAAAAAAAAAGACAAATCATGGTAAAAAAATAACAAAGATTCTTTTCCGTTCACAGTCAAAATAAACATGTAGTGTATAAATGCTGCAAAGTAATAAAGAAGTAAGTTTGTGAGAAGTGCGGGTGAATAGGAGCAGCTAAAACATGTCATTCTTGTTGCATTGTAAAGAAAAAGAGAATGCGCTGCATTAAAGACATTTTAACATTGCAGCGTGACGAATGTGCTGTGTCGATTAGGAAAGGTAGTTTTACCTGACCGAGCGCTTCCGTCACAGAATTTCTTCTGAGCATGCGTAGCACTTTGTCCGTCGGACAAGCGTACACACGCTCGGATTTGGTGTGATCGGACCGTGTTGACGGCAAATCTTTCCAGCAGGAGATAAGACTTTGTCCGTCGGACAAACCGACGAACACTGTCCTATGGTGCATACACACGGTCTGATTTTTCAACAACCTTGTCCGATCGGACAGAATCCATGAAAAAGTCCGACCGTGTGTATGGGGCTTAAGAAGTGGACAGATGTAAATAACACAGAGCAACCAGCTTTGCATTTAAATGACAGAAGTTATCTTTCCTAGGAAATCATTTAGTAGATCAACAGATATGCACTATGTAAGATGATGAGTGTCCGTTTTGCAGGTTTACCTAAAATATCAGTTTCATTTTACTCATACTCATAATAATTGCGTAAAGAGGAACATTTTAAATCGAAATAAAACAGATATATCGTAATAAGAATAAGATATTTCTAAAACAGAAAGAGTTCCTTATTCTCATACTGAAATTTCCTGGTTATGTAAGGGTGATGTTACCCTTAAGTCTGAAACCACTATTTAGGACTATGGACACTTTCTGTACCGTCACATTTTCAAAAGCATGCAAGTTTGGGGTTTTTGAATAGTTTTAAGGCACATTTTATGCATTTTCAATGGAGATTAAAAGCATGTAAAATGTGTGTTTTTTGCGCGTATTCCATGTGGTTCCAACCATCTCTATAGCAGATGTGTTTTTGTCAAAATGCTGGAAGCAAATCTTATAAAAAATGCAAAACATGAATATGCAGGGATGAAAACAGAACCCCTGATTATAACAGCACAGAATCTTTCATACATTTTTTGCAGTTTCTCCTGTATATAAAGTATATTCAAAGCTCTATGAAGAAGGTTGGCCAAACACCACACTAGTGATGCTTTATTCCATGTATCGCGTGAAGACGGCACAAAATAAAGAGTATGCTGGAACTGTTGTTAACGCGTTTTACCCATAGACTAGTGCTTAATCATTGGCCTTCATCCTATACAGGCATACCCCACTTTTAAGTACACAATGGGGTTTATTTACTAAAGCTATAAAGTGCAAAATCAGGCTCACTTCTGCATAGAAACCAATAAGCTTCCAGGTTTTATTACTAAAGCTTAATTGAACAAGCTGGGGTTAGAAGTCCATTGGTTTCTATGCAGAAGTGAGCCTGATTTTGCACTTTCCAGCTTTAGTAAATAAACCCCACTGTGTACTTAAAAGTGGGGTATGCCTGTACATGGAATAAAGAATTTAGCATCTCTACAGTGTGGTGTGCGGCCAACCTTTTTTCATATTGCTGTATGACGGTGGTGAGCCGGGGTGAACACCCACCATGGGGATTGCATTATGCGAGTGATAGTCCCACCTGGAGCGTTATAGCTTCTGTTTGTATATTCAAAGCCCTGTTTGGAAGTTTTCGCCTCTATTGCTGTTCTTTGGAAAGTCTGAATTTTGGATTTTTCCCTGATGTCATTGGTCAAACAGAAATCTCCTAGCCTGGGACACAAACAGCTTTAAAAGCATTTTAGATGAAAAAAGTCAGCGCTTAGCGGAAAAAGTAAAGAAATCAGCAGCTAGCATTAAAAGGTATCACTAAAAGATCAATAAACAAAACTTTCCTGGTAAAATAGTAAAAGCAGTGCTGCGCTCAAACACAACAATAAATAAAATCAACAAAAACTATGTCACAAAACATAAATATATCAAGTAAAGAATCCAAGTGAATAAATGGTTACTGTCCCTTTAAATGACATGGGACAATAATGTGTGAATGGTATATGTGCAATTGAAAAGCAAAACAAATAAATAATATCTGTCCCTTTAAGTACCATGAAGTGGAGCAGCACCTGTACCCCTGCCATGTATGCATACACTAATAACTAATAATGATTTTAGTGTATTGTTTGTGAAAATAGAGATTTGATGAACATTTGCAAAACCGCTGCCATCAATTTCAAAATGACCTTATTTTTTTCCTAAAATGGTAGTGTTTTCTCAATTTAAACATTTGATGTGTTTTCTATTTTCTATTGTGAATAAAATATGGGTTTGTGAGATTTGCAAATCATTGCAATGTGTTTTTATGTAGATTTAAAGTGGTTGTAAACCTCAGACATGAAATGTGAACAAATCATATCCCTCTATAGTGTGTACTTGTCTCAAGCCGGAGCACTAAGTGTAATTTCTGTCTGCTGCTTCCTTCCTCTGCTATCAGCATGAATCACTTCTGACAAGATTTCCTGACACCAAGAGAAAAATGGTGACAGGGGAGGGACCTCCAGCAGATTGACAACCTCAGCTCTGTTCCTGTGTGCTGTGCGAAGGAGGAGTGCCCCCACCTCCTTCAACCAGCACTCAGAGTTCTCCTCACTGAGCTCTGCAGAATGTAATTTCAGCTCTCCGCTTCACTGGTATGGAAGGGTTTACACTGACTTTAACACAGCATCCCAATTTTTTTGGAATTGGGGTTGTATACTCACTCCACTTCCACACCATTCAAAGTGGAGTGCGCTATCAGTCACACATCTGATCTGCCTAGGGATAGAAGCACATGCCTCATTGACAGTTCACTCTTTTCTTGAAACGGAGGGCATGGATCAGCTAAAGTGATGTCACAGGACATATGACCAGTGCCACTGATAAGGCAGTACAACCAGCCCTCTGGTACTGGGCCCCATCAGTTCAAAAGGGGGCTCGGGCACCTAGTGAGCAGGAGGTCCAGCTGTACTGTCTTATTGGAGACACTTATCCTCTTCTGCCTCCCTCTGCAGTGCTGCTAGCTTCTCCTCTTATTTCCCCCTCTGGCTACACTGCAGGCAGATGCAGCCTCGGAGCACTTCCTATTAATTCATCAGTCCAGCTGAGGCTACAGAGAAAGGGACTGATAAATCTATGTCCTCAGTCACTTTCGGACGGGGGAAGGGGGCCCTGTCAGGTAGGCTGTATGGGGCCCTGTGATTTCTAACAGCAGCCCTGCATATGACTTATTGTTGTGTAGCTCCGCCCCCTCCCAGGCCCAACACGCTGGATGTTCACCTACTTGTCTCTATGGATATGTAATGCGGATGCTATATGTTTCATCTGGGAATTGAAAATATCTTATAGGCCTTGGAAGTAAGTCTATTTACGCTATGCTTATGTGGGACACACATATTTTAGAATACATGTAAAACTGGCCTTTATTTATATAATATATTGCAGGAATGACAGTTAACCAAACTGATAACTATAGTTTGGCTGTTTCCAATATTAACCATCTTTAAGGGAATATATGCAAAGGAATAACAGACCTATTTAAAGTATGAATTTATAATATCTATCCCCTTGATGGACAAACATATTGATTACTTTATATAGACGAGGGAATATTTTGCCAACACATTATCCTCATTTGTTTCCTTCCCACCTTTTAGAACAGACAAATAGGGTTTGTGTATCTCTTCCTGGATGATGAACCTAGTGCTTCCACAATAAGGCCCATTCATATAGATACAGATCCCAAGTAGGAATCTGTTACCTAGAGTACATTTTTTATAGATTCGCACTTTTAAAATGAATGTCACATATATTGTAATTTTTTTTATATTTAGAGACCCCTTAACCACTTAAGGACCGCCTCCTGCACATTTACATCAGCAGAATGGCACGGCTGGGCACATCAACGTACAGGTACGTTGCTCTTTAAGAGCCCAGCCGTGGGTCGCGACCCGGTCTTGAGCTCCGTGACCGTGGCCGCGGGACCCTCGGACCCGATCGCCGCCGGTGTCCCGCGATCGGGTCACAGAGCTGAAGAACGCGGAGAGGTATGTGTAAAAAAACCTCTCCCTGTGCTTCCTAGTGAGGCTGTCACTGATCGTCTGTTCCCTGTCATAGGGAAAGATGATCAGTGATGTCACACGCCAAGCCACACCCCCAGACAGTTAGAAACATGCCCCTAGGAACACTTAACCCCTACACTGCCCCCTAGTGGTTAACCCCTTCACTGCCAGTGTCATTTACACAGGAATCAATGCATTTAAATAGCACTGATTGCTGTATAAATGACAATGGTCACAAAAATGTGTAAAAAATGTCCGATGTGTCCGCCATAATGTCGCAGTCACAATAAAAATCGCTGATTGCCGCCATTACTAGTAAAAAAAAAAAACTATTAATAAAAATGCTATAAAACTATCCCCTATTTTGTAAACGCTATAACTTTTGCGCAAACCAATCAATAATTGCTTATTGCGATTTTTTTACCAAAATTATGTAGAAGAATACGTATCGGCCTAAACTGAGGAAAAAAACTTTTTTTTATATATTTTTTGGGGATATTTATTATAGCAAAAAGTAAAAAATATTGAATTTTTTTCAAAATTGTTGCTCTATTTTGTTTATAGCGCAAAAAAATAAAAACCCAAAGAGGTGATCAAATACCACCAAAAGAAAGCTCTATTTGTGGGAAAAAAAGGACACCAATTTTGTTTGGGAGCAACGTCGCACAACAGCGCAATTGTCAGTTAAAGCGACGCAGTGCCCAATCGCAAAAAGGGGCCTGGTCCTTTAGCTGCAAATTGGTCCGGGGCCTAATTGGTTAAGGTATACAGTCCAGTCCCAGTCAGGTGTTCTTGATTCTCCAGCACCCGCACAGGGAGTTCTTTGGTGCTGGTGCTGCTCTGTGCTGAGGTGGGTCCCGCATGACAAACGCATGACTACAGTATATGCTAGATGTTTATAAATATTATGTAAATACTCAAATATATTTGTAAATAATACTGTTTCTCTTTAGATGAGTGCTGTATGTTTTTCATGAGCCCTAATGAAACGAATTTGGCGAAATGCGTTGCCACATGACAATCTACTATATCAGCATTCAATTCTTGGTGTAGGATTGCATACAGTGAACTCTATCAGCACCATTTGTTTTTGTTTTTACTCAGCTAGATAGGTACATGTTGTATGATCTTTTTAACAATTATTACTCAATAAATTGTATACTTTTATAAAATACCAAGCTCCTTGTCTGGCCTGTACAGTCCAAAATGTTTTTTGTTCTTCTCTTCCCAGATTATGTGACCTAGTATGTAGGCCATGTATAATAATGCACGTCTTACGTATATAGTAAATAGGGAGCATGCACACTGTGGTGGCCTGCAGCCAGATTATTGCCACCAGGAAGGAGGAAGCCATGGGAACCCCAGGATCACCAGGTACTTTTAATCAGGGGACATTTATAAAACAAAACAAGGGTATTGTTAGTTAATAAATGTAATTGGGGGGGGGGGGTTGGGTAAAGGCTACAGCAAGTCCGATAGAACTGCCTCATTTTCTGGCTGGAGTACATCATTTAGTGTTTTGTTCCCCAGCCTTGCTGTCCTTTGCCTGCCCCTTTAAATTTATTAGATTTTTGTTGTTTCATTAATGAAGGCTCAGAATCACATTTGGCCATTACCTAGGCCAGTCTGTATGCAATTTCTTTCTGTCTAGAAATGCCCACTCCTACAGACTTACACCCATCCATCAAGACATTTCAAGACATTTTTATATTTTCATAATGCTTCCCACTGCTGCTCAGGGTTCAGGACGCTGGAGAAAAGTACCAAGTCAAGGATGCTATGTGCAGCAACCCTGTTGATCCCTCCCACCAACCGTGATCTACCGGCATTCTATAGAGAAGTTCAGAGACTCTGTGATATCACTGGGTCTAAAATAAGGTATGTAATGTAAATGGAAAGGTTTTATTTAAAAATGTCATTAGCATGTTGATGGGGGAAGGGAGAGCCAGGAAAGGCAAAATATAAGAAGATCAAACCTTAACTTCAACATGTAAACCCATGTATTGTGCATTTTGTATACATTTTGAATGCATCTTCCATGTGGCAGAAATAATTTTTAGTTTTGGACAGGAAGGGTTACAGAACCTATCAGGCTAAATGATTTTAATAGCAAAAACATATATATATATAGAATTGATTCATGTGTGATGTGATTTACAGCATGCTAAATACAGTATATGAGCATGAAAAGTTACCAATCGTATCTAATCTGTATTTCGGTAACTTGAGGAAGAGCAAGGAGTGTGTAGTTGTTTCCATTGCATTTGCAATGTAAGCTGGACCAATGTTTTTTTTAATAAAACCATACACCCTTTATGAATTTGGATGATATTTGTTGGTATCCTTATATTGATGACATATTTGCCTTATGGGGGAGCAACAGCAAGACCCCTAAATATAGAAGGGGCGAGGAGCATGAGCCTATTTTTCTTTTTTTCAGACCTGGATTTGCATTTGTTCTTATGAACGCAGCCTTTATGTTTGTATTTTAAAGTGATTGTAAAGTCTATTTTTTTTTTCTTTTTTTAATAACAAACATGTTATACTTACCTCCTATGTGCAGTTGATTTTGCACAAAGCAGCCAGGATCCTCCTCTTCTCGGGTCGCTCTTCTGTGATCCTGGCATCTCCCTATTGAGTGCCCCCTTAGCCAGAAGCTTCCTATGGGGCACGCGAGCCGAGGCAGAACTCAGAGTATCCATTCAAACACGTAGCCTTGACTTGGCCCCGCCCCTCTCTCCCCTGATTGGCTGGCCGACTGACTTTGATCGCAGGAGCCAATGGTGCCGCTGCTGTGTCTCAGCCAATCAGGAGGAGTGTCCCAGATGGCTTAGACACTTGTGGCCATCGCTGGATTGAGATGGGCTCAGGTAGGTGATTTGGGGATGCTGGGGATGCATAGAATGTATTAAGATAAAAAAAAACTTCTGCCTTAACAACTCTTTTTTGGGTCTTTTTTTTATTTTATTTTTTTATAATTTTCTTTTTAGGAAGAAGTTTTGAACTTTATTAGTGCTTTGGTTGCTTTTGCTACTATGTATCCTCAATTGTTTCACTTTGTATCTTTTTTTCTGTATACATATTACCGCCTATGTATATACATACCTGGGTACCCCATGTTATTTCTGGGTAATGTTTTCATAAACTAACTTGCTTGTTAAATTGTTACTAGACAGGTTTCATTGGCTAAGGAAGGTCTGACTCAAGCTTTGCTGTCCTTTTATGAAACTGCGGTAAAATACCGCTATTCAGTTCTCAGGCAGTCTCAGAGGAGATCGCTCTCCTCTGAGTGCCTGTTTATGATGGTCTGTAGATCGCTTCTCATGTTGAGTTGAGAAGCGATCTACAAACACCGGGAACTCCTCAGAATTTCTCCTCACACTGTAATCTCGCGTGATGTAGCGGGATTACAGTATGAGGAGATGTAAAATACAAAAGTTGAACACTAATCACCACACATTATTCCCCAACATGTTATAAAATAATAAATAATAAAGTTAAATTCCCCCTACACAATATACATTAACCTAATTCTTAAAAAACATTGTTTTTATCAATATTTAAAGATCATACATGTGCCTATTTAAATGTGAATGGTGTATAGTAAATTAATGTAATCCACATATGTAATTCAGCTATACACCATTCATATAAATGTAAATAAAATTTATAATCATTAAAAAATAATTTTAACCGCTTCCCGACCGCCTAACGCCGATATACATCGGCAAAATGGCACGGGCAGGCAAAATCACGTACCTGTACGTGATCGTGCATGTGCCTGCCTGTGGGTCGCGCGCGCGCCCGCCAGCGGCGCGCTCGCGACCCGGTCGGGAGCTCCATGACCCCGGCCGCGGGACCAGCGGACCCGATCGCCGCTGGTGTCCCGCGATCGGGTTACGGAGCTGAAGAACGGGGAGAGGTATGTGTAAACAAACCTCTCCTTGCGCTTCCTACTCTGCCTGTCAGTGATCGGCGGTTCCCTGTCATCGGGAAAGCCGATCAATGACGTCAGACGTATGGCCACGCCCCCCTACTGTAAAAAAAAAACACAACACGTCACACTGACTCCTCCCCGCCCCCTAGTGGTTAACTCCTTCACTGCCACTGTCATTTACATAGGAATCAGTGCTATTTAAATAGCACTGATTTTTGTATAAATGACAAATGTCCCAAAAATGTGTCAAAAATGTCTGATGTGTCCGCCATAATGTCGCAGTCACAATAAAAATCGCTGATCGCCGCCATTACTAGTAAAAAAAAAAATATTAATAAAAATGCTATAAAACTATCCCCTATTTTGTAAACGCTATAACTTTTGCGCAAACCAATCAATAATCGCCAATTGCGATTTTTTTACCAAAAATATGTCGAAGAATACGTATCGGCCTAAACTGAGAAAAAAAAAATTTTATATATTTTTTGGGGATATTTCTTATAGCAAAAAGTAAAAAATATTGCATTTTTTTCAAAATTGTCGCTCTATTTTTGTTTATAGCGCAAAAAATAAAAACCGCAGGGGCGATCAAATACCACCAAAAGAAAGCTCTATTTGTGGGAAAAAAAGGACGCCAATTTTGTTTTGGAGCCACGTCGCACGACCGCGCAATTGTCAGTTAAATCGACGCAGTGCCGAATCGCAAAAAGGGGCCTGGTCCTTTGGCTGCCAATTGGTCCGGGGCTGAAGTGGTTAATAAGGTATAAATATTTATTAATAAAAAAAATTAAAATATATATATATATATATATATATATATATATATATATATATATATATATATATATATATAGATAGATAGATAGATATACACATTGAAAAAAACACACACACACACACATATATATATAAATATATATATGCTATATGCTATATATATATATATACACTTTAGATTGCTAACCTGCTCATTTTGGGGTGTGTAATGGTGGGGATGATGTGCTCTCACTGTATGACTGCTCCTGGGTGAAAGAAGGAAGTCAAAAGACTTCCTGCTTTCTCCAGATTACTGAGGCAGCTTCGCGCTTCTCTCTCTGATTCTCCACCTCTGAGATGGTGAATCAGAAAGTGAGAATCCTGTCACAGATCGCCAGTGAGGTGCTGAGATCGCACCTTCATACACTGTCCGTTTCTGTGACAGTCAGTTACATATTCTCACTGTGCTGAGATAATCAGTGGAGAACATGTTCTCCTCTGATTACCTCAGTTTCATAAACTGCTAATGACCTGAGATCAGATGTGAGACTTGGGACCGCAGCTGATCTCAGTTTCATAAAAGGACACCTTTGTGTGAAATCAATAATCTGTGCTGCAACCATAAGGCCCCTTTCACACGGAAGGCCCGTTCAGATCCGCCTGTCAGTTTTGACGGCGGATCTGAACGGGCGCTCCATGTTACTCTATGGAGCGTCGGATGTCAGCGGAGACATGTCCGCTGACATCCGATCCGGTCCGATCCGCCAAAAGCAGACGTATGGACCACACGTCCAGATCCGTCGGATCGGGTGAGATCGGGTGAGATCGGGTGAAAACGGACACACTGTCCGTTTTCATCCGATCTCTCCATAGAGATCAGCGGCGCTCGCAAGCCCCTCCCCGCTCAGTGAGCGGAGAGAGGCTTGTCATCCGCCGGCTCAGCGGAGATCAACGGACAGATCTCCCGCTGAGCCGGCGGACAGAGGCGGGCTCCGTGCAAGCGGAGTCCGCCTCGTCTGAAAGGGGCCTTAGACATCATCAAAGAAGAAACAATGAGCCTTTAAAATATTAAAAGAATCCTAAAGCTTCTCCTGCTGGCTCAAAAAAGAAGGCAAAATGTTTTATATGTATCACATATTTATCTGTCAAAAATGCATTTCTTAGTTCTGACTATAGTAAATATGGGAATAAATGACATATAAAAGCAATTTTCATTCCACTTAATGTTCAGTATTTTAATGGTTTTGATAAATGTTAAAGAAATATAATATTGTTAATGAAACCAGAAATTTTCTTTTATAGGCCAGGTCTATATGTGCAACAGCAACCATCTTATTTTCCAGGGCCTCTGCCTTCAGAAAATATATAATTTTTAAAGGTTCTAAGTCATTTTCTAGCATAAAATTATGATTTTAACATGTGTATAAAAAATGTAAAAACTGCCTTGGTAGGCAAGCGTTTAAAGTAGAATTCCAGACCAAATCTCTTTAAGTTTTAGATAGAATGGAGAAGGCTTAGAACCTCTGGCAGGTTTCCATTTGGTGTATACTGTATGTCCCTGTTAGAAGATTTTCTTTGCTTCTTGTTGTGTTACTAGAACAGGATATGTTGGGGAAATTCCCTCAATAGGGGCACTGACAACAAAAACATGAATGAGGTTCCAACCTTTCCTGTGGTTCCAAAGCTAATAAAAATAAGTTTGGGCCAAAGTTCTACTTTAACCACTTCAGCCCCGGACCAATTGGCAGCCAAAGGACCAGGCCTCTTTTTGCGATTCGGCACTGCGTCGCTTTAACTGACAATTGCGCGGTCGTGCGACGTGGCTCCTAAACAAAATTGGCATCCTTTTTTTCCCACAAATAGAGCTTTCTTTTAGTGGTATTTGATCGCCCCTGCGGTTTTTATTTTTTGCGATATAAACAAAAATAGAGCGACAATTTTGAAAACAATGCAATATTTTTTGCTTTTTGCTATAATAAATATCCCCAAAAAATATATAAAAAAAACTTTTTTTCCCTCAGTTTAGGCCGATACGTATTCTTCTACATATTTTTGGTAAAATCGAATTTAGCAATTATTGATTGGTTTGCGCAAAAGTTATAGCGTTTTACAAAATAGGGGATAGTTTTATAGCATTTTTTATTAATATTTTCTTTTTTACTAGTAATGGTGGCGATCAGCGATTTTTATTGTGACTGCTACATTATGGCGGACACATCGGACATTTTTGACACTGCTATTTAAATGCATTGATTCCTGTATAAATGACAGTGGTAGTGAAAGAGTTAACCACGAGGGGGAGGGGAGGGGTTATGGGCTGTGACGTGTATGTGTTTTTTTACATTAGGGGTGGGGCTGACGTCTGACGTCATTGATCGGCTTTCCCGATGACTGGGAACAGCCGATCAATGACAGGCAGAGTAGGAAGCGTAGGGAGAGGTTTGTTTACACAGACCTCTCCCCGTTCTACAGCTCTGTGACCCAATCGCGGGACACCAGCGGCGATCGGGTCCGCTGGTCCCGCAGCCGGGGTCACGGAGCTCCCGACCGGGTAGCGAGCGCGCCGCTGGCGGCGCGCGCGCGAGACCCACGGGCAGGCAATTAAAGGGCCACATACAGGTACGTGATTTTGCCTGCCCGTGCCATTCTGCCGCAGTATATCTGCGTGAGGCGATCGGGAAGCGGTTAAGTCACTGATTAACAATGTACATCGAATTTGTTTTGTTATAAAACATATCAACTGTTTCTGTGCCATTTTCGAGTAAATTTCAAAACTTTGTACTGTCATATCAGAGGTTTTTCACCAGTGAAGTAAACATTTTACTCATCGTGCTTTTACTCATACGCTGGGTCATTTCTGCGGTAATGTAAAATTTACATAAATGATGTAAAACATCAGATAAGGCCATGGGAGGTTTTAGAGACAAACATTATAGTATTACAACATACCAGTAGTTAAGTATAACTTATTTATTTGAAGCTGAGCTGGTAATTATGATTTGTAATTTAACTGATACACACTTCACTTTCACTTGTAGCTGTATACATGGTAGCATCATTTCATAGAAACTTATGTTAAAAAAAGAGAAATGATCTTGCAAATAACAATGAACTTAAAAAAAAATATAGAAAAACTCACAGTCCAATAACAAATATAGAAAAGACATACACTCACTGGCCACTTTGTAAGGTACACTTGTTAAATTGCTTGGTAACACAAATTTCTAATCAGCCAATCCTATGGCAGCAACTCGATGCATTTAGGCATCTAGATGTAGTGATGATAAACTTGCTGAAGTTCAAACCGAATGGGGAAGAAAGGGGTTTTAAGTGACTTTGAGTATGAGGAGATGTAAAATACAAAAGTTGAACACTAATCACCACACATTATTCCCCAACATATTATAAAATAATAAATAATAAAGTTAAATCCCCCCTACACAATATACATTAACCTAATTCTTAAAAAACATAGTTTTTATCAATATTTAAAGATCATACATGTGCCTATTTAAATGTGAATTGTGTATAGTAAATTAATGTAATCCACATAAGCAATTCAGCTATACACCATTCATATAAATGTAAAATAAATTTATAATCATTAAAAAATAATTTTAATAAAGTATAAATATTTATAAAAAAAAAAAAAAAAAAAATATATATATATATATATATATATATATATATATATATATATATATATACACATTGAAATAAACACACACACACATATATATATATATATATATATATATATATATGCTATATATATATATACACACTTTAGATTGCTAACCTGCTCATTTTGGGGTGTGTAATGGTGGGGATGATGTGCTCTCACTGTATGACTGCTCCTGGGTGAAAGAAGGAAGTCAAAAGACTTCCTGCTTTCTCCAGAATACTGAGGCAGCTTCGCGCTTCTCTCTCTGATTCTCCACCTCTGAGATGGTGAATCAGAAAGTGAGAATTCTGTCACAGATCGCCAGTGAGGTGCTGAGATCGCACCTTCATACACTGGCCGTTTCTGTGACAGTCAGTTACAGATTCTCACTGTGCTGCGATAATCAGTGGAGAACATGTTCTCAGCTGATTACCTCAGTTTCATAAACTGGTAATGACCTGAGATCAGATGTGAGACTTGGGATCACAGCGGATCTCAGTTTCATAAAAGGACACCTTTGTGTGAAATCAATAATCTGTGCTGCAACCATTAGACAACACTCAAGAAGAAACAATGAGACTTTAAAATATTAAAAGAATCCTAAATCTCCTCCTGCTGGCTCAAAAAAGAAGGCAAAATGTTTATATGTATCACATATTTATCTGTCAAAAATGCATTTCTTAGTTCTGACTTTAGTAAATATGGGAATAAATGACATATAAAAGCTATTTTGATTCCACTTAATGTTCAGTATTTTAATGGTTTCGGAAAATGTTAAAAAAATATAATATTGTTAATGAAACCAGAAATTTTCTTTTATAGGCCAGGTCTATATGTACAACAGCAACCATTTTATTTTCCAGGGCCTCTGCCTTCAGAAAATATATAATTTTTAAAGGTTCTAAGTAATTTTCTAGCATAAAATTATGATTTTAACATTGGTCGGCAAGCATTTAAAGTAGAATTCCAGACAAAATCTCTTTAAGTTTTAGATAGAATAGAGAAGGCTTAGAACCTCTGGCTGGCAGGTTTCCATTTGGTGTATACTGTATGTCCCTGTTAGAAGATTCTCTTTGCTTCTTGTTGTGTTACTAGAACAGGATATGTTGGGGAAATTCCCTCAATAGGGGCACTGACAACAAAAACATGAATGAGGTTCCAACCTTTCCTGTGGTTCCAAAGCTAATAAAAATAAGTTTGGGCCAAAGTTCTACTTTAAGTCACGGATTAACAATGTACATCAAATTTATTTTGTTATAAAACATATCAACTGTTTCTGTGCCATTTTCGAGTAAATTTCAAAACTTTGTCCTGTCATATCAGAGGTTTTTCACCAGTGAAGTAAACATTTTACTCATCGTGCTTTTACTCATATGCTGGGTCATTTCTGCGGTAATGTCTAATTTACATAAATGATGTAAAACATCAGATAAGGCCATGGGAGGTTTTAGAGACAAACATTATAGTATTACGACATACCAGTAGTTAAGTATAACTTATCTATTTGAAGCTGAGCTGGAAATTATGATTTGTAATTTAACCGATACACACTTCACTTTCACTTGTAGCTGTATACATGGTAGCATCATTTCATAGAAACTTATGTTAAAAAAAGAGAAATGGTCTTGCAAATAACAATGAACTTAAAAAAATATATAAAAGCTCACAGTCCAATAACAAATATAGAAAAGACATACACTCACTGGCCACTTTGTAAGGTACACTTGTTAAATTGCTTGGTAACACAAATTTCTAATCAGCCAATCATATGGCAGCAACTCAATGCATTTAGGCATCTAGATGTAGTGATGATAAACTTGCTGAAGTTCAAACCGAATGGGGAAGAAAGGGGTTTTAAGTGACTTTGAACGTGGCATGGTGGTTGGTGCCAGACGGCTGGTCTGAGTATTTCAAAAACTGATGATTTACTGGGATTTTCACACACAACCATCTCTAGGGTTTACAGAGAATGGCCTGAAAAAGATAAAAATATCCAGTAAATGGTAAAGAAAAAGCCTTGTTGATGTCATAAGTCAAAGGAGAATAGGCAGACTGGTTTGAGATGATAGAAGGGCAACAGTAACTCAAACAACCACTCGTTACAACCAAGGTATGCAGAATACCACCTCTGAATGCACAACATATTGAACCTTGAAGCAGATGGGCTGTCCGCTAAGAACAGGAAACTGAGGCTACAATTCCCACAGGCTCACCAAAATTGGACGACAGAGGATTGGAGAAACATTGCCTGGTCTGATGAGTCTCGATTTCAGTTGAAACACTGAGATGGTAGGGTCAGACTTTGGCTTAAACAACATGAAAGTATGGATCCATTCTGCCTTTTATCAACGGTTCAGGCTGATGGTGGTGGTGTAATGGTGTGGGGGATATTTTCTAGGCACACTTTGGGCCCCTTAGGACCAACTGACCATTGTTTAAACACCATGGCCTACCTGAGTATTGTTGCTGACCATGTCCTTCCCTTTATGACTACAGTGTACCCATCTTCTGATGGCCACTTCCAGCAGGATAATGGACCATGTCACAAAGCTCAAATCATCTCACCACTGGTTTCTTGAACATGACAATGAGTTCACTGTACTCCAATGGCCTCCACAGTCATCAGATCTCAATCCAATAGAGCACCTTTGGCTTTGGGATGTGGAGGAACATGAGATTTGCGTCATGGAAGTGCAGCTGACAAATCTGCAGCAACTGCATGATGCTTTCATGTCAATATGGACCAAAATCTCTGAGGAATGTTTCCAACACCTTGTTGAATCTATGTCATGAAGAATTAAGGCAGTTCTGAAGACAGAAGGGGGTCCAACCCGGTACTAGCAAGTAAAGTGGCTGGTGAGTGTATATGTGAAAATTGTATAACAGTCCCAGCTATGTTCAGAACCACCACTGTGCTATTGAAAATATTATCTTGAGCCAGTACTTGTGATCACCAGGTGCACCGTCACCTCCATTAAAAAGGACTCTCATCGGAACAGATAGACCCTATTACAGAGTTAAATTAGCCTGTGGGACTGGGGGGGGGGGGGGGGGGGGGCTATACAATTTTCACATATATGCTTTTTCTATATTTGTTATTGGACTGTATGTTTTTATATTTTTTTGCATTTCATTGTTATTTGCAAGATCATTTCCCCTTTTTTAACACAAGTTCCTAAAGTATCACGCATAGCGCAGCAATTTACATTTTACTTTGATACAGTTTGTCTGACAGCCACCAGCTAATTTTGCACCTGCGCAAATTCTAGTATATTTTTTAGCATAATTACATTTGTTTTTCCATAAATGTGTTATACACATACAGTATGTGAAAATGCAGTTTCCTAAACTTTTTATAGCTGCAACAAAACGGAAAGATAGAAATCTTTTAGCCAACATCTGTAGAAAAGATAAGAGAGTATTGTTTTCTTGTGTAGTATGTGTTATCGTTGCTGTTCTGTGCTATTATTAGTCAACCATATAAGGCCTCAGCACAGTTTACAGAATAAAAGAAGACAAAAAAAAAAAAAATCACAAAAAAATCAATTAAGACCCAGGTGCCATATACAGTTAATGTATACAGTATATGATAAAAAAAAATCCTCTCAAATTAACTCTTGAGGTCCCAACAATTATGTTGTATGATTTGAATGACACCAGCATTTAATGCATAAGCATCAATGCTTACATAAGCTATTGTAATGAAATTTCAAATCTTAGCAATCCCAAAACTGTGAAAATGTTGCCAACATACTAATTTGTGTCCTCGCCAACCTCACTTGATCTTAACCTGAATGCCACACTAAATTTATATTTAAAAAAAAATATTATACAATTATTTATGTAATTTTATGTGTATTGCACTAGAGTTTTACCTAAAAATAATAGTTTCAGAAAGGCCTTTTGTGATTTGGTTCTTAGGAGAATTTGCACTTATATAATTTTGTAGAGAATTTACATAATTAGGTAGTAGGTGAGGTTGAAAAAAGACACAAGTCCATCAAGTCCAACCTATGTGTATGATTATATGTCAGTATTACATTGTATATCCCTGTATGTTGTGGTCGTTCAGGTGCTTATTTAATAGTTTCTTGAAACTATCGATGCTCCCCGCTGAGACCACCGCCTGTGGAAGGAAATTCCACATCCTTGCCGCTCTTACCGTAAAGAACCCTCTATGCAGTTTAAGGTTAAACCTCTTTTCTTCTAATTTTTAATGAGTGGCCATAAGTCTTGTTAAACTCCCTTCCGCGTGTGCATGTGGCTCCTGAGGTGCTGAGGACGAGCTAATTTATGATAACAGTGTAACTTACATACCGGCAGTGTCAATCTAACTAATTTTCTCCTTAGGGATGCCATTCCTGTAGTGACAGTACTGTCAGGCTTAAAGCTGAACTCCTGGAATTAGACAAACTCTACCCTTCCTGTGCCCCCCCCCCCCCCGCACTGCAAAAGGAAAATGCTTGTTTAGTCTATAAGGTAGAGGAGTAAGGAGTAGTACTTGCCATATCTTTGCTCTAGCAAGGTCCCTCTATCCATGTGGCCAGTTCCACAAAGTCCCTTTTTTTAAAGGCACTTAGGTCACAAGCTTTCCTCACCACATACAATGCGGGGGTCAATGTGGCCAGACCCACAAAGTCCCTTTTTTAAGGCACTTAGGTCACAAGCTCTCCTCACCACATACAATGCTGGGGGTCAATGTGGCCAGACCCACAAAGTCCCTTTTTTAAGGCACTTAGGTTGCAAGCTCTACTCCCCACATACAATGTGGGGGTCAAAAGCCCTGCACAGCAAGCGATGACGCAGAGGGACCACGCAGAGCTTTGGGCAGAAGAGAAGTGATCCATCCTATTCCTGTACCCCTAGACCAAACGAGCATACAAGCATTTAACTCTTGCAGTGCAGGGGCACGGCTGCAAGTGTAGAGTTTGTCTAATTCCTAGAGTTCAACTTTAACTCAAGTTTGGTTTTGGGGGAAAAATTTATCAAACATTCACTGGGCAAATCAACCTGTGAATATTTACCCCAAAGAGTTTCTGCTGACATTTATCTATTTATAATACAGGCAGCTGAGCTGGCATTATCGAATGTTATATGGCTGAATGTCATTTGAATGTTTAAAGTGAAGTAGAGGCAAATTTCTTTTGTCTAGTTAATTCTTTGGGTCAATGTGTTATTAAATAGCAAAACTGCCTTTTATTTATCTGCTGGTATTAGCTTTTCATGGCGCTGTATATAAAATGATATATCTGGATTAATGCCAAATATGGGCAGTGATGTCATGACATCATTGTTCATATTTGGAGTAATAGAAAATATAGGAAGTGATATCACGTGGAACTCCTTCCTCACAAATACCCAGGCACTTAAAATTGTTCCAGTGGTGGGAAATTTCTTTTTTTTTTTTTTTCAGATAAGTGATATAGTGAGAAAGGGTGGACAGGTGCTACTCTTTCCTTTCACCTGCCAATACTTGTTTTTAGTCCCTCTTTAATTCAAACTTTCACTTATCCACACACTGGTGAACTGTTTAGGGTCCAAGGCATTCTTAAAATCAGTTCAGCATGGAGGGAATGACCACCTACTTGCCCCTCATGGGAAGAAGCCAGGTGGAACATAAGCCTCTCCACCCTTGCTGGCACCCACTTCTGGGCACGGGGTTGCTGAAGAACCCAGAGCCCATCAGCATGGGGGAGCACTCGTACCCCCATTTTTTTGGGGGAACCATAGCATCCCCCAATGGGCATATGGGCTGGTACTAGCATAGCAGAGGGACTGCATGCTCCTTGCTCCCTTGCTAATGTGATACTACCAACCTGCATACCTGGTAGGGAGCACACACAAAAAGAATTGAAAAAAAAAATAGCCATGGAAGCACTGAATTCCTATGAACAAAAAAAATCTACAGCTCCAAATCAAGAAGCACTTTACATGCACATTCTCCACTCCAAATCAGGTTTTAGTTTGACTATTATAAAAAAAAGTGAAAATTACTTCTGCACTATTATATAAGTTAAAGCGGAGCTCCACCCTAAAGTGGAACTTCCGCTTATCGGATTCCTACCCCCCTCCGGTGCCTTAATTGGCACCTTTCAGGGGGGGAGGGGGTACAGATACCTGTATAATCCAGGTATCTGCACCCACTTCCGGGACTAGCTAGCCGCCCCTAGCCGCAGATGCCCCGCCCCTAGCCGCAGATGCCCGCCCCACCCCTAGCCGCAGATGCCCGCCCCCCCCCCCCCGTTGTGTCCTGGGAAACACACAGTTCCTAGGACACAACAGGGACCAGTAAAGACGCGCAGCACGACTCGCGCATGCGCAGTAGGAAACCGGGCAGTGAAGCCGTAACGCTTTACTGATTCCCTGACAGATTGCTCGTCATCTTCTGCCGACATCGCTGGAACCTGGAACAGGTAAGTGTCCATTTATTAAAAGTCAGCAGCTGCAGGATTTGTAGCTGCTGACTTTTAATATTTTTTGTGCCGGTGGCCATCCTCTTTAATGCACGTGTGAATAGTTGCCGCTTAACACAGATTGTGTTCCCACAAAGATAAATAGCAAAATTAAAATAGTGAACCACACCAAGCTGAGCAACAGGGTCTATTAAGGAGTCAGTTATGTGAAAATAATCAATATACGGTAATCTAGTAATATGCCAGTTTACATACCCTGGCAGAATTTATGATTTCTTGGCCATTTTTCTGAGAATATGAATGATAACACAAAAACATTTCTTTCACTCATGGTTAGTGTTTGGCTGAAGCCATTTATTATCAATCAACTGTATTTACTCTTTTTAAATCATAATGGCAACAGAAACTACCCAAATAGCCCTGATCAAAAGTTTACATACCCTGGTGATTTTGGCCTGATAACATGCACACAAGTTGACACAAAGGGGTTTGAATGGCTATTAAAGGTAACCATCCTCACCTGTGATTTGTTTGCTTGTAATTAGTGTGTGTGTATAAAAGGTCAATGGGTTTCTGGACTCTTGACAGAACCTTGCATCCTTCATCCAGTGCTGCACCAACGTTTCTGGGATTCAGAGTCATGGGGAAAGCAAAAGAATTGTCAAAGGATCTGCGGGAAAAGGTAGTTGAACTGTATAAAACAGGAAAGGGATATAAAAAGATATCTAAGGAATTGAGAATGCCAATCAGCAGTGTTCAAACTCTAATCAAGAAGTGGAAAATGAGGGGTTCTGTTGAAACCAAACTACGGTCAGGTAGACCAACTAAGATTTCAGCCACAACTGCCAGGAAAATTGTTCAGGATTGTTCAGGATGCAAAGAAAAACCCACAAATAACTTCAGGTGAAATACAGGACTGTACATGTGGTGTGGCTGTTTCAAGATGCACAATAAGGAGGCACTTGAAGAAAGATGGGCTGCATGGTCGAGTCACCAGAAGAAAGCCATTACTACACAAATGCCATAAAATATCCCAATTACAATACGCCAAACAGCACAGAGACAAGCCTCAAACCTTCTGGCACAAAGTCATTTGGAGTGACGAGACCAAAATTGCGCTTTTTGGCCACAACCATAAACGCTACATTTGGAGAGGAGTAAACAAGGCCTAAGATGAAAGTTACAGAGGTGGATCACTGATGTTTTGGGGATGTGTGAGCTACAAAGGCAAATTTGGTCAAAATTGTTGGCAAGATGAATGCAGTATGTTATCAAAAAATACTGGAGGAACAATTGCATTCATCAGCCAGGAAGCTGCGCATGGGACGTACTTGGACATTCCAACATGACAATGATCCGAAACACAAGGCCAAGTCGACCTGTCATTGGCTACAGTAGAATAAAGTAAAGGTTCTGGAGTGGCCATCTCAGTCTCCTGACCTCAATATCATTGAGACCTCAAACGTGCAGTTCATGCAAGACAGCCCAAGAATTTCCAGGAACTGGAGGCTTTTTGCCAAGAGGAATGGGCAACTTTACCATCTGAAAAGATACAGAGCCTCATCCACAAATACCACAAAAGACTTCAAGCTGTCATTGATGTTAAAGGGCAATACACAGTATTAAAAACTGTAAACTTTTGATCAGGGTAATTTGGGTAGTTTCTGTTGCCATTATGATTTAAAAAGAGTAAACACTGGGAAGTGGAACTTGGCATTCAATTCACTGACTCCCAGAGGAAGAAGATTCTCCACTTTGCTCAGAAATCCTCTATAGCCACCAAAAGACCTGCTACAAAATTACAACCCGTTGGTATAGAGTACCTACCACTCTACACCATTTTTTCCTGCGGGTCTCTAACCTTTGTTGGCGTTGTGGCACTGCAGAAGGGACGATGCTACACATCTTTTGGGCCTGTCCCAAACTCTCCCCTTCCTGGCTCGAGGTGACTCGCATGATCAGACACTTGACTAATGTCTCTCTTGAGAGGAACTCCGCGGCCTGTTTGCTTCACGTTTCAGAACGACCTATCAAGAAATACAAAGCCTCGCTCACCATTCAGCTACTGAATGCTGCCAAGGCATGTATCCCCCTCTGTTGGAGATCGGAGAACCCGCCGGCGAAGTCCCTGTGTTTTTCTAATGTGAATGAACTAAGAGACATGGAGGATCTCACTGCCACCTTGCACAATAGAGAGGAGACCTTCCGGGAGACCTGGAGACCCTGGCAACATTTTATATATATACGGACGCTTATCTCCGAGAGGTTGCACAGTCTGGCTGACCCAATAGGCTTGTCCTGTTCCCTAGTCAGGGGGCACTACCCTACCCTACTTTACTCTACTCCTCTTCCATTTTCTGTTACTCGCTCTCGCTCTCCACCTTGCTTTCCCCTTTCCCCTTTCCACCTCTCGCCTCACCCCCTTTCTTTTCCCGGTCCTTTTCCCCTTCCCACTCAGAGTTGTCTGACCCTTTACCCCTCCCCTTTTCCCTTTGGTACACACCCCCTCCCCACAACTCTTACCCACTCATGGGCTGTTTGATCAGATACTGTGAACATCCTGATGTGCATTACTTTCTCATTTGTCCCATGTTTGGGCTCACCTGACCTTTGGGTTGCTTTGCTTCCCAAACAACTATAAAAATGTACAAAATGTTGATGTGTTGCATAACTTTGTATGCGTTATTATCAGTTCTAGGTCGTGCAAGTAACTGTCAGGATGCCTCCCGGCCTCGCACACTGATAATATTTCTATACCGGGGTTTTTTCTACATGTGCCTTACTTACTGTGCAATGCCGGAGAACCTGCTATGTTGACCTCCTCTTATGACCATGTTTGAACTTTCTGTCTGACTTTTGTTATGTGTCTATGCTAGCTATGTTGATTGTTAAACACACTTTGTATGAAAATAAAGAATTACAAAAAAAAGAGTAAACACATTTGATTGATAATAAATGGCTTCAGCCAAACACTAAGCCCCCGTACACACGGTCTGAAATTCCGACCACAAAATCCGTCTGTTTTTGTCCGACGGATTTTGTCCGAAACCGGTGTTGCATACACACGGTCAGACAAAGTTGTCGGAAAATCTGATCGTTCCGAACGCGGTGACATTCGTTGCGTACTACGGAACTACGTAGAGGCCAGTAGCCAATAGCTTTGGTCTCGTAATTTGATCTGAGCATGCGTGGCACTTTGTCCGTCGGAATTTCCTACATACGATCGGAAAAAGTCAGATCGGATTTTGTTGTCGGAAAATTTGAGATCCTGCTCTCAAATTTTTTCCGGCGGAAATTCCGACGGAAAAAGCCCGCTAGAGCCCACACACGATCGGATTTTCCGACAACATAATCCGATCAGACTTTTTACAATCGGAATATCCGACCGTGTGTACGGGGCATAACTATGAGTGAAAGAACATTTTTTGTGTTATCATTCATATTCTCTGAAAAATGGCCAAGAAATCATAAATTCTGCCTACCAGGGTATGTAAACGTATGAACACAACTGTATATATGGACATTTTCTTTGCATATTCCTAGATTACATAGATTGTTTTCACTTTTGATTATTTTCACCTAATTGACTCATTAATATACCCTGCTTCTCAGCTGGGTGTGGTTGCGCTTCACTATTTTCATTTTGCTAGTTTGAATATTATGCAAGCTAAATGTAGGGTGAATATCAGAGCTTTTGGGCAACACACAGTCAATATTATGTAATTGGTGCGCACTCATGTGGATGGTATTATAGATTATATATGTATTATGAGAAATGTGAATAAAGTAATTGAAAATGATGTAAATGCCACCAAAATTATGTTTTTTCTGTAATTTGATTGATACATTTAGATGCATGTAGAGTTACCCAGAAGAAGCAGACTCATGGCTCTGCAAAACATGTCAGAACACTCCATGCACCAGCATCCTTCAAGTTTTAATAGGATTTACGTATTTGTATTTGCAATTGCCATATGTGGCTGGTGCACTTGTCAATCTTTTATGCTATTTATGTAATTTGTACAAAAACAACCTCACATCCATGGAAGAGTGGGTTTTCATAACTCTTCTTCTCTTCTTCAAAATAAATCTATATTCATTAAGTGATAAACAGTATGAATAGTAAAGTAAAGCATTTTCCTTTTAAAGAACAGATGTAGGGCAAATCTCGTTTGGTTCAGTTTTGATGTTTGATGCAGTATTCAAGGGGGAAATGTTGTTTTAAAATGAGTGAATCTCATTTAAAAATGTGATAAAGAGTTAATACAAAAAAAGTGGTCAAAAAACCTTGGGCCATATATGAAAGCATCAAAATAATTTGCTGCCATGAATTCTTTAAAACCTTGAAAATCCTTATACCTGTAAATCTGACAACTGTCATCTTAATTTATTGCTAATCTAGCAATCTCAGGCAACGCCTAAAAGGGCTCTTTCACACGGACGGTCCGTATGTCCGTTTTTTATCCTTCCGTTTTCGGATGAAAAACGGACATACACGCATCCCTATGGGATAGCGGGTGTCAGTGGATGAGCATCCGTGGACACCCGATATCGTTCGTGTCTGCTATGGTCCGTTTCTGCAGATGGAGGAAAACCCTATTTTTCCATCCGTCTGCAGAGCGGATCGGATGACGACGGACTCTACGGTCCATCGTCACCCGATCTCCCATAGGGTAGAGCGGCGCTCTGACAGGTGCGCTCTGACAGATCGCTCCGGCGATCCCCGCTGAGCAAGCGGATATCCACGGGGCGGATCAGCACTGATCCGCCCCGTGTGAAAGAGCCCTAAGTATGACTACTAATTGTATTTCTTTTCCAAAGTAAAATGTAATGTGTGGTATAGTTGAAGCCTGTATGCTAGTCCCCCCACATTTCGTAGGATTCCCATCAATGTCCTAGAGCAATGTTCCACAATCTATGGCCCACTGGTTGCCATAGCTGTCCCCTGCAATGTGAAGGCCCTATACAATAAGTAACCTACTTACGAATGAGTTCAGTTCCGGGAGCTCGTTTGTAAGTTCAAGTTGTTTGCAAATACAGCAAAGGTCAGCGCTTGCAGACAAAGGCCGCAAACGTGGATCAATGTGTTCTTGCGGGGGGAGCCTGTCATAACACTAAAGACACAGAAGGGGAGATCGCTGCACCAACACTGCTTGTGTTTGTACGGCGATCTGTCAGTTTTTTTTTTTCAATGAAAAATTTGGAATCAATGAAAAAAACGAAGTGAGTTTACCCACCTTTACAGGATTGGTCATGCGAACACATGTTCGCATCTTTGAAAGTTTGCAAGTTGAATGTTGAATGTTCGTATGTAGAGGACTTTCTCATTGCAAGCCATAAGAAGACAGTGGATGTACAATTTGTTCCAGTACCTGACAATTATTTAGTAGGCTTCCAGGTAGAGTGGTGCATGTATTGTTCTGGGAATGACATCATCATAAAAGTTTCTCCTGCAACAACAATGCAGGGGAAACTTTCTGAATCTTACTGGCACTGATAGTGAGGTATTTATTGCTCTCACTGACACCAATAGTGGTGAATTTATTACTCTTGCTGATGACTTACACTGATGACAAAACAGGGGCATTTTTCTTTTCCAAGTGGTCACCGATGTAGTGGCATTTTTTACTCCCACTAATTCCAAGGCATTTTTTTTAGACTCAATGACTTTGGAGGCCAGGGGATTTGTTTTACTACTACCGGCCATAATCTGGCCTCTCAAAAGTCTGACAGTCAGATAGTCCTTTGCTTAAAAAGTTTGAGAACTTTGTAAAACTGATGTAATGCTGATTTTTTTAGCTAAAAACTGCTACAAAAATAATCAGCATTACATCATGACGTGCTTTGGTAGAAAGGATTGTTCATTGAAAGAAGTTCCACAATATCATCAAAACAGGAAGTAATGAGTCAGTGAACATACTTGTTTTTAACGTTAGCGAAGATAGAATTGGAGTTACTAAACAGCGTACTAGAAACCATAGGAATTATTACAGCTTATGATGCGTTGTTTTATCAAGTAGGATGTTTTTTTTTTTAACCACTTAAGGACCAAGACTCTTTTTGACATTTGTTGTTTACAAGTTAAAAACATTTTTTTTTTGCTAGAAAATTACTTAGAACCCCCAAACATTATACCTTTTTTTTTTTTCCAACACCCTAGAGAATAAAATGGCGGTCATTGCAATACTTGCTGTCACACCATATTTGCGCAGCGGTCTTACAAGCACACTTTTTTTGGGAAAAAAAAACACTTTTTTGAATGAAAAAATAAGACAACAGTAAAGTTAGCACAATTTTTTTTTATTTGTGAAAGATAATGTTACGCCAAGTAAATTAATACCCAACATGTCACGCTTCAAAATTGCACCCGCTCGTGGAATGGCGACAAACTTTTACCCTTAAAAATAGCCATAGGAGACATTTACATTTTTTTACAGGTTGCATGTTTTGAGTTACAGAGGAGGTCTAGGGCTAGAAGTATTGCTCTCGCTCTACTGATCGTGGCAATACCTCACATGTGTAATTATTGTTCTTTTAAAGAAAAAAAAAATTGTGTCACTTTTTACAAGTAATGTAAACATCCCTTGTAATAGAAAAAAAGCATGACTCTTTAAGAGCTATGGGCAGTAGTGATGTTTTGACATCGCTTCCACCCTGCAATGGTATGGAGACGGGTGGGGGTCATCTTCCCCTGACTCGTCTCCATACCACAGAGGAGAAAGGATCCGATCGCCTCTGCCGCTGCTGACAGTTCCGGTAAGCCATTACATTTATTTCTTTTGCATGTTTGTTTTTGTCATAATGCAGCACAATTGCCTGTGGCAAGTATTATAGCTGTGCTGCAAGGGATTTTTGCATGTAAATAAAAGGTTGTCTTTACATTACCGTTTTTTTATTATTATAGTGCAACTTTGACCACTTACGGACCGCGCACGCCGATATACATCCTAAGTTTGAAGAGGAATATCGTTGTTATGGCAGCAGCTAGCTGCCATAACCCTGGTATCCTCTTATTTGGCCGGCGTTCCGCTTTCAGATAAAAGTGGCCTCCGCTGCCGATAAAATTGATCTTGCAGCGAATCCGCCGCAGAGACCACTTTTATCTGAAAGCAGAGACCATGGCTTTTATCTGAAATTTACAAAGCCCAAAAAAATACATATGTACTTCCGAGATCCCACCCAGCCTCCACTCCCCCTCCGCTTCCTTTATCCTAGATCCCGTTCCATCGCTCTTCCAATTAACCCCCCTGGGGGTTTTTAACTTTATTCCCCCCCCCCCCTCCCCCCTGTGTCCCCCCCCGTGCCCCCGCCCTCCCCATCCCCGTCCGCTGTTTTGTCGTTGTAAGGTGGTCCTATCTCCCCAGTAACTTCTCCTGCCCTTAGGGTCTTCCTTTCCGTGGCTAGATCTCTTTTCGGCTTCACCCCCCAGGGATCATCAGTTGTCACGGCTGCACTCGCAAAGCTCCCTGTAGCTCCAAGACCTCTTGAATTTTCTCCCTCTCTCCCATCTAGCCCTCGTGGCCTCTCTGTCCTCCTCCCCGGTATACAGCACACATTCCATCATGTAAGTGGACTCCACTGCGTCAACCCATTCCCATAAGGGTGGGCTTTCCTTGTCCTTCCACCTCCTTGGAATTACCCTTTTAGCCGCGTTAAGCAGATGGGGAATCAATGAGCCTTTATATTGTTTGATTTCCTTGGATGTGGCATGCATAAGTGCCACCCAAGGGTCATTTTTTACCTCGATCGTTGTTATTTCTTTTATGTATTTTAGGATAGTCTCCCAAAAATTTTTTGATTTTAGGACACCCCCACCATAGATGACCCATAGTGCCCCTTTGATCACACCCCCCTCCAACAGTTCGCAGATGTATCCGCCTGGAAATTGCTGACCCTGTCTGGGGTTCTATACCACCTAGCCATGCACTTAAAGTTTGTTTCTGCAGTTCTCGCGTCTACCGCTGACCCATGTGCTAATTTAAAAATTTTCTTACTTGTGCCTATTTCTAATTGTGTTCCTAGTTCGCTTTCCCATTTGGTAAGGTATGGCGGCATCTCCGGTCTATTCTCTTTCTAATAACAGTTTATAAATTCTGGATATTCTTTTTTTTGAACATTCTGCCGTAAAAATTTTCTCTAATTTTGTTAGATCCTTAGCCTCCCTTAATGGGCTAGGAAGAGAGCCCACAAAGTGGGTCAACTGGCGGTGCCGCCATCCATCAATGGAAAAAGCCTCATTATTCTGTAACTCGTGCAGTGTCATAACCTTCCCCTTGCTAATAACTTCCCTAGTCTCGTGCAGTCCTTTCTAATCCACTAGCCTTCCACCTGCTGCCATAACAACGATATTCCTACCCTAGGAGGGAGCCCCTAAGAAACAGGTATCTCCCCTCGGGGTCCGTCATTCTCTCCTCCATCGTGAAGTCAATGTCCCTCGCAATCCCAATTGCCACTCCTCTTGCCCTGCTCGAGATAGTGTCCCCATAGAACCATTTTGGGAGAGCTGGAGAAAAAAGTCTAGTATTTGAGGAATGTGCCAGGTGAGTCTCTTGCAGGAACACTATACCTGCGCCATATCTCTCAGCTTCCTCCAAAATTTTAGATCGCTTGCCGGGGGAGTTTAAGCCTTTCACATTATATGATAAAAATTTGATTTCTATGTCCTTCATTTATCTTTTGGAGTTTTGTTTTTTCTTTTTTTTTTTTTTTTTCCCTCTGAAGTATTGATGGTGATAGCGGCCCCACAGCGGACGTGGTTTCCCTCCCCCTTCACCCACCCCCCCCAGCTCTTCAAGCTTAGGATGTATATCGGCGTATGGCGGTCCATACGTGGTCAAAGTTGCACTATAATAATAAAAAAACGGTAATGTAAAGACAACCTTTTATTTACATGCAAAAATCCCTCGCAGCACAGCTATAATACTTGTCACAGGCAATTTTGCAGAATTATGACAAAAAGAAACATGCAAAAGAAATAAATGCAATTGCACTGCATCACATGCATAATATAGGAATATAAATATGTGAAATATTAATATTATACAGGATCTATATAGTGCCAGGTTTGTGGTGGTTTTTAAGGAAGCTATTTGTTTCAAACTACTTCAAACCTAGGACATATTCTGACATTACTCAAATGCATGTAAAAATGTTATTTTCTTGCGAGAAAATTACTTAGAACCCCCAAACATTATATATTTTCTGAAAGCAAAGGTTCTGGAGAATAAAATGGTGGCCATTACAATTTTAAAAATAAATGATAAATAACTAATATAAAATACTAATTTAAGTGCTCTCCAACTTTGAATCTCTAACCTAGCTGCAGAAACTTTGATATAAACAGTAAAATTATTGAAAGCTGTGCTATTAATCATACACATGCCAATAAATACCAGAAAACGTACATAACTCCTTTGTTTCAATGTGCAAACAAAAATGTATAAATTATAAACATAATGTGCAACATAAATCCTCTCTTAATAATAATTAGTTTTATCTTTCAAACAATATAATAATTATGCCCATTCAACAATGAATATCTTCTTCCCTTGACTTTTTGGTTGTTAAAAGTGGAACTCCAGAAAGAAATGTTTTTATAGACCACAAGTGAAATCAATTTAATGAAGAGTGTGCCAGGTCCTTAACACTACTGGTTACTGTATTTTATTCATAGAAAAGAAAGCATTCTGTAAATGGACAAAGGGACCCTGTCATTTACCTTCCCCTCCTCTCCTCTTACCCATACAAATGTTTTCTGGTATTAATTGGAAAGTATGATTAATGGTACAGTTTGTGATATTTTTATAAATGTGTATAAAAAGCATGCAAAAATGCATCCATTTTGAAATTTTAAAGTATAAACCAGTTCTTACATACTGTAGGTAACATGTTAAGGTCTGACGGTGTTCTGCAACATATCACAAATCACATGCAGGCAACCAAGGGGTTTCAACAGGAAAGAGCAGTGAGTAAAAGGTGAGTACATTATGACCCACAGTGTCTTTCATAACCAAAATGTTGTTACATCATGGTGGCTTATACTGTTCAGACATTACAAACTTTATAGCTAGTACTATGCATCCATTAATTCAAATAAATAAGTATACATGTTTAGTAATTTAGCAATGGAGTTTTCAATCACTCAATTAACCCCAATTTAAATATATATATATATATATATAGCCAACTTTTATTTTCTTTTAATAAATTTGGATAGAATATAGAAAGGCTTATGGTGACAAAGACAAAGCCAAAGATTCGACAAAGCAGCGAAAAACATACAAAAGTCGAATTTTTGGCTTATGATGTCTGTCGAATGTTCAAAGAAGATTCGACGGAGCAGCTAAACTGTATGACTCTGTATAGTTTAGCTGCTCCGTCGAATCTTCTTAGAACTTTCGACAGACACCATAAGCCAAAGATTAGACGTTTGTATGTTTTTCGCTGCTTTGTCGAATCTTTGTCGTTCATGTTGAATGTACAGTATATAGTTCAAACAGAAAATGGACTGGTGATAGTGATCACTGATCAGACAGGTAACACGATAGGGTATATAGAATCTATCTAGAATCTCAATCTATAATATAGAATCTATAATACCCCCCCCCCCCCCCCCCCCCCACAACACGGGCAGCCTCTGAGGCTATCACAACACTAGCAACACTAGTATCACTATCAAGTTCACAACACTAACACAATAGCAGCAGATTATTATGAAAAAGTTAAGTTGAACTGTAGCTTGCTTCACTATTGTTCTGCTGCTGTGCTTATGCTTAATTGATAAATAGTTCAGGTTCTCTGACAAACGGACCAGCTAAGATTGACTGTCTTCTGAAATGATTCAGTGTGTGTGTCTCTCTCTGCTAGCAATCGTAAGTGAAAGTAAGTTGGCTGTACGTGTGTACTTAGTTCTAGCTATTTTACTGCTCCTCCTCTTTGGTTACAATCAGCCAATAACGTTCATCATCATCATTTTTATTTTACTTCCCCCACCCAATTCCAGCAGCAATCTTTTCTCTCTATGTCGAATCTTTTCTCTCTATGTCGAATCTTTTCTCTCTATGTCGAATAAGTTAAGGTTAGGCACATTGGACCACAGGTTCGATAGACACAGATTGTTATTGTCAGCATCATGTCAAATCTCCTATCTATATTGAACTGTTATCACAACGAAAACGAAAATAAAGCATTTGTTTATGTCGGATCTTTTGTTTTTCGGATTCTGCACTTTCGTTATCATTTATTAAAACGATAACGAAAATACCTGAAATTCGGACGAAAATGCATTCGGACGAAAACGAAAATGAATTCACATGTCTACTCTGGGTCCACATTTTGATTTTGAAGGCCTTATGGTTTGGGAGCTGAGTAGACTTCAGGGCTTTACCCTCCAGAGAAGACTGTTCTGTTGACAGGGAGCCGTTGGTGCATGGGCACATTAGGTGTTTGTGTCTGCATTAACCAAGTTGATATCTGGTGATACTGTTGCTGAAGGAGCAGTATGTGAACACATGTTTATGTGAGGAACACACATTCTTGTGATTGCAGCAGCTAAATCATTATTTGTCATTTTCATCACATAATTTTCCTTGTCAGCGCACTTATTTTTTCCTTTTACACAGTATGTGAACACCGCATTCAGTCTCACCGCATTCATGCATAATTGCATTCTATTAGACTGAATGCTGGTCTGGTCAGAGGTGGGCTACTTTATAGCCAGGCAGTTTTATAATTACCTTGCAATGCAAGGTGTTACTGGGACCCCTGTGTGGGAATTCTACAGTAAAGAACCTTACTTTTAAATAAAAAATGGGCAAATAAGGCCCTGAAATGTACTTCGCTGGCTGAATTGAAATTCATAAAAAGTGCTAGACATGATCTAGACCCTGAGAATACATATAAACAAATAATGGTGCAAAAAGGGTTGTATGGATAAGTTTCCATACAAAAAGTTTAAACTATTATCCATAAATCAAAGTTACATAGTTGCCAAGTGTCCTAAATTCTGCAGGACAGTCCTGGGATTCTGGACACTGTCCCACAGGATCACGGAACTGCCTACTGCTATGTGCCCCAAGAGTGCAAGAATGCCCTGCTTCTGACAGGCATTTAGAAGACCTTTTCAGTCACACCCCCTACCCCACATGCTCTGTCTGCTGCTTTTGCTTCTTGAATTTGAAAACAGTGAGTAAGATGTAGGTGGAAGGGGTCTATTCCATGTTAAAAAGCCATGGAGGGTGGATGTGTGTAAAAGCACTGCTGATTAGGTGTTATTGAATGTAGTACATATAGAGCATAGTTGTTCTCTACATAGCAGTTTATTTGTATTGCTGCAGGTGGGGTAGGTTTTAGTAAGTATATGTAGGGCACTGGGGTAGGTGGGGTCATGCTCCCACTGAAACCAATAATTTCAGATTTTTTTTTTGCTCCCACAGACAACAAAATGCTTTTCTTATCTCACTTACACCAACAATACATGGCTTATCTTATACCACTGGCCCCAACAATACATGGCTTATTTTATCCACTGGTACCAACAATACATGGCCCATTTTATTCCACTGGTACCAACAATACATGGCTTATTTTATCCACTGGTACCAACAATACATGGCCCATTTTATTCCACTGGTACCAACAATATATGGCTTATTTTATGGCTTATTTTACCCCACTGGTATTTGCTGGACTGCACTATTCTGAAGTCGTGGGTCTGGAGAAGGATCTTTTTATCTCCCTCACTGATGATCTACCTGTAGAGGCTGGGTGGCAGACAGCTCTAATGACATTGCGAGTAAAGACCTTGCTTTGAGTGTGCTTGTGCTAGACTCCGGGTATCTAAGTGTCAGAGGTTGCTACATGGACTGGGGCTGCTCTGGTAAAGTCCTAGATATACTGGCCATTCCCTGTTACCTCCAGGAACAGTTTCTGTAAGAAGATTAGTGAGATGTTTGTACTCCTGTTTTTGCTATTGATCATTTTGAAATATCCTGTGACCTTGAAGCTCACTCCTGTTAAAGTTTCTTCAAGCAATACATATTTAAAAGACACCCCCTATCCTGTGTTTTCGGAGCTGGTGGGAATGGACTGGTGCTTGCGGTGGTGGGCAGCCTCTGTACTTTTGGGGAAGAATCAGTTATTACACTTACAGGGGTAGAGCTAACCATGGCTTAATTTATTCCACTGGTACCAACAATACATAGCTTAGTTTATCCCAAGGACACCAACATTTCTGTGTAAATACAGTAGCTATAATAGCTTTTGCATTTGTATTTACTCCATTTTATTATTCTTTAGAGTTCAAAACTGCATATGATGTCAGTTTTAACAACGTAACAAATAACTGCCATATTTGCCATAACTATTTGCCATAACTATTTTTTTCCTGCTAATTTTCTATTTTTCCGAACATTAATAGATGACCTTTTTGGTTAGTATTTATTTTGTTTGGTAATTTATTTTTACTGTAGCATTAGAAAAAGTGCAGGATGTAAAAAAAAAAGCCTTTATTTCATTTGTAAATAACTTTGTAATACTTTGTATCGGAATAACAATTTTAGTGTAAAAAAAAGGATAAATTACAGAATAAATTATACAGTTTTCCTTCACAGTAAAACAGCTTTTTTAAATTAACACTGATTAAAGTAGAAACATGTTTGTGTGTGTGTTTTTTTGTCTATGGATCGCAAAAAAAAAATATATAAAGACAATATAGCCAATAAAAAAACATGTTTGTCCTAAATAAAATAAAAAAGTACAAATAAATAGTTAGTTTTGCATTATCTTAAAAAATGCCAAGGTTATTGCAAAAATAAAATAAAAAAATAGACACATAGCAGAAATGTAAAACTTGCTTCATAGGGGGTGTACAGGTATGGGAGCTGAAGTGGCTAATTTCCATTATTTTCTTGTATATGTTTTTCTACATTCCTCTGCATATTAGAAATATAGGTATGAAAGGGTCCATATAGTTTGTTCTTTTATGAATGTATTTCAGTATTTATTGATAAAAATAAGTGAATGGTAGTCATTACAACCATTAAATCATTTGCTGCTGTACAAAATCCATGGGAAGTTACTAATGGATGATCATAGCAATATACATCTAGTACTATGATGTCAAATTTGTGGTATACACCTTTCTTGCCCGTACTATGACTGATTCAAATTAGTACATTTATGGAAAATCTCATAATTAAATAGAAAATATGTTAACAGTGTTTTTTTTAATGAAGTTACCATGGGTGTAATTTCCCCAACTAGTACACAAAAGCTAAAGAATAACACAGGGTAGTCATAGAAACATAAAGAATAATTATCCATCTATATTAAACAAGGTATTTTGTTTCCATGGCAACTTGTGCATCCACATTCCTGATAGGTAATGTGCAGTTTTATTGGACAATTCAGCGTTACATCATAATGACCACAATCAACCTTGTTAACTGTGGTAAATATTGTTATATATTATATTTATACATTTTAAATAAACAGTGTAGTAATCCAAAAATGATACTGTATATAATGGATCAAAACTGCACCATTTGCCCGTACTAAAAATCCAGAGGGCAGCACAGTGGTTAAGTGGTTAGCACTTCTACCTGGCAGCAATAGGGTTTTCAGGTTCAGATCTCAACCATGGCACTGTCTGCATGGAGTTTGCATGTTCTCCCTCTGCCTGTGTGGGTTTCCTCTGGGTACCTTTCTATATAGGTCCTAATATGTGTATGTATGAATGTGATATAGGAATCTTAGATTGCAGGCTCCTTGGGTGTGGGTACTGAAGTGACAGTATCTAAAGCACAAAATTGTTGGTGCTATATATATATATATATATTAATCCACAGACTCCCTTATAACCCCATATGCAATAACCAACGAGTCTGTTAAAGATGTCTTGCAGCAAGATTTTCTCTTTGTCTATGTTTTGAAATTGCCCTTTAAATGCCCCCTTAGTTGCATTTACCAAAAATTATTTTATGGACAAATGTGCACCTGCAACTGTGCAAATAGTCAATTCAAACTATGTGTATGCAAATGTACCTCGCTTTGTCATGACTGGCTGAGATGGAGCATGCATCCCTTCACCTTCAAATACCATTTGAACCTGGATAATGAAACTGTGAAAATAACAGTGTTTAAATGTACTGTGGATTGTACGCTTAGTCATTTTTAAAACATATCTTTATTTATTTATAAGTGAGTTAATAGGGTTAAAAAAATATTACCAACTTGGATATAATTTGGATTGGCCACTACCACCAATATTGTTACTTTTGGTAATATAGTGTAGCTTGATTCAAAAATAAATTTTACAGCATCGCTTGAATGTACAGCCTGGCTGTAAGGCTTGACAAGCTTGAATGGGCTTGGGGTGGGCACAAAGGGGTTGATTTACTAAAGGCAAAAAGCCTGAGCACTTTGCAGTAGAAGCTCTGCTGACTTCAAACCACGTGCAAGCAAAACTGCTGTTTGTTTTATTTTCCTTGCATGTGATTGGGTATACTCTGCAAAGTGAAGCTTTACCTAATTTACTGAGCTCTGGAGCAACTACACGTGCAGAGTGCAACTAAACTTTGCAAAGTGCACAGTATATTTGCCTTTAGTAAATCAACCCCAAAGCATGCAGGCCTTTGAAAATCTTTGTACGAAAGTTAATAGAGCCAGCAGTCAGCTGCTAACCTTCATCATAAAACATCTTATCTACCATATATACTCGAGTATAGGCCGACTCAAATATAAGCCGAGACACCGTATTTTACCACAAAAAACTGGGAAAACACATTGACCCGAGTATAAGTCTAGGGTGGGAAAATACAGCAGCTACTGGGTTAACCAAGGGATGCCCAACCAGTGGCCCGCGGAGCCCTCTGCTGTGGCCCACGACCTCCTGCTCTGGGATAGAATAGAAAGAAAACTGTTATTAAAGGTCAGTTTATTACTAAAATCACAGTGTATATATGGGCATGTCTTTTCTGCAGCGGTTACTGGGCTGCTTTCAAACTGATCCACAGGTGCAGAGCGGGTTACCTGCACTGAGCCATAGACTTCTATTATTACCTGCGAGTTTGGTGAGCTTTCTGAAAGTGCACCAAACCTGTAGAATATAATAGAAGTCTATTGCAAACTGCAGGAAAGCCAAAGGTACACTGCGTTACACACGTGGTGCTGGTCACCTGCAGCGCATCAGTGTGAAAGCAGCCTTGGACCCCTTTCACACGGTCAGTCCGACAGTCTGACCAATTGGACCCTCCATTCACCTCTAAGTAGTGGCAGACATAAACCAACTTGTGTTCTACCTCCAATATGATCCGCAAAAAGTATTGTGGGCTGCGTCCGTGTCCGCTCTCCAAATGCAGAGTGGACACGGACATGCCATCCACCCACTCCGCTCATTGTGGCCCACGACTGGTTACCAAGTCGCTTAAGTGGCCCTTGCTCTTCAAAGGTTTGGGCACCCCTGGGGTAAACAATGCCCATCAGCAGCCTCACTGTGCCCATTTGCAGTCTAATTGTGCCCATTTACAGTCTCACTGTGACCATTTGCAGCCTAATTGTGCCCATCTGTAGTCTCACTGTGCCCATCTGTAGTCTCACTGTACCCATCTGTAGTCTCACTGTACCCATCTGTAGTCTCACTGTGCCCATCTGTAGTCTCACTCTACCCATCTGTAGTCTCACTGTACCCATCTGTAGTCTCACTGTGCCCATCTGTAGTCTCACTCTACCCATCTGTAGTCTCACTGTACCCATCTGTAGTCTCACTGTGCCCATCTGTAGTCTCACTGTACCCATCTGTAGTCTCACTGTGCCCATCTGTAGTCTGACTGTACCCATCTGTAGTCTCACTGTACCCAACTGTAGTCTCACTGGGCCCATCTGTAGTCTCACTGTACCCATCTGTAGTCTTACTGTGCCCATCTGCAGCTGTACCTTTCATTACTAAAACAGCATGTGTCTCCCGCTGTGTTATGCAGTCTGTTCAGCCGTCCATTGTAACAAAGCCCCGCCTCCTCCTCTTCTGTGATAGACGGAACGCTGATACAGTTTCCCAGCATTGTATCAGTGTTCCTCTATCACGGATGGACGAGGAGCGGGGCTTTGTTACAATGGACGGCTGAACAGACTGCATAACACAGCGGGAGACACATGCTGTTTTAGTAATGAAAGGTATGGCTCACTCGAGTATAAGCCGGGGGGGTTTCAGCCAAAAAAACGAGCTGAAAAACTCGGCTTATACTCGAGTATATGCGGTATTACTATTATTTTTATGTAAAAACTCAATAATACATTTGGTGTTGAAAGTGGAAGAAGGGATTCATTTTGAATTGCATTAATGTTTAATCTCTTTTTAGTAAGATTTACTTATAACAAAGTTACAACATAAGGCACTGAGACATATACACGATCAGTACAATATCTGAAAAAGTACATTGCGAATACTGATATAGAAAACGTAATAAAAGAAACATGTGAAAACACTCCATGGGGTTAATAACAATCAAGCCCAACTATCCCATTACGTGTGTGTTGAATTTAATTTTAATTCACGATTAGGGGTGAGCACATTTGTGGGTTAAATTCTCAGCCAGTTTCATGGAAGGTTTGCAAAATTCAGGGAATCCCAAAACAAACTAGTGTCAAAAAATAGTTAATCTGGGCTCTGCCATGGAGACATGTTTTGATGGCCAAATGGTAAAAACAAATTAACACACAGCAGTGCAAGGTCCTTTTCATGTGGCCTCGGGGGCTACATTGAAGATACATAATCCTTTACACACAGAGAGGAGAGGAGGAGAGGGAAGAGGTTCCATTATTAACACTGATAGACAACTAGCTGCTCTGCACCCGAAAGGATGTAGGTCTAGAAGGATTTGTCAGTCGACTTTATGCTGGGTGTTCTCTGACTGTATTGGTTGGCCACTTTGGGAAAAAAAGGCACCTGAGCCCTACCTCTAGTTTGTGCAGCAGGAAGTGCTATGTTTGTTTTGTAACAATTCATTCTTTGGACCAAAATTTTGTTTTCGGAAATTCAGATGTATAAGAATCTCTAAATGGACATAGTAACAAATGTCAAAAAATCAGAAAAACTTTATAACTAAATTAACAACTGTATTTGTTTCATTCGAATAATGTCACATGATGTGATAGTTGTTCGGGTCCATGTGGAAATTAATACAATTTTTTAATTTGTTCGATAATTCAGATCTGGATAATGAATGGATCTGAATTTTGTTCCATTCATTAATTCAAATGCACATGACGCTGGTCAATAATTTCCAGTCATTAAAAAGACGGAAGGAATCCTGCGCTAATTCGCCAAAAAATTTGATAAAAATAAGTGCCCAACACCACTAACAAATCTCAAAGTGCAAAGTAAGTCTAAATATGTTTATACTGTAATTAAAACAATGTGTATAAGATGTGTACCCACTGAAGTCTGAATAAGGGACTAAAATGGTAAAGTAAAACTGAGCAGGTGCGCTTCTCAATTAGTAAACAATATTCACAGTTAAGTATCTGAAATTTTAAAAACACATAACAATTTGAAATTAAGTCCATCAAAATGAAACATAGACTCAAAAAAAAAATAGTAAATAAACATCTATATAAACAATAAATCCCTTTTACACTGAGGCAGTTTTCAGGCATTTTAGCGCCTGTAAAGCACCTGAAAACTGCCTCCTATTCTCTGAAATGGGTGCTTTCCCACCCAGGCGGTTTGCTTCTGACACTTTCGGGAAAAGTCTTTTTTGGGGGGGGGGGGTGAATGCACCGCAACATGGCAGTTTTTAACCCTTTTTTGGGGAGTTTTGAATCCTCTTGAACAGCGCTGAAGTGCCGCTAAGACGAGCGGCTCTTTAGCGCGAACGGCTGATGCTTTCAGTGGGAAAGCAGCCTGAGTGTGCAGAACTTACAAAACATACAGTGGCAGGGTGCTCACACAAATCCTTTCCCATGGTAAATCACACCTCTTACCAGAGACTGTGGATCTCAAATTATAGAGATCATATCACTTTGTTCTCCACACACTTCTGTGTTATTCAGAGAGGATAGACTGCCATCCACAGGTAGAGTTCAGCATTGTTAAGCAAACACTTTTTACATTGGAAATCCCAGCACATATGGAACAACGATCCTCAATGTTTATCATGTGAAGGAAGAGGTAGCCAATTTATAGTGTAGTATTTAAAACAATCCGATTTATTAAAAGATAGTTGCACTTACAATCAGGATGATAAAGACCAGCAGTTAGTATAACAAACACGGCTGCAAACCTCGTCAGCCAGCTCATGTGCACAGACATCTCAGATGTGGCTCCAACATGATAACGACCCCAAACTCACCTCCAAGACGACCACTGCCTTGCTAAAGTAGCTGAGGGTAAAGTTGATGGACTGGCCAAGCATGTCTCCAGACCTAAACCCTATTTGGGCATCTGTGGGGCATCCCTAAAACAGAAGGTGGTGGAGCACAAGGTCTCTAACATCCACCAGCTCTGTGATGTCGTCATGGAGCGGAAGAGGACTCCAGTGGCAACCTGTGAAGCTCTGGTGAACTCCATGCCCAAGAGGGTTAAAGCAGTGCTGGAAAATATTAGTGGCCACACAAAATATTGACACTTTGGGCCCAGTTTGGACATTTTCACTTAGGGCTGTACTCACTTTTGTTACCAGCATTTTAGACATTAATGGCTGTGTGTTGAGTTATTTTGAGGGGACAGCAAATTTACACAGTTATACAAGCTGTACACTCACTACTTTACATTGTAGCAAAGTATCATTTATTCAGTGTTGTCACATGAAAAGATATAATAAAATGTTTACAAAAATGTGAGGGGTGTACTCACTTTTGTGAGATACTGAATATATGAATATTTTTATTATTATAATTAATTCTATTTTTTTTTCTTTCAGTTTCTCTACAATTTCTCACATTTCACAATATTACATTGTACTGCACTAAATAACTGTTATTTTCTATCAGAAGTGGCATATGTCGTCAGCTCTTGTTTATATTAAAACAATAGGAGCCCCAGGATATCTTTGGATTTTACAGAGGATCATTGTACAGGTTTGTCCCTCACTACCTTACAATGAAAGATAAAAAGGCCATGAAACTGAAATATGTCTCAGGTGAGTAAACAAGAATGGAATTTCTGGACCGTTGTGTAATTCAATTTAAGAAAAAGGTATTCCCTGACAACTGAGTTAGCCTCCTCCTCCTCTTTCTGTAGTAAGCACACAGTGTCTCTCCCATAGCTGAAACATAAACAGTAGGGGATGCCCCATGCTACACTGAGTCAGCAGGACACTATATATACAGGGCACTATATATACAGTTATCACAGTACACTGGAGACAGATCTACTAGTTCTCTCCAGGAAATTCTATCCATGACTTTAACACAACGCAAACCCTTGAAAATGCATTCCAGCTACTGTGGGCTCTTACTGGTCTTGCTAGCCCTGTTCCAGGATATGGCTGTCTCGTCTCCCATCCATCACAGCTGCAAATGGGAAGATATCAAAGCCCATGCAAGAAACCTTAATGAGTTTGCAATGAAGTTTTACAACAGTACAGTAAGTATATTATTTTTTGCAATAGTAAAGCCATATAACTGTACATAGTAACAATGACAAACAAGGACTCTGGTGGGGACATAGTATGTATTTATTATTATGTTTCTTGATTTAGTTGCTATTACATATATACTGTACATATCAAATATGATCCAAAACAAAAATCAAAGCACAGCAAAGCTTTTTTCACATTTGCCAGGTAAATAAAATTAAGGTAAGTGTTTTTGTCAGGTATGGGACTACTTGCATCTTCTCTATAGCAGCTTTCATCACATTTCTGCATAACCTGGAGTGAAAAATCTAGATTAGCAGATTCATTCATTCATTCAGTCCTCTTTCCATTGCATATAAATACACAGGACAAAGCGATGCCAGATATTTTATCTGCTATACCTAAAGCATGCAAAAATAATGAAAACAAAGGTAAACATTAGGGCATACATGTTTACTGATTTTGATTCATGGTTTTTCCGATCATTTTCTTGTCTGCATTTGTTTATATTTATCAAGATCTTACCTACCTTTTTGAATTTTACAATTTTTTGGCAACAGTTTTGCTATTCCAGAGCTCTATGAAGATACCCATGGACAGATGTGACTACAGCATGATCATTTTATAGAATGAGCAATGCATAAGCATGCACTATCATATTGATCGAGCATGCATGTTAATGCCCTGTGCAGACACCCTTGACCTTGCTCGTTTCTCAGGGAATAACGGCAATCAAAATCTAATCTTACACCCAATATTGGTCAGCCCAGGGGGTGAATTGACTAAAGACATTAGACCATTCCTCATACCAACCACCATCAGCCAAACTGAGCAACAGTTATGTCTCGTTTTTTTTATGATTTTCCCCCAATATTGTTAATCCTAGGAGTAGCAAGCCTATGACATTAGATTGTTTCCAACACCAACCATTACTGGCCAAATTGAACCACAGTCATCTTATATTTATGGCTTTTGATTGACAGAAAATGTTGGTAGACTTCTTTGTCATGTTCTACAGATCACCTTATTCATTTACATTTTTTGCCTCCTGTACATGGAAACACAAGAAGTTTTTTTTTAAATGAGCACATGTAATATCAGCATTAGCCTTCGAGCAAATCACTGAATAAATTCAAACCGTACGTTCATCATAGGACCCTGTTGAGTAGCAAACTTCCATTTATAACATTGATGGAGACCTCCAATACCTGCTAGTTCCCGGGTAATGACTGCTCCGTTAATTATTTATTTTACTGCCCCAAAATTATAATATAGGGACAAAGGTTGTTTCTATAGGAATCTAGTTGCACAGGTTTTTCCTTCGTGATAGTCTAGCTTTAAACTACAGATCTGTTTTTGGACTCACCTAAACAAAATTACAAATATGCTGCCTCGGAAGCACATGAGATGAATAAATGTATTGATTTATGAAAAAAAAATCCAGGTAATGTTAAGCAATTGGTGTTCTAATTTATTTTGATTTTATTCCTGGCTTGTTATCCCATGTGTAATATCTCTTCATTGTTATTCACTGTAATGCACACTCCTGAGTTTCACTTTTGTGTGTGGTACAAAGGCTCATAAACATCATTACATTACCTTTTTGTGATCTGTTACAGCAAGCCAATGACAAGGTTGTTCGGGCTATCCCCAGGATTCAGTGTAAAGATCGATGTGGACCCCAAGACCTTTCATCAAATAAAACGGTATGCAAGAGCCTTAGAACAAGTCATTATCCAGCCACTACGAGTGCTTTTACTATCTGTCAGTGCCAGTATTTACACATAGAGGAAGTAGCCATTTAATTCACAAGTTACTAGAGAGTGACATCACTGAAACACCTACCACAAGCACAAGTATTTATTCAGGAACTCTGCTCATCAGCAGAATTTCCCACAGATCCAGGAAGCAAATATGTTCTAGTAGAAACACATAGAACATCAAATGTGAATTCCAACAATTATCCCTTCAAATGACCTTTTCATGTGTCAAATTCAAAAAGCTGTTTAACATTCCTGAACTAGATTAATAGCAGCTTGGCACTTGGGGCATATGTACTGCTGTACTAAATACCACTCCTAGTAGTTGAGCTAGTCCCGGGTAATCTCTCATTTCATGTGTGGTGTCTAAATCCAATAGAAAAACATGTATCTACACAAATAAAATAAAAATTGTGAAGTTCTAGAACAGATCTGCAAATTTAGAGGCATTTGGGACTGATTACAGCAATTAAATGTTACATGGTTCTCAACCTGTGGCACTCCAGCTGTTGTGGAACTACAGGTCCCATGAGGCATTGCCAGGCTGACAGTTACAAGCATGACTCCCAAAGGCAGAGGTATGATGAGACTTGTAGTTTCTCAACAGCTGGAGGGCCACAGGTTGGTCACTGATGTTAAATGTAGCAGGTGTCAGACGATACAAACATATCATTAGTTGCTGTTTATTAATGGAATTTCAAATGAATGACGAGATCAGATTATATGGAGTTACAGTGTAGAGTAAAAGGTAAAAGATGCGGTGTATTTCTTTCTCTGTTGTTTGCCGTTTCCACAGGGATTTAATAAAGTGTCACTTAGCCCTCGTTCACACTGAGGGCGGGTTTGAAATCGTGCAAGTTCGGCTGAACGCCCAAATTTCATTGCTAGTACGATGGCGATTTGACAGACATCTCTGCGGGTTCATGCACCGATGTCTATTGAAATTGTCCCCCGAAGTCGCCAAAAGTAGTGCAGAAACTACTTTTGGGAATCAGTGCGACACCGACTTTGCAGATGGTGCTGTTGCTGGCAATAGGCTCTGATTTGGCATACGATTTTTTTTAGTTTTGTATAGGGTCGAGAGAGATTAGAACACTAGGTTTTTATTGCTGTCTATGCCCTCGTTAGGGAGATTCCTCTCTACTTGTCTTGTTTACTATTATGAATTATTATTAATGAAAGTAAAATATATCCCAAATTTTGGGTTGACATCAGAACAGTAATAGAGGGGAAATCTTTCATTGGGGACACTAGTTTTAGTGACCTTGATGACACCCAGGGATTACCTTACTATGGAGGGGTTTTCTCCCACTTCCTGTTTTGGCTATGAGACAGGAAGTGAAGAGAAATCTCCCCAATGGGACACAGATGGCAAAAGAAAAAAACGAACAGGGATTATAACCCTCCCTTACCCTTACGCTATCAGAAAAAAAATGCCTTTAGTGACACTTTAATGTAGAACTGGGGAAGATTTAGAACTTCTACTTTATTGCTACCTGTTTCCCCCTATTGGGAAAATTCTCGTTTTCTTAACCAAAAGCAGAGGGTGCACAGGAAATAAGGGTAAATCTCCCTAACCCAGACATAGAGAGCAAAAGCAATGAAAAAAAAAGGGTTCTAACACTCCCTCAGTCTTTCCAAAACAAAAAGGAAATGTTCTTCTTTAATCCCTGATTCTTCTCTCAAAAAACAGAAGGCCGTTTAGAGAAAAAGTTAATGCAGTGGCCTCCTATAAGTTTGGGGTTGGTTTTGGAATGTTTAGAAATGTGTTCTATGTCTTGTTGCCCATAGCATTAGTTAATAATTTTTTTCATTTTGGATGGAGTAAGGGAGGGTTATAACCCTTGTGAATTATTATTTTTTTCGCCATCTGTGTCCCATTGTGAAGATTTTCCTTCACTTCCTCTCCCATAGCCAAACAGGAAGTGAGAGGAAATCCCTGCAAATTAAAGAAATTCCTTATGGACCCCTAGACCACCAGAACAAGTGTCACCATTGGAAGATTTTCCCTCTATAACCTTTCTGGGGACCACCTAAAATTTGCGATTTTCTTTTACTTTCAATGATAATTGTAAACAGGACAAATAGAGAGGGCGATACTCCCTAATTGGGGGCACAGACAGCAATAAAAAACCCACAGGTGTTCTCATCCCTCTCCACTTTATCCAGAACGTTGCCTTTAGTTATACTTTAAGGATTTTTTTAATGTTTGTTTTGGGCAAGAAATGTTCCTATTAGCACACTTTTAACCATGGAACATTTCAGCGAACAAAGGCCAGCAACATATTTAGGTAGTTAATAATGAAAAGTCCCCTATTTACCACATTGGCTAGTTAAGCTCAGACCTAGGAAATTACTTTTTCAAGGGGAAAGCATGAATTAATTACTGGTTTCATCATAAAATAATGATGAAATTGAGATTTGCCCAATTACTAATCGAGGAGTTGTCCGTTTTACTATGCTGATATTTTAGAGAAGGTGTGGTAAGTCTGGTTTAGGTTATCAACTCCAATCGTGCTATACAAAGTACTTTGATGGTTTCATAACTTAGCGCGTCGTCTCTCCCACAGACATGTCTGCAGATTATCCACCATGTACTGTCATTTTACGTGAGAGCTTTGGATGTATTAACAGAAGATGACCTAAAGAACTATGACAAGAAAAATGACATCATCCAAATCAAAAAGATCTTATCCAATTTAGTGCGATGCTTAGAGGTAAAAGTTAATAAAAACCATTATTCAAAGTAAATTTGTTTTTAGTCTTTAAAAGTCTATGAATGAAGTAATGCTAATCTGATGCTGGCAGGGTTTCAATCTTATCAAAGTCATGCTTGGAGAGTATAGGGTGCCAGTTGTGACACCTAGTGGCCAGAGTATGTTTTGAAAGAGACCATTCAGTTGAGCGCTGTTCTTTTTTGCACTGATAGATCATTTTTCAGGATAAGCTTTTGGGGGTCTAAAGACTACCCCAAAGCAGTGCTGCTTGGACCAAGGTAGACCCCCAAAAGCTTGTCCTGAAAAATTAGTTGTTAGTGGAAATGAAAAACTGTTTTGTTGCAAGTGTACTAATAGAGCTAGATTCACCTTGACATGACACCGTTGTAGTGTGAATATACATTAATTTTGTATAAAAACTGTGTTTTTTAAGAGATTGTATCAGAAATGTATTTGATTTAGGAATCCTTCCAGTTCATTTGCAGAAACAGACAGTACAACCTGATTGTGTTTTTTATGGCTGTCTATTTTCTCTTGAACCCAGAATAGCAAGAATAAAAACATCCTTAGGATCTGATAAAATTGAATTCTTTAAAAAAACAGACATAAAGGAAGAACTAAAGTTATTTAATGTAATCCGGTGTCTTAAGCCTTGCCTTCTACCCCAAGTACAAATCTGTGTGGCTCTAGTGTATAAAATCTTAATAGAGGATTTTCCATTGTGGATTAAAAATATAACATTCACCTAACATAGTCCTTCTTTCTCATTTAAAAAAAAAAAAAGAAGTATCTAAAGACCTTAATTTTTTTCTTTCTTTCTTATCCCCCAAAGCCCCACCACCCCCAACCTTTCCTCCTCATTACCCATACCTCCGCCAACTTTTTGAGATGGGAACGAGGGATACCTATTAGCAAATGTATGTAGGCATAGATAGGACACACACCCTGCCACACCCCTTAAAAAAATTATACAGAAAATGATTAGTTCTGTGTTTTTTTTTTTTTTTTTTAACCACTACTATTCATTTATTCTGGCTTTTAAAATTTACAAATGCGACAATTTAGAAATTGGATGAAAGGTTTAGCACTGTGAAACACTTTTTGAAAGATAAATAGTGCATTTTCTATATAGATCAGACCAAAATGAGGGATAAATGAGGATGAAAGAGGGACAGAGGGACTTTGTTCCAAATCAGGGACAGTACCTTGAAATCAGGGTGCTATGTCATTACCTCTCTGCTGTTTCACAATTTGTAGTGACATCTTATGATACTACCATCACAATGATACTACCATCCCAATGATACTACCATCACAACTAGTGCCTAATTCTCCAGCTGATATCTTTATAACTGCAATGTTTATAAGCTTATGTTATTAATCTATGCAACATTTGTACTACTTTCTTCAATAAAAAATTCAACCATAAAAAAAGCTTTTTCATTAAAACAATTAGAAAATGACACTAGCTACAGCAATATCCCTGTATCTCTGATACAGTATATGTCAAACAGCTGTATATTGTAGTCTTACATTATTATTTTTTCTTGGTAATAGGCTCAAAGCGTCAAAACCACAACCATCCCACCGATGGATGTATCAGGTGACTTTGTCAAAAAGGAGTTTGGAACACCTCTTGCATCTTCCAGCTCACTGATCGCTCGAGTTTTTGCAGTTGGGGATCCATCCAATCACTGGCCAGCGAAGAAGCAATAACACCCCGTCTCCTTTACCACATTGTTAAATATTATATATTTAATAGAACGTGCATCCAGTGCAGGCTGTAGGAAATTTACATTTATCTTTATTGTAATGTACCTACCAAAGTTTGCACCTTTTCAAGTGTGCACATTTTCCGTACAGAGGCAAACTAAGCTGCACAAACTATTTATAGTATCTATGTGTATATAAGTTATATGTAGATCTATAGACGTGTTTAGATTGATTGAGTTATTTATATATTTATTGAATTATATGCCATGCCTAACTTATATTTGAAATTCAAAAAAACATTTTGTACAACATCTACTATGTAATATTGAAGGGGATGTCCACTTTTTAAAAAAGTGGACCCCCAGTTTGTGTTCTCATTTAGCAGCACTAAGTGGTCTCCTTTGCCAATATCTTGGCTTTCTTCTGATATGTATCCTTCATAATCAGTACCCAACTACACTAGCAGTGTATATACAGTAATAATTCTATGAGCATTAGCTAATCTGTGTAATACATGTAGGAAAAGGTCCACAGTTGTCTGCAATGGAGATAGAAAGGGGCACAGAAAAAAATCTAATTTGAAATGAATGCCAATAGGTTGAATAAGCTTTCTGTATCTTAGAACATTGGTTGATGGCGCCTCTGGGCCCAGCCAATATTGATAAGACAGCAGCATGTTAGTTTTATAGGAACTCCTGTCATTATTAGCACAAGGGGTTTTCTGTCTTTAAGCTCAACTCACTAAGCTATAAAATGAGTTATATGCCATAATTTCAGCCATGTAACTGTCATTTAAAAATTTAAAAACAGCAGTGGTCCTCACAAAATGACTTCCTTCAAAGCATGAAGTTGTCAGGTTCTACCAAGCTTGGAGTATTTGCAGTGTTTTTTTGTCAGGTGAGGGTTTGACATTTAAAGAAGGAAGCCTGGGAAATTTTGCTTTTAGACATTTGCTGTTCTTGATGAAAAGATATATATATCAGTTCAACTCTGACAGCTAATGCTACTAGTTTATTTAGAATACATATTAATCTAATATAATTAGCTTATCCAGAGAAATGGTAGATTTTGTAGGACCTTTTCAAAATATAATGTGGTAAGTGTGGCTACAAATTGGACCCATCATGTGTCTTTCACTGGTCCGGCCATAGCAGACATAGTGCTGCTTGCTTTGGCTTACAGCACTTTACAAATTACACATTTATATGTCTTTACCTAATTAGACATTGTTAGCAAATATAAGGGACTGTAAAACTTTTTTAGAACTCTATGGGAAGGATGTGTAAACACTATAGGAAACTTGCACTGGGAGAAATATAGAGGTTGCCATCCTTCCGGAAATGCTAGTTTTTAAGTCACTGACCAGTGTAAGTATGCAGATCAGGAGTTCATACTGCGTTCTTGTTTCAGGTTAGCAACTCTGAAAGTACTGAAGCCTGTATAAAGTGTGGCGTCCATTCAACTAGCATTTACACAAGGACTGAAATGGCAGTTTCTATATTTCTTTCTGTACAATTTCTTCTTAAAATGCCACTTGACTTTCCTGCTGCTTTCCATTAAACCTTTGATTTTGTTTAGAAAGGTATGGGCAATGGAGAAGCAGTACAAGGCTGAGTCATTTCACTGCATCCACTGTGTCTATATTAGCATGAGTAGAAGGAGGACTAGCAGGCACCGTGAGAGCCACTTAACACTTAATTAAAAAAAGGAAAATACTTTAAATGTTATTTAACAAATGTACTTTATTCTTTAGGTATTTTTAAGAAATGATATTTATTTATTTAATTTAAGATTTGTTTGTTTGTTTTTTTCTATGACATCAGCATCACCCAACTTTTATCTTCTCCCTAACACTTATTATATCCCTAAGAATTAACTTTTTAACACTTCAAATTTAAAAAAAAAAGTATTTTAAAGTGCATTTTTAAATTGTACTTTATACTGTATTGATTGTTAATGTGTCTATGTATTTATTTATTTATATATTTATTTATTTAAAATTTATTTTATGTATGGTAAACTGTTGGCATTATATAAATCCTGTATAATATTATTAATAATAATAATAATAATAATAATATTTATTTATTTTGACAACATTTTGTTGTTTTATTTTGTAAGTAAATAAAATAATGTATTCAAATTCTATGTGTCTTGAAAGCTTGAAAATTAATTGTTCTGTTACATATCAATAAAGTAGAATAACTAGATAAGTATATAGTGCATCCGGAAAAAATTGTTTTTTCTTTCAAAATTGTTGGTCTTTTCTTGTTTATAGCGCAAAAAATAAAAAAACGCAGAGGTGATCAAATACCACCAAAAGAAAGCAAAAAGGACATCAATTTTGTTTGGGTACAGCATTGCACGACTGCGCAATTGTTAGATTGTGAAGAGTCAGTTGTAAAGCGACGCAGTGCCGTATGGCAAAAAATGGCCTGGTCATTAAGGGGGAAAATCTTCCGGTCCTTAAGTGGTTAAAGGACACCTTGTGCACATAAAAATACACCCAACCTGCATAGCCAAGCCATAGCACGGGCCACCATGACAAACCATGCAAATTATTTAAATACTATTAGGCATGGTCCTAAGTACCATGCAGGGAAAAACAACTTGCTCACTTCAATGTGGGCTCATGCAGCATTTTTTACTTATATTCCCCTTTTCTCCCATTCAGACCATAAGAGACAAAAAGGAAGATAACAAAAAACAATACGTTCGGGAATGGGGGAAGCATGTTACTTTCCTTTCTCCCAGGGCAGCCATCAGAAAATGTGGGGCCCCTTAGACAGTTTTAGGCCTGGGCACCCCTGGGCCTGACCACCAACATTGATCAACCCCAATGTTCAATCTTTATAATGTGTATCTGATTGTATAGTGTTGCTAGTATATATATAATATTTAGGAACTCTAGTAACCAGTACAATGTGAGGGTAATAGTTTATACATTAATATCACACAAAATAACTGAATATGAATAGGTGTTTTACCCCTCTAGCTACTATAATTACTTATGCATCCAGGTAAAAACACATGCTATATGGATATATATTTCAGTAGACAGGGTTAAGATATATATATATATATATATATATATATATATATATATATATATATATATATATATATATGTCATTCACAACAATAATAGGTATACTTAAAGTTATTTTCACTTCTAAGATGCTCTTCATTAAAATAATATACATTTCTTTTATAACAAATTACTATTTCACCAGCAGACACTAAAATCATGACTGTATCTATGACATAGAATGTAATATATAAGGTTATAGTCGTATATTCATACACTGCTAGATATATGCATAGATAGTATGATGCACACTGAAATATTGTCCTAAACATATTACATAAAATTCCATCATTCCCTTTAGGCAGGTTATGGGCCATGGAATTTGTACATCAACATTTGTGTTAATATTTATAGTGGGATTTTCGTTGTGTAGTGTCCAGCTATGATAAATGATGTATGAAAGCTATATAACGGAAAATTGTTATCAAATACTTACCGTAATTTTCCTTAACTGGCCCATCCTCACGTCAGCACACAATGGGTTAACATCTCCTCTGGAGCACCACATTACCACCTGTATAGCTGAATAAAAGGCAGCTCCTCCCCAACTAAGATAGTTTGATAACTTGGCCTGCGACAGGCCACTAGGGAGGGAGCCAGTGCTGACGTGAGGATGGGCCAGTAAAGGAAAATTACGGTAAGTATTTGATAACAATTTTCAGTTTTCCTGGCCCATCCTCCCGTCAGCACACCATGGGATATACCAAAGCTTAATATAGGGTGGGAGAGAACAAGCTAAGAGAGACACTGACATCTAAAGAAAAGCTGCTAAAGCCAGAAGGAATTGCTCTCTCTGGTCCCAAACATGCTGAGCAGACCAAAAAAGAAGAACTATCTTAGTTGGGGAGGAGCTGCCTTTTATTCAGCTATACAGGTGGTAATGTGGGGCTTCAGAGGAGATGTTAACCCATTGTGTGCTGATGGGAGGATGGGCCAGGAAATATATTTGTGACAAGAGAGAGAGGGGAAAAAAAAAAAACATTTCTTTCTATGAGGAGTTTATCTCTCAGTATTTATTCTTCTCAAAGCCGAGACAATGGCGGGTTACTTAATAACCAGATTTGCAGACAATTGGAATCTAAAGTTTTATCTGAGTCCACCCGGGGACTTCATACCCCACCTTCATGTAAACATCAGGCCAGTTTGTTTATTACCCCAGGTCTGTGAGAAAGCTATAAACCATTGTTTCTGTCTTCAGCTCTGTATGTAAGCTTGTTTGTAGATCTCTAACAAGGTTTATAAAAATTTAAGATGTTCTGTTTTGAACGGAAAAAACAACTAATTTTTCTAACCTGAGGTTGACCTTGTTATGGGGCCTATGTTATTATTTCTTCTCCAAAAGTCTAACATATCTTTCAACCATTAAATTTTACTGAGACCTTGAGTTACCGCCTTATTATTTTCCTGTTAACTTTTTGATTTCACAACACAAAATTTTAGAATGGTCCTACTTACTGAGAATTCCCTGCCTAAAAGTTATTTGGTGAAACCTCAATATTTCCTTATCTAAGTTTTTAGTAATTAACAACCAAAACCGAAACTAAGAGTCCAGCTTCAATTGCACAATTTATATATGTTTTTCTGTTTCCCAGCTTGTCAGTTGCAACATTATTTCTGAAACTGGCATCGGATGAAACCTGCACTTCTTGTAAAACTTAAATGTGTGAAGAGATGACCAGGTGACACTCCTGAAAATCGGAGAAACAGATGTCTGATGCTGAAAGACCATGAAGCACACACATATCTGATACAGTTCATTTTAACAGGGAAGGTAGAAACCCTATCCTTTCAGACTATAGGTTTAATGCAAAACTGTTGTTCAGTTTGGATGGAGTAATATACCCTGTATTTAAAAAAAAAAAAATTGCCACCTGTGTCCCATTGTGGAGATTGCGATATTGCAATATCAGAACAATAATCAATATAATAATGTGAAATCAATATATAATATATGTCAATATATAATGTAATTAGTCTACTAATAGGCTTAATGTGATTGCTGCCCACACCACTTATGCCCCGTACACACGGTCGGAAATTCCGACCACAAAATCCGTCCGATTTTTTCCGACGGATTTTGTCCAACACTGGTGTTGCATACACACGGTCGGACAACGTTTTCAGAAAATCCGATCATCCTGAACGTGGTGACGTTCGTTGCGTACGACGGGACTACGTAGAGGCTAGTAGCCAATAGCTTTGGTCTTGTAATGTGATCTGAGCATGCGTGGCACTTTGTCCATCGGAATTCGCTACACACGATCGAAAAAAGTCCGATAGGACTATGTTGTCGGAAAATTTGAGAGCAGGATCTCAAACTTTTTCCGTCGGAAATTCCGACGGAAAAAGTCAGATGGTGCCCACACACGGTCGGAATTTCCGACAACATGGTCCGATAGGACATTTTCCATCGGAAAATCCAACCGTGTGTATGGGGCATTAGAGTGTATCCACATGCAACTCTCAATATATCAAACAAAACTAAATATAGTGTAGCCCAACCAAAAAAAATACAAATAAAACAAGTCCAGATATAACTAAATTCCAACTCTCAGTGATAGTTCATAAATTTACAGTGACTTGAGTGACCACCACCTCTAGCTGAAATGCCTGCTCACCCCCAAAAGTTGACCCCACTACTGAGTCACATAGTCTGTGATTATATCTCTCAGAACGCCTTAGGGAAAACAACTCCTCCTCCTGGTGTTCCTGGACAAGACAGACCTCCTCCTGGGTTCTCACTATGTAGACCCCACTGCTCAGTCACACACGCTTAGTGTAATATCTCTCAGGACTTTTTGGGAACACGAATCCTCATCACAGTGCACCTAGACAGATCAGACCTCCTCCCGGGATCTCATTCAGTCATGTGTGGCGATATAAAACAAAGGCAAACCATAGTTCTCTCTGCAAATAACATTTATTAAAACTGTAACTTAGGGATAAAATACTCACATACATTTGTGAAAAACATACATATCATCAATCATGATGTGAACGGAGAAAACGCCCTGAATGGTGAAACCTCACACCTGTACGCGTTACACTCTCAAATGAGCTTTTTCAGCAGGTGAGGAGCCGTCAACTGTACACTCAGCTGAGGGGGGATTATCATGAGTGACGCTGGATTCTATGTCACATGGCATTATATCCTCTTCCTCCCTGCTTGATGTATAACGTGGGGGCACTTCCGTCCCACTCCTAAACAGGAATTGAAAAATCCAAGGTGTAAAACTATCACTTGGGGCTAGGATTCTGTGTCACATGACATCATATCCTCTTCCTCCCTGCTTGATGTATAACGTGTGGGCACTTCTGCCCCACTCTGAAACAGGAAGTGACATATCACTTGGGGCTAAGAAAACTGGAAGTCGCGTTCCGGACCCGACTCAAAATCGGAAATGACTAGAAGTGAAGTGACGTACCAGACCCTACTCGAAAACGGAAATGGCGTTCCAAACTGTACTCTATTCCTTACTTATGTATACTTCCTCCCTTAGAGGTTAACCCATTCCAATCACTGGAATATGTATCTAAAAACTAGCTGACATTGTGCAAATCTACTCACTCTGAGTGTTCCTCACCAACTGAAGGACCCCAGAGACAGGGAAGACAGAGACAGAATCTCTAAAAAAGCTCACCATATTACTATACTGCCTATTATAATCCACCTTCTACATATATATCTTTAAAGACCACTTATATTAAAACTATAATAGTTATTTCCTACTAATAAAACATTTAAGATCAAATTCTGCATTAATACCACAAGGAGCTAAAACCTTAGTCTTGTAGATCCAGAATGATTCACATTCACATAAAATGTTCTTTTTTGCCTCTTTTAACATTGGCCATATGTTCCCTCACTCTCACCTGCAACTCCCTGGAGGTACGTCCTACATATTGTTTACCACAATCACAATCCAACATGTAGACGACCCCTTTGGTGGAGCAGGTGACGAAGAAAGAAAAAAAAGAGTTTATAGCCTCGGCCACGGGGAAACCCATGTGATTAGAGACTTCATTGTTTACTCATGATATATAATACATTTTATTGATTTTGTCATGTTATCCATTTATTTATCCATTATTTTATTAATGGATTTTCCTTTTTTGACTTCTTATCAATATTTTGTGTTTTTCGTTTTCTTGTTTGCATGCATATGTGTATCATCTTAAGCCCCATACACACGGTCGGACAATCCGCGGACCAGGTCCGTCGGACCATGTCCGTCATACTTTGTCTGATGTTGGTTTTGCGTACACACGGTCGGACAAAGTTGTCGGAAAATCCGATCATTTTGAACGTGGTGACGTTTGTTGCCTACGACGGGACTACATAGAGGCTAGTAGCCAATAGCTTTGGTCTTGTAATGTGATCTGAGCATGCGTAGCACTTTGTCCGGTCGGACAACCGTACACACGATCGGGTTTGGTGTGATCGGACCGGGTTGACGGCAAATCTTTCCAGCAGGAGATAAGACTTTGTCCGTCGGACAAACCGACGAACACTGTCCGATGGTGCATACACACGGTCTGATTTTTCAACAACCTTGTCCGATCGGACAGAATCCATGAAAAAGTCCGACCGTGTGTATGGGGCTTTAGATATATATATATATATATATATATATATATATATATATATATATATATATATATATATATATACACATACACACCATTTCTCTTATATATACATTTTTTATGACATATATACTTTGGTTTAGATTCTTTATGCTCCTCTACACTTTTTAAAATATATTTTTATATAATTTTTAAAACTTTTTTGGTAAGAGTGAGCATCTTCTGGCATACCAAGGGTTACAGGGCATTGTGGCTGCACCTCTCCTTTGGTGCAATTGCTTCAGCTGTCCTGATTGTCTCATTGGTAACATCTGTAGGTTCAATGCAGATAGGCTCAATATTTAATATTATTTGTGTATATATATATATATATATATATGTATGTATGTATGTGTGTGTTTTTTAGTCTTCAGCTATGACTGCATAGAATGCATTCAGATAAAAAACCTTCTGCCTTTACAACCCCTTTAACCGCTTGCCGACCAGCTGCCGCAGTTGTACTGCGGCAACATGGCTCAGCTGCGCGTATCACCATTATGTTACGTCGGTAACATAGACGGCCCCCCGCTTGCTTTTCGAGCCGATGCGAGTGCCTGGTGGTCTCGATCACGGCCGGGCTCCAGCGATCGCTCGGGGCACACGGAGAACCCGGAACTGTGTGTGTAAACACACAGTTTCCGGTTCTCTGAGGGGAGAAGTGACAGATTGTCTGTTCATACAGAGTATGAACAGCGATCTGTTAGTTTCCCTACACAGTCCCATCCCCCCTTCAGTTAGAACACACACTAGGACACACATTAACCCCTTCACTGACCCCTAGTTTTAACCCCTTCGCTGCCAGTGACATTTTTACAGTAATCAATACATTTTTAATGGCACTGATTGCTGTATTAATGCCAATGGTCCCAAAAATGTGTCAAAATTTTCCGACGTGTCCTCTATAATGTTGCAGTCGTTATCGCCTTCATTACTAGTAAAAAAAAAATATTAATAAAAATGCTATAAAACTATCCCCTATTTTGTAGACGCTATAACTTTTGCGCAAACCAATCAATATAAGCTTATTGCAATTTTTTTTTACCAAAAATATGTAGAAAAATGCGTATAGGCCTAAATGTTTTTATATATTTTTGGGGGATATTTTATTATAGCAAAAAGTAGAAAATAATGCGTTTTGACGCTCTTTTTTTTTTTATAGCGCAAAAAATTTAAACCGCAGAGGTGATCAAATACCACCAAAAGAAATCTCTATTTGTGGGAAAAAAAGGACGTAAATTTTGTTTGGGAGCCACGTCGCACGACCGCGCAATTGTCAGTTAAAGCGACGCAGTGCTGAATCGCAAAATGTGCTCTGGTCTTTGGCCAGCCAAATGGTCTGGGGCTTAAGTGGTTAAGCTTGGACTCAAAGGGTTTATGATGGCTATTGGACCCAGACTCGGATGTGTATTGTGTTAGGTTCTGTTAATTGGGCTTATGATGGCTAAATAAAAGGTTATCCGTTTGTCATGCTTTGTTTTGATGTTAGTTAATATGGTTCAGAGGTTCTTCTGTGTCATATCAATAGACTGATAAGAATGTTTTGCAATACAGCTAAAAGTTTTTTAATTGTCGAGGATGCCCTCCTGGGATTATGGAAAGGGGATCACTGCCGTTATGTGCCTAATATTCTACAAAATGTAATGGCTGATGTTATGTTATTCTGAACAATACGACTACCCTTTTTCTTCTCACACAGTTTTTGGGGTGCCTAGTTTGAAGTATCATCATCACGGGGGAATACAATCACCATGTGGTGACCTCCCCCTTCTCAACCCACTCATCAGATATCTAGACCCACTGAATTCTGGGTCAATGGGGATTCCATCAGGTGGCTAATGAACCAGACTATACCATACAAAAAGCAAGCCATGATGAAACAAACAGTTATCTGTTCAGGACTAGGGATGAGCCGAACACCCCGGGTTCGGTTCGAACCAGAACCTTCGAACCGACCGAAAGTTTGCGCGAATTTTCGAACCCTATACGTTATAATGGACGCGAACCTTCGAAATCAAAAGTGCTAATTACAACGGCCAATATGCATGTTAATGTCATAAAACAGGTTTGGGGACCCGGGTCCTGCCCCAGGGGACATATATCAATGCAAAAAAAACTTTTAAAAACTAACGTTTTTTCGGGAGCAGTCATTTTAATGATGCATAAAGTGAAAAAAAAAAAAGTGAAATTTTCCTTTAAATATGGTACCTGGGGGTGTCTAAAGTATGCCTGTGAAGTGGCATGTGTTTCCCGTGTTTAGAACTGTCCTTGCACAAAATGACATTTGTAAAGGAAAAAAAGAAGCCAATTCAAAACACTTGCGGCTTTAATGGCATGTCTTGTCCTGGCCGCCATATGGCTGAAAATCCTTGAGAAAAATGGCATGGCTACCCCATCACCCCCCCCCCCCCCCACCCCAGCCCCTTTGGGTCTTGTATGGATATTAAGCGGGACCCCGCACCCAAAATAAAACCCTATACCTACAACCCTATATACTCTGAACAGCAGTATATAGGTGGTGCGAACAAGACACGGACTGTAGGTTTGTTCTTAAGTAGAATCTGAACAGGTACATTATGAAGTGTAGCTCCATCCCAAAAAAATCTATTTTTAAGCTTTTTGGAGAACATAGGGAGGGGTTATCACCCCTGTAACATTTGCTGTCTTTGCACATCTGTTCAGAACATGTCACCTCACTTTCCGTCCCAATAACAAATGTTTTTGGAAAAGTGGGGTTTGAATTGAAACAAGGATTGGTGATAAAGCATCAGTAGAGAGGAGATACCTTTTTTCCCAAATTAAATCTAACAGCATAGAATTTCCCTTCCTAGGGGTAGATTTCCTCTCACTTCCTGTTTTCTCTTTCCGTTTGCAAGTAAGAGTCGTTTGTAAGTTGGATGTTTGAAAGTAGGGGCCTGGCGTATATACTCTGCAGAAATTTGCCCTATTAGATGTTGGTGTAGCCACAAGACTGGTGGGCACAGGAATGGGCCCTGCTGTGAGTTAATAGATCAAGATTTGTACTTGCATGCACCTGTTGAACCGGGCAGAAAAATTGGGCCTTTGGTGGTGGTGGTGGTGGACGGTGTTGCCACAAGACTGTAAGCTCTCACAGTTACTCTTGGTGGGCGCAGGAATGGGCCCCGCTGTGAGTTATTAGATCAAGATTTGTAATTGCATGCACCTGTTGAACAGGGCAGAAAAATTGGGCCTTTGGTGGTGGTGGTGGTGGTGGTGGACGGTGTTGCCACAAGACTGTAAGCCCTCACAGTTACTCTTGGTGGGCGCAGGAATGGGCCCTGCTGTGAGTTATTAGATCAAGATTTGTAATTGCATGCACCTGTTGAACAGGGCAGAAAAATTGGGCCTTTGGCGGTGGTGGTGGACGGTGTTGCCACAAGACTGTAGGCCCTCATAGTTACTCTTGGTGGGCGCAGGAATGGGCCCTGCTGTGAACTATTAGATCAAGATTTGTAATTACACGCCCCTGTTAAACAGGGGCTGAAAAATTGTGCCTTAGACATTGGTGCTGGTGCCACAACACTGCAACCCCTCACAGATACTGTACTCTTAGCACAGCAATGAGACCTGTTGCAAAGCATTGCCCAACAGGGGCTGAAAAATTGTGCCTTAGGCACTGGTGCCACAACACTGCAACCCCTCACAGATACTGTACTTGGAGCACAGCAGTCACACGTGTTGCGAAGCATTTTTTTAAAAAATTGTAATTACACGCCCCTGTTAAACAGGGGCTGAAAAATTGTGCCTTAGGCACTGGTGCTGGTGCCACAACACTGCAACCCCTCACAGATACTGTACTTGGAGCACAGCAGTCACACGTGTTGCAAAGCATTTTTTAAAAAATTGTAATTACACGCCCCTGTTAAACAGGGGCTGAAAAATTGTGCCTTAGGCACTGGTGCTGGTGCCACAACACTGCAACCCCTCACAGATACTGTACTTGGAGCACAGCAGTCACACGTGTTGCGAAGCATTTTTTAAAAAAATTGTAAGTACACGCCCCTGTTATACAGGGGCTGAAAAATTGTGCCTTACGCACTGGTGTGGTGGCATGGATCATTGAGGAGGAGGAAGAGGATAGTCAGTGAACATAACAGGACAGTCACTCAGCATCAGCATAGGCAGTCTTGAAGGGATGTGACATTATAAATGATTCCGTTATATCCGCTTCAGGTGCCTGGTAGCTGGTGGTGATCCAAGACTGATTCATTTTGATGAAGGTCAGTCGATCAACCGAGTCGGTGGACAGGCGCACCCTATGATCGGTGACAAATCCTCCAGCAGCACTGAATGTGCGTTCGGAAAGAACGCTGGAGGCAGGACAGGCCAGTAGCTCAATTGCATACTGTGCAAGCTCTGGCCAGTGATCCATCCTCAGGACCCAGTAAGCCAGAGGATTTTCGGTGGGAAAGGTGTCCAAGTCTGACCTTGCCCCAAGGTATTCCTGCACCATGTATATCAGACGCTGGCGATGGTTGCTGGAACCGATCATACCTTGGGGCTGCGGACTAAAAAATTGTCTGAACGCATCGGTCAGACGTCCACCTTCCCCACCGCTCCTTCTGCTACTGACCGAAGCCTCAGCAACTCGTCGCCCAGGACCAGGAGTTTGTAACCTCCCAGTTTCTGGGAACGCGTTGCACAGACCTTTCTGCAAGGCCTCACTGAGATGTCTCATCCTCTGCTCCCTCTGCGAAGGCAAGATAAGGTCCGCAACCTTACCCTTGTACCGTGGATCAAGGAGAGTGGCCAGCCAGTAATGGTCCCTCTCCTTGATCCGAAGAACACGAGGATCCTTCCGCAGGCTTTGCAGGATCAGGGAGGCCATGCAGCGTAGGTTAGCTGAGGCATTCGGTCCGGAGTCTTCTGGGTCACTGAGGATGACATGATCGCCAGCCACCTCCTCCCAGCCACGTACAAGGCCACTGGTTTGTTGGGACTGTACATCATCCCTAAAAGACTGCTGCTGCTGATGCTGAGTGCCAGGCTCCACCTCCATGCTCACACAATCCTCCTCCTCCTCCTCCTCATCCTCATCCTCTTCCTGTGTGATGGGTGGGACAGAAGGAACACTGTCCGGATAAAGGGGGCCTTGAGAGGCAAGGAAGTCCTCCTCTTCCTGCCTCTGTTCTGCCACAAGTGCCCTGTCCATTATCTCACGCAGCGTATGCTCCAACAGGTGGACAAGAGGTACAGTGTCACTGATGCATGCACTGTCACTGCTCACCATCCTCGTGGCCTCCTCAAATGGTGAGAGGACAGTGCATGCATCCCTGATCATGCTCCACTGACGTGGGGAAAAAAAAACAAGCTCCCCTGACCCTGTCCTGGTGCCGTAGTCGCAAAGGTACTCATTGATGGCCCTCTGCTGCGTGTGCAGTCGCTGCAGCATGGCCAACGTTGAGTTCCACCTGGTGGGCATGTCACATATTAGGCGGTTCTTGGGCAGGTTCAGCTCCTTTTGCAGCTCAGTCAGCCGAGCACTGGCATTATAAGATCGGCAGAAATGCACACAGACTTTCCTGGCCTGCCTCAGGACATCCTGTAAGCCTGGGAACCTGCCCAAGAACCGCTGCACCACCAGGTTGAGGACGTGAGCCATACAGGGCACATGGGTGAGCTGCCCCTGTCGCAGGGCGGAGAGGAGGTTGGTGCCATTGTCAGAAACGACCATTCCTGGCTTAAGCTGGCGTAGCGTCAACCACCTCTCGGCCTGCCCCTGCAGAGCTGCCAGAACCTCTGGCCCAGTGTGGCTCCTGTCCCCCAAACACACCAGCGCAAGCACGGCATGGCATCTTTTTGCCTGCGTACTTGCGTAGCCCCTTGTACGCCTACGGAGCACCGCTGGTTCCGAGGACAGAGCACTGGAGGAAGAAGAAGAGGAGGGGGTGGAGGAGAGAGGTGTGTCACAACCAGTAGCAGTAGTAGCATTTTGGAGGCGTGGTGGCGGAACAACCTCCAACACTACTGCACCTTGTCCTGCATCCCTCCCAGCTGCCAATAGAGTGACCCAATGGGCCGTGAAAGAAAGGTAACGTCCCTGTCCATGCCTGCTGGACCATGAGTCAGCGGTAATATGCACCTTACCGCTGACCGCCCTGTCCAGCGAGGCATGGACATTGCCTTCCACATGCCGGTAGAGAGACGGAATCGCCTTCCGTGAGAAAAAGTGGCGTTTGGGAACCTGCCACTGAGGAACCGCACATTGAACAAACTCACGGAAGGGGGCCGAGTCTACCAACTGAAAAGGCAGCAGTTGAAGTGCTAGCAATTTAGCCAAGCTAGCATTCAACCGCTGGGCATGTGGATGGCTGGGAGTGTACTTCTTTCGACGGTCCAGCA